>JARUPZ010000022.1:1480789-2680789 GCA_031213475.1 Nereocystis luetkeana
CACCGCACGCCCATATGTGGGGACAATCAGCTCAAATTATGAGTAGTTTGTCCCCGAAACGGGACTGGGGTCCTAAAAGGGTTAAATCCCACCCCGAAAAAAAGCCTTGCATATATATATATATATATATTATTTGTCATTTCGGTTCGTTTTCAGTTCTGACTGACGACAACACAGCTAGCTGGCCGTTACAGCAACGGCCACTGGGTGATTGGGGGATGATATTCTATAGTTTGCAACGTGGTGTCGGTTGTGGCCATGGTTGAAAGCAAGAAGTCGTATGCCACGGGCGCAAGCAGCATTTATCCCACCCCTATGTTTATACCCGTACTTCCGAGCCCTCACGCTGTCCCTGTTACGGGGGACCATAGTAAATAATACCAGGTAGGACCTACGGTACACAAAAAATACGATAGGTTTTACCTATTTTTCGTAACAATATTTGGTTCTATTTACAATGGTCCCCCGAAATAGAAGATTTACAGGAGCAGGAAGGGTTAACCCCTTTAGAACCGCAGTCCCGTTTTGGGGACATTCCACTCTAATTTCAAGTACTTTGTCCCCAAATCGGGACTGCGGTTCTAAAGGGGTTAACACCGTCGTTTTGGTGGCTCGTTGGGGCGAGTATCGGTCGCTGAATGCCTGTGCTCTCTCGAAAAGGTTAACATGGCACCTGGTACATATGCTCGTACGTGATGGCGTTTCCTTGGTCAGGTCGGTGTTCAACATGAGCGGAAGACGTCGCCTTGCCTTTGAAAGCGACGGTAAATGGGAGGGACCGATGAGCCAGTACCTGGTCGTGATCGGCGTGGGGATGGACCTCCCAGGGATTTCCGCTGCGTTGGAAGGCATGCGCGTCGACTCGTCTGTTTCCAGGTGAGCCTCTCCCTCCCGCCCCCCCCCCCGCCCCCCCCCCTTGACCCTTCCCACCCTCCACCCCTACTCCCTACACCACCCGTACCCACCTGCCATCCCGCTTTCCCGCCAACCCCCACTCCGCCTGTACTATACGGCCAAAGCGTAATGAGCGTCCAATTGTTGAAGGTGGATCTCTGGAAGGAGTAAGAACGGTGTTCCGTCTCGAAAGAGATGCGTGGTCGATGGTCAAATGACGAGGGCAGACACGAAATCAGCAACCTCCCCCCCCCCCCTCCTCCCCACCACACCGCGCCTTAACCGCCTATGCCTGCACCGCGACAATAATCGTGAGTGCAAACGGTACTACAGAAGTAATCCCGCCTCTCCCTAGCGACGTCCTTTCTGTTTCTTTTTTTTCTTCCCTTCTTCTCTGACTTTTAACGTTTTTCGTTTTTACTGAAAAGCGAGCATGAAGCGAACGAGTTCTTCCAATTTTTCCCACAGTTATGCCCCGCAGAATCGTGCTCGTTTGATGCTCCAACACCGTGCTCGACGTTCAAGCCCAAGGACGCTGCCATTGGTGTCGCTTAGTGCTCCTGACTTTTCTCCGAACCGCACCGACGGAAAGAGAGATTTATTATTAATAGCCGTTTTTGCTGTGGTCGGTTTAGTTCTTTAAAAACGCCACATTGTCTTTCAATTTTTTGCGGGCAGAACGGAGGTAAGCCGCCTCGACGAGACCAACAGCAGCAACACAAACGGCAGCAACAATGAGAAGGAAGAGCAAGAGGTCAGGCGTTTGATGGAGCTGTTGGCAGAGGATCCCATGTTCGAGGCGGTGCCCCGAGAGGCTGAGCCCGCGTGCCCTCCTAATGTCGTGCGGTTCAGGTTCACCGGCCGAGGCGTTTACGGCATCACGCCTGCGCAGGTATTGCGATTTAGATCTAGACCGTTGGACGGAAACATAACGGGCGGATTTTTCGATTGACCCTTGAGAGATCCGGTCGCAGCTTTTGGGTTGGTTTCGACTCCGATTTTGGGTTGATTTCGATTTCGATTTTGGGTTGATCTCGATTTCGATTTTGGGTTGATTTTGGTCTTCGATTTTGGGTTGATTTTTTGGACTTGTATCGATTTTGAGTGAAACCTCGGTTTGCCCCGTCTCGCGTCCGCAGGTATGGTGGGAAGTTATGGGAATAATATACCATTGAGATTAGACGGCTGAAGCTAGGCCGTTGGGTGGGGTGGGGTGGGGTTGGGTTGGGTTGGGTTGGGGTGGGGTGGGTTGGGTTGGGTGGGGTGGGGTTGTGTTGTGTTAGGTTGGGTTAGGTTAGGTTGTGTTGGGTTGGGTTGTGTTGTGCTGGGTTGGGTTGTGTTGGGTTGTGTTGGGTTGTGTTGGGTTGTGTTGGGTTGGGTTGTATTGGGTCGGGTCGGGTTGGGTTGGGTTGTGTTGGGTTGTGTTGGGTTGTGTTGGGTTGTGTTGGGTTGTGTTGGGTTGTGTTGGGTTGTGTTGGGTTGTGTTGGGTTGGGTTGGGTTGTGTTGGGTTGGGTTGTGTTGGGTTGTGTTGGGTTGTGTTGGGTTGTGTTGGGTTGTGTTGTGTTGTGTTGTGTTGTGTTGTGTTGGGTTGTGTTGGATTGTGTTGGGTTGTGTTGGGTTGGGTTGTGTTGTGTTGTGTTGGGTTGGGTTGGGTTGGGTTGGGTTGGGTTGGGTTGGGTTGGGTTAGGTTGGATTGGGTTGAGTTGGGTTGGGTAGAATCGGGTCGGGTTGGGTTGAGTTGGTGCGTTAGGTCGGGTTGTGGATGGTTTAATTGTTTCACTTGACCAGACAGGCTGTTACAGCCCCCCGCTTGATCAGGTGGTATGGGGTCGAACTTGCGGGAAGATTATGCACGCGTAGATTTTTAATCAAATAATCAATCGAACAATCAATCCACCGACCACCCAACCGAACGAACGATCAAATAAATCACTCAACCATTCAACCAACAAATAGATCAATCAACCGTCCTCCCAATCATACCTCGACTATTGTCTGTTTGTCCAGCTGTCCCTGAAGTTTGGGGTAAACCTGGACGCGGTCAACCGAGCTATTCTCCGCGCGGTCAACAGCAGCAACAGGGGCACATCAACAAGCGACAGCAACAACAGTGCCAGTAACACCGCAATCAAAACCGCTACCGCTACCGCCACCGGCACCGGCGACCCCACGAACAAATATTCAAGGGTTTTCCTAACGTCTCAGGAAGGCGTGCACGTAGGCGGAAATGGCGGGGAGGAGGGCGCCGTGTTGAGGTACGCGGTAGGAGGGGCGGTGTCTCTTGTCGATGCTTGGCCGGGGGTGATCGAGACGGCGAGGGGAGTCATGAAAACGGAGCTAGGACACGTCCATTTCTGCAACTGTTTCTCTTGACTTGGTGAAAGGGGTTTGACAAAAGGGGATATAGAGGTATGCTACGATAAGGCGTCTGCCGTAAAGGGCGTTGGGTCCGCACAGCAGAGGTGCGATCGTTTTTCAGGGCTCGTTTTTTTTTAACAGGAAGGTTGCCAATAACGAACGAAGGAGGCGTTTTCAGAAAGATCTGGCCGAGAGCCTTCCCAAATTATAACGTACCTGGCACGACTTCAGCACCCGTTACCGCTACCGAGAAAACTATCAATAGCGCTGGAAAACGATCGCACCCTGTAGGCCCTGTGCGGAAATAACGCTCTTTTACGGTATACCGTATTTTGACAACTTTGTTTTTTCACAAAGGGGTTCTAGGAAAATGTAATCAACCATTGCCTCGTTGAAACGCAGTTACTTTTTTTTTTTTTTTTTTTTCGCAATATGAGGCCACGGCGTTCTTCATCGTGTTAAGTGTTTTCATATATATATATATATATATATATATATATATTGTCGAACTTTTTTTTTTTTCGGGTTTGAGGTGCAACTCTCTCCAAGTGAGCGCAGAGCCAAAAAACATAAAATGTGCGACCCTACCATAGAGCACACGTCCATAACGAATACCGGTGGCGGGATGAGGGTCCCGGGGAGGGCATGGGATGGAGTTGGGTGTGTGTGCACTCGTTATCATGATTGACCGTACAATAGTCGTATGACCAAATAATCCTTGCATCCTTACAATGCCGAGACACGGGGTGCGTCATTTTTTTTTCATCCGTCGGGCAGACATTGCCTGCGCCCAGCACTCATTGTGACGCATGGCTGTAGCGGTACAACCATAGACCCTTGCGTGCATACAATGCCGCGACTGGGGACGTCGGGTTTTTGTTTCACGCTCCAGACAGACATTGATTGATTGCGCCCAGCACGAAGCAAGACGTGAGGTGTTTCGCGAGTCGTTATGAAGGGCGAGCTGCGTCCTACGATGTACGTACTGTAGTATCCGCTTGTGAGGCGGGCCTTCTTGCACACGTATATATATATGGATGACAGCATCAAATGTTTTCTCCCTTTGTGTGGCCACTTTTATAGTAGAGCCGGCAAGGGGGGGGGTGTGTGTACTCGATAGGAGAGATGTACTCGATCTCATGCATGGCCGTAGTCGTATGACCATAGACCCTCGCATCCCTACAATGCCGGGACGGAGCATGTCGGGCTTTCACCGACCGGGCAGACATTGCTTGCACCAAGCGCGAAGCAAAACGTGAGGTGCCCGGCGAGTCGCATGAAGGGTGAGCTACATCCTACTAAGAACCGCTTTTGAGGCGGGGGGGGTATTGTACCTACTCATGTCGGACATGGCCGTAGTCGTATGACCATAGACAGTCACACCCCCGCAATGCCGGCTCGGAGCGCGCCGGGGTTTCACCGACCAGGCAGACATTTCTTGCACTAAGCGCGAAGCGAAACGTGAGGCGTTTATACGGGGGGCAGGCAAGGAAGGCGGCAGTTGAGGGGGGTTGGGGGACGGGGGGGAGATATATGGAAGGCGGAGGGTGGGGCGGGGGTTGGGGGGGGTCCGGAAGTCGGACCTTGGACAGGTGCACTTCTGCAACTGTTTTTCGTGAAATTGCCATATCTACGGAAGGCGGGAGTTAGGGGGGTGTGTGTGTACTCGATAGGAGAGATGTACTCGATCTCATGCATGGCCGTAGTCGTATGACCGTAGGCCCTCGCATCCCTACAATGCCGGGACGGAGCATGTCGGGTTTTCCCCGACCAGGCAGACATTTCTTGCACTAAGCGCGAAGCGAAACGTGAGGTGTCTGGCGAGTCGCATGAAGGGTGAGCTGCATCCTACTAAGAACCGCTTGTGAGGCGGACTTGCATATGGATGACAGCTTCAATGAGTTAGGGGGGGGGGTGTACTCGATATCATGCATGACCGTAGTCGTATTTCCATAGACCCTCGCATCCCTGCACGCCGGGTTTTCACCAACCATGCAGGCGGGCGGGCGGAGGGGGGGGGGGGGGGTACTCATGTCTCATGTCATGAACAGCCGTAGTCGTATAACCAGGGGGGGGGGTGGCGAGGGGGGAGCTGGTGGTTGACCTCGTGATGCCTTAAAAAAAATGTCCGGCAGGCATTGTTCATTTCAGGAACTATGTAGTCTATGCTCAGATGTGTGGAACGCTACTTTTGTGGTTTAGAAGTACGTACGATGTAGGACATGCAAAAAATATCTAACAGAGAACTGACTCGACGTCTTGTTTCCTTCGACCCTGGCGATCAAAGTATCACACCAAACTCGAAAATAGGTACTTTTATACTATTATTATTCGCTTCGAGGACGATTTCGATCTCACATGTTGTCTGAAAAACAAAACAAGTAAAGACACCACCAGAGATACATACTGCAGATTCTGTTGTAGAGTTAAAATTACAATGAGTAATCACTTCTGATTTTCCAGCCAATCTATCTGGTGTGTGTTGTTTTCTTCAAAACGCTCGGCTACCTTGTACTAGACGAGCCGTGGTCACAGGTAGGTACGTGGCTTGCCTTGTTCACCCCTCTCCCCCGGTACGAGTGTCTTGGCATGCCTTCGTTTTTCATCACTCCCGCTGCTCGTCGCTTGCCACCGAATGTGACCACACTCTATATACCCCTCTTGCACTCTCTCGAGACTGAAGGAAACCCACAGACAAAAAGTGCCGTGAGATACAAGAGAAACGCCTGCCGAAATTGGAAACCCAGCGTAACCGCCGGCGAGTTGGCGGTCTATACCCGTTAGATCTATCCGTTAGGCTGCGAGTCAGAGCAACCCGAAGTACATGATATAGTTTCGATCTATCGGCTAGGCTGCAAGTCGAACCAACCCAAGGCGACGTTTTAGATTGGAGTGTCCGCCTTTCCGTGAGACAACAGTCAAAGCAACCCTAAACACATTTCTTGTTTGCCTTTCGTCTTCACTCTGACGTTCCAGCTCAACTCGAAGGAGGTTTCCACAGTTCATCTACAGATCATGCCGTTCATGGTCAACATATTTTGAGGCAGATAGGTAATCTATTCCCGACCTTGCATGGCTTCTAAGAGCTCACGTTGGCGGGTGGAAGCCGTACCCTCTGCATGATCTAGCGCATGTCTCCTGGGTTGGATCTGAGCGTATACGCAGATCCTGCACAGCCTCTCACAACGAGAAATGACGTAGTATATCGATGATCTGTATGATCTATCTGATCTATCTGATCCACCTGTAGATCTGTCCTACAGTGGGTGTGGAGGTGTTGCCCTCAGCGTCGTTCTAATCAAGCCATGGTCACAGGTGTCGTCCCTTCTCCGCCCGTTTGAGTACAGCACGTGCTTTCGCTTTCATCGCGCAGGTTCAGCATTCCCACTGCACTGCTCGTCGATTTTCATCGACTGCAATGATAGCGGCGAACTGTTGTGCTCGTAGAGTTAACATCCAAAACACTGTGACAGTTCACTACTACGGGGGACCATAGTTAATAGGACCTGTGGTATACTTAAAAAAACTATATATTTAACCGTTTCTACTAACAATATTTGGTTCTAATAACTATGGTCCCCCGTAATAGTATGAGTGGCATTGCACTTCGGCGAGAAGATGCAACCTACTACCGCTGTAGAAATACTGTACTCAGTGCGTGGTTTGCGCACGAGGAAAAGCACCCGCTTCAGTCATGAGAGCAAGATTGCGAGCAAGCAAGCCCGCAGCAAAGTAAGCTGAGTAACCAAGCACAGCAAGCAAGTAGTAGAGTTACACCTGAATAACACTTGCCATTATTTCTCAATATTAGCAAAGCAAGAAAGTCAAGCACAACAATCAAAGCAAGCAAGCACAACAATCAAAGCAAGCAAGCAGAGTAAGCAAAGTAAGCAAAGCAAGCAAGTAAAGTAAGCAAAGCAAGCGAAATAAGCAAAGTAAGCAAAGTAAGCAAAGCAAGCAAGCACAACAATCAAAGCAAGCAAGCAGAGTAAGCAAAGTAAGCAAAGCAAGCAAGTAAAGTAAGCAAAGCAAGCGAAATAAGCAAAGTAAGCAAAGTAAGCAAAGCAAAGCAAGCAAAGCGAGCAAAGCGAGCAAAGCAAGCAAAGCAAGCAAAGCAAGCAAAGCAAGCAAAGCAAGCAAAGCAAGCAAAGCAAGCAAAGCGAGCAAAGCAAGCAAAGCAAGCAAAGCAAGCAAATCAAGCAAAGCGAGCAAAGCAAGCAACGCAAGCAGGGCAAGCAAGCAGGGCGAATCAAGCAAGTGGTAGATCTACCCACAACAGTCACCCAGCCTTATTGTCCATGCCATCAAAGCACCCGGGGCTATCTCCCCCCCCACCCCACCCCCCCCTCAAAAGCCAACCGATCACCAACCAACAGCGCCTTGCACTCAGGGACCGGTGATTCTCGTACCATACTTCACCTCTATCAGCCCTCCTACATAAGAAAAGCTGTACCATCCCGTATCTCCAAACGGGTAGGCCAAGAAGAGGGGAAATGATGATACGTCAGCACGAAGAACTGGAACCATACCGCTCTACCCCCCAAAAAAGCCTATATACTGTACAGCAAGGGTACGGATGTCCAAAAGAAGAGCTTTGACGAGTTCCGATCTATATATTCGTACACGCTCTGACGTCAGAGTTGCCGCAGCGCCAGCCCGGTAGCTATGATGCCGTATACACGATGAGTCTAAAAAAAAAAAACTCCGTGTTCGAAATGGCCCAAAGAGTAAGGTACTACTGTAGGCATTTTTCTGAACGGTTTCTACATATAAAAAACAGCTGCTGCAAAGCAAAAAGTACACAAAAAAAATAGAAAAATACAAAAAAAAAAAAAAAAAAACAGGCGGAACAAGAAAATCACATTTTTTCCCCTCTTGGCCGGTTTCTATATAAAAACAAAGGCAACTAAAAACAAGGACAACACAACCATAATAGCTAGAGACAATTTTTACGGACGAGCCTTTTCCCATCGAGCATTGCTGATCCAGCCTTTGCTACTTTGCTCATCATGCCTGAGCTCCTCGATCCTTGCTCATCAAAGCCTTAGCTCATCAAG
Organism: Nereocystis luetkeana; assembly: GCA_031213475.1. Lineage (NCBI taxonomy): Eukaryota > Phaeophyceae > Laminariales > Laminariaceae > Nereocystis > Nereocystis luetkeana. The sequence goes on from JARUPZ010000022.1 coordinate 1,489,100, forward strand.
CCTCGAGCATGGGTATGTACGGCTGCTGTACGTTCGGAGCGCCATATCAGCCTCCCGAGACGGCCAAGTGCCCCAGTTTTGTACAAATGAGTAGGCGCCGCATCCCATCGGGAAGCGGCTTCTATACAACACGGCGAAAAATAAAACGAAAAACGTAATTTTTTCTGCAAAAAAAAAAAAAAACGAAGGTGAGAGTGGAAAATCCGAAAACATTCAACCTCCGGTTAAAACAAAAAACAGCCACCAACCTCATTAGAGCTGTCGACAGCTTGCACTAAAAACCCCACCCACCATCCCACACAAGAGGCAGAAAGCGGAACGAAAATATTTTTACAAAGGTAGGGCGTAATGTAGAGATCACGATCTACAGATAGATGGGATCTGCAGATGATCTTTGATCTACGGTAGATCATCTAGATCCTAACCTGTCCTCACGATGTGCTGTGCAGGATCGGTGTACGTCGTAATAGTACAGGTTCAACCCAAGAAACATGCCCCATACATAGACGATGAAGATGTTACGGCTTCCCACCCGGTGACATGAGCTAGCAGATCATACAAAATCACGAAAATATTATTTTGAAAGTTCTAGATCATGAACCGTGGGAATGATCTATCTGATCTGATCTGTCCGAGCTATGCATTACACAATATCTAATCATCTGACTCAGAGTTCCTAGCGGCCTGCCCCCGAAAACACGGCGGTGGCAGCTCCGAAGGCGGGGTTACCTCTCGCCTTTGCGCAACGCAGCTCAGCTCGGACGTCGTGTGCTAACGCCGGACGAGCTGGGCTACGCTCGGACGCCTCTGCGAAGCTCGAAAATACCATATTCTAGCACACACAATGCAGCTAAGCCCTGGCGACTCCTGCAAGCGCGGACACAGGGGGTAAGCTAGGAAGACCCCGCTTCGCCAGAATCAAACGCAGTCAAGCTCTCGCACAATGGAGCCATCGTATAACACGCAAGATAAGACACCCCCTTGAAGGATCTTCCAAGGCCGTCTTTATTTCGAAAACGTGCGATCATACACAACAAAAGAAAGGAGCCTATGTAAACATGTCGTCCAGATATTTCCATACATGGGCGCACGCATCTCTTTTCGTTCGCACTCTTCCTGCGACCGAGAGAATCCGATTGGAAACCCGTCGGAGGGGGTATGGTATCTCTATCACACGGGTGATAGTGGTATGTATACGGTCAGTGTTATAACATCACACGTGTGGTGCGTGAATGTTTTCTTTACCACACGGGCGATACGGTGAACGTTGCCGTATCACGCTTGCTGCATGGTAAGCACACAATGCAGCTGAGCTCTTGAGACGATGTAGCGGAAGCTCGGACGACACTCTGCTACGCTCGTTCGGACGAGACGCGCGCGCGCGGCTAGCTCGAGGTAGCCCGCACAGACGAAATTACCTCGAACTCTCCTGAGCAGTCAAACACGTAACCGCGTTTCCCCGACCGGCTGACCCCGATGGAGTACCATCCGGGTTGCGCTGCGGTGGGTATCGTGATGTCGTGGGACCCTCTACCTGCGAGCGGAGCAGAGCGGGGTGGGAAAACACGCACACACACACACACAACATCAAAAGAAAAGTTGAGTATCAACCACTCAATCGGTCGAACTCACAGTTGACGCGTTTTGTGAACTAACTTTCAACAAAAACATCAATTGAGATGGATAGGGTGGTTCATGCATGGCCGTAGTCGCATGCGGCTCAGAGGAGTCGACGCGAGTCGGCCCTCCCCGCGATACATATGGAGGCATGCACCGTACGCAGTGGGGAGGGGGGGGAGGGGTCGGCCCTCCCCGCGATATATATGGAGGCATGCACCGTACGTAGTGGGCAGGGGGGGGGAGGGGTGCCCGCCAGGTGACACCCAGATCTCAGTTAGATATAGTCACCAACTGTAAAAAAAAGTAGGCTAGAAAAATAACAAATAGTGCCAATTGAGAGGGAAACACACCTGAATCTCTGCAGCCGGCGTCGGGGTCGTCGCACAAGGATCCGACCCACGCCCCGCAATCTCCCTTCCCGTCCCCCGACATGTAGAAGTCGATCATCAGCTTGTCGTCTTCCGGATTGAAGTCGTAAAACTGCGCAAGATGAGATGAGAGGGGGTGGGATGGGATGGACTGGGTGGGATCCGATGGGATGGGATGGCATAGGATGGGATAGTATGGGGTGATATGGGACGGGATGCTGTGGGATGATATGGGATGAGATATTATGATAGGGGATGGGATGGGCTGGGGTGGGGTGGGATGGCAAGGGCATAGGGAAAGGTGGACGTTCTACGTACAGAAGGCCAGTTTGTTTACTATTAAGTCGGATACCCACACACACGGTCCTTAATTTATCGGGCATACATACTCCTACTTGTATAACGAATGCTGACCTCTATATACGATGATGCAGGCAGTCTTCTCCAAAATACGGCGAGGCCACCCTTCTGCACTATTACGGGGGACCATAGTTAATGGGACCTATGGTATACACAAAAACCTATATATTTACCTATTTTTACTCACAAGATTTGGTGCTATTTACTATGGTCCCCCGTAATATAACCACTCTCGAACTTGTAGTTTTCCCGGTAATGTATAGCTTTAAGCTGAAGTTAGTTTTTTTCAAGATATTACGGGGTAGGTTATTTCTTACTTACTCGTCGGCCTTTACCTTCCTGAAAACAAAACTTTATCAGTTTAGTAGGGCTGGGAACGGACTGTGCATACCGAAAATTTTAAAATATCGGTTTTCGGCGCAGACGATAATATCCGACATATCGACGAATCCGGCGTGTGAGTGAGACCTTGTTCGGAAATCCTTGTTGAAAATATAAATGAACGGAACGGAACAGCTAAGATAACTATTGATGGAACTGTGATTCGGCTAGTTATTAGTTGGGCTAGCAGTTCCAAACAACAGCTATCGCACCAACTAGTTATTTCTGTAGTCGGAATATCAGTTATTACTAGTAGTCGTACTCGTTTCCCGGATTCACAGACTATCCGACTTATTGGGGTCCCATATTTGTAAGGAGGCTTGGTTGACTGGGAGACACGTTTCCCATTTTTTTCGACCCGCCCCCCGTTGGCTGCGAGGGCCTGATTTCCTGATTCGGCTCGCTTTGCCCACCTGGTGTATGCCGGCAAGTCGGATGGCCATCAGCTGGCTCTCGACAGTAGTCGAGTTGCCGACTCGGAAAAAAGTCATTAACTTGGCTAGCGGCACTCTATCTGACTAGTTACTAGTCGAAAAAAGCATGCATACTCACGGCTTAAAGTTATGAATAGTTGGCTATCGGCACATACCGATCACTAGCTACTACGAGGTATATATCGTAGTTACATAGTGGGGAAATCCTGCCCAATCAGAGCCCTGACAAAAAAACATTACCAGCATAGGTTTTAGTATACCACCACTCCGGCTCAAAAATTTAATTATCTCGTACTGGAAATAGAGGTAATTATTTATTTTCCGTCTTCGGGCACACGAAATAGAGGGACCGCCTCGTCTTTACAGTGATGTTCAAACCTTCCTCGTCATACTTTCTCCTAGGGTGTACTTAACAGCGCGCGATTTCAGCACGCTCCGTCAGGACACACCGGTGGGCGCGGCAGAGACCTTCACCGCCGAGAGTCGGGAGGGGACGAGCAAGGAGAGGTGAGGCAACCTCCAGCAAAACAACGCACCGAGGGGAGGTTGCTACGACTGTAGGTTGGTTTCGGCTCTGAAACCCGGTGAAAAAAAAAGAGAAAGATTTTCGGAGCTCAGAGCGAGCACCTATATGGGTCAATATATCTTCTTTTTTTTTAATGGGCTTATGGGTCAATATATCTACCAGGTATATTTATAAAATGTGCTCACCTCTATGGTGTAGTCCTCTCCAGCAACGGCGAGGTCCCCCTTGACAGGAGAGGTCACCAGCAAAAACGCCTCGTCCAGTTCCTCCTTTGACAGCATGTCCAAGTGTGGTACTAGGGTGAACTCCTCGGAGCACCCGCTCATAGGCGACGATCTCCCGTCGGTCACTCGGATCTTGTAGCCCCACGACGTCCTCCCGCGGGTGGGCATGGGCATCCTCACTTCGTGAGCGTAGTCGGCCGTGGCGCAGCCCTCCGGGTCGTTGACACACAGGTTGGCCACCCACTCGCCGCAGTCGTTCTGGGGTTTCCGAAGAGATATGGGAAGGCGCTCTTATACAGCTATTGCAGATTAACACGAAACATCATCAAATACTACCGGTACTACAGTGCGTACGTAGCAATATCAACATACTACTGGCGCTACATACATTCGGTATTAAGGCCGGATCTTATGCAATTTTTTTTTTCGAGGTGATTATATGACTGTTTACGGAGGCTTCGGGGTATCTGGTCCCATATCTGATCAGATTTTATCAAAATCACGTCTTATGGGGCCTGTTTGGTGGAAAAAATATTCCTCCGAGATTTTATCACTCCTGAAATTCCATGAAATATTTTTTTTTGGCAGCCTTTTCTGATCAACTCTGAAAGTGATAAAATTTGGCTTTGCACTAGACCTCGGTGGCAGTATACAATTTTGTCTAGGTTATAGACTGGGTTCATGACGGGTCACGACGCTACATGCTTGGTTACGCTTGTACACAGCTGGGCTCCAACACTTGTGCATCGGCCACCACGGAGAGGGAGGGCATCAGTACCTTGGCCACCATCGTGTCTCTTGCGGCTGCCCAACTGCAGCTGCTCGAGGCAAAACTTTGGAAACGAATAGGACGAGACTACAGCAGCAGTATCAAAACAATCAAACGGTATTTTTCTGACTACGACCGCCGCAAGCAGCTCATGCTCCGCGAAGGCGAGAGTTCCTTGCTGGTCCAGCGACTAGCAAACCCCTTACGCAGCTCCCCAGGGGGTTCCACATTCCGCTGCTTCCTTCGAGGAGCTGGTGGTGAAGGTTGATCGCCCAACCCGGCGTGAGCGACTCTCGTTCGTGTCGTGGTCCACGTGGAGTTCAAAATGTCGGTTGTGTTCTGTTTTTTTAGTTCTCCCATGAAATAAAACCAAAATCACGATAAGACGGCACATGGCGCACCGATCTGGTGTGCTCCGACTTCCTGCCTTTTTCAATCACTCAAAAAAAATTGCATAAGACCCAGCCTAATGGACGATTCATATTAATAGTTAGGTCGTTGCTGTTGCTGTTGTACGGCGTACAAAAAATTACCCACGGCACCCCGTCCGGGTCGTTGATGCACAGGTTGCCCCCCAACTCGCCGCAGTCGTTCTGGGGTTTCCAAATACACGACGCGGCGTTTCTGTTTGGGTTTATATACCACGGTGTCCTTGTCATTAACAAAGGAAGCCCACAAACAGTACTCGACTACAATAGTATGGGCTTCAGTTCTAGGTCGTTGGCACACAAGTTGTCCACCCTCTCACCGCAGTCGTTCTAGAGTTTTCAAATAATTGACGAACGTTGTTACCAGGTACCACCCTGTCCGGGAATGTACAGTAAGACCTACCAGGTATGCCAACGGGACAGCGAAGTTTCAATAAAAAAAAACTTGAATTTCAAAGATACCCGCCAAAGTTTTTTAGAACACGCTTCCTATGGGCCACAAAAAAAAAAAAAAACCTAACTTTTGGAAAAGCCCGAAGAAAGCAAATCTGGGGCCGATGTTGGGCCAACATCGGCTTGAGAAAAACTCAGGGCGATCTTTGGTTCGAAGCGGCGAGATTCCTAGTCCTCGACAGACATCATCAATAAAACCAACGATTGCGTCATGAATTCTGAACGGAGTGCGCTCGTTAGGGGCTTCGACCCACCCCAGGGTCACCGTCTTCATACCATGGCCGGTGTCATGTGGCGGGAGCTGACCAGGCGCATGACAAAAAAATCTTTGGCCGCTGGTTTGCACAAAACAGAAGACAAAACTTCTCCATCCGTCTCGAATGGCAAAAAATAGACTTTTTTTCAGGTTTGGGAGGATACCGTAGGACGCCGCCGGCAAGCTCTCACGCCCAATAGACCATGGATCCACCTACTATCTTCGAGGCCGTCATTTATATTCGTTGGGCTTGCCAGATACCGAGCGGGTTGGCCGTGGGCTGAGTCTATGTGGAGATCGAGCGTCGATCGTCGCACGAGCTGGTTTCTATCACCGTGTTGACAATTTGCAACCAGAGAAACACAGTTTGCGCCGCCTGCAGTCGCTGGGGGGAAAAAAAAGAAAAAATCAAACATTTTTTATCTTTTTTCCCCACAGCGGCGGTACGTGAAAATTTTCGGCTGTTTTTTAAAGCAATATATTTGAAAAAAAACTTTTGAGCTTCGCGTTTCCATTGGCATAGGTCTAACAACAATCGTTTTTTTTTTTTTTTCTCTTCCATGCAATAAATACCATAGGTACAGTCTCCGCACATTTCCCGGGCAAAGTGGTACGTACCAGGTAGCGGTATACTATAACTCCAAGCTCGGACAGATCACCATCTAGATCATTTACTGACAGATCATCTAGTTCCTCACCTCCCGTTACGAGAGGCTGAGAAGGATCTGTATGTCGTACCGATCCAACAAAAAAACGTGTGCTATCATAGATCATGCAGATGAGCACGGGTCACATCCGGCAACAGGAGCTAGATCCTACAATATCGGGAATACGTCTATTAATACAAACTGTAGATCTATCCACCCTGAAAGGTCAAGATCATCAAGTGGGAACGAGCTGTGTATGATCTGTAGATGATGTGTCCAAGGGGTGTGAATACTTCCGGTCGTGCGGTGCGGTACGGTTCGGTTGTGCAAGAGCCGGTAAATACCGGTGAAATCGCACCGCACCGGATCGCAACCTCGAGAGCACGCCTTTCACCGTGGTGCTTTTTTTCATATGTTAAAAGCCGAACGGTGATGCGGTTCGGTGCTAGTTGGATAGTAGTATTATTCTAGAATCGTGTGCTGCGCTGCGGTACGTATACCGTTATATCTCTGAGGACAAAACTAACTACCTGCACATGGGAAAATACGGGGCTGTCCACGGGTCAGGTCGAACCTCACGGGTCGGATCGGGTCGGGTCACGAAAAAAATGAGAATTCTTAACCTGACCTGACCCGACCCGGCCCGACCCACGAGATTATGGAAACCCCCTCGCCCGAGCGGACTAACGACATATAAAAAACCCCTCTTTACCCGCCCCGACTCGACCCTAACATATTTGCGTTGACCCGTGATTTGCGGGTCATGTCGCGGGTCGGATTATCTTGACCCGCGAGAAAGCGTCTTCCGGCCCGCAGGTTCGATCCGCGGATCCGGCCCTCGGGTCGACACCTGAAACCTGCTTCATATTTATTTTTTTACCACACAATGGTATGTGGCCTACGTAACTGCTGTACGTAGTGGGTATAGATGGATATGGACATTGATACTCGTGCACAGCATGCGTATAGATTTGGCGGTGTTTTAGTTTTTGAATATGGTATGAAAGACGTGAGAGGTCTTCGGTCATTAAGCGGCGGGGTTTGATTTGTTGAATTCGCGGGCAGGATCTACGCGTGGGTCGGATCCGCGGGCCAGCGACAAAACACTCGCGGGTCAAGGTGGGCCGACCCGCGACATGAACCGCATCTCACGGGTCACGACACGACCCGACCCGACCCGACCCGACCCGACCCAAACCTGACTCGACTCGACCCCACCCGCGATTTTTATCGTTTCAAGATCTGACCCGACCCGATCCATGACAACACGACCCGACGCGACCTGTGAGATTTCAAACAACCCTTGGCTCGATCCGACCCGACCCGATCCGATCCGATCCCACCCGACCCGATCCGACCAGACCCGACCCGACCTGACCCGGCCCGTGAGATTATAAAAACTCCTTACCGACCCACCGGACGGGTTATAGTCCGTGAACAGCCCTGGCAAAACACCGTTGAGGTAATGGACTCCCTTCTTTCTACTATTAATAGCGGAAGTGTCACGTATCATAGCACTTTCTACAGGGTTACTATTAATATGTATCTCCTGCTTGTCGTACCCAGTACGATGATACGGTAGCATTGCCTACTCTTTTTACTGCATTGGATGTAGAACGCCGTATCTCTGTCTGTGTCGTGGTTCTGTGGTCACAGAGCTTATATCTCTCTAGGATGAAAAATCGGCGGGGCCACCGGACGCCGGAGGATAAAAAAAATACCAGGTACTGGGTGGCGACGGGTAAAAAGAATGGTAAATGTGAAGAACGCACAACGTGCAACACACAACACACACAGAACAGCAATAATACCGAAACATGGAAGAGACCGAACCGTAACCGTCCGTAGTCCATTTGTTTTTTTGTTCTTGTTCTTTCCTGTTGTATAATAGTGGCCGCAGCCGACAGATGACGACGGTAATAATAAATTAACTCCTTTAGCACCGCACTCCCATATATATATATGTGGGGACAAAGCACTCTAATAATAAGTAGTTTGTCCCCAAAACGGGACTGGGGTCCTAAAAGGGTTAATAATGGTGGTGGTGATGATATAACGACTGGGTGACGACCGCAAAACAACAAGAAGCTACGACAACAACAACGGCAAGCAACACCCCCCTTGCGCAACTTGTCCCACCTACAACAAACAGGAGGAGTGGTAGGGATACACAGCTGCACGTACTACTGTACCTCTTGGCAGGAGTCGCCACAGTAGTATAGGTCGATGTCGACCTCGCTGTTTCCGCCCCTCCCTGCCTCCGTGCTTTCCCATTCCACTTTGTACGGTCTGGTGTACATACATCCCAGGTATTTCATACCAAGGTATGTAGGATACGGCAGCAGTAGTGTATGGGTGGACGGATGTGCGTGGGATGTGGGATGTTAAATTAATCCGAAAACAGCTACCAGGTACCAGGTATTAAATACTCCGAGTACCTGGTACTATTTCTGTATGTATGTCCGCAAAAACGAAAAAAAATACCACTCTATACTCAAATATAGGGAGCACCTTTATACAAATGTTCAATACAACTAGTCCTAATATTTAGGGACAGAGTGTATCGTCCTGTAGATCCAAGTAATTTTCCCCTGAAAAGAAGCAGGTCAGCAGCAGATGAAAATATGACTATTTTTTATTTTTACAGATAAAAGTAGACTGCGAGCATGCGTCCGAGCTACAAGTTCTGCTTTTTATAGCTGATGTGCGTGCATAGACCGCCCGCGATCGGGCCGTGAAATACACGGGAGATGTTATGCAGCGCGTTGTTTGTGCCGGCGTGGATTGATAAACTGTGTCAGGCGCACGTATCACTGCTGTGAACGCAACTGCTACGCAATTGCGTATTTGTATGTACGACGTCGCCAAGTTGAGATTCATTCACGTAGTTGAAGTCCGTTTGATCTCTTGTCGAAATACCAGTGAAAATCGCCAGAAAATCATCATTAGATAAGCTTTCATCGTACAGGCGCAGAGTACGTACTGCAATTTTTTATTAAATAATTTGTAGACGGGTTCTTGTTTTTTTTTTGGATTCGCCAGTGTATCTTTGGGCCATCGAGTTTTCCCTCCGCAACTCGTACACAAAAGTAACAGGCAGGTAAAGGCACCAGCGCACTTGGCGTGTGGGCATCGGATAGGGGCCACCATAGCCAGCCGCCGCGCATGCCGCAAGGCAGTTAACCACCCCTACCTGCCACTTGGCGCGTAGGAGTTGAACGCCGAACTGTACGTACAGCAGTAGTACTGCTACGAGCACCAGGGCTGGATCATATCTACTACACCAGACGATGATATCACAGCAAATCAAGCGATGGTGAATGACGTACAAGCTAGGAAGTGCTTTGGTCACAAATTACTTGGAAATAGTGTGGGATCATCTTTGCAGCTCTCCAGAAAAAAAGAGGTAAAAAAAGGCACGCAAACTTCAACGATTTCATCAACAAGCACATCCGTCCGTTCTATCAGCTACCTGGTGGTATAGATCTGTGCTGCACCTTTTTGTGTCAGACAGTCCAGGAAGAGATGGCGATCGTTGATATTCGTGTGGTAGTAAGGTTCGATTGCTCCTTTTTTCACTGCATATCCGCGAGTCTTCACTCTGACGGCACTCCAGATAGCAGGCAGGTGTGTTCCTCTTTCGTTTTCACGACTACCGTGCGTTTCGTACGGTGCAGGCAGCACTTCAGACAGCATCCGCTGTAGTCAGCAGCCACGAGTTGGTTAGTGGTGGGAACGGGGGTACTCTTCTACCTGGTATGTTATAGTTGAGAGGATATACCCGCGGCCATGTTAGTTCAGTTTTGCACATTGGTTTTATCTTGTGTGCGCTTTTTCCGTCTCGTGTATTTTGAGGCAGCCGAATTTTCGATTTTTTTTTGTTTTTCGGATCTTCCTAGGGCTCCAGCACCTTTTGTGTGACCACGGACTCCTTCGTCAGAGAGTTAATGTGAGAACAACAACAACAACAAATCAATCATCCATCGCAGGCAGCCCTTCCTCCATCTCTCGACACAACAACTCAGACTCTCGCCACGCTACAGAACGCTGGTGTTGCTTTCACCTCGTCGCCATGGCCTCAAACACACGCTCACCTGTTGCCGATGACAGTCCACCTTTCGGAAGGGCTAGTGACGATCACAGCGCCGATGGCCTCTGCCAGCAGCAGCAGCAGCCCGAAGGCCGCTGCTGTGCGAGCACCTGAGCCAAGACCAGCCGTCATAGATGCAGCTTTTTTCGATGACAAAACCCGTCCCGGGCGCCACGACAGCGGCTGGCGTAAAACGCGACACGGGCGAGCCCGTAGGACCTCCGAGCGATCGGCCTACCTCGTACTGCTGCCAACTTGCCCGCTTGACCTCTCGTATGTACAGGTACAGCAGCAGCAGCAGCACCAGCCAGCAGCAGTAGTGGTACGATATTTTATTACAAAAATAATCTGGAAGAGGACCAGCACACTGCTCTCTCGCAGGCAGGGTACAGGATATTAGAGCAGGCCGGGACAGGATGCTTTTTTTTCGACGTGGCGTGGGCCGGATGGGGGGGAGGGTGCTATCTGTGTTGTGGTTGTCATGCGGGTCCGGAGCTTGGCTTGATCACTGGAGGCGGGTAGCCACAAGCAATAATGTACGGTATGTACCGGTGGTCGTGTATTCCGGGGTTGTTGACGGTGGTCAAGAGTTCAGAAAAGATGAAGCTTTTTCGGTAATAAAATTTATATCTTGAAAACAGAGTGGAAGCAGTACCAATGAAGACGGGAATATAAGGACCGGTTTGTCATGAATATTGTTTTTAAGCGATCCTTACATAGACGGACATCATGCGTACACTGGTACCAGGTATATATCCTGAATCCCAAAGATCGTGCAAGTTGCTGTCGGCAAGATTGGTGCCGCTTCGAAAGATTTAACGATTCAACGGTTTCCGAAAAAACGGTTTGACGTTTGGCTGTAGGATACCTGGGTGTAGCTGCTATTTGTTCTTGGTTCTTCGTGTATTTATACAAGAATAGGCGCAATATGACATCATCCTGCAGCCACAGCCATGCAGTAGGTGCAGAACCGCGGAGACCTGCCGGCAAGTACATGCAGAGGACGTCGCCCATCCTCTGACCTCCTCCTTATGGCCTTGCCACGACATCGTCACAGGTCACAGCACATAAATGCCGCGGTTCAAAAATGGTGCCGTTTTAGTTCTTGATGAGATCTTTGATATTTATCTGCTGCCGCTGCCGCTGCCGCTGCCGCTGCCGCTGCCGCTGCCGCTGCCGCTGCCGCTGCCGCTGCCGCTGCCGCTGCCGCTGCCGCTGCCGCTGCAGCTGTTGTTGCCGGCATACCGTAGACAACATGCCGCAGGAGCAGGACTCTGGAGACAGGCCCTTACCGAGAGGACGCCGCTCATCCTCCGGCGTTCGACACGTCCTTGGCGTAGCAGCTTGGCAGCACAGAAGCGCCACAGCAGTTCAACATGAAATCGGTGTAACCTCGACGAGATCTTTGATTCATTGAGATTTTGTTCTACCAGCTACTAGTAACAACTGTTGAAGTAGCTGCTGCTGTTGTGGTTTCGGCAGGGAACAGGCTGCGAGCGTGCATGACAACAACTCCGGAGACAAGCTCTTGCCGAAAGGACACCACCCAGTCGACCATCTACACGCCCTCGCCAAATAGCGTGGCAGAACAGAAGAAGTACTGCCTGCAGCGGTTGGAGATATCTTGACGTTAATGCTGACGAATGAACCCAAGACAGGAGACAAGGTGAGCGTGTAAAGCAGCATCCAACGCATTAAATATCGTGCTACTGTTAAAGTTGTGTCCACCTCCTTCCTTTCCATCTTCTGCCGCAATACGATGACGATGCTCCCCCATCACTGTATACAGGTCTTATTATTATAGTAAGTATTAATATTATTATGCTTGCCTTCCGACAATACAGCGTAGACGCCGTTCCGATAAAAACGGAATATCCTTGCGGAAATCATCAGTATCCCTCATTCGCTTCTCTGCCAGCCGTTTCCCAATTTGCATTCCCCACATCATTTCATTAGTATGAATAGACTCGTATGATGGATACTGCTGATTTACGGAAGGATATTCGGTTTATATTGGAATGACATCTACGCTATATTGTCGGAAGGCGAGCATAATAATAGGCTCTTTTCCTGAAATCTACAGTATACATGATGAGTTGTTAGTACTGAGAATATCAATAGTAGCCCCTGGTCACGAAATAAGAACGCACCGAACGTATCATGTTGGGCTTGTTGTAAAAGGCGCCCCGACGCCTCCCTCCAGCAATGCAGCAGTGCAACACACGGCAGAAATGGGAGGGTCGGGTTGCTAGGGGGGCAATATGTCACGTTCCTGCACTTTGCTGGGCTCCTGTGGAGTATCATATGGTATTGTGCGGATGATGCAACGGATGCAATTCCACGGAAGGGGTCCCAAAGCGGATACCTATGTGGGAAGCATGGGGGAAGCCTCGTGGGAACCCATGGCAAGCCCGTGCGAATCCATGGTATGCCCCGTGGGAAACCATGAGGATCAGGCCTATCCTGTAGGAATATGCCGAACATCTTGCATGTTTCGTCAGTATTGATGCTGCTTTTATGAAATATTTTACGAGCTGACATTTGGCGGTTGTTTGTTTTAGGTTGTTTTGCTTTGTCTCGCGAAGAGGGCATACAATACAACCAATCTTATTAGAGAGCTTTCCCCCCACAATTTCCATGTTTTTTCGCGCAATTTTTCAATTTTCCAGATATTCCTGTTTTTTTTTCCAAATAAATACGTGAAATTTAACAAACTTGATTTTTTTTCTTCTGGAGAATTTCACGTATAATGACAGAACGCCTCCGTATCTTAGTACTTATCTCCAACTATTTCCAAACTTTGGAAAATCTGGAAACAAAGCTCTCCGATAAGAATGGGCCTAACCCGCCGCAAGATCCATATCCACGTAAAAAGCCCGGGGATGTACCCGTGATGTCCCCTCACCATAACAACGCGCACCGTAGAGGCATGCACATACTTGCAGAGGGCAGCCTCTCGCCTTTGACCGTTGACCTCCCACACACTCCTGCTGCGACAGCGCGACAGCGTGACATCCCGAAAGCGCCACGGTTCAAAGTTGGCGGCGCCGCTTTGGGTGACAAGATTTTCCTAGATTTTATTGCTTATGATGCTGCTGCTGTGTTGCTGTTGTTGCTCCTTGCTCCTTGGTGTAACAGTTCCAGCATACAGCGCGAAGCAGATCCATATACTTGTGGACAAACACTTGGCCAGAGGACCCCCCCCCCCCCCCCGCGACCTTTGACACGCCCTTGCCCTGGAAGCGTCACAGAACAGAAGCACCGTGGCAGTTGAACAAATATTTGTCGCTTTGACGAGATGGCGAGATATCTACTGTTGTATCTACTGCACAGTAAGTAGCTGGTAGATCTTTGAGATCGTGCCGCTGGTGGCTGGTGGTTGCTGCGTGCTGGATGTTGCTGTGTTGTTGTTGTTGTTGTTGTTGTTGTTGCTGTTGTTGTTACGGCATGCAAGTGTGGCATGCAGCAGGTGCAGGACTCCGGAGACAAGCACTTAAGGGGGGATGACGTCCGGCTTCCGATCCCCTATGAACTCATAAACACCCTACCCATCATAGCGTGGCGGCACAAGAGCGCTGCATGCAGCGGCTAGAGATAGAGGTAACTGCAGACGGATAAGCACAGACACGAGTATACTACAGAACACATTTATCCTCTACTGTTGTAGGTAGATCCTGAGCTGTAGAAACAATGGGTCTAGCGCAACAAAACTCGAAGCGTCTTCCCCCCTGTTCTACCGTCTACCAGGTAGGTACCGTCTACCGTTCACCGCCTGTCGTGTACCATCTACCGTATACAAGTATACTTCGAAGTATTGTGATATGGTATAGTATCGAGCTAAATAAGTGTTCATGATATACGTAGCCCATAATGTAAAATCCCTGAAGATACCCTCTCTAAGAGTATTCCTGGGGCTCTGAAGTTTCCCTTGGTAAAAATGAATCAACGCCCGGAATATCCTAAGAGCAGTCCCGTGGCTCTAAAGTTTCCCTTGCAGCTAAATAAATGGCTAGGAGAGCCGATAGGAGAAAAGTAGACAAGCGCCAGAGGAAAGTTCCTCGGGTAAGTGTCTTTCCCCGTCTAGCGGGCTAGTAGAAAGAGAGCATTGAATCAAGCCCCTATCGAATCACTCTCAACAGCTACCTTTCCTCATCATGAAGATAAATAATACGACAGCACAAAAATAAATCTCCTGAACAATAAAAGCTGCCCTCCTAGCCAATTCCGATAGTACCTACGTTCCATTCCTATAGATCACGATAATCGGGTTATACTTATTAATACAATATCATATGATTCAGGGATCTTATGGTACGTAGACTTGTCCGAATATAAAATTTATTTTATTTCTGGTGGCTACTGCTGTACCGTATAACGTGTACCAATTAGACGCAAGTCGACGAGGGAAGAAAGGGCGGTAGTCCTCTCGCGAAAATAATGCCTTCCAAGGCACAAACCGTAGTGGGGAGGAGAGCTTTTGCTACGGGATACCGGATCTAAGTCACGAGGTTTAGGAAGGAGAGGGGAGAAGAAGGGCGAAGTGATGAGTGTCGAGACAAAATACTAGTAGAACCAAAACAGATATATACCTCGTAGGTGGTTCTCCGTTATACGCAAGACAATACTACGCATCTGTTGAACTCCCGAGGCATTTTTCTCGCTAAGGAAGGGGACACGAACAAACACAAACCGCGCCTTTGGACATATCTTGGACGAGGTCTTCGAATTGACGCATCGCAACGCATCGCATCGCTCGACCTTTTTGTAACCTCTTTGCTAGCGGCACGTGAATCTGAACGTCTGCTTGACTTCACCTCCGAGTGTGAGAGTTGATTTTTGTGGCAGCACAGTACGCGACATATGTCATGCGTGTGAAAAAAATGATAGCTCATTATTTCAGCCTGAGATATTTTGAAATTCTAGAACTAGCAGCTAGGTAAGCATTATGTGTGCTCAGCGAGGGACGAAATTCTAAATCCTACCTGGTACCTGGTATGTAATAACATTAACGTGCATACGCTCAACATCACAATAAGCCGCGGGTCTCGGCCAAAATAGGAGTTTCTGAACTGCTGTCGCATACACTTCGTGCTACGACCGCGATAATATGCGTACTTTTTTGTAAGCAGCAGCATGGGCCCAACACATCCATTATTATTCTGCTTATTCTGTGTAAGGGCGCCCCGATGCCCCTACATCAATACAGCAATGCAATTCAGCACACAGGTGGCCGCCGGGACCCCCCCCCCCCCCCCCCCCTCCTCCGTGTTTCAATGTGGGCGCAAACAAATCGTTGTGGGGGCATCGAGCAATGTAGCAAGCCCCACAATGTACATTGTGTCAACCTCTCAATTCAGTACGCCTAATTAATGGTGTGCTCTGTTCTTCAATGTCTCCACACGGGTTCCTTTTCGCCCACATTGTGCAAGGCAGGGTCCCGACCACCTATGCGCTGGATGGGCGGCCACGATATTGGCGATAAAAGGCGGCCGATTTTGGTGATGCGTTAGTCGAAAGAGGAGCGCTTGGATTGCTGTTATGATTCGGCGAGTCCGGTTGCGAGCTTATGGCTGGCAATCGCGATAGTCGGGGTTTATACTCGCCTTTAAGAATAGGGGTCACGAACCGTATTCAGAAACGGGGTTAATAACCTTGAGTGGTATAGGATCTACTCGCGACATAAAGCCTACAGTAAGAAGAGTGAAATCTGAGGAAAGAGGGCTTTGTTTATTGGGGTGTATAGGACGGAACCGGATGCCCAAGCTCAACTCAGAGGGCCAGCGTCGCTGAAGCACCCGAGGGAGATGATCAGCCTCGCCGACACTATCCAAAAAAATAGAGATGGATTCTTTGACAGCCCAGAGAGGGAAGCGACTGCTGTGCGCGATGTTCCCAGCAGGAAACAGCAGCATCCTACACATGGTCGCCATAAGATCCATTAACACAGAGGGCACCTGGGAATGTAAAGTGTCCAGGATGCCCCCTGGGTACCACAGGTAGCGGTCGACGTACTCGGACGAGGAGCCTCATAAAAGTCTTGGTCTCTCTACCTCGGCATGGGTCCAAATACTGGTTCTGCGGTATTGGGGGGGGCGGGCATGATAGCCATTAGTCTCACTGCTTAGCGCCCCGACTGGCTCGTTACCTCGCTCGAAGTTGGACTTCGTTGTGCTTTGTTAGCGAGGCGTGACCAAACAATTCCATGCTCGTGAACATCGCCGAACCAAAATGCACTAAAGGCTCAAGACTGCGGAGCGAAACAGGGGACTCACTCGACCGAGTGGCTCCGAGCGGTGTGAAAAGAACGACAAAAAGCTTCTCCCCTCGTACCGTATATATATAGCACCAGTGAAAAGGAGAGGGGGACGTTAGCCATGGCACCCTAGCCTGTATAGCTCTCGCTCGTTGTCTCGTTGCTTCTCCAATAGATCAGCACCCCCTTTCACACGCCTGGCTATCCCGTACAGCGGGGTGAGACACGCCTCGGTACCCCCTTGTACCCTCTTTGCAGTTTCAACTGCACGCGGTTTTTTTAAACAAGTCACAGTGGGGCTCACAGTTCAAGAAATATCGGTTTCAGATAAGTACTGGTTTATGCAGTAGTACCAGGTACTGGTTCAAGAGAGGGGAAAGGGCGTGGTACGGGCATACTAAAATATATATGATGCCCATTCCGATTGAAGAAAAGTTCGGGCAGAAGACAACAGGTCTGACACACCCCATGAGATAAGCTTGTATACAGTCATCGACGTGCTAAATAGAAGAGCGACACGGCTCCCGTGCCCTCTCCTTACTGTTTGTTGAGGTACTCCCCTCCACGTGACTCCGGAGACGATGTGGTGGTAGAAAAGCGGCGCCATCATCATCAGCTGTTTTGTGACGTTGCGTCAAACCCTCCCACGTATTTGTTAGACTACTGCACCGTAGAGCAGGTTCCATGCCCCCTCGCTCCTGTTGCAGTACATCCCACCGCGTTGCCTCGGAGGCAATGTGGAGGTATAGAAAGCGGGGCCATCGTTATTACCTACCTGTTTACCTTGTACCAAACCCTGCCCGGGGTTTGGTTGTCAACATCATAACTATCGTTCAGCAGTACCCGTGTTCGTTCGCGCCTGTTGCTCCGGTGCCTCCCACTGCGTTACCCCGGGGGCAATGTGGAGGTGAAAAGAGGGACCACTGACATAATAAGCGATTTTCGTGAAGTTGTACCAAATCCCTCCGCGTATTTGTCAACAGCACCATAACGTAGTTTTCGTGCTCTCTTGTGACTGATGCGGTGCCCTCCACCACGACACCCCGGAGGCGACACGGCGGTAAAGGGCGGGGCCATCGTCAGGAGCTAATTGTTTTCGTGATTATTTAAATTCCGCGACGGGTTTTGTCAACATATGGACCGCTGTTGTTGCGTTGGCCACCCGACAATGTGCATCAGCATGAGCTTCATCGTTTGATCACTCGGGAACATTCAGAGTCATCGTTAATCCGCCCCCGTGCTCTCTCGCGCCTGCTGCTGCGGCACTTCCCACTGCGTCACCCCGGAGGAGATATGGTGGTAGAAAACAGAGCCGTCGTCATCGGCTACTACAGCTTCCCAACCACTCGGCAGAAGAGGAGCGGAATAAGCCGATTCTTCCTCTTCCTCCTCTTCTTCTTCTTCGTTCTCCTCCTCCTCCTCCTCCTCCTCCTCCACCTCCGTTGCACCCCCCGCGCTCTGTTTGCCTGCCGAAGGTTGTAGTACCCCCTCTGCGACCGACCCCACCGCACTATTATCCGTTCCGTTTAATTTCGCAACTTTTCTATTTCTAGCGTGCCCTGCTAGGTCCCCCCGTGTCTGGCTGCACGATCGGTATGAGTGGATGGGATTGTCACCCCCGACATCAATACGAGTATTGTCGTGGCTATCTCTCCTGTCAGGGGGATCATCACCCCGGGTTTCCCGGCTCGGGGACGCGTTAAAGAAATCCTCGTTTCCATCCCCGTCTCTCGTGGTCTCGCGCGCGGTACGAGTGCCAGCAGTAATAGTGGAAAGCGAAGATTGAGCGAGTGCCGAGTCGCACACTGAACCGGGGTTAGACTCGGACGGCTCCGGCAGTAGCATCCTGCTGCTACTCGAGCGCGATGATGAGAGTGCTGTTGTTGATGGATCTTGGCGGCATCTATCGTCGGTAGACGGAGATGTTATTCTCGTGCTCTTTGCGCTTCGCAGGGGCTCAGGTTCTTCGCTTTTCCAAGCGGCCGAGCGCGGCTTGCTTCCCGTGCTCGAAGTCCTCGTTTCCCGTTGGAGGGCTAGGGCCTCTTCTTGGACGTCGCGCAACAGCCTCGCCTTCGTTCCATGCAAGAGAACATTCCCAAACGACGTCATGTGGTCATATCATGTATAGCGCGCGCGGGGGGGCGGGGTATCGTCACGTTATGCGTGTTCTGCAATGCCGCCGACTACGGTGGGGATATCACTTCCTCGGCGAAAAAACAGCAAACCTACCGGGCTTCTTGACCCAATATCATCGTAATACCACAATATCAGTGCTATACTATACCAGTATTATTCGTGATATACCTACACTTACCATCAGGTGTGGGCTCAGCGATTGGTATTCGGGTTGCACCCGTAGCATTTTTCTAAGTCCGTTTTCGGGTGAGATATTAGAGGTCCTAAAGTGAATGTGAAAGCTTCATAACACACAGGTGTAGGTGCTACCCCTACGAGGCAAACACGCCTCCGATGGACGTCCGCGCTACAATGCCGCACTTTTCGTTGTATGAATGATATCCCCACGGGGTGCACCATGGACACCGAGTCACGGATATCTAGATTCATTGGTACGGTTTAGGTAGGGGGGGGAACGTGCCGAGATACCAAAACTACATAGTTGGGGAGCTGACAAAAACAGACGCCTGGTATGATAGTGGAAAGTAGCGCGGTGCGGACCAAACTATGTTACTGAGACTGATGGGGCTTCTCAACTGAGGAACTACAGTATCTTACTAACAATACGGAAGGCCATAGTAAATAGGACCTGCGGTTCACACAAATACTATCTTTTCCCCTATTTATACCAACAAAATCTGGTCCTCTTTACTATGGCCTCCCGTAAAATTATCGTTCGTTTTTTCAGTGTAATAGTTGTCGTTGCAGGCACCTAGGCCATGGGATTGCCCATTCGTACATTCGTACACATATTATTATTATTTCATTGTGATCTACTGTCGATGTTTCGGAACAGATAGGCGTGATTTTGATTGTTATCATCATCTGCACGATTTAAACATTAGTGGCCGAGCGGAACCTATAGCATACCAGGGTATAAGGAATATGCCTATATTATTATTCAAACCGAACGGTCTACCTATTTAGGGGGCACCATTGGTATATGACACGGTTCTTTGTGCTCAAAAGGTGCGCGGGAAAATGCATGGATTCTAGCCACCGTTTTGTACGTATGCGAACGGGACATTGTCAGATGATTGGGATAACCCCGGGACATTGTCAGATGTTAGATGAAATAGGACCAAAGCAAGTATGCTACGTATACGACTCTTGCACGATGTCTCCAACCGGGGGTCTGTGGTCGTCAGGGGACATCCGGAGGGCATCCCCGGGTTTCCGGAAACCCGGGGATGCCCCCCGGATGTCCCCTGACGACCATAGGTCTCGAACCGGGGGAAACGTGATCTACCGGTAGACGACCTACGGTAGATGGCCCTCTGCTCGACGTGTGAAAACAAAGCTGCAACTCTGTCGGGGCACGCATTGATGTGAATACTGTTGCTACGATGAAAGGGGGGGGGGTGTACTCGATAGGAGAGATGTACTCGATCTCATGCATGGCCGTAGTCGTATGACCATAGACCCTCGCATCCCTACAATGCCGGGACGGAGCATGTCGGGCTTTCACCGACCAGGCAGACATTGCTTGCGCCAAGTGCACGATGGAAGGGGGGGGTGTACTCGAGAGGAGAGATGTACTCGATCTCATGCATGGCCGTAGTCGTATGACCATAGACCCTCGTATTCCTACAATGCTGGGACGGAGCATGTCGGGCTTTCACCGACCAGGCAGACATTGCTGGCACCAAGCGCGAAGCGCCGTGAGGTGTCTGGCGAGTCGCATGAAGGGTGAGCTGCATTCTACTAATAACAGCTTTTGAGGCGAACTTGCATATATACCTGGTATGGACGACAGCTTCACTGAGTTGATTTAATTTCCGGTGTAGGCCTTTCCAGAGACAGCAATGGGAGTACTATGTAACTGCCTCTTGGGTGCCCTACCTTGAACACTGCACGATAGAAGGGGGGGGGGGCTTTGATGCCAATATTTTCACGATTACCGCGTTTACTCCACTCGGGCGAGTATCTCTGTACATCACCTCTGAGAAGTACATACAGTGGTCTTGCCGCAGAGGAGTGACATAGAATCCCATGGTGGTCCGCACATATCGCGAAAACGACACGAAGACTTTCACTTCTACAGTAAGACAGAAACTTCTGAAATAATGTATTTCAAAGAAATAACGTAGCGACTCACTGGGCCGAGTGGCTCTGAGCGCCCGGAACCATAGGGCCCAGAAGCGAACCCCCCACCCCTACCGCAGCACGAGTGTATTCATGCACACATCAGGTAGATAATCTACAGATGTATCATCTACAGATAGATCATCTACAGATTGATCATACACAGATATATACAGATCTACATAGATCATCTAGAACCTAACCCGCCGATATGAGATGTTGCGCAGGACCCGTGTATGACAGAACTAACCCTAACCCTATGTTGCTGCTGTACGTCGTGCAGATTCACCCGGCAACATGAGCTCGATCATGAGCTACGTCATACAGATCATACAGGTCAATCTGTGCTGAAGGATCTAGATCATGAAGTGCGAGTCGGGGATCTATCCATCTGTGGATATAGTTTCTCTCACCGTCGGGTCGAGGTATGATCCAAATGCGTGGATGTGGTCTTGCTTGCTCCTCATCCAAGCGCGCTGTTTTATTTTCGAGGCCAAGTAACAGGCAACATGGACAGGCACTCGTTAGAAAATGAGTTAATAGTCCAGCTGTACCTTTGAGCAAAATATACAGCAACGCAACTTCATTTTTGGCCTGTGCTATACGTTATATATATGTGATCACGGAAGCACTACGTAGAGCTGGGAGGTGGCTCACTGCAAATCGCCGACTAGCTATAAACTGTTTAGGCAGGTTCCATGATTAGCAGGGCTGTGAGTTGGCTCACTTCAAGTCGCCTGCTAGTATTTAGTTCCAGGCAGGTTCCATGATGAAAAAGGACTGGGAGTTGGCCGACTATAAGTCACCGACTAGTTATTGGAGTTGGCTGGGTGGGTTCCATGACTGGTAGGGCTTGGAAATGGCTAACTATCAGTCGCCCACTAGTTGCTAATTGGCTAGGTTGGTTCCATGGTTAGTAGGGCTATGGGTTGGGTCCCTATAAATCGCCAACTAGTTAATAGTCGACCCAGTAGGTTCTGTGTTTGGTAGGGCTATGAGTTGGGTGGCTATATTCCCCCGACTATTTTACTAGCTGGCCATATGTCGCCGACTATTTTATTAGCTGGCTATATCTCGCCGACTACTATATTAGCTGGCTAGGTAGTTTCCACGACCAGCAGGGCCGTGAGTAGGCTGACTACAAGTCGCCGACTGGTTGCTAGTTTGACTAGACATGGACGCCTTCTACGATAGAGGCAGCAATTTTCCGCCTTTTTATTTCTGAATGGCGGGTCTCCTTGACCCAAAACCGTCGAAAAATCAATCTTGTTTCGAAAAATAACGTTTTGTATACTTGGGCCATGGGATGCTTCAATCGGGAAGCAATTTGAATTTTGCTGAGGTTGTTATCCGGATGAGGTAGGGAGCTCCTCGAGTGAGGAGTCTCGGAAAATTCAGGGCGAACCTTTACCGAAGAACGCCTCTATGTTCCATGATTAGTGGGGCTATAGTTGGCTGGCAAAAAGTCGCTGACTACATATTTGTGGGCTAGGTAGGTTCTATGTCTACGGCTGTAAGTAGGTTGACGCGCCCACTAGTTAGTAGTGTTGGCTAGGTAGGTTCCATGAATAGTAGGGCTATGAGTTGGTTGACTAAACGTCGCCGACTTAGTTATTGGTTGGCTCGGTAGGTTCCATGACTTAGTATGGCTGAGAGTTGGTTGACTATAAGTCGCCGACTAGTTGTTAGTCGCGAGCGGCAATTTCGAGTAGATAGCAATCTGGGAGAAGGGATCTTTGGGTGTGTGTTTTGACTTGAAAATTGCGTAGCTCTGTCTGCGCTTCGGAATCGTCGTCCGCAATTGAGAAATTTCGTCTTTCGATGCAAACGCGGCGCAGCCGCGTTTATGGGAAGTTTTGGCCCGTTTCGGTAGCGGTTTGGGGGTAGGGTTAGGGATAGAGTCAGGGATTGGGTTGGGTCTTCGCCCGCACGTTGACCTCAACAGGTACCAAAATACATGAACAGCCTACCAACCTAAAGATCCCTTCTCCCACATTGTAGTGGCACCTCGTCATTTTTCTCCGAAGCTCTGCGGCTTTGCCTCCCTCTGACTGATATGTTTGTGACTCAACGTATGCTTTTCATCGATAAAATACTACCGAAACGAAGACGTTATATTAGGGGCTTCAATTCTTACCCACATGTTTTGCCCACTACGTAGTGGCTGCAAGGGGCCGGTACCTATACAAGGGGCCGCCAACTCCGGACGCACTTTTTCTAATATTATTAGGGCCCTTTGAAAGGGGCTACATATTGTATACCTGGTATGCACACCCCTCAGCAGGGAAATACATCCTTCATGATTTATAAAACCCGTAGTACGCGCGATCGAAGTGTCATACCATGCATACCTACAGTTTCCATATATATCTATCTATAGGACGAGGTTCGACGAAACCCTTGAGCTCATCACAGCTGATTTTGCTTTGTCTCTACTAAATTAAATAGTTTTTGTTTCTATCAATACACCACCCCAGGCGGCCTCACCTGTATCTTGAGAGCGGCCTGTACCACTTCCGGACGGCGCAGGAAGTTCGCCGAAGATAGGTCCTTCCGCCTTTTCTCGCTTTCCGCCTGTTCAAACACCGGTGTCGGCATCAATCATACGGCATTGAGGATGGCTAGGCCAGAGACGAAACGTCCAGACTTGCCCAAAAGCTATATCGGGAGGCACCCTACTCTATCTAGAGGAAGGAGTGACACTTCTAATTTGTAGACATATGCCAACGGGAGGATAGACAGGCGGAGGGGGACGAGAAGGAGAGGGAGGGGAGGGGAAATAACAAGGAGCGGGGAGAAAAGGGGAGGCGGAGAGGAGGAGCGGAGGGAAAAGGGGAGGGGGACGAAGAGGAGGACGAAGAGGAGAATAAAGGGACAGCAAGAGGAGACACCTATGTGGTTCGTGGGGGACGCTTGGCAATACGAATATCGACAACCCCCTGTGATGTAAAACCGCCTGTTTACATTACCAACACCCTACCTGGAGCGCGTGGTGTGCGCTGAGGCTCTCGTACGTGCTTCTTCCCTGAGAGTGTTCCGGGAAAGTGTCCAGCAATATCTGGTAGTTCGTCTGCGACAACAGAACAGCGAAAACGCCAACATACACGGCAATACCCCTATATTAACAGTCAGATATAAGCGGGGCACCCCTGGAGAAACTCTACACTTCTTACGAACGATCACCCTCTGCAGTAAGTTTAAGCAAGGCTCCGATGCTTACGCGAGACGGGGCGCTTCCTGCAATATTTTTAGTACAACTAGCCTCCTTTACATTGTTCAATGTTCGCCCAGAGGTCGAGCCACTGCTTCTCGAAAACGTCCGAGTTTTTCAGTGCTGTTGTTCTGTTCGCCTGATTGGTCCGTAATTTCCGCGATTCTTCGTTTCTCCCGGGCCCCCCAGTTTCCCTATTTACAGCCCAGAGACATCTCACTACTCGCTGTGTGAAAATTTCCTTTCCCCACCAAATGCTGAGTGAACTGAAACCCGTCAAGAAGGAGAGGCGGGATCGATTATTTTTTACGGTTGGCAGGCATTCGAGGTGTTGATACTGTTGTAGTGTTATGGGTGATTATTCGAGAGGAGGCGGGTAGAACTACGGGCAGATGGAAAATACGGAGTGGGGGGAGGGGAGTGGAGGTGGGGCTGGGGGGCGGTGGGGAGGGTTGGGTCCAGGGTGTGGGTGTCGGTGTGGGTGTGGGTAGGAGCGGAGGCATTGAGTCGGGTGGGAAAGGCGTGTTACGGGGGGTGTCGGTTTTAAACCGAAATTCGCTTGGTAACTAACTCACTTGGAGAGCTCTATACCATTAAATAGTACCACCACTTTTGCTGGTATTTCGAGTAAGTCACACGAAAAACACGGATTCAGAGAAAAACGAATGTACAACGCGATTACCGTGACAATTCCATGGCATAGGTGTACGTTGAGGTCAACACTCGTGGTATGTCCAACGATGTGGATATCCCTCAGTTCAGGCGCTCTGTTATAACCATAACAACAAGAGTTTTTTTCTGGGAGAAAAAGCGCTATTTATTCCTACCACAGCGAGGCTCCAAACCTCCCTCCTGTTGTACAGGTTGCACCGTCTCTCGGTTACGCTTACCTGCGCCTTGGCGTTCTTGGGGTCACGCTCTATCGCCTCGAGGTAGCGCTCAGTGGCGCCGTGGAAGTCTCCGTAGACCAGCTGCCGACAGGCCGCGTAGTTGTGCCAAGACTCGGAATCGTTGACGCGGTACGCGGCAAAACGGAAGAACCCAGCCTTCGCAAACAGAAGGGTACGCAGGGGAAGCGTCAACTTGTGGCCAACGAAGAAAAAACAACAGTAACCACGCGTTGTCTAGAAACAATAGAGGCAGTACTCAGCCGGCGTGTCAACAACATCACCCTACGCAGATCAGTTGCGGACAGGTTACGCGAGTATGCGAACGGTAGGGGATTGTATCTAGAATGAATGGCGTGTGCGTCAGCATGGAAGTACCTAGGCTTGGAAAAAGGGTTTCACGCACGAGTCAAGGCCAGGAGAGCAACGCTGCACGTACGCCTGCCAAGATAGAGGTAGCACTTTCTGTCGAAACTATGCCACTGGGGCTGGCGAAGCTCCACAACAGAGAAAACTATCCCCCCCAAAAGGCAATAAGGCATGCCTTATCGTTTGTGTTCGATGATACCTAAGCCACGGGGGTTGTTAATCGGAATACCCTTCGTTCCTTTTGGACGAGGTAGGTAGAAGTCTTCAGGCGGATACCGTCCGAAGAATAGCGGTACAGCCCCTGTCGCAGAATGCCTCCGCGAGTGCGTTGCAATATGGCAATAGGGGCATCGCTTCCTCTACAAACTACTACTGGATATCTGACCGGTGGAGCGGGCTTTTCCGCTCAGAGCTGCTGAACATCGTCGAGATCACATTCGTGATATCAACATATTTATCCGGGGGATTGGTCGTTCGTCAGGCTAACACTCGTAGGTAATACTGTACACCGTTTTTATCAAAAAACATATTTTTGTGGGGGGTGAGGTTGCATGGAGTTCCTTACCTTACGCGAGGAGCCTAAAAAAACGAAAGAGGTGCATCGCCTGCCGTATAGCATGCATGCTTCAAACAATGGTTGGACTGACGCTGGCAGCTCCCCTACTAGTAACTGACTGAGGAGCCACCCGACAATATTAGTATGCATCGTCGGCTCCGGTGTGTTTTAAGCATCGTCCGTCAGGACTACCTAGCCTAGCCTACTGTCGTCTGGGATCGGTTGTGTATCGGGCTTAGCATATACCAGGATACCTGATACCTGGAAAGTGTTTCTGACGCAGTGGACGCATGCTGTGGTAGAAGTGCACCATTTTGACTTCTGAGGCTCATTCTATTGGAGAGCGTTTTTCCCTAAATTTCCAAAGTTTGGAAATAATTGGAGATATGTATCGATATACGGAGGCGTTCTGTCACTATTCGTGAAATTCTCCAGAAGAAAAAATATCAAGTTCGTTAACATTCCAATATTTGGAAAAAAAAAACAGGAAAATTTGGAAGTCTGAAAAAAAAATGTCGAAAATTTGGAAAAAAAGCTCTCCGATAAGAATGACCCTGAGGCTCCCCCCTTGAAGAGCTCTATACTGTTAGCAAGTCGTTGCCAAGTTACATAGACCACGGACCTCAACTATAAGAAGGTCGAAGTGCGATGGTTGACGAACAATCCCATGGCCTACAGCACGTATACAAACATATATAATTTTTCAAAGCAAGAATGGGATCCCGAACGATTTTGGGTTAGGGAACCCCGTCATTCGGGACATTTTTTGGCCACATTGTGCTACCTGAATCGTAGCACGGATCAATCGGCTGTTGGAGCGCCATCGAGCGAGGAGCCTCCGATTTTTGTGGTGCTACCCTATAGCACGGATCAGAATGGTAAAAAAAACTGCTGCTGCTCGTGTCATCGAAGGTGCCCGCTTTTGGCAACCACCGGGAGGCCGATCTGCACGTCAGGTATTTACCGCCGAAGCTAGCGACTACTGTGTCATCGGGGATGCTTTGCAGCGAAAGGGAGAGAACGTGGTATCGGCCAAGGGGGTGTTCTCTCATCACTCAGTTGCGCTATATAACAGCAGAGCCTTCCCCTAGAGCCGCCGAAAGAACGTGTCGCGCCATTGTGCCAAGACTATACCATAGGCATCGTTAAATGTGGTACGCGCGAAGCAAGATAGGAGAAACCCAGCCTCAGAAAGAGGAGCCCGTGCATACTGGCAGCACATCAGAATTTCCAGCAGTGGGGCCTGTCTCTAAAGATTCCAAAGCACACTGATGTGTCTCTAAGCGGCGCTACTGTAGCAAAATTCTCCCTAGCCCAGCTCATGATAAGTCGCGTGATTGTGATAACACCATCTTACAACAGGCCCCCAAAAGGGGAGGATCTAGCCTTGAAAAGAGGAGACTACACAACAAGTGGCGTAGCCCCCCCCCCCCCACGCCACCCTCTTCAATGTGGAAGTAAGACAACCTGTGTGGAGACATCGAACAATGTAGCATGGCCGACAAGGTGTCGGCGGCGTCTCAATCCCGTACGCCCGGCGGTGTGCTAAACTGTTCGATGTCTCCACAAGGATCGTTTTACGATCATACTTGGCAAGGAAGGGGTCCCCGCCACCTGCGTTTCTATGCGCTGGATAGGACTCGTGCTATGGTGGCTATATATATATCCTGTTTTGTCAGAGACTCCTCGCTTGATTATAGTACAGGAGCCCCTTGCCTCATCCTAGAGCTGACGAAATATAAAAATCAAGATGGACTTACCCATGGTCTACATATATATGCACGGTAGACACACGGCGGATAGCATCGTAAATCATGAAAGACATTCCAATACTGTTGGGTAGTTTTCTCAGCTTATCATGGAGCCGTTTGGAGCCTTTTCCCTAAAGTTCCTGATTTCCCACTTCAAGTTTTTCCCGAATCGGAAAAAAGCTAAGCATTCCCGATATGCTTTTCCTCCGTTAAAGTCCACAAACTACTGGTGGTAAGGTCGGGGGGGGGGGGGGTATAATGCCATCGTTTTCACGACCATATTTAAGCCACTCGGGCGAGTGGCTCTGTACCTCGATCAAAATGGATTTTCGTTTTTTTTTGTCGCAGGCCAGCAAATAATTAACCGGTGGAGGGGGACATGGCGGAAACAAAAATATTAAAGACTCAACACCGTCAAGGTATAGGATCGTCACTGGGCCGAGTGGCTGGCTCTCACCGACTGAACATATCCGATTTGAAATGTGTCCTCCCCCCTCTACCGCAGCATCAGTCAAATTGTGACAGAACGCCTCCGCATTTCGATACAAGATCCACGAATCAAGAAAATCTGGGGGAATAAAATGGGGGAAAAAAGCTGTCCGACAAAGACGCCCCTAGCCCCTTAGGAGACCCCTCCGTCAGTAGGCTAGAAGAACGGTTCGGCCAGAGAGTGCTACGTCTGTCGTATCAATAGTACGAACCATCGGCGACAACGTGGGAGGCCCCAACGGAAGAGCCCAGTCTCGTGGAGACAGGACAGCCCAAGTTACGTGATGCCGTGACAACGGCCAATGCACGCGATCCTGTCTAAGTTACGAAGCACGCGTCTGATCCGCCGCGTATTATTACGTATACTGTTGTAGCTCCTGGCAGGAGAGTTCGCCCGAAGGTTCCAGTGTCTAAGGCCATTCGAGCAATGCCACGGTTGGGGTGATGTCTTTTAGCGGTGGTGGCTTATGAGCAATGCCACCTTACGAGTAGGGGGGTGGTGCCTTATTTTTCGAGCCTCTCACACGAGGAGCTCGATGCTGTCAGTAAGTCAGCCCAAACATGACGTCGAAGAGGTGTGTTTCTTCGTGCAATCCGACCAACATTTTGTATGCGCTGCATGCGCTACTAACAGTAATACAGCAAAGATGCTACTGCAGAAATAAAATTAAGCATACTAACCGACGAACTAATGGTTGCTCACTCGAGGATCTCAAACCCCGGTCAGAAAACACTGAGGCAAACAGCACTGCAACCCCTGCGGTGGGATGAGTCAATCGACTCCAATTTCTGAGCGCGCGAGGAACGGGTACATTACCGCGTCAATGAACGACTGTTGAAGTGAGGTGTTGCAGTGCGTGTGCATCGTCCGAAGACTCGTCCCAGGGCAAGGATCCGCACCGTTTTTTCGCTCAAACGTTTGTGACCGGTGAAAGAGGTCCTCAAGCGAACAACTACGGTAGTACCGATTACAGTAGTATGATACATTTGCTGTGTGGTACATTTATTTCTGAACTATCGATAGCCATGGGTAGCACACATAGACGTTGGTTGAGTTGCGCGAACACACCTGTCCGAAGGCAGCGTCTTCGGGCGAGATGTTGAGCTCTTTGATGTGAAAAGCTCATAAAATAATAAGCCCCCCCCCCCCCGTGGCATTGCTCTAAAAGCCATACATTTTTCAACTCTTACGAGCGACGCGTGCTACAATAGAAGCTGCACTCTATGATTATGGCAGAAACGGTTTCTGAATGACGGAGCTCCTAGACCCAAAATCGTCGGAATAATGTCATTTTGTGTCGCAGCATTTTTGGTTGTATTATTTATTTAGGCCATGGAACTGCTCATCGGATAGCACTTACACTTTCCTCTAAAAACTGTTTTTATCGGGCGAGGTATAGAGGTCTTATCAGCAATGTGAAGAGACTAGCAAAAACAAAGTGTACAGAAAAATACGGGGCACATTTCTTCCGTAGCATGCGCCGCACACATGTTTCAGCTAGCGCACCGTCGGTGAAGGTGTTTAAGTGTGCCGCCTGAACGATACCGGCAAGCAGTATGCTTGAAGCTTGGCACGCACCTCAGCTAGAGCGAAGGCTTTCGGGCTTCGTGTAGACGTGAATGTCACGGGCGGCCAGGGACGTCGGCCCGAGTCAGCACCACTAGCGGTACTCGGAGCCGCGATGGCTCGTTCCACCGTGGAAATGATGCTTGTCATGTTCTCGTCCTTAAGTGACAATAAAGGGAGGGTGGTTGGGTGGTTAGGCAGCAACCTTGGTAGAGCTGTCATCCTGCATTGAGGAGAGGGTGTTCGGCGAGAAGCTTTGTGACGTTTTCTTCTGGCGTTGACGGGGGTGTTGAGCAATAAGCTTCATAATTTTCTCTTCTGGTATGGACGAGCAAGTTGGCTCGGTGTTAGGGAATAAGCTTCGTGACGAAGAGGCTGATTAGGTGGTACGCAGAACTTCGGTGGTGCTCTCCCCTCCTTCCTTAACGAGGCCGGTGGTTGGGTGTCGGGAATAGCCTTCGATACCCACATGTGTCAACCAGGGCAGTTGGGATTTACGGTCAACAATCTTCGCAATCTTCGGATTGGCTGAGGGAGGGTGGCTGGGTGTCCGGGAACAACCGTCGTGATGCTGTCTTATTCTTGTATTAACCAGGGCCATTGGGAATTATGCGCAGTAAATATTCGCGACAATCGGATTGGCAGAAGGAAGGAGGCTTGGCGGCAGGGAATAACCTTCGCAATGCTTGTCTTCCGGTGTTAAATAAGAGCGCGGTTGGGTGCTCGACACCAATCTTTGTGATTCTCTCTTGCCTGTGTAGAGCAGGTCGTCGATTAGAAGTAAAGCCTGCCGTAGACTATTCGGCTACGAGAGAGTGCAAAGATGGAAGGCTTGGGTAGAAGTGATACGAGACGAATACTGCACTAGGGGGTAGCACCTATCTGCTCTCAGGGCTAGGTATACAAAGCAGGGCTACATACGGCAGCAAAAACAAAATATAGAATTACCGTATCACACCGGGTGGTGAGGTAACACACCCCGTGGGATGAATTTTCCAAGTTGTTTTTCTCCGCAAATGAGGACAGTGCGAATACTACCAGAAAGCCCGGCAATGCGTCCAATTCAAGAGATCCGACGATTGGTCTTTCCACACCCATCACTTTATTCGTTGTGTCTCTGTGCGCCTTCCCTTGCTTTGGAAAGGAGGCTCGGAAATATCCACCCCAGGGAGTGTGTTATCTTACCACCCTGTGTGGTACGGCAGTCATTTCGCGCTGAACAAAAATGGAATACGCCGAAGGCGAACAAACAGAGCAGGGCGACTTCTACGGCTGCAAAACGTAATCTACCTGATGGAACTAGCCAGTTTGCGCAGAAGCAAAATATAGATGGTGTTAATGTATACGTACCCCAGTGACGAGACAGAAAACACCGAAGGCGAAGAGCAGAAGCTGGACGTCTGGCCCTCGTTCTTCCATCGCCCGCAGCGCCTTGCGGTACAGCAACCGAGCCCTCCCGTAATCCTTTCTGCGAGAAATTCATTGCGGACACCATGGCACAGCACCGTAATCGGTGATACACATGCCTCCGTTCTCCCGTTCGCATTGGGCCATGCACATACCTACCGACGCCTGGAACGATAGTACTGTAGTTGCAGTTAAGGGTTGCACTTTTTTCCTTCCGAGGTAAATATTCGTGACTAACCAGGCTCCTCAATCCAATATCGTTGGAAGACCGTTTGTGTTTTGCAATAGAATGTTGTGATATGCATACCTTGCGTAGGCTTTGTGGATGTTCTTACGGTTTCACTACAAGTAGCGTAGCTTTGTAATAAAACTACTTTTTGGGTGAGGAATAAGAACTCTTCAAGTCAGTATATCCCCAGAAAAAGGTGCCGCCCCTACCGGAGCATGCCTCCGCCTGGTGATCGAAACCCTTTCTGCGAGATTGGTTGTTACAGAAGGATGCGACACCGGAATCGACCATACAGCATGCACCGATTCATCCGACTGTAGGTCTTTACTCTCCTGCGGGATTCATTGCGAAAAACGATTCAACACCGTGGTCGATCGTACTTACGCAGCGTTCATGGAAGGGTGGAGACAATGGGCCATTGGTACCTTATAATTCGATCGGTGTATGTGGTGGGTCAGCTTTTGTCAGGCCACATTCATTTATGTGAGATTGGCTACGATCACGACGATACAACACCCAAGTTTTGGCCAAATTACACATCATGCACACATCCACCCGGTGGTACTGTACATTAGTTCTGCAAAGAAATATCGACTGCGAAAAGGACACGCCGTATTTGTTCACATGCACACATTTGTGTATTCTCGGCGGGTAGGTGGAGGCATTTCCATGACTCGCAGCTTGGACGTCGTGTGGGATGGTGATTGGACCGCTACGATAGGTCCTGGCCCGCTCTCAAGACAGCAGCGACCGGCGAAATTTTCCCTGCAGGTCGTTGTGCTCGGGCTGGTCGAGGCTGACCATACGGCCGGTCGGGTTTGAATTGGAAACACGCCACTGAAAAACAACTTCCGCTACATTTTTTAGAGCCTATCCTTTGACCACGGATTCAATATTTCGAAGATGAGTTGACATGAGAACAACAAGAACTGCTGTGGAACCGAGTGATCCCCTCTGTAGATCTTAAGCTCCGAAACATTCGGTGTTGGTACTGTTGTTGGTGTTGAGTTGGGTAAAGATCCGGGTTCGGGTCCGGGGTAGGGCTACGGATAGGGTTAGGGTTAGGGTAAGGGGTGGGATATGGCCGGGGATTCCGGTGGCCTTGGCCATCATAAAATATCGAAAGTTACCGCGGAAGGTCTCTAGGATTGTTTATTTTCGCTCGTTCCTGAATTTAAGGCGAGCTACGTATCTTGGGTGTGCCAGTACGAGCAGGTTGGCCTGCTAAAAGGGAAGGTTGTTGGTGTACATGCCCCCGTCGATCGACTAGCACGGTCGCTTCAGCCCTTGTACTACTGCGAATTATGCAACTATTCAAGCCTTGAACTGCTTCGAATGTGGTCCAGCTCAAACCTTGTACAACTCCAAATGATCAAACTTAGCCCTTGCACTACTCCGAATTGTTAAGTTCACTCCTTGTACTACTCCGAATTGTCAAGTTCCCTCCTTGTACTACTCCTAATATTCAAATTCAACCCGTGTGCTACCCCGAATTATCCAACTCTGCCCTAGCACTACTCCTAATATAGCAATACAACCCTTGCAAGACTCCGAACGATCATTTTTAAACTCTTGTACTATTCCGAACGATCCGCCGCAACACCTTGACCTCCTCCGAATGATCCAACTCCACCCTTGTACTACTCTGAATTATCCAACTCAGCCCTAGCACCACTCCGAATCATCAACTTCACTCCTTGCATCGCTCCGAATGGTCCAACTCAAACTTGCACTACTCCGAATGATACAGTGCAGCCCTTGTAAAGCTCCGAATGATCAAACTCAGCCCTTGTGCTATTCCGAGTGATCCAAGGCAACGCCTTGTACTATTCCGAAGAATCCAAACTCAACCCATGTACAACTCGGAATGGTCCAATTCAATCCTTGTACTACTCCGAATTATCCAACTCCACGCTTGCACTACAACGAATAATCCAACTCAGCCTCCCTTGTACTACTCCGAATGATCAAATTCACTCTATGTACCACTCCGAATGATCCAACTTAACCCTTTTACGTCTCCGAATATCCCAACTTCACCCTTGTACTACTCCGAATGATGCAATGCAACCCTTGTGAGACTCGGGAAGACCCAACTCAACAACGTTTGTGCTATTACGAATGACCCGATGCCACAACTTTGTACTACTCCGAATGACCCGACTCAACCCTTACACCACTCCGAATGATCGAATTAATCCCTTGCACTATACATAATTGTCTTGATCAGTCTCTAAAGGCTTGTGTACAGGTGACTCGGGATCACGCGATGATAACTCAAGACTTTGACACGAAACTCTTGCCGTCAAGCTGACGCCCAGCCGTCAAGCTGGCGCCGTAAATGTAGGAAAACGCGTGCACCCCAAAACGTCTGCATGCCGGTTCTGTAGGGGAGTAAATTCAATCCAGAAGGACGTAATCCATGTAACCCCGTTAAAGTACGGAAATGAAGGGGAACCCGCTGTCATCAACCCCTCATTTGGAGCAGGGTGGGTGTCTTTCTATAAACGTCTCCGCCGTCTCGTTGCGGTGTGGCGATCGATAAAACTCGGGAGGCAGGTCGGCGGGCCTGTGCCGCGATAGAAGTGATGTACCTTGTTTTGGCCAAAACTTTTCCGACTGATGGGGCTCCTTAAGGGCACTGACACAGCGCTTAAGAACTGCCCAACACCTTTTGAATTCCATCCACGTTTTAATACACGGTTTTCTTAGTTACCTATCTGAGCCATGGGATTGATCTGATTGTTTTTTTTTTCACCAGTTTTTAGGTGAGATGTAGAGCTCCTCAAAATAAGAGTCACGCACATAGAATGTGGGAGCTATGCCCACGGTAGCACGCGTCGGCGGGGGAATAAGTGGCATGCTCCATACGCTCCTACCTCCCTCCCGGTACCAACACGATACGTACGAATCTATGGACAAACAAGCGACGTCTGGGCCAAGGGCACGAGCTACTGTGACTCTGAAAATTCGACCCCCCCCCCCCCCCCCCCCTCGATGATAATTTTAAGGCAGTGCCTCGCTCTATACGACTAGCTTCAGCGCACGACAGCAAAACAAAAACAAAGGAGTGCTACGGGACTTCGGAGCTCAAATTCTCTGATACACGGAGGCCCCAACCTGAGGAGCTACAGGACACACATCACTACGTTAGGGGTACATGCCACGCCATGAGTATCTGCCAGCCAGCCCATGATATCAGTTTTTGGACTTGGCTTACGTTTTTTTCTCGACGTCGAGCAATGCCACGAAGCAGGGGTATGCACCACGAATGTCTTTATCAGAAACTAATACGGCACAGTACACCGGTGACAAGCGGTATGACACTTTTTACTAAAATACTCATTCTATTAATAGCATTTCTATAACCGTGTGGAGTGGGCTCATTCCACCGCAGGGGTTGTTTTTTTTTGTCTCCACGATATTTTCTGGCCGGTTGAGCTTCTCCGGTGGGCAACTAACTGCGGTACGAATGATAAAAGTTTGATCCTTAAACAATTAAAAGTATGTCTGTTTTTGGACGACGTAGAGCGCACAACAATGATGGTGGGTTTGCGCGAAGAAACTTTCTTCGAAGTCGGCGTCTTCGGGAGAGAGATGTTGAGCCCCTCACGTGCGAAAGGTCTCAGGAAACACGGCACCAACCCCTACCGCCGTGGCAATGCTTAGAAATGTCGATCGGATTGCGCGAAGGATTTTTCTTCGCAGTAACGTTTCGGGTGGGATATTGAGCTCCACTCGTGGGGAAAAACTCAGAAAATAAGGCTGCATTACCACTCTTACTGTGGTGGCATTGTTCGTCGTTTGTTGGGCGAGTTACAGAGATCCTTATCCTTTTAGTATTGCAGTCCCGTTTTGGGGACAAACTACTTAGAATTATAGTGGTTTCTCTCCAAAAACGGAACTGCAGTTCTAAAAGGGTTAACCGAGGAGCCGGACACATATTAGGTGCTACCCCTATGAGGCAAACACGCCTCACAGGGAGGTAGCACGCGAAGGCAGTGTTGACCTACTTACTTGATGGTTGCGGTAATCACTCTACGATAAGAGGGCGCTGAACTCTTGCCGCACGTAGCACGAACCATGGATGTAACGCGCGAAGGCAATACCGGTGTACTTGCTGCTCGCGGTACTCACTCAATGACGTGCGTGAAGAGGATGTAGTTGATCTGGTGCCGTAAGCTGTCCGGGTCTGCCAGGTAGGCGGCTTCCGCGCCCCTGCAAAACCGGGCGAGCAAGGAGAACGCCCCTCATAAGCAATCTCTTTTAGGGGTGGTGGCTTAATTCCTAGGCTCTTCAAGTAAGGAGCTCAATGCCCCACCCAAAACATTACCCCGAATACGTCAGTTCAGGCAAGCCATCGAAACAGTCTAAAGTAAGTATACTTGTAAATATATCCCAGTGACATTGGGTGGTTCCACACGTTTGAGGAACTCAAGACCTCATAAATTATTGTGCCAGAAGGTCAAAACTAGTTAGGCCAAAAAGTGCTATTAATACCCTTATAATAATAGTAAAACTCACAGTAAAACATACCATGTACCGGACGTAAGGTGCAATCTTCCCACCCGGTCGACTATTCAGATCATCACCGTCACCTGCTCTGTTGCCAGTCTTTGCTATATAGTGTGCGCCAGGGGCTAGCAAAGTATATGCGAACACCTCCCCATCTCTCACTTGCAGATCCTCTGAGCGCGTAGCAGGTGACGGCAGTGGTCGCGAGCCATCTTGCCTCGCCAAGCGTTCTGGATCAACACTGCGGCACGATATTCTTCTGCCGTGAAGCCGTAAATACGTGTATGCTGCCGTCGGGATTAGGAAGACGGGAATATGCGATGCACGTAACACAACAGTAGGTTTAGGGCTACGGCCAGGTGCTAGGTTTGCCTACGATTTTGGGTTTTAGTTTTGGGTAGGAATGGGCAAAGGGAGAGGCGACGGAAGCGTAAGACGGGTGATTGCACCGACGAGGCCTGCTGCCCACCGGTTTACAAAACGGAGCGCGCGCTCTTACGTATCGATTCGGTTACAGAACGACGCGGGCACCTTTGCCCGCGCGCCTTTACCGGATACGCCAGCTCACGAAACACGAAACACGAAGAAAAAGCACGTCAAGACTCCCTTTTTACTACAACACCTACCCAATATCGTTAGAATGCGGTTGTTAGACTAATAATGTTTTACAGTGAGGTATGCCTTGGATGCACACGTACAGTAGGCCCTGGGCTTGTTCCTTTTCATACATTTAGCGTCAGGTGAGAGAGAGAGCTTCTCAAGCGAGGATGATGATAACCATTAAGAGGTACGTATCTCCTACCGTAGCACGCGTCAAGGATAACCACGATAATCACATTGTCATGGATAACCACGCCATGGATAACCACTGTACTCACGGTATCGTCAAGAGCACGATAGACCGGTAGGATTGCTGTTTCTGGACAGTATCACCCCTAACACGGCTGATATACGACGAGGGCAGCGCCTCTTAAGATACCTAAATCTCGTCTGCTTTGAGATCGGGTACGGGAGGTCGTGTTTGTATCATGCAATAGCACAAGCTGCCCGGTGATCCGAAGGTATGACGGGTCACCACGGTATGCACGATTTAGCAGTTGCTTGAGCACCATAGCAAGGTACGTTCACTACTGCTGTGTCCAATCAGTAACATCCATACAGCTGGTTGATATGCGAGGAAAACACATCCAGAGTACCTCATAGCTCATGTTGAATGCACCGTACGTCAGTGCCCTTAAGGAACCCCGTCAGTCAGAAGTGCATTTGCCTTGCAAGGCAAAAAAAACGTGCTACCTCTATCGTACCACGGGCCCCATGGCGCTTCTAAGTCCTTCATCTGTTTGTGCCCATTGGTACGAAGAAAGACAACCGTGCCCAACCAAGATATATAATGTGAAACCGTCAATTTTTGTGTCATTCGCCAGTTTTTGCTTTGTATTGTACGCACGGAGAAGACACACGGACACGCGTGCACAACCAGAATCAGATGTACTACCATCATTTGTTTGGATGTTTTTGTCAGTTCGTGCTGTGACACTCAGCCAGACACACGTGGTTCATTTGCGTAGGATGTGGGCGGTATTTATAGAGGTGCTGTCCCTCGTGTATCAACCAGGTATATGGATGGTACTAGTGGGAGACAACGAGCGTACCGGCCTATCGTGCTCAAAATAATATAATGGATACCGTGGTTACCCGTCATATCTTTAGATCTATTGTCAGTTTTTGCTATTTACCTAAGCTTCCTACCGCGCCGCCCCGCTCCCGCGCCTTCCGCCACCCCACATGGTACGAAGACAGATACCTCAAAGGATATGAGGTGCTCGTAGAGGTGCTGCCCGTATACCAACCAGGTTTAGGGATGGTACCGGCCAGAGGCATCAGGCGTACGGGTCTGGCTTGCTCTCAACGTTACCGTGAGTGCCGTGGCTATTGATGACCATTTAACATCCGTCATCCGTTTATGCTACAAGATACACGAAATAACAAAACATGCCCAACCAAGATATACTGCAAGACTCTTTAAGGGTGTGTCTTGACCCCCCCAGAGAGGATTGGAACGAGCCGAATGGAATATTATTGGCCGCATGAATTGGTGTTGATTGGTTGTGGGAAACGAATAGATTCAGTGCAGCCCGAGAAAAACAGTATATCTAGGAAGAGGAAGAAGAAGTGTTGCACCCCTTTTTCTTGTTTGGGAGGACCGAACGGCCCGACCGACCGAACGGGAACAAATAGCAGATTATTTGATGTAGATGGACACCACCGAAGATTATGTGGACACCAATTGGTCGTGGCATGTATGTATGTGCAAAATATACCGTTCGTGCCGATTCGGCTGGCGAGGCCCTGGATTCTGCGTGGACCCAAACACGTTTTTTCAGATAGGAACGGAACGAATGACCACGAGCAGCCTCGTTCCGTTCCGCTCGTTCCCATGCTCTCTGGGAGGTTGTTTAAAAACACCCCCAGAG
The DNA here is from genome assembly GCA_031213475.1 of Nereocystis luetkeana. Lineage (NCBI taxonomy): Eukaryota > Phaeophyceae > Laminariales > Laminariaceae > Nereocystis > Nereocystis luetkeana. The sequence continues at coordinate 1,527,624 of JARUPZ010000022.1, forward strand.
ATAATTGGAACGGACCGAATGGAATATTCTTTTGCCGCATGAATTGGTGCTGATTGGTTGCGAGAAACGAATAGTTTCAGTGCAGCCCGGGAAAAACAGTATATCTAGGAAGAGGAAGAAGAAGTGCTGCACCTCTTTTTCTTCTTTGGGAGGACCGAACGACCCGACCGAACGGGAACAAATAACATCTTTACTTGATGTAGATGGATAGCACCGAAGAGGGATGTAGACACCAATGTGCTCTGGCATGTGCATAAGATACCTTTCGTACTGATTCGGCTGGCGAGCCCCAGGATTCTGCGTGGACCCAAACACGTTTTTTAACACTGGCACGGAACGAATGATCACGGACAGCCCCGTTCCGTCCCTTTTTGGAGGGAGTAGTTTTATCGTTGGATGATCGCGTGGCCAGGTATCGGTTCGACTATTTATCAATAGCTTCCAGACGTTTGCCTGTATCTCCCTCTTCTTCGTGTTGCTTCGACCGCGCAGCAGATATCTGTCCTTCCTCAGTACGTATGCTTTCCGTCTGGCAGCCTTTCTGAAGTCCTTGCGTCGTTTGTATTCTGTTTCATTTCATATTTTTGGTTTTGGTTTTATTGTTTTTTCTTCTTATGTTCTTTGTCTTGCTTGTGTTGTTGTGTTGTCCTGCCCGGCACGCTGGCATTTCACTTTCTTGATACTTGAATTTGCTATTATTTTTCATTTTCGGGTCTTTCTTACAGTCTGTGACCACAGAATCAGTATCTCTCTAGGATAAGGGATCAGGACGGACACTGGGTGTACTGATGAAGCTGGGTAGAAAGGACCGTTTAATGTGAAGACAGCAACAACGACAACAGCAAGCCCTTTGTCTGTTTTTGTTTTCCAGTATGGTGCTGAGACAGACACACGTGCTCAACCAAAATAAGATATACAGCCGTCATTTGCTCGCAGCTGCCACAAGGCGGACACGAGTGCTTCACCTACGCATTATAGGATGTGAGGCCTTTGCGTCGTATGTGTATGGCGTCCCCATGCATCAACCAGGTGCAAGGAATGGTACTGGTCAGAGACAACGATTGTACCGGTATATGGTACTCAGAATGATACCGTGGATACCGTGCTTACCCGTCATATCGTTGGATTATTGACCAGTTTGTGCTATGATACACAGACAGACACCTGTGGCCAACCTCAAAGGATGCGAGATGCTCGCATAAGTGGTGCCCCTATAGTTCGACCAGGTTTAGGGGTGGTACTACAGTAGCCGGTAACAGCAAGCGTGCCGGACTAACATGCTCTCGAAAATACCGGAGTGCCGTGGTTATCCGTGAATTTTGACAAATATCCAATATCCGTTAGGACTTGATGATATTATGAAGAATATCCGTACATGCCCAAAACAATATTTAATAGTACGAGATATCTTAATACAAACCGTTATACCAGGTATCTTTTGAGTCTCTGTCGGTATATATATATGTGCTATTAATAGCACGAAGACATGTACATGGGCTCAACCAAGGTGGGGTATGAAACAACCATTCTCTTGGATCCTTTGACTGTTTGAGCTATGATACGAAGGCAGGCATTCGTGATCAACCAAAATACGACTTTAAACAGCCTTGCGGTTTTGATGCTTGGTCGGTTAGTGCTACGATTCGAAGACAGATCCACGTCTTCAGGCCGAAAGAAGATATATATGCGGTGCGCGAAAAAGTAATGGGCGGATACATCAACCTGGGTTGCTGATTGATGGTCTTGGTCACACACAGCAAGCAAGCGTGTCATTAATAGCGCACCGGCAAATCGTGTCTCAACGCTACCATGAGTACGGTCGTTGTATCATTTGTTGTTTTGTGCTACATGGCACGAAGACAAAGAAAGGTACACGCATTCCACCGACATTGTATGTATATGATATGATATGATGTGACGTTCGAGTTCTTGTCCTCGTATGTCAACCAGGGTTGGCGAAACGTGCTGAACAAAAACGGCGAGCGCGTATCCGTATGCGGTGCTCAAAATGATACCGTTGATACCCTTGTTACCCGTCATATCTTTGGATCCTTTGTCGTTCTGTGCTGTGACTCGACGACAGACACCACGCGTGGTGAACACAAAGAGCGTGTGCCGTTGTTAGAGGTAGTGTTTCCTCATATATGCGATCCAGGTGTATGGATGTTGCTGGTCAGAAACGGCGAGCGTGCCGGTCTATCCTGTTCTCAGAGGTACCATCAAAAACCGATCTTCTCCCAGATCAACCCTTTTTTAACTTGTTCTATGATATGAAAACAGGCACGTACATCTAACCAGTACATCCTGTGATACCGTCATATGCCTTGGCCCGCTCTTTATTTGTGCTGATTCGTATAACCCCAAGACAAACCCACGTGGTCAACCAAGATAGAATGTGGAGCCGTCGCGTCTATAAGTCCTTTGGCTGTTCGCGCCATACCAGGTGTGTATGATTCGAAGGCAGGCACACGTACGTGCCAAACAAAAAATTGGGTGTGCTGGGCTGTTAGAGTTGTTCTCTCCGTGTATCAACCGACACTACACTGTGTGGATGGTACTCGTCGGAAAAAGCGGATGTATACTGTAGGTCTATCGTGCTCAAGACAATTCCGTGGACACCATCGTTAATACGAGTAACATATTTTGGATCAATTATCAGCTTGCACTACCTATGGTACGACGAAGACAGACACACGTGCTAAACCAATATACCTGGTACGAAGTAATATACTGTAGAAGCGTTTTATCATTCGGTCGTTCCTCAGTGCGCTATGATTTACACGTTTTCATTTAGGATATAGCAATAGGGTTGTGGGGCGTTTATACCCTGTACCTGGCAGGTACCAACCAGGTTTATGGGCGGTGCAGGTCACAAACAGCTACCGTACCGGCCTGTCGCCCTCAAAACACCTGTCGCCCTCAAAACAATGCGGTGGATAAAGTGATTGCCCGTATTGTCTATTAGCCATTTAATTTTTGTCAGGTTGTGTTATGATACAAGGGCAGACACGCGTTTTTCATCCAAATAGTCGTAGGATACGAGGCACTAGTAGATGTGGTACTTTCTCATACCGACTCGGTTTAGAGATGGTACTACGTAGCGTAAATCAGCGATCGAACATTGTCGATCGTGTTCCCAACGGGATCGCGAGTATCGTGCTGGTTACCCGTCACACCATTGAAGTTTGTCCGTGCATGCTATGATACAGATATTTCTCAACCCCGATACTGGTAGGATGTGAGGATCTACTAGAGGTGCTGTTTCCTCATATCTATTAATAACAGTTTCAGGGGCAATACTGGTCACACGCAACAATCGCACATACATGCCTATCATATCGTGCTCTCAACGGTACCACGAGTACCGTAGTTACCCGTCATCTCTTTTAATCATTTTTCAGTGTGTACAACAATAGGAGGCAAAGCCAGATATATATGCGCGTGGGTCAGAACACCGATGCCCGTAGGATGTCAGGATCTCTTAGATGTATGTGTTGTATCCTCACCTCGACGAGACTTAGGGATGATACTGGTCAGAAACAGCAATCACACTGGTCTATCGTGCTCTCAAGGATACCGTGGTTATCCGTGATATCTTTCGATCCTATGTTTGTGTATACGAAGACAGGCACATGGGCTAAAGCGGACGCTCACCCGTCGTAGCAGTCTACTCTTCGCGGTTGCTTGGCATTGCTGCTGTCGCTCATCTCTCTCTCGCTGTCATCGCCCCTCTCCGCCATTGTTCTGCTCGAGCTCTCCTCAACGAAAACCAGGCTTCTGAGCTTACGTGATGATCTGATGCCCTAACCAATCATGGAACTATCCCACCCTTTAGGCTTTTCTTCTAGGTCCTAAAGTGGTATTCCTGCTACCTACGTACGCCCATGTTTTCCTGCACTTTTCTTGCCGCTATGCTCAAACCCCAGGTTGTCAAATAATCCTACACAATGGGATGGGATATGCGATGCTCTGAGAGTTGTTGGCCCCTTTTATCAGCCAGGCTTAGGAATGGTATTAGTTAGAAACAGCGAATGCACCCGTCTATCGTGCTCAAAGTAAAATACAGCAAGTATGGCGGTGATTACCCGCAGTAAGTTTCGATCCTTAAATCGTTTTGTGCTCTCATACGAAAAAAGGCACACTTACTTGACCAACCAAGATATAAATCGAAACTGTCTTTACCGCTCTACTGTAGACGCTTGGTCGTTCGCGCTATGCCACTAAGACAAAAAGACGTGTTAATTAAACCTCACTAACTTCTCAACTCGCGTGGGCGTCGATCGCGGTTGCGTCCTACCAGGGATGTATGTTGCTACTTTCTCTCTCATCGGCTAGTTTGAGCTGAATTTCTCACGCCGAATTCATTTTTTTTTAGTGAAAGGCCGAGCCTCAATTTCTTACGGGTACGTCCTCGATTATCAATAGAGGGCCTTTTGTTTGTGTACGTAGGAGTTTAGGTGCTCTTAGGGATGTTGCCCCCGTACAGCAAGGCAATGCATGAGTCGCGATGGTCGTGAACAATAAGCGTCGCGGTAAATCGTGATCGAAATATTGCCGTTGGTTTCTGGCAAATATCTTTGGATCAATTACCAGTTAGTTGGTGTTTAGATATGAAAACAGAGACACGTGCTCTAGGAAATACGATATGAAACCGCCATGTCTTTGGCTCCCTTAACGGTTTGGGCTGTGATGAGAAGATGAACACACCAGCCCAGCCTATACTGCAGATAGGTTACGAGTATGAGTCCCTTTATTTCAACTAGGTCGGCTGATGGTACTGGTACATTGTGCTCAAAATGGTAACGTGAATGCCGTCATTGCGCGTTGTATCTTTGGATGTTTCCTGGCAGCTTGTGCTACTACTGTATGATACTAGTACATACACACGTACACGACCTGCAAAGGATATTAGGTTTTTGGATCGTCCTGGCCAGAAACAGCGAGCGTACCGTTTTATTGTGCTCGAGCAGCCACGGCGAATACCGTGGTTACCCGTCATATCTTTAGATCCTTCGTCAGTTTGTGCAGTTATACGAAGACAGACAATCCCAACCTCAACCCCAACCCCGACCCTAGCCCTAGCCCTAGCTCTTTTTTCTCCGTAGCAACGTGATGAACCCAACAATCGATTTCGCGGTGGGATATTCGGCGGCGATACATTACATAGTGGGGGCTGATTGCTTACGCACCTCTCTTGTGTGGAAGTCGCGTTCGTCCTGCGCCCGCCATTCCTCCGGCTGATCCCACCCATATTCGTACGTACCAAGATTTCTGCCAGAGGGGGAAAGAATAAAACACCAGTTTGGCCGTTATAGGGCCGTTATTATCGGGGCTTTTTTTTCTCCAGAATTTCCAGAATTTCCAGGCTTGTTTTCAAGATTTTGTTTTTTCGGTATGTTGCAGATTTTCATTTTTTGTTTTTTTTGCAAATAGTATATATAGGTGAAATTTTACTTTCCTGATACTTTCCCCTCTCTTGAACTGCACCAATCGACACAGAACTTTTCTCCGGATGTTGAAAAATATTCCAATTTCCCAAAAATCGGAAAGTCTGGGGAAAAAAAACCACCCCGATAATAACGGCCCTTATAACCGCGTCCACGTTCCGGGCACAAACCACTTGAAATCACTGTAGAGTAGTGCAGGACTCTGATTTTTGCAGTACTGTAAGAGTAAAAGGGCCGCTGAAACGTTTATGAACCTCAGAGGAGACGTGCTTTCACGGTACGGGTTGCACTTAAGGGTTGTACTACTGAGATATACTTTTTTTCCCGTTGACGGGGCTCCTGGACTGAGGAGGATCTACCCATCATCTTTGCATCCGACGTTGTACTGCATATTAAGTTTTGCAATACCATTTCTTTGTGTATCGGGCTTACTGTAGCTTACAACATTCATCATATAGGCGGTTGTTGGGTGGAGGTGTAGAGCCCCTCACGTGAGAAAACGCCTCGTAAAAAACCGGTACTCCCTCTACCGTAGCACGCGCCAGAGAGGGGACTTGACGGGAGAAAAATAGGCGTTTTTTACGGTGTAGAGTGTCTACAGGTAGCAACGTGAGCTGCAGGGTTAGGAAAATAAATGGTTGCTAAGATAGGGGTAACACTTTACGGCTAAACTATTTCTGACTGATGGGACTGCTTGGCCTGTCTAGGACCGCAGTCTCGTTCTGGGGACAATCTGGTTGGAATTTGAGTGGTTTGCTCCCAAAACAGGACTGCAGTCCTACAAGGGTTCACTGAGGAACTCGCTGCCAAGCACTACTATTGCTACAAATATTGATTTGAACCTGGGCCATGGCATTGAACATCGGGGCAATTGTAGTAAAAACGTACACTTTTTCATAAAACCGTTCCTATTGGTGAGTATTAGAGCTGCCTCACCGTTTTACCTGAGCATTTTCCAAATACAACGGAATGCTTCATGAATGATCGACGTTTAAGGTCTTGTTACACATCTTCGGATGATGGGATGATGGCATACACGATGCCATGAGAACTTCCGCTCCAATTGCAGTATGTGTACGGACGAGGTCGGCGTTGACCCTTTCTTTGAGGTCCTACTGCTACTAGTATTGAATAAGGTAGTAAATACTGCAGCAGGTACAGGACCTAGGACCTGTAAAATGTGACGTCCGGAGAGCCTCGTAGGCGGTAAACCTCCCATTGCCCGGTGTGTCCGCAAAACGTCCGCAGAGCGTTTCCCGGCCCACCAGCATCGTCCAGTGCCGCCTGCTCGTATATACATGTGCAGGAGGTGCGGGGATTAGAACGAACGGTACGTCACGGGGGGTAACATATCGCAAGAGTACGGTTAGGCTGTGTGCCTTGACAATAGATACACGTAAGCCCTCAGCAAGGGCGTGTGCTATGGCATGGGCAGCACGCCTACAAATTTGACGGCTCCTCCCGCAACCCTTTTAGTACTGCAGCCAGGCATTAGGGACAAGCTACTTGATAATTCGAGTAGTTTGTCTCCAAACCGGGGCTGCACTTCTGAAACGGTTGAGGTGAATTCTATCAATACCTTTCCCAACAAACGACTTCGGGAAGAAGGGCATTGGTAAGATACGCCCAGTGCGCAAACCCATGGGTTACGTAGACCGAGCATCAAACCGAATATTGCCCTCAGGAAATACTTTGGGTTCGGAGATATTGGGTCAGCGGTATTTTAGTTGGAAACCCTCGTCGGGTCGGCCACCTTTGGGCTCAAAGGTGCTAGCGCTGCGCCTGCCGTAGCGCGGCTCGAAGACTGCTTATGCTCTGCATGCATATACGGCAGGGCGATACCACCCCAACGAAGAAGGGAAAAGAAGCCACTCGTGTGTGCCGAGTGAGATGGTCTGTTGCCACTGATGTATCTTCACTTACCTCCCACTCCTGCCCCCCCCAGAAAGGGGCGGCGCGTTCTTCCTTCAGCTAACATGATCCACAGTAATTGGTAAAGGTTCCATAAATAATTGATCTGCCTGCCCCCCGACGGATCAAAATTACATGAAGTGATAATCTGTTCTGCTCTGTCCGAGGTGCGCACATGTTCACCTCCCGCTCTTTGCGCTTCCCAGCAAGTGGTGACGCGTTTCGCCCTGTAACAAGAATTGCTTAGGTCTTGCAGATGGTGTAATTTAGGGATCTACGATATCTTCTCCGATATATCTACATCATGCCATGGCTATATGATTTGTCCGAGGTTGTACAGCAGTCCTTCAGCTCCAATCTCCAGCGAACGGCGGCGCGCTTAGCCCTAAGGTACTGCATTGTATCACGACCTACAGTAGATCGCGCAGATCAACTACCGTAAAAAAGAGAGTTGAGATCGCACAAGGGGTGTGGCCACTTTACAGCCCTCGAAAAGTTTTGTAGACGAAAGGGAAGGCATGAAGGTTGCCATATATATTTTCATATCGGACAAGTCGTTTTCGGAAATATCTGATCGAGACTTGAGCCTTCCGCATACACAGTGTTCGATGATTTTTAGAACCCTTTCCCTTGTCGATAAAACTAACAATATGATAGCGCTGGAAACTATCGCACCCTATAGGCCCTGTGCGGACCCAGCACTTTTTTGTTTGAAGCGCCTCAGGGATCTGCCTTCCCCCGACAGACCAAGACTTTGATAGGGCCATCTGATCTGTCTGGTCTGTTGGAGGCGTGGGTTCGCTCAGGGCGTGTCTTTACTCCCTCCAGGGAGCATGGGAACAAGCGGAACGGAACGAGGCTGCTCGTGGTCATTCGCTTCGTTCTTATCTAAACAAACGTCTTTGGGTCCTTGCAGAATCCTGGGCCTCGCCAGCTGAATCGGTACGAACGGTATCTTTTGCACATACATGCCCAAATTGTCGTCTACACCCATCTTCGGTGGTGTCCATTTACGTCTCACCTCCCACTCTTGGGGCTCCCAGAAAGCGGCGGCGCGCTTCGCCCTGATCTTTCTCGCTAGCTTCCGGCCGTATGCATAGCCCCTGTAGAGTCTTGCCACCACGTGGTTGAGGCGCCTTTCGGACCTCATGCCTTCCAGCTCCAGCAAAGACTGCCGATGTTCACGCCTGATTTCAACCGGGGTTAAAAAAACAGCAGTTAGTTAGTTTTAGTTGGCACCACGTGTACGCGGTATCATAAATAAATACCGATTTTTCTTTTTTTAATTGTTGCAAATAATACGTTGGCTGTGACTTCGACCGATTGAGTGGTTGATACTCGGCTTTGTAAGCTACGTGCTACGTATCTCGTGCCTCTGGCGCGCTTGTTCTATGCTTGGTACGAAGTTTACCTTGGTATGGCATTCGTTACCGGTATATCGTGACGGCGGATTAATAGGGCCGACCACACTTACTTTGTGCTTCTCAGCGACTATCAAACCAGGAGCGACCGGACATGGGCATGGGCTGTGTGCATTGTACGTCAAGCGCTCACAAAGAGCTGAGCACGGGCTACTCTGTAATTTAGTATCCTCGATGGGTGGGAATCATGACACACGTTTTCATAAGTTGAGATCGATGATAGATGGCCCTTACCATTCTCTCTCTGGCACTACCAGTATGTCACTACCGTAGCATCAGTCTGATCAGAGATATACCGTGTTTTGTACATATTTTCGGCAACGAGGTGCACCTTGGGTTTTCGATCGAAATTGTATCCAGGGGTGGGAGACCTGCGCCCTTCCCAGAGAAGACAGAACGCGCTCGGCCGATGAAATACTCGAATAGCAAAGCTGAGTATCAACCTATCGAGCTGTTCAACCCACAACTAACTATCAATCGATCACTGCTGTACTACTGCAATAGTTTTACACAAACGAAACAACAGTTAGGTGGTCATGTGATACTACCGAAAGAGCATGCTCCCTGTAGTTTTTATACAGCACCCTGTTCCCCGCCATCTTTACGTCGCTACAACCAAACCCCACCATTCCATTAATACCTCGCTCTATACCCCCGGATGTGTCTCTGTATCACCAAGACGGCCGCCATGGTTCCTGCCCAGCAGTCGCGCCTGTGCCTCGCCAGGAAGTATCGTACTACGCGTTGGATCGTGATCGCCGACCTTGCGAGAGGCGACGGGCGATGTATGGGGTTGTGTAGGCAAACGTTTGCCCACGATGCAGACCTCGGCTTTGAACACCTGCTAATGTAGCGATATATGTCACACTTTTGGGCCGAAAATTATCTGGTTGACGGTGCTCCTCGCTCGTGCCTGGGCCGTTTTGGGTCCGGTTAGGGTTAGGTTTAGGGTGAGGGATTGGGTTGGGTCTTTACCCTTACCTCGACTACACCAGGAAATGCTTCCTAACAACAGCCTGCGATACAAAAAGCTATCCGTGGACAGCCTACTCCCGTAAACTTCGTGCTATATACGTACGTCATAACTTGTAATATCAAATGGGACATCTGCTCCTCAGCTGAGAAACTACAGAGTAAATAGAGTAACCATTGATTGAGTGCATTCCTGCGTTCGTACAGCAGTAGGCCATGACATTGTTAGGCGGACTTGCCTCTCAGTTTGTCTCAAACTTAGTCTCTGGGCGAAGATACGAGGATACATATCATAGCGTAGATATCTATTTCGGAGAACCATAGTAAATAGGACCTATGGTACGCATAAAAACTTACGGTATATATTTATCCATTTATACTATTACGGGGGACCATAGTTAATAGGACCTATGGTGTACACAAACACCCATATATTTACCTATTTTTACTAACAATATTTGGTCCTATTAACTATGGGCCCCCGTAATATTACGGGGGACCATAGTTACTAGGACCTATGATATACATAAAAACCCATATATTTAACCATTTTTACAGACAATATTTGGTCCTGTTAACTATGGCTCCCCGCAATAATAGCAATAATTGGTCCTACCAGGTATTTAATATGCCCCCCCGAAATACTGTACTCAGGCGCGAAGCCTCATAATTAATTGCTGCTGTAGGTGCACAATCTGTACCGTAGCATGAATCTCTGGTGATGCGACTCTACAGTACAGTTCAACAACAGCAGTCCTGCCGCTGTCAAACCGATGGCAGAGGCAAGGCATAGCCAGCCCTGACTAGTATCAGTAGGAATATCCCTGGCACGGCTGGTAGGTCGAAAGCTTCTAATAAGGCGGGCTCACCGTTGCCGCAATCCTAGGCGCTCGACCTCCTGTCTGGCCGATCGTGCCCTCCACGCAGCCTGGATCACCGTCGCAGCCTGATAGAGTCATAATCGCAGCACCAACGGTATACGAAACATCATAGCAGCGTGGGCGAGGATGCCAGCTTCGTGCTTGCAGCACATGCACATACCAGGAATACGTGTATGTGTGCAGAAGAGCCCGATCTTTTCCGGCTGAGGGGGCTAAACTGAACTACTGTGAGCCATTGTGAACAATTGTGAACAACTGTGACCAATATTTTCGTACCATTATCCCTTTGATATCTTGAATTTGCCTACTATCTCAGCCGTTGGGATTGGGTTTCTATAGCCGCGTGGGAAGGATTGCTGCATGCAGGATACCTTTCTCTAGTTTTTGAGAAGGGCCCCCTCGGTCGAGCAGGCCTGATCTGGCTCGCTCCGCTCGCCTGACTTAAATGGTCACGTCAGCTTCCCATGATTCGAGATCGACAGCCAACTTTACCGTTCTAGGCCGTTGGTTGGCTAATAACGGCACCCCACGATTGGTTGTCAGTAGCGAAATTCTACGGACTTGCAGCTTCAGCATTTTGTGTTGGAAATTATACTTCCTTAACCCCTTTGGAGGACGAATCGCTTGGACTTAGAGTAGGGACGTTCTCCCAACGAGAAAGTGTGCCGTGTACTACTCGTACCGTAATCGGCCTAATTAGCGCCGAATACAGTGAATATGCCAGTTATGGAGGATGTGGTGCCCCTACCTCATGCCGGCCCCGCCGCATATCAAGCTCTGCCCTATCCTCCTGGAAGGCTTCTCTGCAATAATAGTGGGTAGCATGGCAGAGCACGAGGAAGGTAGAGGGCAGCTCTCGCTTGAGGTTATCGCTGCTGGACTGTATTCATTGTAACTATCGTCAACTGTAACAGCTGTGTGCGCTGGCGAAAGTCACAGCCCATACGTATCTGTTTGTTGGAGTTGGAGATGACATTTTTTTTACCGTTTGTGCCCAAACATTTTCGGTGAGATTTGCGCGGATTCCTGGTTTTGCATTTCCCGTAGGGTCTTCGGCTTCACGGAGGTAAACAGCAAGACACGTGCTACGCCCTCCATATACCACTCTGTCCTGAAGCATAAGGGAATTTTGTATTGTATATTGTTTCACAAGCGGCCCTTAGATCGTCGTACACAGTGGTAGCCGCCTAAATTAGCTTCGATCGTAAAAATGAAATGGAGAATTCGTTCAAAAGAACAAACGCGCGCCAGCGGTATTTTGCTCCAGCATATCACAGCGTAGCGTACATCGCACCGACCCCCGCAAGATCCGCCCAAGGTGTATGCTGCCATTGCACCTGTTTCGTGTGTCCATGGTGTATCGTTACCCTCACGCGTCACGGAGACAGGTGGTCAGTGTGGGTATGCTACATGCAGTAGTATACGACAGACATCACTAAATAATCCGGTAAATCGGGGGTTAAGAAATTGTGGTTCGAATGTCTCGAAATATAGAAGAACGTACTTGTTCTTCTACTGAATTAAAGTGAAGGGCGAGCCCTGCCTCACCTACCAATGACACCAAGAATGAGAATTCGACCGGGGCCGGGAATAGGGCTTTCTCAAGCCTTTCAGGACTGCAGTCTCGTTTTAGAATTCCGCGTAGTTGAGCTTGCCCCGAAAACGGATCTGGAGTCCTCAAAGCGTTGAGCGGTGTCGCGCATTTTGTTCTAAACAGCGGTTTAGGTTTTGGCGATGACGACGAGTGTGCATCACTGGCTCACAAGATTCTCAGGGTGCATTTTTCCTTGCCTGAGGAAACAAGAAACTCAACGAGACCTGTTGCATGTGACGTTAATGTGGAAGACGTTTGATATATAAGACTCATCTCACGATACGTTTACCTTTTTGGCTCAACACTTTCGGACCGGAGGGGCCATGCAAGTGAGCAAGAACCGAATGCCACTGGGATACTTATCATACAGTAGTGTATCTGTTTTAGTACTATCAAGAGCATTGATGGAAACGTTGGCCGCTGGGATCGCGAACAAAGTTCTTCGCAGGCATGTTTCGGGTGAGCTACTGCATTCCTCATGCGGGGAGCTGAGGATATAATGCGCCATCCCTACCAGGCATAGTGCCCTTACACCAGAATCTAGGCGGGGCCATATCCCCCGTTCTTGCTAGAGAGCCACTCTGATAGATGCGTCTTGTACCGTGCAGTACGTACGGACCCAAGCACTGGAGTCAGAGGGAGCGAGAAGTAACACGGCGTTGGCGGCCTATGGGCATAGACTATCAGGGTGTTAAATAATCACAGCAGCAGCGCACACACACAGACAGGTCGATGAAGTTATCGTGCCGTACCTGTAATCGGAAATCCCAACGAGGCTTTCTCCTTTTACTGCCGCCACTCTCCGCTGGTAGGCGACCTCGGAGCCCTCTCTCAATTCTTCCACTCGGCTAGACTGTGGGTATAAATCGGACATACCAGAGGTTGGCTCATAATTCAGGGAAGGGAAAGCGTGAATTGAGCGATGCGCGAAACCTTACTTATAGAGCGCTGCGGGTACAAGGCCGCGGGTACAAGGTTCGGCCCCGAATGTTTATGGGAGCAACGCGATCTCAACCCTCCGAACGTTATCTCTCTGCCGTGAAGAATTATCGGACGGACCCTCGGGGCATGCCGGAGGTGCAAGCAGTCGAGTAGAAACAGCGGCTTGATGTGAAGGCGGCAACACTAACAATAACTAGAGCGAGAACAAATGCGGCAACACGAAACAGGAACAAGAAAAACGAGCAAGAAGAAGAATAAGAAGAAAAAGAAGAAGAAGAAGAACACGAACAAGAAGAAAAATAAGAAGATTAAAAGTAAGAAGAAGAAGAAGAACAATAAGAATAATAATAATACCAATGACAATATCAGCAACAAGAACGAGAGTAGGAAGAATAACAACAAACAATGCAAGAACAAAAATAAGAGTACAAGAACAAGAATAATAACAACAACAACAAAAATAATAAGAACAAAAACAATAACAATAACAATAACAATAACAAGAACAAGAACAAGAACAAGAACGACAATATCAGCAATATCAACGATAAGAAGAACACAGTCACGGGATCATGTGCCGCGGTGGTACATCACCAGCAGCTAGATGCTACAACCCAGGCTGCGTAATGCATCAATAAGCTCTGTGCTCACCGAGATCTTAAACGGTGCCGAAAAGGTGGATTCCCAAGTGTCGCGTCTGAAGTAGTAGAATCTTTGCGAGTCCTCGTCCCACGTCTGCTCCCAACCAATAGCCTTTTCCTCTACCTCCTTGTCCCAGGCCTGCTCGTTCAAGCTTCCCACGAGCGAGCCTGTTTGATCTCGAGCCTCGACGGATTCGATGCACGTGTTCCCGACACTGTCCGGCGGCTTGCCAATACGCGTAAAGCTGGCCGACAGAAAGTCAGCCACCTAAACAAGCAGAAGGCACGATGTCCATGCCACACAGGAAGGGGACAGCATAGAGTACGTAAACCCCTCTTTATTCCCTTCGGCCAAGAAGGTTGTTTACACACCACGCGCTACGTAAGGGGAGACACGTTTAGATCAATTGTGTTTTGGTTGGCGACCCCCCCGGACGCAAGAATCACTCAAATTTCCTGGAATATCAATAGTACGAAGATTATGTTTTTACTCTTTTTTTTTCTATGTACACCTGCGGTAGGCCTTGACACCGGCCATCGGGTTGCTTGTTCATTTTCCCCAGGGTTGGGTTTTTGTGTGGGGATAAGGAGCGCCTCACGCGAGAAGCCTCAGAAGGCCAAACCAGGTGCAACCCTGTCGTGGCATGCGTCACTACCCATTATCACGCTCGCTTTCGAACCTCCCCATCATTTGCAGGTATCTGTAGCCATAGACACCTCTCGCTTACGTATTCGTTACGCGGCACATGCCATACAGAAGTAAGTGGAGAACACATAAAGGAGCGCTAGTACCGTCCTCGCATCAGTCTAGGAGATTGGTCGTTCGAGTTGCGCCAAGGTCTGTCTTGGCCCTAGAGGGCTTTGCGAGGATAGCGGTATCGCTGTTTTGAGAGCCCAAACACTTGCGACCGACGAGGCGTGTTTTGGGCACTGAAAAAATAGCCGATAAGTCATGCCTTGTCCCAGGAAAACTGCAGTTGTAGTCCTATCACGCTCTATGTAGGCCTATCAACAGCAACGAGCAGTGCCGTGCCATGTGCTCGTAAACCTGGGCTATGCTCGCGCGGCCATGCACGAGAGGGAGGGACAAAAGTAGTGTGCACTACGTATGCTTCTGATCGTCTGCTGAAACGCAGAAGTATGGTACGCCACCAGAGAGCCATAGTTGACTTTCTGCGTCGCCAAACTATTCTGCGCACTGACTATCTTTCTGGTTCGTGCCGTATGACCGGTTTGTGTCGTATGATATCTAGACAATGCGAGTTCCCATAGGGTTTCCGCTCGTGTTTTTTCTCAAGGCCAGGTTTTGGGTGCAGTATAGAGCTCCTCGCGCGGTTAATGCCCAAAACGTTAGGAACGCCCCTATCATTGTATGCATCCCCAAGGAGCCCCTAAGGGTACTATTGAGAGTTGTAGTGCACTCGTTGTAGCGTCAACTCAAAGGCGCAGAGAGTTAGGCCGGTCTTTTGGAGAGACCAACCTTATGTTTGGCCTATTTGTCCGTACCGGTTTCATTCCAGCCCCTGCGCGACTTCAATAGGGGAAGAGGGTCGAACGTGTGTGCGCGATGGTGACGATTACATCATCGATCACGCCAAGTCTCGTGAGCTCTCCTGAGATAAGGGGGGGGGTGCTCGAGCTACAGCACCAGGGCATCCCCGCCGCTCATGCTGCATGCTTCTGGTAGGTGGTGTTGATGCGTGTTCCCACCAGACGGTCGATAAAACCGCACATAGTCAAACTAAAGTTTAGATACCTGGGTCTCCGGTATAGTTAAAAAACGGCAAGGAATTATCAGTCAAGGGATTAGACAGCGGTCTCCCAGACCACCGTGGGTCGAGATGGCCGCTTTCACACCCGCCCTCACACTTCCTGCCGCCAAACTATTCAGCCAAACTTGAGCCACAATCACCAGTTAATATGGTTCCTTTACAAATATATTGCAGGGATGACCAGATCACAAGACACTCCCGACCCCTCCCCCACCCCGCGCAAAGTGCTCTCAAGCGGACATGGGCATCTTGTTGGGGGCCCAGAAAAATCGATCAACATAATATGTGAGTGGTGTGGCCGTATCATTCGTCAAATGTGAGCGCACAGCAGTACAGGAGTATTAAATCCTGCACCCATCTTGTCATATAGGTGCTTGTTTTGTTGCAGTTGCAGCTATAAACAGTATTAGCAGTAGTACTGAAGTAGCAGCAGTCAGCGCGCTGCAGGCATGGGTAAAATGATTTCCGCAGGAAGCAGGAACATCGTCTACCTCCTGTAAGATCCGCATTCCAAAATGCGTGGTGGTCGTTAGGTATCAAACCATGTGCGGTGAGATTCCAGCAGCGAGCACCCCAACGGTATTACCGGTCTCCAAAATTCTAGATCCAACTTCCTAGATCTACAGAGGTAGAGTATGACACCTGGGGATGTTTCCAGTGTAAGTTTGGGGTGACCGGGCCAAGGATATGTGTGAGAGTCTTCTTTCTGCGTAGGTACGAATGGAGAGGAGCGTGGTTGTTTGTACGAGGCCCAACTGGTATGGAGGTAGTGGTGCTGGTTGACCATGTGATCGTTGGGTTGAGCAGAAAATGGATAGCACCACAAGGGCTGGCCACGTGGCCCCGTATCGAGATGGTGGTGGGTGGCCATGTATGTATATGATCGTTCGCTGGGCATGAACAAATATATTATTTATTCGTAGTAGTAGTAGTAGTAGTAGTAGTAGTAGTAGTAGTAGTAGTAGCAGCAGTAGCACTGTAGTAGCAGCAGTCGGTGTGCTGCAGGCATGTGTAAAACGATTTTAGCAGGAAGCAGGAACATCGTCTACACCCTGTAAGATCCATATTCCAGAACGCGCGATGGCCGTTCGATATCTAAAAATGTGCGGTGTGATTCCAACAGCGAGCACCCCAACGGTATTTACCCGTCGTCAAAAATCCTCATCCAACTTCCCAGGTCTACAGCGGTAGAGAACGGAACCTGGGGATGTTTCCGTTGTGAGTTTGGGGTCACCGGGCCAAGGATATGTGTGAGTGTCTACATACTGCGCAGGTACGAATGAGGAGGAGTGTGGTTATTTGTATTATTAGGAGGCCCAACTGGTATGGAGGTAGTGGTGCTGGGTGGCCATGTGATCGTTGGGTTGAGCAAAACATGGAAAACACCACCAGAGCTGGCCACGGTGTCCCGTATCGAGATGGTGGTGGGTGGCCATGCCCATGTATGTATGTGACCGTTCGCTGGGCATGACCAAAAACATAATATGGTAAGAGTAACTGTAGCAGCGGTACTGGGGTAGCAGCAGTCCGTGTGCTGGAGGCATGGGTAAAACGGTTTCAGCAAGAAGCAGGAACATCGTCTACCTCCTGTAAGATCCACACTCCAGAATGCGCGGTGGTCGTTCGGTATCGAACAATGTGCGGTGTGATTCCAGCAGCAAGCACCCCAGCGATATTTACCGGTCGCCAACAATCCTGATCCAACTTCCCAGATCTACAGGGGTAGAGTACGAAACCTGGTGGTGTTTCCATTGTGAGGTTGGGGTGACCGGGCCAAGGGTATGTGTGAGTGTCTACATACATCGCAGGTACGACTCGGGAGGAGTGTGGTCGTTTGTAGGAGGCCCAACTGGTATGGACGTAGTGGTGCTGGGTGGTCATGTGATCGTTGGGTTGAGCAAAAAATGGATAGCACCACCAGGGCTGACCACGTGGTCCCGTATCGAGATCGTGGTGGGTGGCCATGTCCATGTATGTATGCAATCATTCGCTGGGCATGAGAAAAATTGTTTTTTGGTAGCAGAAGTAGCAGTAGTAGTAGTAGTAGCAGTAGTACTGTAGTAGCAGC
Organism: Nereocystis luetkeana; assembly: GCA_031213475.1. NCBI lineage: Eukaryota > Phaeophyceae > Laminariales > Laminariaceae > Nereocystis > Nereocystis luetkeana. The sequence continues at coordinate 1,545,273 of JARUPZ010000022.1, forward strand.
AGTCGGTGTGCTGCAGGCATGTGTAAAACGATTTTAGCAGGAAGCAGGAACATCGTCTACCCCCTGTAAGAGCCACATTCCAGAATGCGCGGTGGTCGTTCGATATCTAAACATGTGCGGTGTGATTCCAACAGCGAGCACACTAACCCCCAACGGTATTTACCGGTCGATGAATATCCTGATCCAACTTCTAATGTCTACAAGGGTAGAGTACGAAACCTGGGGATGTTCCCATTGTGAGTTTGGGGTCATCGGGCCAAGGATATGTGTGAGAGTCTACATACTGCGCAGGGACGAATGAGGAGGAGCGTGGTTGTTTGTAGGAGGCCCAACTGGTATGGAGTTAGTGGTGCTGGGTGGTCATGTGATCGTTGGGTTGAGCAAAACATGGATAGCACCACCAGGGCTGGCCACGTGGTCCCGTATCGAGATGGTGGTGGGTGGCCATGCCCATGAATGTATGTGACCGTTCGCTGGGCATGAGCGAAAAAACGTTTGGTAGTAGAGGTAGCGGTAGTAGGACTAGCAGAAATCAGTGTGCTGCAGGTATGGGTATAACAAGTTTAGCAGGAAGCAGGAACATCGTCTATCCCCTGTAAGATCCACATTCCAGAATGCACGGTGGTCGTTCGGTTACTACAAATGTGCGGTGTGATTCCAGCAGTAAGCACCTCAACGGTATTTACCGGTCGTCAAATATCCTGATCCAACTTCCCAGGTCTACAGAGGTAGAGTACGAAACCTGGGGATGTTTGCATTGTGAGTTTGGGGTTATCGGGCCAAGGATATGTGTGAGTGTCTACATACTGCGCAGGTACGAATAGGGTGGACTGTGATTGTTTGTAGGAGGCCCAACTTGTATGGAGGTAGTGGTGCTGGGTGACCATGTGATCATTGGGTTGAGCTAAAAATTAGATATCACCACCAGGGCTGGCCACGTGGTCCCGTATCGAGATCGTGGCGGGTGGCCATGTCCATGTATGTATGTGATCATTCGCTGGGCACGAGCAAAATTGTTTTTTGGTAGCAGCAGTAGCCGTAATAGCAGTAGTAGTAGCAGCAGTAGTACTATAGTAGCAGCAGTCGGTGTGCTGCAGGCATGCGTAAAACGATTTTAGCAGGAAGCAGGAACATCGTCTACCCCCTGTAAGATCCATATTCCAGAACGCGCGATGGCCGTTCGATATCTAAAAATGTGCGGTGTGATTCCAACAGCGAGCACCCCAACGTATTTACCCGTCGTCAAAAATCCTGATCCAACTTCCCAGGTCTACAGCGGTAGAGAACGGAACCTGGGGATGTTTCCGTTGAGAGTTTGGGGTTACCGGGCCAAGGATATGTGTGAGAGTCTACATACTGCGCAAGTACGAATGGGGAGGAGTGTGGTTGTTTGTAGGAGGCCCAACTGGTATGGAGGTAGTGGTGCTGGGTGGCCATGTTATCGTTGGGTTGAGCAAAAAATGGATGACACCACCAGGGCTGTCCGCGTGGTCCCGTATCGAGATGGTGGTGGGTGGCCATGTCCATGTATGTATATGATCTTTCGCTGGACATGAGCAAAACGTTGTTGGGTAGGAGTAGTAGAAGTAATAGTAGTAGTAGTAGTAGTAGTAGTAGTAGAAGTAGTACTCTGTAGTAGCAGCAGTCAGTGGGCTGCAGGCATGGGTAAAACGGTTTCAGCAGGAAGCAGGAACATCGCCTACCTCCTGTAAGATCCAGATCCCAGAATGCGCGTTGGTCCTTCGATATCTCAAAATGTGCGGTGTGATTCCAGCAGCATGCACCCCAACAGTATTTACCCGTCGTCAAAAGTCCTGATCCAACTTCCCAGGTCTACAGGGGTAGAGTACGAAACCTGGGGATTTTTCCATTTTGAGTTTGGGGTGACTGGGCCTAAGATATGTGTGAGTGTCTACATACTGCACAAGTAAGTACGAAAGAGGGCGTGTGTGGTTGTTTGTAGGAGGCCCAACTGGTACGGAGGTAGTGGTGCCGCGTGGCCATGTGACCGTAAGGTTGAGCAAAATATGGATAGCACCACCAGGGCTGGCCACGTGGTCCCGTATCGAGATGGTGGTGGGTGGCCATGTCTACGTATGCATGTGATCGTTCGCTGGGCATAAGAAAATTTGTTTATTAGGAGTAGTAGTAGTAGTAGTAGCAGCAGTAGTACTGCAGTAGCAGCAGTCGGTGTGCTGCAGGCATGGGTAAAACGAATTTTAGCAGGATGCAGGAACATCGTCTACCCCCTGTAAGATCCACATTCCAGAATGCGGGGTGGTCGTTCGATATATCAAAATGTTCGGTGTGATTCCAGCAGCATGCACCCCAACAGTATTTACCCGTCGTCAACAATCCTCATCCAACTTCCCAGGTCTACAGGGGTAGAACACGAAGCCTGGGGATGTTTCCATTGTGAGTTTGGGGTGACTGGGCCTAAGATATGTGTGAGTGTCTACATATTGCGCAAGTACGAAAGAGGACGAGTGTGGTTGTTTGTAGGAGGCCCAACTGGTATGGAGGTAGTGGTGCTGGGTGGCCATGTGATCGTTGGGTTGAGCGAAATATGGATAGCACCACCAGGGCTGGCCACGTGGTCCCGTATCGAGATGGTGGTGGGTGGCCATGTCCATGTATATATGTGATCGTTCGCTGGGCATGAGAAGATTTGTTTATGGTAGGAGTAGAAGTCGGAGTAGTAGCTAGTATACAAGGCATATCAACACCCAACTAAGCAGCGTGGCTGATGCCCACAAACTTATTACCTTTTGTTGCATCCTTTTATGTCTGAAAGCTTAAACGCGCTATTAATAATCTCATGATGACGCTGCCGAACTTGATTTGCCGGCACGTGCGGCGAAGATACTTGAACACCATGGTTAGTCACACGTCTGTGTGGTTGTCCATCTCACCTCTGTGTGGTTGTTCATGCGGGCCTCGCCGAACGGTGTTAACTCCTTCCAGTTTCTCTGCCCAATGCGCACGTCGTACGCCACCAGAGTTTCCACCACCTAGCCTCGTCGCGCACGGTGAATGATATGTGCATGATACTTTGAAGAGGCCCGAGATACGTGGGATTTTAACAGGCCCGAAATGGATGTGATTTATTTGAGGAAGCCCCAGAGAGAAGGCAAACTACATTTAATTATGCACGAGATGGGAGGGGGGAAGAGGAGGCTGTCACGGGCGTTTTCAGCGTGTGGTCGGGGGCAATGCTGCGGTGCTATACTTTCCCTCTTTCCGTGATCGAAAAGAGCTACCCAGTCTGCCTAAAAGAAACGCCTACGAGCAACTCCACGCCAGGTACGAACCAGGTACCAGATATACGGAGTAGATGCTCTCGTATTCTTGCTACGGCATGGAAAAACGTGGTCATACTTTTTGATATTAATAGTGTTACACTCCAGGTAGCAATGAAAACCCACGATGGACCCACGATGGACCCAACCTCGTATCCCTTTAATGTTTACCCGGTACACACCATCTTTGGTTCTGACTTTTTATATACTGTGTGTGTTGTTGTGTTCCCCCGTCATCTCAAGACCGAAGTCCCACCATCGTAGACTAGGCTATCATATCCCAGGGTATGCCGCAAAATTCCACGGGGCAGGGAGATTCCCGACCCCGATCAACCGTGGTCTACAGCTGTAGCTCTTTTGGGGACGATATGTTTTGGATGTGTTCGTAAGGTTCTGCTCATGTTGTCCGGTGGTGTATAGCCGTATGATCTGCACGATCTAGCAGGGGTCTCCTGAGTTGGATCTGTATGCACTACACAGATCCCTGCAAAAGATACAACAACAGCAGGATTGGAACTACAAAATGATCTATCTGTAGATGATCTACAGTAGATAGATTTATCGAGATCTGACCGATGTGGGTACGAATTCGCGTCGCGCGCACCGATGAGGTACTTCTTCAGTATTTTTCTTAGTTCCCCCACACACGTGAAGCTTTCAATCTCGCAATGATGGGTGGCTCCATGCCCGTGAGGGCCCGTACGGAGTGCCTGGAATGGCACTGAACTCTAGCGGTAGAGGGCGCATGCAGCATGCAGCCACCATCCCTGCCTCGCTGAAACATAGTCACGGCTAACATCCAGCACTTGGATAGGAGGCTGTCGAAAAACATATTGCATACCTTGAAACAAGCTTTGTGCCTCCGATGAATGGCTGCAGGAGCTGAAACAAAGCCTCAGGGGCGCCCTTCGCAAAATTAATTTCGTAGAAGGTTCAGAAACATAGTTCTTACTCTAAATCCTATTAGGTATTGTGAAAATACTGAGGCCGGTTTTTGTCCCAGAGGCAATAACGCCTCCTCATACCGGGGTGCGTACAGGCTTCCAAAAATTTAAGCAATTTTGTGCGCCTGGTGTACGCGGTGTATATCTATATGTGTAAAACTGCCCATTTTTTTTCATTTCTGATTGCGAGAGCCATACTAGGCCGATTTCCACAAACTTGACAGTTACAGAAGCGAGCGAGCTTGGGGTAACGGGTGAAATATTTTTTTCACGAAACGCCATCTAATCTCGACGTTGGGATGGTTGACGCGGTCCTATGGTTTAAGTGGTGGGGCGTGAAGAAGGCGTCGATATTTCGTTCGTTTGATTTTCGGTTTGTTTGCGTTTACACCGGACGAACACGGCCTGCTGCACGTACAAGACCGCATCACCCTCGTTCATCGCTCTAGTAGCAGTAGGGGGGGTTCCCTCGTAGACCCGCTGCTGTTGTCGGGACGGAGTTTTCAAACTACTAAGTAGCTCAACCTTAGATTCGCAGTTTCAATGACGCGTGCTTTACGATTGAAATGGCCTCTAGGTGCCCCATGCACAGGCGGTCGCTCTCCCCCCTGCGCAATGTGGGGCAAACACCCTATTGTGGAGACGTTGAACATAGTATACAGCAAACCCCACCAGGTGTCGGCAACCTCCCCATTCGGCACGCCTAGCAATGGTGTGGTACGTTGTTTCATATCTCCAAAAAAAGTGGTTTTACGCCCATACCAGGTATTTCGCTGGGGGGAGGGGGGGACTCTATATCATGCATGACCGTAGTCGTATCACCATGGGCGGTTCTCTGACTTCAGATAAGCCGTGCAAACTTGTGGGTTGTTTGGGTTGTACAGTGTCGTACCCTCACGTGTCCGGTTGCGTGATAAGTACGCATCAGCTGTGCGATCCCGTTTTATTGTCGCATTGGCCATGTGCTCGGCCGTGGCAGCAGTCACAGGTATTGCGTTTTTTTTGCGATCCCGCTTTTTAACTGCCCGTTGTGACTTGCTGGACAACTTTTCGCTGGTCATGACAGCTAGCGCCGTGCCTACTGTAGACGGTAGTAGTGTACTACAGTACTATTGATATTTATACCTGGCTTGGCCTCTCACGAATTGAGAGAAAACCAATTTCCCGGCCCAGCAGTGCACCACCAGGGGGGGTGGGGAAGCCATTCTTTTTGGAATTTTCAACCAACATGTTTATACCTTCAAGTGTCCTCCTCTGGCGGCGACATGGGCGGGATTGTCTCCTCGCACGTTCTGCAGGTTGGGATCGGCCCCACTCTCCAGCAGTGCCTGCACCAACCCGTCCTGCCGCCGTAACGTATACCGGTACCGAAAGCGATGTTAGAGGGACACTAGGCTTTTGGATACCGTTTTCCAACGCGATATTTGTTTCGACAAATCGAAGCACTTCTTTTCGTTTCGAGAGGCGCTACTTTTTTTTTTTTTTTTTTGCTCAGCCCATTTATTATCTTCGCACATCTTCTCCTCTCTCTTCTTCCAACTCGTAACTCAGATCCGGGGTCACATAGCAGGCTCTTCTACCCCCCCTTCCCGCCACGGTACGTGCCTTCATTTTTTATCGCGAGAAGATTTCAGCCTTTTCTTCCCTCGTCGACTCGCATCGAATTGTGCCTACCCACGTTGCAAGGCGCTATCAACAATTGAATCCTTTTGATTTTGATTTTTGCAAATAAAGTCAAATGTCCGACCCACCTGGGGCTCGAACCCAGGACTCGAACACAAGTAGAATTCGAGGTTAACCACTTGAAACACCGGGGCGACCAGCTACTATAAGGTATCAACATATATATTGCAACGGTAGAGGTCACATTGGGGTCGGGGTCAAGCACTCATCATTGACCAGCTCTCGTACCTAGGAGCCCGGCACTATATACTCCTGCTGTATTAGACCCGCTGCTGCGGTAGGTGTTGGGGGTATGGAAACATTCTCTGCATCAACCATTGGACCAACTATTGCGTCAACCATTGCATCAATCGTTGGGGCAATCCAGGCTGGATCCGAGGTACCTTGGTATCCATTTTAGCATTTTTCCTCGGGTATCTACTGCCGAATGCAACTGGAACAGCAACAGTAACGAACGGTAGGGGTTGCGTTCAAGGCTTGCGATGCTTTCCAGACAAACAATTGTCTGACCGACTCAAGAGCTCCTAGACTGAGGAAATGTATCCAACGTTGGAGGCTCCATATATATATACATATGCATACATCGCACATGCTTTGAGGACGATTGAGCGTCCGGGCCACTCGTTTCGCGGCGCACGGGTGTCCTAACTGATTGAGCGGGATCAGCATCCAAACAAAAACGCTGGCCTATTGGGGCATGCTAGGGGAATACCCGCCTTGGCGGGACAATCCCCTTCCGCGGCCGACGTGGATTTTTAGTGTGGCATAACGATTGTGGTATGATTTGGGTAGTAGTGTTTGTATGTTTTGTCTTTTTTTGGGGGGGGTGGGGGGCCTTCGCGCTTGTTATTTTTGGCTTTCCGGACCAGACTAAACAAATTAATAGCCTGGTTGGGAAGGCAAGACGCGCATACACCCAAGGGTCGGTCTATGATCCAAGCAACACCCAATTCTCGTCATATTCCGCATACATACGCACGACTCTAGCAATAACAAAACCTAGTTGTTTTCACGGTAACACGGACTGCTTCCGTTCTGTACGCGACACCCCGTCGCCCGGCGGTCAGCGCAAATACCAGGCGACGTGTACAACAATGCGGCGTTGCTGGGGTACCGGCGAGCGGTGGGAAGGCCCAACCATTCCGCACCCCGGGGGCGCGCAAGGGCCTATATGAGCACGTCGTTGGCGGATACGTCTGGAGGCGAGAATATTGAAGATCGGGAGGTGGAAGACGGACAGAGTAGTGCAGTACAACATGGGGACGACCACTTGCACACGCGTCTAACCAACAGCACAACGACTATAATACGTGACCGCGCGCAATACTAGTGTCCCCGGATTGTGAGCCAGCTTTCTCCATGTGCGCGCAGAAGTACACCTATAGTACACCAGTACGTAGCAACACAAGTTTGGGTGAGACAACACAGCGCCGGTAGGCGGCCGATTAAAAAACCAAAGAACACAAGGAAGTTTGGGCAGGACCACCGACCGGGGCAGAAGGCCTCATCCAATCCAATACTTACATTGAATGATCAGCGGCAGCTTAAAATAATACTGTAGCAAAATCGTCACCCAACCAGATGAACTCAAATTTTGCTCAAAACGAGGAGTCAGGACTTGGTGGGTTCTACTAAGAAAACGAACGCCCGAGTCGATCACTTTGTTGCAGGTTAGCTCCCCTGTCAGAACAGGGTAATAGGCACTGGAAAAATACAAACCTTCCCGCCCACCCTACAGGCTTAGTAGTCTTTTTCTGTTAGATCTTTTCAATCCAAGGGATTGGCGCCGCGCTTAGAACTCACTAAGCCCGGAGTTTATCCCGGGCATGACCCCCCTGCTTCAGAGCAGGAGACCTCATCCAATCCAATACGTACATTGAACGATCAACGGCAGCGTAAAATAATACTGTAGAAAAACAAATGCCTTCCTGATTCAAGAGCTCCTCGACTGACGATCTCTATCCAACGCTGGTGGATCCACATCTTTATATATATATGCATGTATCGCACATGCTTATTACTGTGTCGTTGCAATATTCGCACACCGTACTTTTCACAATTTAGAGCCAGATATCATCTTGCCCTTCCGACAAGTTGTTCAGGAGATGTAAAACACGTAGCCAACCCGAGAAGCATGCGCTAGGTCGCGCAGATTTTACCGGTACCACCAGGCAACACGGTGCGCCAGAAGATGCAGGCCAAGAGCACACCTGCCCTATAGTACCTAGACCTGTCCGATATCCCGTACATACCTTTCGCGAGTAAGCCGCGATATGAAGACCAGTATTTTTCTGGTCGTCTCTGGCGTCGACGTCGATTGATCGTTCCAACAGCTCGCTCAACGCCTCGATCTGTCCGTCTTGTGATGCCAGGTGTAGAGCCGTTTGCCCCGAGCTATCCGTTAGCTCCAGCTGTGTCAACAACGGTGTACGTACGTGGTTGACACATGGGATACAACAACAGTCGATATCGTTTGCTGGAAAATACATTACCGGTTAATCGGGTGAGTGGATTTCCCTGCGTCTGTGCTGGAACTGACATTGGAGCGCAACTTCAGGCAACGGATCTACCGGCATTCGGTTTGGTTTGGTGCTTCGTTAGTACCGCAGTCCGACGGCTTCAGCTTCAACCCACCTGTGGTCGTTGCGTTTGGGTCTACTTCCGGATTTACCTCTGGGAGGCGTGATGGACGAGCAATCGACTGGGAATCGACTCAAACACGCACGGCACATTGTCATGCCGGAAGGAACAACACGGAGTTAAAATAACACTTCGAAAACAACGGCAGCGAATGCATGCAAGCTTTTTGTCTGTGGGCGGGTAGGCGGGTTTATATCCCCAAGCGACGGCTGTCACGAAGGCTGTGGTCCAGACTGCACGGACACACGACGCCTCTGGTGCAGACAGGTGTAGACTGCAGGCACATACTACGGTAGACGGTGCAGCTGCATGTTTACGAGGTTACTCATTTTGGGTTAATCTATACTATTATTGGTAAGTCAAAAAGGACAAGGACAAAATATGAAAAGCGCAACGCGAGGCACAAGAAATGCACGACCTATTTCGGGGAACCATACCAGTGCAGTAGTTACCAGGACCCATAATATACCAAAACCTATATATTGAAGCATTTTAATTGGTAATATTCGGTGCTGCCTACTGTGCTCAACGTGAAATCGATGTTCGATGCTGTAGCTGATACCAGCGCTGGAAATAGGTCGCTGGGTCGTAGTGCGGCCCTGCACTATTACGGGGGACCATAGTATATAGGACCAAATATTGTTGGTAAAAACAATGAAATATATAGGTATTTGTGCGTACCATGGGTCCCATTTAGTATGCCCCCCCGTAATATGAGCAGGAGGCAACGTATACCCCCCTCCCCCCCCCCCCCCCCCCTGGAGAGCCCTCAGGGGGCCGTTTTCTTTGGGATATACATGGGTCAATATACTCACACTGTGGGTCTTTCGCGCTCCTTTTCCCCTCCTGTAGGCGTGGGGTAGAATGCTACGCAATTAGCGTAGAAACGGGGGGGGGAAAACTACGATCAATGACCATGAACGTCGCGAGGAAGAACATTACTTCTTGTCGAGCAGCACGTCGATTTCTATGAAACATAACCAGCAACAAGTCCGAAACTTAGACCCAAAGCAGTTTTTCTCGCTTGCAGCGAAGACCTCGCTGCACTCTTCGCTTCGCATGCGGCGAAAACAAACGCGGCGCTTCAGAGCCGTCGTGCGGCAAGCCGCACCAAACCTTTCCCCTCGGGGTGCGCTATTATTCCCGGTTCTGAGCAAACATGCACCAGTCAGTGCAATATGTCGCCACCAATTTCCGTCCCTGGTTGATGCTCGGTTTTTCAAGTTGTATGTATATGCCAGAGTGGGCGGTTTGTGCGCGCTATTCAAAACATTGTAAAAAACAAACATCCATTGCGATGCGCCTTTCAGCTACTACAGTACGAAGCTCGAACGAAATTGTTTGTCGGGGTGCACTGGGGTGCGCGTACAGGAATAGTATACGTGATGCTTTGAATACAACACCAAACATCGCGCCTTGGATGCGATGTAGTACACCGTACTGCCCTAATATTGATACCAGGTATGAACGACAATAGTTTGAAGCTCTTTTCATGTCAGCAGGCTCATCTCACGCAAGGGTTCTCCATTTTTGGGCTCACAATACTGACCAGTCGAGCTTCTCCAGTAAGCATTTGCCGGTTAGTACGGCGCTTTCTCTATTGTAGTATGTTCGTTTGAGGACCATGAATTACTATTAATATCAGAGGGGACCGTAGTAAATAGGACCTACGGTACACACAACACCCATATATTCCCATTGTTGACAAACAATATTTGGTCCTATTTACTATGGTCAACCGTCATAGTAGTACCGTATAGAGGTGTTGATCGCGTTGTACGCACAAGGTTCGTCGAAGTCAGGTTCTCTCGGGTGCCATGTTGGGTTCCTCACGTGAGAGGGGAGCTCAGAAAACAGTAAGCCGCCACCCCTACCGTGGCACCGCTCAGTAGCGCTAGCGTCGCAAAAGTTACAGCCCTACGAAGTATGATGGCAACACCCGAGGTTTGCACAAAAAGCCACCGTTGCGCGAAAATACAATGTACGGTGTTCCGCCACTCGGACACACGTACGTTTGCTCCGAAGTCACAGAGGAGGGCTGCCGCCGTTCCGTGATTGGCGATGACGGCGTGCATCAATGGCGTCCGCCCTGAACCGTCGGCGACATCCAGCTGCGCCCCGTGCTTCATTAGGCAGATCATAACCTGCGTCCAGGCAAATGTAGCGAGAGGCAGGCTACCACTTCAATATGAGTACCTACTGTAGATATGCGGCTATATCTACTAGTAGACGCAGGAGGTCAACACCTGCGTTCCAGCGGGTCAAAGAAGCAGGCTATCATCCGCGTTCAAGAAATCACGGGCATACTTTGTCGCACCCTGCGTTGAGGTACTCGAAGGCCAACGTCATCAATATCTTTTCTTATCATGAACTGCTGAGGATATCATATGCCCGATGGGTGACACATTCATACGACCAACCGCCTGTGAGTCTCCGTGCACCGTTGCATCAAACGCGTACTATTGATGTATCTCGACAGGTAGGATGGTTGTCAGTGTTCGGGCTAGCGTACGTCGCCGACCATAGTCACTGGTCTGCCAGGTACAGCAGTTCTTAAGTCAGGTGCACGCGTGGGTAACTTGGTTGAGTTCTGCGTCCTTGAATTTGACCGCCTCGCTTTTTGTGGCTCGACCGGGCTCGACGTGTATGGTTTTATATATAGACTACAAGCCAGATACGTGCAGAAGTTGGCTTACCATGCCACCCAGCTACAACAATAAATTCCTATCAATAGCCGTGAAGCGCAGACATTGCATGCCTTACTCACAACCGCATCTTGACAAGATAAATCACGGGGTGTAACCGGAATTCTTTGTCTCTCTATCCGGCTTGCTCGTTTTTTTCGGGGCTTGACGTGTGGATCTTTTGACACTGAGAATTACTACTTGTAAGCCAGTTGTGTAGTTGGCCGACCTTGCTACTTAATAGTCAGGTATAGTTACAGCGATAAATAAGTACCATAGCCTTGGAGCACAGACGAGGCATGCCTTTCTCCCAACCTTGGAGGGACCACAGCCACAGCGTCTCTACAAGCAAACCACAGCCAAGTGTACCTGACTGACTCCTTTCCCAGCCGCTGAGTGCAGGGCGGTTGTACCATCCGATCGGCTTTCGTTCGGGTTGGCGCCTGCCAAAGCGAGAGGTAATACGCACAAAACTCCGACTGCTGTATATATATTATATTTCGGACGCGAAACAGCAGGGTATTTTTATGGTGACAACTATTTCTGACCTCCCCTGCAGAGACGATGAAATGAAGGTACGTACGTGAAAACTGATTAATGCCTGGAATAAGCACGGAATAATACAAAATTTAGCGTTGTACCGTAGGCTTTGGTGAATGTCTCCATTGGGCGCCGGGTGTTGCAGTATTACATGAATTTGTTTCCGCGGGGAAATAAGTGATCGTTTCCCTCAATTAATTGCCGAAGCAAATTTATCCATACTGCTGTCTGTCGCTCAATTAATCGATTGATTGATCTCATCCACCCCTATAAGACAATTCAATCAGACCCACTCCCCCCATGTTTCGTTGAGAGTATTTTGCCGTTTCGCAATACTATATTCCTGTGAAATCTCCCACTCTCTCTCGAAACGCAAGGACCATTCTGATTCATTTTTGAGTACAAAACGATCCTTAAATTTCGGGAACAATTGTATACGCCGTGGGATTTTTCGTCGGGCTGCTCTTTCACTTGCTCCTGTCAGGTCTTAGGCGGGGGATACAACTTCTCAATTACCGTAATCAATAGCGTTGAGCTCGCAGAGAGGTGCGGTAGGTTTTCAGCGCTCGACTTTTCGAGATCGGGAAGGCCGTCAAATACTGACCACAGGAGGAGGCGTTCCTGGAAAGGTCTAGTCGGGAGCCTTCCGAAATAAAATGTCAAATGTCCGACTCTAGCAACCTCATGTTTGTCGAGAAAACTATAAGTAGCGCTGAAAAACGGTCACCCCTGTGCTGACTCAACGCTCTTTTCGGTAGGTAGAGATCCTCTCCGAAATATCAAGTGTACCCCTCGTACCGGGTCTCGGGACTGTTCCCTCGGGATGTAACGGGACACGGAACGGTCCCACGATCCCGCAAGTGAAAGAAAATCTCGCTCCCGCCCAAAACGATCGCGTGCATATATATTGTAATACCCCATTCCCGTCCACACTGGGACCGTGAAGATATCGACACCTTGGTCCCGTCCGACCAAACACCGCGAATTCGAGTCTAGTACCGTTATTGCTCGGTCCCACACCGTGTGAACCAGCAGAAGGATTGGTGATCCTCGAATTCCGTTCAAAATCTTCACGCCCTTTTTGTTGAGAAGGACATTCATTTAATAATTTCTGCTGCGACCAGTAGTAGGTAGGCAGACTTTCTCTCAATACAATCTGCTCGTGAGTTCAACTCGTGGCGCGAGCGCAGTTTTTCCCCTTTCCACCCCCCAGTACTAGATAGATGCCTACACAACAAACCCTTGCCAGTTTTGGTCCATACTTGGACGCCTGACAAACAAACACAAACTAATGATGAAGTAGCCCGTGTACCCGGAGATTCCTTTTCTGGTTGCCCTCTTTTGTACAAATTTCCCGATAGGAATCGGTACAAACGGTAGAGTATCGCCGCCGCCGTCACTGTAACGTCTTGTTTCGTCGTGGGGAGGTGAGCCATCGATTGGGTGTTGCGGAGTAAGCCTCGTACAGCCCTCTCACAGTAAACGCTTCGGGCAGATCGACCTGGAACGCAATATTAATGTTGCATCTCGTGAAGTTCTCTGCTATTATAGAACCCCGCGCAAACCACCCGGTGGTTCCCCGCGATGATTGAGGCCCGTCCCGTGGTATTCCGTGGATACCGCGTCGCGCCCAAAATACCCCGTGGATTCCCGCGATTGATGGGTCCCATCCTGCGGTGTCCCACGCGTGCTGACCCCTGCCCAAAACATGTCCCGTGGATTCCCGTGAACGTTGAATCTCGCCCGAGACCGACCCAAAAGAAAAACACCGTATGTATCGAGGATTTTCCTGTTGATTTCCTTTCGTCGGGGCCTTGGAGCTGTGTACCTTCGATTCTCGGGTAGGCACTGTTTTGTTTCTTGCTAAATTGTGCCAGTTGCAGCAGTCGCGAATGAAAGGGACTATTCCGGGGAACCATAGTAAATAGGACCAAATATTGTTAGTAAAATAGGTAAATATATACCAAGGAAGTTTTTGTGTATCCCATAGGTCCTAGTAACTATGGTCCCCCGCAATAATAGTGATGATTTCTATTGACCTGAACTCATGCCGCAAAAACGATTTCAGAAGGTATCCAGGGAAAACAAATGCACTCTGCTAACATTTTTAGAACTGCAATCCCGTTTTGGGGACGAACTACTTGAAATTTGAGAGGTTTGTCCCCAAGACGGGACTGCGGTTCTAAAAGGGTTAAAGAACCCTGCCTGTCCGAAATATCTTGGCCAATCAAGAGTTACCCTTGACGTGTTCTAAGGTAGAGGTAGCGACCCTTTTTTTCTGAGGCTGCTCATATCTCGAGGAACTCTATTACGAGGGGGCAGAGTAAATAGGACCTCTTGTACACACAAAAATCTATATATTTTACCAATGTTTACTCACAAAATTTGGTCCTACTTACTTTGGTACCCCGTAATCCTCTGTCCCAAAGCCTGATTAATAAGAATAAAAATAGGACGCTTCACCTTCGGCCTCGAGTAGGTTGTTGATCGAAAAACGCTGTAAACAAAGAAGATGGACTCAAGATATATTTGACCTCAAGCACTACAGTTTCTCGGTTCAAGGACTCCGTCATCGTTTGGCCACAAAACGCAGGGCTCTTCACAGGGCATGACCCGACCCACGGGTATATTTCAGGAGGTTTTCCATACCTCACGGGTCGGGTCAGGTAGGTTTGGGTCAGAAGGTTTTTAACACCTCACGGGTCGGGCCAGGTCACCCGGTTCCGACCCGATCCGACCCGACCCGATCCGTGAGGTTTAGACCTCACCCGTGAACAGCCCTGCAAAAACGCTACATCTACCGTAGCACGCGTTCCATCTACTATCAAGACCGCACGCATCATGACCTGCGTATGTACCTGCATTAAGAAGGGCCTCGACGCAGTCAGGGGCGTCCCCCAGTACAGCCAAGAGCAGAGCGCTCAATCCTGCGTGGTTCCTGAAATACATACAACGCCGCCGCCGTCGCCACAACATGGTTGGTCGGGTTCGGAAGTCCTGATCATGTTTCGCGCGCTTGTTGTGTGCTGTACACGACGTTAACCGATGGCCAACGAGGAGTTCCCGAAGGAAGGGAGGCATGTGCAAAGACAGGCTTGCTACGATAGAGCTAGCACTTTTAGGGTGTCTGGCCACACCATTACGGAGATCAGCCCCTGAACTGAGGAGCTACGGTACCCAATATGGTTTATTGATTGGAAATACGTTTCGCGATGCACCTTAGGCAGGTCGTACGGACCTTAAGAACGTCGTACGGCTAGTCGGGTTGGCCTTAAACTTTTTCTCAAAGTCAGTTTTAATCGGAGTAGAATCTCAGAAAAATCCCGGTGCACCCATGCCGTAGCATGCATCCGGAGAGGCCTGTTGAAGAACGAGAAATTCGACTACCTGTTGACACGGAGGGATAGAAGAGGGAGAGAGGCTACTGCGGAACCGTAGGATACTCGATCAATCATCACGGACTGGAACGTGTGTGGTCTGCAGTAACACTATATATACAATAACAATGGAATAATAACGTCACGCTTATTACGTCATTTGTATGGGTTCTTGGACACCGAAGCACAGCGCGTCTGTGCGCAGCCAAACATGCCAGGCCGCCTCACGCCGCGGCGGTGGGTGAGCCTTCATGCCGACCCACGGCGCAAGACAAGATATATATGGTATGGCTGGAGTGACCCCCAAAGATCCCGAGGCTACTCAGACCGCACCCCACAATCGTCTTGGAGACAAGCTGTAAGTTGACCCTCTTTTAGGGCTGCCGTCGCGTCTAGGGGACATACTGTTTAAATTCGTTTTACAACCTTGCTGGGTTAGCCATTAATAGGTATCGAACGGATACTGTTGTGAATATACACACAGGGAACAAGGGAGGCCTGCTAACGATGGGGGTTTGTAATACATCTTGGCCCAAAGATTTCTGACTGGCCCGTTTAGCACTGCAGCCCCGTTTTAGGGCACAGACTAGTTATGATGTGAGCGCTTTTATCCGCAAAATGGGACTGCAGCCTTAAGAAAGGTTAACTCAATATCGTTTGAGGTACCGTTAGTGTTTTGGATAATGATGCGCGATGTTTCTATTTAGGATTGCCGTTCTTGAAATCAATAACTGGGTGAGGCATGGAGCTCCTATACTATACTCCATCGAGGAGCCGCAGAAAAATTAGGCCCTAGCAATCCCTGCCGTGAGAAATTCCTGGGCAGGGGGTGGCCGTGAGTCCGAACCGTTGAGCTCAGGCGTGGTACTGTTCGCATGCGCAGTACCACAATGGCGCACACGACCCCCATGTTGCATCTGTATTCGTCACCGGCGGGCCAGCGTTCCTGTTCATTGCCACGGTATCCCGCACCTAAATAGCGGATTCAAAAGTTCACGTTTCTTGCTACGGTGTCCCATACTTGCAAATTTCTGCCCACCTTGCATCGGCATTCGTCCCTCGGGTCAGCAGCAGCTCGCACAGAGCACCCCCCCCCGTGCTCGCCGCGGTTAGTAAAGGCGTGTTCCCTTCGTTGTCAGCAGCGTCTTCGTCTGCTCCCGCTCGAAACAGCATGCCCGCGATCGCCCGAACAGAGCTTTCCACGGACAGCCTCCTTTGCTCTTCCCGCAGCGCGAGCTCACCCTGCTCGCGCTCTGCCGCCGCAGCAACGTCGGTCGTGGTTGATGCTGCTTTTGCTGCAGCTGTTGCCGCAGCTACTGCTGGCGCTGCTGTTGGTGGTGTCGCTGATGGTGCCGACAGGCGTTGTAGCGCTGCGGTTGACTCCGAGTTTGGAGAAGTCGTGGCAAGCGGTGGCGATGGCGGTGGGAGGCATAGCGTCGAGGTCGAAGGTGGGTTTGTTGGAGAATTCAGTGCGTTCTGGCCGCTTGAGCGTTCCTGACCCGTCCTTGCGTTGTAGAGCGCTAGGCAGTGCAGAGGGGTTAGGCCATCCGTGGTCACCGCACGAACATCCGCCTGCCGCGCAGCGGGTATTCGCGTAGGGTTGGAGGCAAGACAACAGGACGGGCGGGGGAGAGGGCGTGAAACGGGGCAAGGGACATGGAATACCTCATAGCCGTAAGAGCGATGCTACCTCAAGGAGGGGGGGGGCTGTGGTCTCGTGCCATGCATGACATTTGTCGTACGACTCAAGACCCTCACATCCCTGTAAGGCTCATTCTTATCGGAGAGCTTTTTTCCAAAATTTCCAAAGTTTTGGAATTAATTGGAGATATGTATCGATATACGGAGGCGTTCTGTCACTATTTGTGAAATTCTCCAGAAGCAAAAATATCAAGTTCGTGAACATTCCAATACTTGGAAAAAAACCCTGGAAAATATGGAAGATTGAAAAATTGCGCTAAAAAAATGTCGAAAACTTGGAAATAAAGCTCTCCGATAAGAATGATCCTAAGACTGGGACAGAACACGCAGGGCTTTCAGGATTCGGGCAAGACAGTAGGTCGAGCGGAGAGGTGGGCGTGCAGCGGCAGGGAAAGGGTAGACCCTACAGCCGTAAGAGGGACGCTATGGTGGAGGGGGGGTATACGTTTTCGAGTTAATGTTCCTGACCGACTGAGTTCCTTAACTGGGGAACCATCCAATCTGGTGCCAACCTATTTGCAATATCATTTGCAATCGGATTTGCAATCCTGTATGCAATCTATTTTTCATCTCTGCTTGGAATCTTCTCAATACTACTTGCAATATTATTTTTGCTACTTTGTTGCAATCCTTGTTGCGATCCTACTTGCAATCGTATTTGCAATCCCGTTTGTATCTAATTTGCAATCTGATTCGCGACTACATTTTCATTCCTACCTGTAGCCTTGTTTGCAACTATATTTTTAATTCAACCTTCCATATTATTTGCAAATCTATTTTCGATCTTATTTGAAAATCTAGTTGCAGCTCTGTTTATATTTGTACCACATCGTTTTTGTTCTTGGGGTTGGTGTGACAATGGTTAGTGTGCCGACGCACGCCTGGTGGAAGTAAGGGTGGACTAAATGTTGACGGATCCCAAACACTAATTTCCCAGGAACAAACGCTGCAATCGCCATTCGCTTTCGAAACCCTTTCCTGTTCTGAAGCTTCCAAGGGATATATATGTATATATATGTATATATATATTTGTATATATAGGCATATATACACACGATACGAGTGTAGCAACATACAGTACCTCACGCTGCAGGCAGAGCTTGACACATCGGTGAGCGGTGGCTCGGCATGCGAGATGGAGCACGCTTTCATTGGCCTCCCCAACCCCGTACCACGCTGACGGCGCCTGGTGCACGGCGGCCGGCCATCTATCTGTCAGCCAGAAGAGACGCTCGAAGCGACCGCTCGATGCCGCTCGCATCGCCTCCCCCAGGAATAACATCGTGTATCTGTACGTAGCAGTAGGAGTTTGAAGGGAGTTGGACTCAGTATAGTATAGTATAGTATAGTATAGTATAGTATAGTATAGTATAGTATAGTATAGTATAGTATAGTATATTAATAGTATAGTATAGTATATATGATACCATGCACATATCCATGTCGAATCCGGAAACAAAAATGAGTATTAATTCACACTGCCGTAGAAACTCTAATAGTATTATTTTTCATCCACCCATACCCCACATAAACTCTCGCCCTCCCCCCTCGCTCCCCCTCACAAAAACCCCGTGCTGTCCAGTTTCCCACACAGCATGGAGTAGTCACCTGGAGCGGACTTGGTGTCCACGGACTATACGCTGCATAGAAATGGCTCCGTGATGTAGCTCGGCCTGATACACGGGACATCCGTCGATATATATATCGCGGATGGAATCGTGGCAGCAGTTTAGCGGAGCATATCAAAACGGTCAGTCTCAGTACCGATCACATCGAAAATCAACCGACGCCAGCCGTCGGAAGGTTAAAAACCGTTTGATATGTCGTGGCTTTGACGAGGTCTGTTGTAAAATCACCGTTTTGCTTGGTATAGAAAAACAAAGGCCACACACAGAAAAACGCAGGCTCAAAAAGGTCCGATACAGCAATCCCCTGGCCCCTCTAACCGACGCCTCATTCACCACGTGCGAGATACTGATTCTGCGTTTTTTGGGGCTCACCGCGTAGAAAAACAGCTACCAACAAGTTCATTTGTCGCAGGCTTTGGGCGGGGGCCGCGTCACGGTTGGGGTTGGTTGCTATTTCAGGCCTCCTTACCCTTTGCAACCCTCACACTACCCAATCTACAGTATGTACTCCCATCCCATGTGCATCGCAAGTTTCGATTTGCCTGTCGATTCGATTGTGTACTGCTTGTGTAGGGCTTAAGGCTTGCGAGATTTCTTTAAATGCCATTGTTTTTGTTGGGTGGGATATATATAGAGCTCTTAACGCCAGGAGCTTTATAAACGATTGGTCGGGATATCTACCTACTATCGTGATTATCTGCAGTCGGATACGTCTTGCAGAAGTAGCAACAGATACAGCACACTGGCTACGTACAGGCCCGCAGGAGTGTGGCCCCTCGATGGTACACGTGAACAACGAAACCGACGGCTTTGCTTCCACCGGCGGCAGGGTGTAAAGTCAAACGAGACGAGCATCGACCGGCCGGACGAACTCTCAAGTACAGTAGCTCAACCACGCGGTTGTTCCCATCCTGTCGGGCGGACTAAGGCTTGGCAATGACGCATCAGGCATATAGGCTACCGCAGGGGTGCACCTAACGCTTCCGAGAGGTCGCTGACTTCGAGGGGCTCTATTTTTCACCCGAAAAGGCGACGGTGCAAAAAAAACTGAAAGTGCACCCTGGTAGACAAGCCCATGGCCTAGGTATCATAAAGCTCAAATTAAGGTATCCCGGGAGAGGTATTAATATTCTCAGGGTACAGTAGTTCCTCAGTTGAGAAGCCTCGCCAGTCAAGCATTTGTTCCAAAAAAGGTACAATACTCCTATCGCGGCACGCGTCAAAATGTTCAGTATTTCTATCGTAGCACGCGTCAAAAGGTACAGCAGTACCCCTATCGTAGCACGCGTCAAAGTATATAGTACCCGTATTGTGGCACGCGTCAAAATATGCAGTACCCCTATTGTGGCACGCGTCGAAAGGTACAGCAGTACCCCCGTCGTGGCACGCCTCAAAAGGTATAGTACCCCCATCGCAGCACCCGTCAAACACAAACAAAAAAAGAGCGGAACTTATGTATGACACGTTTCAGCAGCCCGCTCCTACCCCCCGCCCCCCCCCCCTCTATGACACGCGGGGCAAAAAAAGGACCAAGTGAAGGTACAGGTACAGGTAAAGTAGTGACGTATCGAAGAATACCGTACGTCGAGGTCTTACCATTGTGTGGAAGGTTTTCCTGAATTGGTATCCTCTCCACCGCTTCTGGATACACACAGCCGCCCTTCGATGGCGCAGGCGGTCGTCGAACCCCTGCAGCAGGAATGTAAAGGGGAAGTTTTCCGCCGACGCGTGGTACGGTGGGGGCAGCACCCGTGAGCGACGCCTTTTAGGTCTGGTGTCCTATTGCTCTGAGCCCCCTCACATGTATCGGGAGTGCACCATCGCTCCCGAAACGCGACGTCCGACTAGGTGTATTCACTCTGTTCGACCAACTTTTCTTTGCACCATTCCAGCACGAAATGTACGGATAAAAGTATCATGCCAAACGGTGGTTGTTCACTTGATGAGGCAGCGATCAACCGCCTAGAAAATATCGCGCCAAAAACGCGCAACCCCTGCCACATACATGGGGATGAGTCACCTAACAGTGTTTCCGAGGCTCCTCACTTGAGGCGCTCTCTGTAACGAACGAGTCACCCAACAACGATGGGTGAGGCGAAAGCGTAAGCTGAGCCCTAAACGCAGTTCCGCAAGCTAGGTCTCCAACGAACCATGTATGATTGTTAGGTATGGAGGTGTCTGCGGGTCCCGTCAATGGTTGTGAGTACGTTCGCTCGAAAGGGAAAACCGGACCGAACGAAGCACGGCTCTGTGGAGAGTGAAAATGTGTTCAGCTTCGCGCAGGGTTGCGATCGTTTCTTCAGCGCTCTTTTTTTTTGTTTTTCGGAAACGGGAAGCCCTTGAGGGTAGTCAATGCCAAACGAGGCGTTTTCGGAAATATCTGGTTGAAAGCCTTGCGAGCAACAAGGTATGGATTACGAACCCTCACCGGTTATCGACAGTATGAGCGCTGTATAGACGATCGTTGCAACCCTCTGCGAACTCGACGTTCTGTGCGGATATCTGCCCCGTGGTACGGCAGGGGTTTCACTCGATTAGAGTATGGCCCACACAATACTCAATGACGGAGCTCATGCACTCTCAAACTTTTCGTTATCACTCTTGGTGCATATTGCCATCCGCGACAGCGTGTAGCGCGGGCTTCAACGTCGATGAAATCGATGCGTGCTACAATAGAGGTGCGCCTAATATGACGTATCGTATCGTGTGCCCTTATCTTTTTTACAAACAAAAAAATAAATCACACCAACGTATAACTCAAGTAGTTGACGCACTACAGTATTTTCTATTTTCACCCTCCCTCATATTACGTGTCTTATCGTGTCCCTTTTTTTTTGCACAAAAATATTTATTTCACACCAACGTATAGCTCAAGTAGTTAATGAAATATTATATATTATATATATATATATACTGGGCAGTTATCCATGGTTTTTTTGGAACTAAAAAAGGTACAGTACCCCTATCGAAGCACGCATCGTTGGTGCTACCCCTGTATCCTATATAGCACGGATCACCTTTCTGGCATTGTGCGAGCGCCAGACTGCTTGCGCCAGTGTGGCTGAGTACTCCCGTCTCGCAGCTTTTTCGGCCGCGGCCTCTTCTCGTTCACGCCGTTGTCTAACGATCGCCGACGAGGTGTCCCTCCAGGCACGCACCATACCTCTCAACCGCTTTTTTGGAGGTTGGGTGTCACACCGATAGTGGTGCGGGCGTGGCGGGGAAGGGGGCGGGGGATGGGAGGGGGCCGGATGATGTTCTTTGTTTGATGCCATTGTTGCGACCGGTAACGTTCCCCCCTGGTCTGGAACACCACCCGAACATAAAACGGGGACTCTGTATTCCCGGCGATGGCAATGGTACCACCCCTTTGGCTATCCAGGGCCTGTGTGTCCTGACTTGTCCTTCGTTTCTTTCCTCATGTTTCTCAGCTAACGCACAGCAACGGATGAGAGCAGCTACTTCACCAGTACCTGTACATCTCTTTCAGAAATGCATACCGCCATCATTCGTCGTGTCTAGCATGGCGGGAGCCGCGATTGTGGTAGCCGGGTTGGCGCCCATCACCTGCTTACCGTCTAACAACACCACTGACGGCGCCACGATTGGTCGTCGTATTGGCGGTACAGTGGTCGCCTGCAACTTTCTTTGGGCGCGGCATGAGCGTAACAACACTGGCGTAGATACCAACACCCGCATATCGCCTTCAGACGTACTACTGTAGCTTCATGAGGTTTGTCGTGCCTCGGGCCATGCGCGCTGTCTACAAAGTGGATGCAAGATGCTCATAGCTAGGGATAGGATGACTGGTGCTACTGCAGTAAGGGTATGATGTGGCCCTCAATGAAAATGAGCCTCCTCACTTGAGGAGTTACGCACCTGCCCCAAACACTGCCTCTCGGTGCAATTTTTGGTATTGTTCGATGGAATGACAAAAATCCAATGCCCTCCTGTAGGTTTAAGATGAGCACGGTTATAACACACTCCTGGGGTTCCGACGATATTGGCTACGAGTTCCGCAGTGCCCTTGACCCTATGAGGACTGCAAGCCCGTTTCGGGGACAAACTGCTTAGAATTTGACCGGTTTGTCACCAACACGAGACTGCAGTGCTAACAGTCTTCAAAATGGTTGAGGGACCCCGTCCGACTTGAACAATCGTGGCCAAAATGTACCACAGCAGTCGCAGTTGATCCCTCTATAGTGCCGGAATGTATGCGCCACCAACAACAATACCGGTACTATAGCGGCAACCGACTCTTCTCCGCACACTGCCACACCGGTTGGTCCCAGCTTGTGTGCCAAGCGGTTCGACCGGCACCATAGCGGGCGGCCGGCACTACTCAACCGGCGGTAAAGGAGGTTAACCCCTTTAGAACCGCAGTCCCGTTTTGTGGACAAACTACTAGAAATTTGACTGGTGTGTCCCTACAAACGGGACTGCGGTTCTAAAAGGGTTAACTTGCCTCTATCGTGGCAAGTATCATTACCTGCGCTTCCCTTCGGCGAGTCATGCCCAGGATCTTCGTCCTGGCCATCCGGTGCCAACGGGAGTGCCTCCTCCACGTGTCGAGGAGTTGTAAGGAGGCGGCATGTTCTCGCTCCTTCCGGAAAGCGTCGACTTGTTCCTCCAGGCGCGCCATGCGTCGCCGGTACTTTTTGAAGTGCACGACGGCGATGTGAACTCTAGCCTGGAGCAGGGGAGCGACAGCCAGAGACAGGGGGACAGGACCGAATACGTTATACCGTGGTAAATAATACACTATCCTATAGGGGCGCGCGGTAGAACAACGGCAACAGTCTGGCGCCGTTTTTGTGTTTACTACCGGCGCTTTCCAGCTGAGGGACTACGAAGACAATGCATTGTCGGAATCCCGTTTTTGTGATTATTCAATATTCATCCCCACGACCCTCGGCGGTGGTGTTGTTGCGCAGATTTGGCTTCAAGTTAGGATTTTGGTGAGGCCTGCTGTAAATATCATTCGTCAAGAATGAAGAGCCTCAGAAGGTTTCGGTGCTTACGTATATGTAAATCATACCCCCCTATAGTGAACTGCGTCTACGGTAGAGAGAAGACTCTCATTTTCAACACCGCGGTTAGATAGGCACCGCTTGCGCAAGCCGCTCTGTGCTTCAGTAAACAAACAGCTGACATGAACATACTGTGCTGGTGCAGCGCAACAATAAGGGAGTCCGTCGCGGGAGTGGTACCGGAGCGTTGGAAACAGAGACTATATTTTTCTTGCTACAATAGGGGTGGGCCTTTTTGATCCAATCATTTATGACTTTGTGACTGCCGGTCTCATGCAACAACGAGGAAATTCCCAGATGACCTTCGCGTTGCGCACAGACAGGTGGCCGGGACCTCCCCCCGCCATGATTGCGGACGCAAACAAATCCTTGTGGAGACGTCAAACAAGGCAGCGGGCCCAACAAGGTTTCGGCAAACATGTCGTTCTCCGTAGTGATGTGCTGCATTGTTCAACCCCGCCAGTGATTTGTTTACGCCTGTATTATGCAAAGGGGTGGGGGGGGGGGGGGGGGGAGGGTCCCTTGCCATCTGCGGAGACAGCTGGCCCTTGGGATGATGTACCTGTCTCTTTTTTTTCAAAACTAGTCTATGTAGGGCGCCCCAAGTGAGGTGTACGTACATCGTCTCAGGTGGGAAGCCCCCAAAGTATATTAAAGATGAAGTCTGACACCGACCGCAGGACGCGAATGAGACTCCAGCGATATTGGGTAATTGCCGAGTGACCTTAAGGAGACCCGGCAGTCATACCTATGCTGGGGGCTAATAATCTGCTATCGATACGCACCCCTGTCGATTGTAGCACGCGCCATTTAAGGTTGACCAGGGAATTAAGATTGGGTTTCTGACTACGGGTGTTTTCTCACTGCAATTCTTCGCAGGTGACATATTCTGTGTTATGTACTCCATGCACTCATCAGGTGATCGTGGGATAGTAAGCGAGCACGTGCCTGGCTGGCGACCAACATTCTTGCCCTGCGCTCCCTTCGCAGCGACGCGAGTACTTTCTTGGCCTCCGCTGTCCTCGCAAAGGCTTGAAGTCGAACCGCCGCTTCCCGCCGCTGGATGTGCGCGAGGCGAACAAAAGCCTTCCACCTGACCGTGCAGCGTCGACCGTTATCGCAAGGAGATTCCACGCCGTAACTGAACTAGAACGAAAATAACTGATCTCACACGAGCGTGCGCGCTGGGATACCATGAATTGTAGTGATAGCTGTGCTCCTGGACAGCAGCCACATGCTCTGGGCAGGTCCGTGGAAAGTGCTAAAATAACCAGCGAAACTCGTCCCACGCGAGGGGTGTTGTACGTTTAGGCTCAATATTATCTGTAGTATACCCCATAGTGTGAGATTTGTGTGAAAACTTCCAAAGTTTCAAATGTATTGTTGCTTCGGAACTATCCATGAGGATGCTGGTGGGGTTGGGTAAGCAAAGTTTTCTGAATGAAGTCGTGGTTCGTGTGAGGTGTTGACTCCTAAGAGGAGGCACCACCCCCAAAGGGCAATTGTGCACACTTTCATGTGGTTTGTACC
Source organism: Nereocystis luetkeana (assembly GCA_031213475.1). Classification (NCBI taxonomy): domain Eukaryota; class Phaeophyceae; order Laminariales; family Laminariaceae; genus Nereocystis; species Nereocystis luetkeana. The sequence continues at coordinate 1,570,329 of JARUPZ010000022.1, forward strand.
AAAAACTGTCGGTGGAAATACAAAGGGGTTGGGTGCCTCTGATTAGATCTGTGAACCCATCTAGAATTCTGAGAGAATAAACTTGCCCAAAAAACGCGGCTTATCGGTGGCACTATTGCTGTAGTTAGCCCGGGCTGCATGAGTGGAGCATGTGAAGTACAACTACTTACGAAAATGAGGCGCAACCCATTCCACATCATACCATACTATAACATAACATACCATACCATACCATACCACGCCATGCCATGCCATACCACATCATACCGTATCCATATTATACCCTACCATACCATACCACACCATACCATACCATACCATACCAAGCCATACCATACCAAAGCACGTCCTGTCCCGTCCCGTGGTGTGGCCATTGCTTTTTTACCTCTTTTTTACCTCTGTCGCGCAGAGCACAGAGCTCAATCACACTGTTAGCCGGGAACATTATCCCCCGCTTGGGCTATGGTATATCTACCGTAGATCCTCTGTATCGGATCCACACCTGGACTGGGGAGCTGCATAATGTATTATGTTGTGGATCACAAAATTTCACGTGCCCCGGACATATCACGATCCAGAAAAAACAAATATAGATCCTAACTCCTGCCGTTGTGAGGTTCTGTGCATGTACGTACCAGGTATAGTACAGAGAGGTCCAACCCTGAAAACATGCCGTAGATAGCATGCAGATTGTACGGCTCCCACCCAGCGACGTGAGCTAGATCATACAGATCAGGGATATATCTATCTTTCTACCTGCTCTGAAGGATCTAGATCATCGAGTGGGAATCGATGACCTTTTCAAGGCGTAAACGTTTATGACAGTCGGTTGTTGCGTGGGGTAAAGGGTTCCACATCCCCAGATGAGAATTCCCATAAATTTGTCGTAAACCCCTGCTGTAACACCCTTCCCAGCTACGTACGGTTGGGACGTCTATATCCCGATTCACCTCTGTAGTCGCATTCGCAGTCGATCTTGGACGTGCACACCGCCCATCAATTTCACCTGCCAACAGGCAAAATACCGAAAAATCGCCGTCAAACGGAAATCACTCGGTCATGTCCTGTCGATTCCGACCATCACAGGACGAAACGTCTATCAATAGTACGCCCTGAATCACTGGCCCAATTGGGGACGAAGTTTTGCCTTGTTGGCTCATCCGATCCCACATACGGGAAATCGTAGCGCTGTGAGTTGCCCGATTCTTGAAAACCTTCGGCTAACACCTAGGCAAGACGTTGGTTGATGTTGGGTTTCTTGTACACTGTTTTGTATAGAATAGCAACCTCAACCCACGAAACATGATTGGTGCGGGAAGACGTGAACAAACTGACGTTCGTGAGCTAACTTTTCGTGGATTGAGGAAATCGCTGGGTTAGCTCAGCCTACGGAGCAATTGATGGGGTAGCGGCGCCTTCGGGTTCTTCGCGTTTTGGTTTTCAAATATTTTTACTACCCAACCAAAATGTAATATCCCGAAAACACCCTACTTGTACTTCATGTGTTAAAATGAATTGGCTGCTTCAATACACCTGTGCCCTCTCTCACGTGCTGCATAAAGCGTGTGTACGTCTTCCAGCGGGCGAACCGTTCCCCAGTGTCTCGATCCAAGGCCTTGAGCATGTGGGTCCTTATCCTGTGCTGCTTTGCCGTCGAAGCGTCCACAGCTTGTCGCAGTTTTACCCTTGCTCGAGAAGGGAGTTGTTCACGTGTACGGTTGGGGTGCTGGTCAATGGATCGGATGGGTTGCAATGCCATACCGCTTAATGGTGCGACGGCTGCTGCGTTTCAGGAGTTCTAACCCAGACGCTATGGGCCTGGCAGTGGACAGTTTGCGATGAAAGCTCGAAAACCCATTGAGAAACACTCATGGCGTAAACACTACAGTGCTTCCCAGGTTGAACAGGCTACAGTTATCGCTCGAACGACATTGATAATTGCCTATGGCGCAAACAGCGTCTGTAAGGTTGAGTCGTAGAATTTCGAAGGACTCTGAGCAGGTCAGGCAGTCATCACGTGTGAAACGGACGCTGTTGCATTCGGAACCCGAACTATTTCCACCAACGGAGCTCCTCGACGTAGGGGTCTAAGAGCTACACGCAACCTCTTTCGATCTGACGCGCAGTTTACAGACCTTTTCGTCACATACTACTGCTGCAGCTCATGGAAATTCATTCGTGTTCGCCCGTGGTATCGGCTTGGCCCACGTGGTCAGTCAAAAACCGACTGTTGGGTGGGGCCTAGAGCTCCTATACAATAACCAAGCAAGGAGACCCAGAAAACTTCCCGCAGTAGGTGCGATCCCTTTCGTGGGACGGACCTAGCACAGCAACAGTAACAGCAACAGCTACAGCAACAGCTACAGCTTCAGCTACAGCTACATCTGCTAGCTAAGAGCGCGAGTAGCTGTGCACATGGTAGAGGTACATGTCACTGCTCATTATTCATGTTAATAATGTGTAAAAGTTCCTTAAATATTTAAGTCCAGAGCAGTAGTATCATGAGAACACGATTCAGGTATGGTACTCGGCATTGTATACGTACGTAGACCCTCAGAAAAAGGTGCTCCCTCGTCAGTCAGTCAAACGATTTTCGCCTCATTTACTTCGGACGGACAGAGCTCCTTTTCTGAGCATTTGCCATATACTACCAATCTTTTGGATTGATGATCGTTTTGCCGGTCCCTTGTTTCTCAAAGCCGGGTCGTGCACGAGGCAAAGAGGGCTCCCCAAAAACAAGGCGCCTCCTAAGCAATGGCAGGAGAGCAACCCCACCGTTTGGCCTGCAAGCGAAAATGAAACGATACACCAGCCGTAGCGCCGACTGAAAGTGATCGTCCCTGCTGTGTGGTAAGACAGCAAGATGAGCAGATCTACGTCTCACACGCATATATGGGTGGGTATACAGAGTATTTGTCCGTCGCGGCGAACCTGAGCATCCAATGGTCGTATATATCGACATACACGAAATAAAACGCAAGAAAAACGCACGGGCTTGCGAATCGATCCGAAGGATGCCTCTGAGCCGCTAAAATTAAAAGGGTACACCCCCTGTTCAAGCTGCAATCATGCATGGCACGAGCATACCCCCCTGAAGAGATGCCTGCCTGGTCGGTGAAAACCTGGAGTGTTCCGTCTCGGTATTGCACGTAGGGCTGCGAGCAGGGGCTACAGCCATATGGCTACATGGATACGGTCACGCATGGCAATGAGTACACGAGCTGTCGTATGTGTTAGAGGCTTCACCTTTTCCGGTAATCCAGCCATGTTTGACGAATAATCGCTGCGCCAGCGGTCATTTCTTGCTTCCTCCCTATCCAAGCCTTCCAGTCGGCTATGAAACCCTGGAGTCTCCTTCTCCACAAGGAACGGATTTGAATCTCGGCTCGTACGTGATTCCTGTTTTTTCCCGGCGAAGCAATCAATATGTTGCGTAATACTTGGATGGTCATATGTGAAAGCGCTCGAAGAACGCTGCGATAAAGCACTGCTCGTAGGTATCTGGGCTAGAGGCAACGCGTCACCGCCGATTAGGGACTAAAACCGACCACGGCTATAGCATCATGATTGACATGGAGCTGGAGACGGGATACTCCCAGCATACATCGCAGTGCAGAGAATGCGGTGTACCAAGCGTGGCACGGTAGGCGAGGCGCGTTGTTTCCCATTTTTTTTCAATGATGGAACTCCTCGGCTGACTCTAGTGCATGGCGTTGGCGGGTGCTACGGTGGGGGTACTATAGTATTACGGGGGACCATAGTTAATGGGACCTACCTGTGGTATACATCAAAACCTATGTATTTAACCATTTTTACTGACAATATTTGGTCCTATTTACTATGGTCCCCCGTAATAGCACTTAAACGTTCGGAGGCTCCTCGCCTCAGGAGCTATCCACAACCAACCCGAAAAGATAGTTTGAGAAAATCAGAAGAAGCGCAACCCCGGGGAACAATCTACATTTCGGACAAATCATCTGCAGATCATCGTTTCCCACAGCATGATCTATAGTCCTTGTCCACGAGCCTGACATTCTTTTTGGTGTGGAACAGACAAAGCTGAAAAATGGGAACGAAACAAAAAATGAGAACGGACGTTTTTTTTTTAGAAAGCAAACCAAATGTGTACAACTCCAAGAAAAATTGTTGACAGTCCTGTGGGGCTGTACAGCTGCCTTCGAATGAGCTGTCGCTCAGGCTGGAAGTCCTCGGCATCGCCGCGGTAGCCAGCATCTATCTAGAGAAAACACAATAGAGCCAGCGTATATCGCTTTTTGCGCCCACCCGAAGGCACGAGATGGAGCATGACCGTTCTGACGAGCTCCTCTCACAGGGCTGGCCAAGGGGTTTCGCAGGATCATTTTGGTTATCTGATACCTGGTACACCACATGGTTCTGGAGATACGGCTTGGTTCTCATTTTAGGCTTCGTTCCCATTTTTCCGATTTGTCTGTAACACTGTTACTGTGGGGAAAATCATCTTTCTCAATGAAAACAACTCCAATTGACCCGAGGTGTTTTTTAGCACCATGACGCATCGTTTATCCTCAAATAGTATCGAGAACAAAATCTTTTATGGTGAATTAAGGTAAGAAATACTGTTTTTCCTATTGGAAAATAAAATCGCTAGATTCCCGTCGAAATACCTTTTTTTTCTTTTTCAAAAACACTGAACATTGACGGAGTAGTGACGTCTTGAAAATGTCGAACAAACCCTGTCCATTACCAGGTATTAATATGGACTTGTTTCTATTGCATTTTTGCCAAGAGCGCCCCGTGGATGGGCTACACGTCTCATCCTTCAATTCGTAGTTTACCACTTTTCAAATAGGAATTTCGCGATTTGGTTTTCCTATAATAAGAAAAACAGAACTTCTAGCCATAATTCAACAGATACTATTTTTTTCTTGATACTATTTAAGAATAAAAGATGCCTGATGGGATGGCGCATCTGTTCGAAAAAACCACGGGGCAATAAATTGGAGTTGATTGCATCGAGAAACGCGATTTTCCCCAAACCAAAAAAAAATGCCAGGTTCGCTGACATGGACTGTAGATCGTTCAAGGCAGATATATTCCCGAGATGTTATGATATAGGTCATGTTGCCCGGGTTGGGTCTGGACTATGCAGATCCCGCACACGCTCTCGCAAGGGCGGGTGACGAACTAGATAATATATCTGCAGACAGATCAGATAGCTCACGATCTGTCTGTCCGAGGTCTGGAACAATCGCAAAGCCTCGCACAGCAGGTGCAGCATGAACAATACCGTAAAACGCTACGCAATGGTATCCCAGCGATATGTTAATCTAAGGAGGCTGGTCATCAGTCAGAAATGTTCAGGCTAAACCGTGAAACTAACTCCCATATATTGGCCCACCCCGAGGTGCTCCAATAACGGACCGTGCTACTGTAGGGGTTTCACTTGATTATAGCGTAGTATAGTATATTCTCACATTTATTTCCTTCGACGGGGGTCCTAAACTCTTCAACCACCCAATGTATGTGCCCCCAATGCCGCGTCTTGCATCTTAATAACACATGAAAGTCCGTTTGCTTGTGTTCCGGGCTTAGCTGATACCAGTATATTACACGGAGAGCGCCCGTCACGAAAGTGTCATAAACACATGCAAGATGTAGGTGCTAATACATCTACCGCGGCACGTTTTAATCCAACGTCACAGCTTGGTAAGAAGCCGAACGAACTCGCCGCTGAGATGGGGAGGAGTTTTCACCCGGGTGTATGCGATAGCAGGGTTGAGAGATAGGGCTGCTGACGCTCCGCACACAGACCGAAAACACGACAGCGCAAGACCTAACCACACGTGGTTCATCCTCATCTTACCATACTTTTTTTTAACTTTTACCTGCTCATTTCCCTTGCGGCAAGATTCAGATGTTATCAGCGGTTGACTCCTCACATTTTCTCGCTGCGTCCCCAGGAAGACACAAATACCCTGGGGTCTCCTCATTTACCCAGTTTCACCCGATTTTTCAAAGCTTTCACACGTCGGACAGATCAAATATATAGATAGATGATCTACAGATACATCATCTAGATAATACATGAGATGCTGTGCTGGATTAGTGCAGTATATATCCATTGGGGGAGTCATGTCTGAGATCATGCGGACTACCTACATACAGTAGTATATGGTTCCAATCCGACCATATGTGCTAGATCATACAGGCCAGAACGTTACCTTCCCAGCCAAGTCTAGATCTTGAAGTGGGAATGATCTATCTGATCTATCTCATATTATATTATGCCCGATGCTTGAAACGTTTCACGTATTGCATCATGCAAACTACCCACCTCCATCGCCGTACGATAGGCGCCTGAATCTTGGCCTTGGCCTTACAATGTCGAAGTTCCACCTCGCGCATCACCGCACTCCTGACAATCTTTTCCACAGCCTCCTGACGAACCGATTGCAGCAGTTTCACAGCGATTTCGCGAGTTGTTCATGATAAAACAGAGCACAAGTGTCGCGCAAAGAACTGTTTTATGTTCGTAATGCTGTAAGCGGTGAACACCGTTGCTAATTTAAACCGGATCGAATCGAACGCTATTACGGGGGTCCATAGTAAATAAATATGATCTACCGTAAACAAAAAACCTATATATTTCCCTATTTATCCTCACAATATTTGGTCCTATTTACTATGGCACCCCGAAATAGATTGGAGGACATGCTACGTGAATTTGAGTCTGGCCCCAACCTGTGAAGTCCGTACTGTATTCCACAGCCTCACTACGAGCCGATAGTAGCAGCTCCACAGCAACACTGCGCGTTTTTCTTGATGGCGTGTACGTGCTTCACGGAAGTAGTACAGTAGTACACGCGTACGCAATGTTGCTCGCGATGTATAACTAGGCTATACTGAAGGTGGGTGGACTTGAACGCTAGATAGATGCGTGGATACCTTTCGATAACTGAGGGTCTATCCGCAATTTGAAGCGGTCGTGCTATGCTCCACAGCCTGCCGATCAACCGATATTAGCAGTTCGGACAGCACACGACATGCATCGCGCTAAGGAAACAGTACACCGTACGTGATGTTGTGACCGACGCACACCTTGACTGCGCTATCCACGGACCGGATGAGAAGCTAATGTAGATTCGAAGACACGCTACACTACTCTAGATAAACCTCAGGGTATTTACCTAATCTGCAGGGCCTGAGGAAAGACTGCTGGCCTCTTCACCGCCCCCTACTACAAGCAGCGCAAACCTTTTCAAGACTGCAAACTTAATATATATCGGTAGAGTATTCACACGCCGGACATGCCACGAAAGGGAGTAGGGGAGGCTTCGTTGGGCAAAAATGTTGTACAACTGGCCGGGGCTCAGCCGATAAAGTGCACTACCCACACCCTTCGGAATCCCACCTGAGATCCAAACACATGCCATTCAAATAAGTTCTCACGTCGGACATATCATGATCTATCTATCTTCAGTGGATGATCTAGATCCTTGCGTGGCGTCCTCCAGCGATGTACGCACGCCGTATATATCGCGATATCTTTATGTACAGTAGATCATCAAGACCCTAACCTACCGTTTTGCGATGTCATGCAGGGCCTGTTTCGTACACAGCTTTAGCTTTAGGAGTAAGGGTGGATGGAAGAAATGAATGAACTACACGTACCAGGTATTTTTGAAGGTAGTGGGGATTATTACGGGGTACCATATTGAATCGGACCTACGTTACAGGCAAAAAACTATGCATTCATATATATTTACTAACAATATTTGGTCCTGTTTACTATGGTCCCCCGTAATAGTTGGTTTCAGAAAAAAGAGGGAGACATCATCCAACCCAGAACACATGTTCTACAGCAGGGCATGCAGGGTACACGGCTCCCGTCCGGCAACATGAGCTACGGGTAGCTCATACCGATCTGGAACACGTATATTCCCTAAAAAAACAAGATCATGAAAAGTGGGAATCAATTATCTGTCCAAGGTGTGATATACTCCTGACCATTTCCCCTCGATCTGCGCACGTTTTCGCTGCTACATCTGTCGTTATGAGTGGAGCATGGGAATTTCCATGTGAGGATGTGAGGAGCCTGAGGACAAATAAATGCGTATGTGCAGTAGATGCACCCTTACAACAGCGCCGGCGATCCGCGGCTGCCACAAAGCGAGGACTAACAACCCCATACAGCAGTTTTCGTTCGCAACAAGCACAACATATCGCGATTCTACTGGAGTGCTATCCTCCAGGGTAGTACGCCTCGTACATGCCTTGTGTTTTTGAAAATTGAGATGGTGGCCTACACTCGTATAGTACCTTCTCTTGAAGAAGATGCCGCTGCCGCGTCTTATCCACCTCCCGTGCAGCAAGCACTTGCCTTTCTTCCTCCGCCATAGCGTGCCGCTTGGCCTTGCCTCTGGCATATCTCAGCGCTGTCGCCTTATTTACATTGACGAGAGGAAAACCGTTCACACATCGAGCAAATCGTTGACGCGTGCCATGGTGAAGGTAGCACATTTTGGGCCGATTTTTCTCCTGATCTACGAAGCTCCTGTGAGCTAAGAAACAACTCGGGTATATACGTAGCCCATTGTGCGGCATGATGTTTTTGTTCTACACCAAGTAAAATCGTTAAAATGGGGCATGGGAATGCTATCGGGTTGAGCGGTTGTTTTCTCGAAGCACGCTTTCGGCGAGATAGGGAGCTCCTCAAGTGAGGAAGGAGCCTCAGAAATGTAAGGCAAACACGTCTCCGTTGATTTCCAATGAATGAACTAGGTACCGGTATTTTAGAGCAGATGGGTTCCCGATCTGTACGATCTAGCCCATGTTGTCGGGTGCAAGCCGTAAAATCAGCACGATCTACTGCACAGCACGATCACTTGTTCCCCGGCTGGGCCTGTTTTGCTTTGTAACCATAGACAGGAATTCAGGGAAGTGAGCTCATGTGAGAACATCATCTTCCTCCTCCCGTACAACACCTCATCATAGCGACAGCAGGTTATACTCTACATGGCATATATCGTGATCTCCTTGACGTGTGAGACAGTTTCAGAGCATTCCGGTCACGTTGTTGGTTGGTTTTGCGAATGTACATCACAATTCCCCCACGAGTCGTGGTTACGAATACTCGCCACACGGTGTGCGTGCTCCGTCTATGCTTCCTTTAACCGGGAGCACAGGCCAGCACAGGGGCTGAACGGCGGGCCCACGACGGTACGCAGTGCCAGCAACGTGCCCCGTCTGACGTCATGGTTGAGCCATTAGGCAGGGAGCACAACCGCGCGTGATCCCCGGCATCCAGCACTAACCTACGCTGGTCAAACCATCGTCTAACGTAGTGGAAGGCCAAAACTACAGAAACAGCTCTTATCAGAAGCTCGCACCGGGAGGTAGCTGCATATGTCGCCGAAACGCATGCTGCGAACGACGTGTGCTACGGTAAACGTATAAAAACAGTACCTATTTTCATCAGGCTGTTGCACCTTGGGGGGCTGTGTACCTCTCCTAAAGACTCTTTAAAAACAAACGGATGCTTAACCTAGGCCTGTCGTCGGTGATACTTAAAAAACGAGGTTTACCATGTGTTGGGTGGCTCCTCAGTTCAGGAACCCCCGTCAGCCCGAAAGATTTTCTGGCTAGAACATGCTACACCTAATTTAAACCCCTGTCTGTCGTAGCACGCGTCGAAAGGGGTGTAAGGAGCTCTACACCCGCCGTACCTTGGCACCGAGAAATATGGACAAGCAACCCGACGGACAATGACGTGGTCTGGGTGTACGTCAGAACACAGCATGAAACGCGAACAAAACCCCAGCGAATCTTGAGCTATATCGGGTCCCCCCTGTCAGTCAGAAGTAGTTTGGCCAACAAGTTCTACCCCGGTCGTACTCTAGCACGCCTCCCAATTGCGTGTGGGTCCTGGGGAAACACCTAGAACAATATATTTAGTCGGAGACATGTTTGATCGAATGATATGATACGCCCCCGGCTCAAACGAGATATAACACTGCTATAATACATTCGTCATTGTCCTACACACACTATATACTACCAGTATCGGTATTGGGCGGCCGTTTTTTTCAACTTTGAATCATTGCTGCTGCGATGCATATTTGGCCGAATATATCTCTGACTCGCGGGGCTACTTAAGGGCACTGCAGAAATTGCCGAGTATCATGAGAACTGTTTAGTTTTTTTTTGTTGTCGTTCGAAAAGTGCCAACGATGGCCCGACGTTAACCGCTTTAGAACTGCATTCCCGTGTCAGGCACAATTGGGAAAACAAATACTTCGAATTAGAGTGAGATGCATGCTTCTGTGCAGGGCACTCCTGTAGAAAAAACGTTTTCCGTAGTTTCGTCAGAATCAGGTTTTGGGAGAGGTGCACTTCTGTAGAGCCCCTCAAGGGTAGGAAAGGACCCCTATGGCACTCTACAACGAATAGGTCCCACCCGTACCGCAGCACATTGCCGTAGGGAGATGACCTCAGTTGTCTTGAATCATTTCGTTCCGAATCAATTCGTTCTGAATCAATTCGTTCTGAATCAATTCGTTCTGAATCAATTCGTTCTTGTTTTTTTTAGGAGACGACATGCCTGCCGTCCATGCGACTTCCAGCGAACTGTTTCGATCGAACGCGAACCTCTCTTAACTTTTCACGCGTTCTACATATGCACGAGATCTAGAAGCAGCATAGGGGAACGCGTGCTACGATAGGCGTATACAGCAAACAAGCGGTTCCTGAGCTCTGGTGTATTAGTGCGGTATTAGTATGCCACACAACAACAACCGACTTTGAGACTCATACTACTACGGCGGACCGTAGTAAATAAGACTTATGGTACGCTCAAAAACCTTTCTAATTCACTATTGATATAAACAATATTAGGCCCTATTTACTACGTATGGTCCCCCGTAATATTAAGTCAAGTCCGATACACAACCCACCCCACGGGCTATGTAGGTATCAAGATCAAGGGCTAAATTATGGAGCAGTATCCAAAGTCACTACGGCTGCATAGTGTAGGTAGGCTCCACTCAGTTCATGGACGCCACAGGTGAAGTCGGTTTGGGTCCAAACGTGCAAGCCAAAACCATCTACCTCGAGAACTTCCCGCACCCAAAACATACAAACCACGACACCGGCGGCATGTCAAGAGTGCAGAGGGCCGGGTTTGCGACACCATTGCCCACAAAGGTCAGTTGTCGGGCGCCCCGCTGAGCTCCTCAAGACAGGGGAGTCGGGCAAGTTAGGGGCACCAATGGGGGACGTGCGACGTACGGGAGATATTCTGGGGCTGTACGCTCGAGCCCAAATCAATGTGACTACCGCGGGGCCGCTAAACCTACGAGCTACCCATCAAGACATGCCTTATCGCACGGTATTTTCTGCAGTGTACGAGTTCGATAGATACCTGCTCACCACTGTGGGACTTCTGAGGGGGAACTCGACCATAAAACAGGCAGTTACGGCACCAGCCATCGCGTGATTGGGGGGAAATATTGATGGGTGCCCGATTTACACGCTGGGCCGAGCAGCGCGGACGAAACATGACCCTGCCCGGACTGCTGAAGGCTCATGCTCCTCATACACGCTTGGTAGCACGAAGTTTGTGGTTGCTTCGGTACATGGCAGTTATCGTGGGGTCCCTCGAGGGTCAATGGTCCATGTCGGGTCTTGTAACGGGGTGAGGTATACGGGGCGCTTTCGATGAAACCAGTTGTCTTAGAGATCCTCAAGTACTCGAGGAGTATTGAAAGTGTCAGTCATAGATATCTACGCCTGCCGTATCGTAGCATGGGTGTACACACCAGTACCGTATCATATGCCCTTTTTGGGTACCTGGAGGGTGGCGGCCCGGATCGCGACCCTGTCCCTCCAGACTCTCCTCATCCATCTCTGCACCGCCACAGCCGCGGCTACCTTGCGCTCCCCCACCTTCTCTCGCCATTCGATGCTGCGTGCGGCAGACCGAGATCAGTTACGTACACGCGAGTTGGGATGGGTGGGGGTTGGGGTGAACAGGCACACACGAAAGGAAACTGGGGCTACGATAAGTATTGGGGCTGCTCTTTTCTCGCCCGAAACTTTCCTCGCAGCAGCTATCCGACATCGCGGAGATACGATGCGGATTTTTCGAGGGTCTATTTGAAAGACGCCTACAGGACCTATATGATTTAATATTTCTAGTATATATAGGCCGTGCGATTGTGTATAGGACGTATCGCCCGGCGTGCCTGCATTTGGTTTGTTCTCAGCATGTTCGAATCGGTTCAGCCCCTCAAGTGAAAAATTACCCAATGTCACTGAGATCTGTTGCCACAGTTACTTTTCCTGAGGACAGTGCGTACCTCGTAGAAAGGTTGGCAGGAGGGCTGCGCGAACAAACTTCTTCGACGCCATCATTCGGGTGAGGTATTGTGAGCCCCTGATGTAAGGCACTCGGACATTACGGCACCCCGCACTCCTCCTTCTGTGAACCAACAGGTTCCGGCAACGGTTTTCCTGTCGGTTGCTGGCTTTTGCTTCAAATGAGGAACCTCAGAAAGTTATGGTGCTATCCGTACAAGTGCGTATACCACTCTTTGACCGAGAATGTAGGCCCCGTTCCAACCCTGACATGAACATGAAACATGGGTATGTTTTCCGCGGTCAGAGCGGCACACCCCTACCGTATCAGGCGCCAGACACGCCTGCACCCAGAAGCGGAGGGGGGCATATGTGTGCGGGCCGATCACTACTCATGGGTTTGTCCGTTATACTGTACGCTGAATGCCATAAACATCAGGGCTAATCACATCAGCGGGTTGGGCTGGAACGGCGGCGTGGATGGAGCAGGGCACAGGGGAAGAGGTGGGAGTCTCTCGCAGAGGAGCTCCTCCGCTGCGGGCAGATAGAAGTAGCTGACATGGTGGAGCATACTACGGCAGGGTGTCCCCCTTGATTCGTTCCGCGCGACTCCCCACGTTAGAAGAGCTTTATTTTTCACCCCCAAAGAAAACCTTTGATGGCTGTTGATGGGATAAAGCGAAAGCTTTACCTTGCGAACTGTTCCGTGCAACAGTAGGTATACAAAGGTAATATTGCGAACTCCACCAACTCTATTGCAATGATAAGGTATGCCATATATGTGAAGGCTTGCGTCATTGGGTAGTCCATCATTGCCCTCAAGGAGGCCCGTCGGTCACTAGCATCCTCGGCAAAATGTACCACACTGTTGCGCAGCTCGCGTCATGTATCGAGGCATGCTAGAATAACAATGGGGGGTGGCTAAATCCCATCAGATTATTTACTTGATCGGCAGCCTAATATAGATCCCACACAACAAAACCATCCGACGCCGTGCAAAACATTGTGTACGGATTCCGATGAACAATCTTTTAGGCTGTTTCCTATGCGATCGTGTTTTCGTTCGAGTCGACTTCGGCTTTTCGTTTTGAAGTATATGGTCGGTGTCGGCCGATAGCCAGACTCTTTTCCGAATAAGTGCAGAGCCTGTCGAGGGGTGCCCAGCTCTAACATCCGCTTCTCCAGGGGCGTAGTTCAAGGGTTTGACCACGCGACGAAACATAGTCTAAAGCTGTTCCTCGTGCGAAAATAGGGCATTTTTCGGCTCTGGGTGTACTTGAGATATTTGCGCTCAGATTTTGGCTGGTGACAAATAAGTCGAACCGTGCCAATGGAGGAACGGATTTTTTTTAATGCTGCGTGCCTCTCAGAGGGCACATGGACTCATTACAAGAAACAAACGTAGGGCCGATGCCGTGGCTTTTGCGGGCGTAAAACGTCTGCGGCCGAAAAATCAAATAGGATACAAAAAGCAGAATCGCATGGGCAACAGCCTCATGGGACAAGCATGCCACACAACCAATGCAGTACGAATCGTAGATCAGAAATGTGATGTTATCCTGGTAGTACTCCGGCCTTGGATCGCCGTCAGTGGATCAATATTTGAGAGACAATTTACCCCCCCCTCCCCCCCCTACCGTTTGCACGCGGCTCTGTGATGACAAACAAGTATCGATAGCAGACCTGTTCTTCTGTTTGCGGGGATAGCCTCGTTCCCATGAGGAGCTGCGGCTGACTCGAACGAAGAGCTCTGCAACTCATCCAAAAGTTATCTTTCGTTTCTGTCAGTTGACCGAGACAAACGGTCACATGGTGGTTCTTGTCGCTCAAACTGACACACACAAGGTGAAGAGGACCAAGTTCTGTGCAAGATAACACAACCATTCGAACTATTTTGCTGCCGTCCAATTTTTACGTCAAAGGCGAGAGCGCAAGCACCGAGCGATGTGCATCGAAAGGTTAGTCTCGGACACACGCTAAGGTAAAAGTACACCAGTTTCGTTTCTGAGGTTCCTCGCTTGAGGTGCTCTATACTATTGTTTAGTCATTACATAGTCACGAACAACACTGTTTTTTTCTGTCATCGAGTGCAGCCCAATGCACAATCCCATGACCTAGGTGTACAAGTACTTGAATACCGCGAAAGAAAACAAACGTTTTCCGACATTGTTGGGTTAAGAAGTCCTTTATTTCAGATTATTTTCTCAGGAAAATTGCTACCCCTACCGTACTACGCGTCTTCGCTCAGATCATTTCTAAAACCAATCGTACTGTACCGTCGTTCTGTGTGCGCCCCTTGCTTCAAGATGTATTTATGTTTGCGTTCTGTACGGTGATAGGGTAGTCACCTCGGTACCGCCAGCGTGGCTCTCTGAGTCACTCGAAAATGAGCCCCTAGAAGCGACACCGAGGCGTACTACGAAAGGGGTTCGAGACCAAAAGATGTGACTGGCGGGACTGACCGGGCTCCTCAGCTCCTCTTTGAACTTCAGTCCCGTTCTGGGGACGAACTGCCTGGAATTTGACTGGTCTATCTGGTTTGTCCCCGAAACGCGACTGCAGTCCTGTGTGGGGTACACCCAATATCGTTGGGATGTCAGTGCTTGTTTTTGAATATTTTCGTGACATACATATTATATATATTCTACGTCGTATAAATGGAATTATTATATTATATATATATATATATATATATATATTGGGCTTTAAGAATGCTCATCGGGTCTCACCTTTAAGGTTTGACCAAAAGTGAGGTTTTGGGCAAGGTGTAGAGCTCCTATACCACAATGAAGCGGGGAGCCTCACAAAATTGCTGAGTACGTGCTACAATCCCTACCGTACGAAGAGCGCGACAACCTCCCCATTCCGCCTCTCTCGTCGCGCACTCACTCGATTGTGCTGTCCTCCTGGGCCTTGGTAACCCGGAGCCTGTGCACGTACATTCGCAGCGTGCGAAGGGCCTTTCGAGCAGCCGGCCCGGGCTCCAACCTCAGAGGCATCGACCCGGACACTACCGCTCCCTGGGAAAACGAGCGGCGAGATTCTCCAGCAACCGACGACTGCGCGCTACAAGTTGAGGAACGCGCAGCGTTTCTCACGGAGAGGGCGGTGCCGGTGCGCCCGCTACAGCTGCTGCCTTTGCCCGCCGAACCCGCACTTCCGGGAGAGGCCCTCTTGGAGCTAAGAGTTTGGTACGCAGCCCCACGGCTGTGTTTACCCGACCCACCGCCACCGAAAGAGGTCCGCGAGTGGTTCGTTTTTCCTGCAGTCACCCGCCCGCTGATGCTGTCACCGACTTCTTCAAGAATCAAGTTGAGGTCGGCCGCGTCTGTTTCGGTGAGGCCGTCCCCCGCGGTAACGTACGGGGTACTCGATATCGTGGGCGCAGCCGCATCGGAGTTGATTGTGTCGACGGAGGCATTTCCGCAATGGGGCGCCACAGCAGGTGCTACCGCTCCTGCGATTTGGGCACGGCTCTGGATGTTGGAGGTGGTGCCGGAGGTTGGCGGCGTCATCACGTTCTGCCAAGAAGCGGCGACGTCCTTGTCGGCGCGTTCCACCTTTTGGTTTGCACGGTACCGATCAAATATTGGCACGCCAGGTGGATCCGCATGGGCGCAACCGGGTCGCAGACTCCATGAGTTATTAATTTGCTCGGGTGAACCCCCCAACCACGTTGGATAAGACGTTACACGGCTAACTATACAGATCTATGATGATTGTTGGCATCACACACTCATGGCGGTGCAATCGAGTTTGGCATGGAAAAACTAGTGACACCCGCCCATACACCATCCGCGAGCAATAACCCGTCTTCCGAGCTCTCTCCCTTCAATCAGTGTGCACGCCGTCTTCAGGAGTACACCTATTTCACCACGCTTACTTGAATTATGGTGTTGGTTGGTCTCCCTATTTGCACGTATTGTAGCTTCCTTAACCGTTTCTGGACCACGGGCTGCTATTTGAATTTTGTAACGAGCTACTACGGGGGGCCATAGTTAACTGGACCAAATATTGTTCGTAAACATGGTTAAACATGCAGGTTTTCATGTACACCATAGGTCCTGTTAACTATGGTCCCCCGTAATAGCTTGTGTTTGGATAATTTGTCTACACAGACCACCACCAAGACCGGCAACAACAAAAACAACATTCAAGAACAAGAACAAGATCAAGAACAAGAACAAGACAAGAACAAGAACAAGAATATGAACAACAAGAACTATATCAAGATCAATACCAAGAGCATGAGCAACAAGAACACGAACAAAAAAAAGGAACAATAGCGATAACGATAACAACAACAAGAGCAAGAACAAAAACAAGAACAGCAACAAGAGCAAGAACAAGAACAAGACCAAGAGCACGAAAAATAACAAGAACAAGAACATGAAAAATAACAAGAACAAGAACATGAACAAGAACAAGAACAAGAACAAGAACAAGAACAACAACAACAACAACAAAAACAACAACAACAACAACAACAACAACAACAAGAATAATACTGGTGTCCTTGTCTACGAAACTACGCCCGACTGGTGTAGGTAGCCCGCGGGATACATCAATGATCCTCACTTCCCGGCCTAGATCGCCCAGCGCGGGTGTGTTCCTTCTGACATATACCAGGTACCGGGGATGACATGGCTCGTGCTGTAGGGCGAGAGCTGTGCAATGCGCATCATCCACATATTTCCTGGGTTCGACCTGCTCTATGGAGACCCTGCACAAAGCATCTCACAAGGGCAGGATAGGATGTGAACGATGTACTCGTACGTAGATCATGCTCTGTCCGATGGCTGAAAAGTTTCTAGCTCCCACCTCAGATTGTAATGTTTCGACGACCTCGCGCTGTCTCCTGTTCGCCGCGATTTTGAGGGTTAACGCCACTTGTGCCTGCGCCGACGTTGCCGCTGATCCCCCCCCACTTGTTCCTCCTGCCTGCGAGTCTCTAGCGACACAGCGGACGCTGCACTCCAGGCGCAACACCTTGTCGTGGTGCACGTACGAAGCACCATAACGCTTTCAAGGTTAACGAGATGGCGGTAGCAGCGGTATGTTGTCTTGCCAAGAGTGAACGGGCGCCTCATTCAGGCATGCAATCGCGCGTGACACGGGATGCATAGCCTCGTGAAGATATAACGACAAGTCGTTGACCCTCTGTGCCATATAAAACAGGTCGGAAACAAGGGCCGGCGCGGCAGCGGGACGGTCTGTTTCGTCGTGTGTGCACCCCAGTTCCCCTGCCAACGGAGGTCGGCCACTTGAAATGTTGGAAAACCTGTTTGGCTCGCTTCGTAGGGGGCCTATACATCATCAGTGTTCGGGACCATACTTAGCAGTGCGTTTCAGACTGGAGAGGCTCTTACCCTACAGGAACTGCTCGACACCGTTAATATCCCGTATGTTCTTTACAAGATATCCACCGTAAAATATGCTTAGATCCTGCGATTGTTTTTGGTCGGGGCACGAATTTCCACAAGTAAGTGAGGAACCTCATTCACTCACGGCGCACCCGCTACCTTAAGGTGCGTCAAATTTGAAGATCAAACAAAGTAATCTCGTCCCCTAAAGCAACATGCTTCGAAGAAATAAAGCGGGGCTCATAAGCTGACTGGCGGATGAGAGCCGGGGGCTCGACATTTGTTAGGAATGCCGTTCTGTTACTCTTCTGTAGCTATTGCTGCAGAATTTGTCATTTTCTGTGATTGATACACACGCAGCACACAACCACAGTACATTCGTAATACTGCCATCACATCCTTGTCCTGTAGAACCAAACATTTCAGTATTTCCTACTTATTCAAGACATACATCCGTTTTTTTCTTCCAAGTCGTTTATTTCAAAATGCCAGGAGAACAGCACTTTCCGTGCAAACACCAACGTGACAGCTTGCGAACCAACTCAGGTTGCCGCGAGAAAATCGCGTTACGTGACAGCATGTACGTATCGTTTTAAAGCTGCTAAAGCGTTCAGAAATGCCAGAAGCACAGCACTCTCCAGTTTTACATCAGCATCTACAGCGTATATAGCTGGCTTGCCTCTGCCCCGATTGCGTCGAGATACCTAGCCTCCTCCTCGAGCTGGGAGGACAGCTCCTGCCGCCGGCGCTCCTGCTCCACTGCTTCCGCTAGGGTTTCAAGCGCCCCTAGGCCACCGCCCTTGCCTGACTCATTAACCTGGGTCACAGCCACGTTTGTTTGCGCGATCAAGTTGTAGTGAAAGGGTCGTTGTAGAGGCGGCACGAAATAGTTATCAGGTCACTAACTCGAGTAGCTCAACCCTCTCCTGGAAATAAGACAGTACATGGAACGTTACAGGTATTAACGTTGCTAATATGATACATTCATTAGTCGTGCTGGTATTGCGTTTGCCATGCGACAATGTGCAGCAGCAACTTCATCTTTGATCACTCATAAAACATTCCACAAGAAAAAAACCCAACGGAACCCATAGCAAAAGGAAACCTATTGGACTCTACAAGGTAGGCTACTGTACGTAGGCTACTGTACTACAGTAGCCTATTGGACTCCAGTAGCTTCAACAACATTGGTCACTGATAAACATTTCCCGTACTCATAGGGAGAATGGTGAAGCCAAACACAAACTGAAATCGAGTGGTCTCTCTACAGTAGACTATTGTACGTTTAGTAGTCTATTGGACTCTAGCAGTTTTAAAATTCGTCACCAAGAAGAAATCCCAGATAAAATACAGCAAAGGGAAACTGTAACCGACAGAAACCCTCTGCACGAAGGTTTTCCCCCT
Source organism: Nereocystis luetkeana (assembly GCA_031213475.1). Classification (NCBI taxonomy): domain Eukaryota; class Phaeophyceae; order Laminariales; family Laminariaceae; genus Nereocystis; species Nereocystis luetkeana. The sequence continues at coordinate 1,589,432 of JARUPZ010000022.1, forward strand.
TCTGTACCTACCTCCTTCTCTGCTAGTACCATAAGCATTCCATTTGCCTTCCAATAATGTCCAGCGCTCATTCGAAACAGCCCACCTACACATACACGGGGTTCAAGCACAGAATAGCTTCGGGCAATGAAACCGTGCTAGCAATCATACCTGAGCGCTTGACGACAGCGGGCCAATAGCGTAGGCCCGCCCCCTTAGTGAAATACAAATCGTTGCACATGTCGTTCACATGAAACAAACCACTAAACCGAGTGCATAAATACGCCTGCCACGGTTGAAAGGTGTGTACACCTGCAGTATCCCGAGCCTACTCACTTGAGAAACGGTATTCCTCAATACCTCAATACCTCAATAGCTGCAGCAATAGCTCACTTTGACAGGAAAAATGAAAGTGCAATCCGACTTACAGCGAACTATCCCTCAACACGTAGCTCAAGTCGTTGACTATCATATCCCACCCACCCCCACCCCTACCAAATTGCATAGCTGGCACCAGGTACAGTATACCGGTGTACCGTACAACACGGGCGAAAGCACCGTCCGGTGGCGGCCTACTGACCTTTGCAAACAGCATCACCGGGATTGCATTTATGAGGGGGCGTAAAATAAAGATGGCATGCCTTAGCGTCGAACACAAAGAGGACACTCACAACGTTGGGTACCTCCTAAATCGAGGACCTCCGTATAAATTGACTTGGCTAGGTCAATCACGTGCAGCCCCTGTCGCATTACGAGTGACGACAAATGCCACATAAACATCGAACGTTCACAACCCGACTGCACAAAAAAACTGAAGTCTACGCGACGCAACCACCAGCCCAACAGCAGTCCCCTGAACTACGCAGGGGTACTACTGTACAGCTCGGGCCAAACTGCATACATCCCTTGGGATTTGCAGGCGGGTCGGCTCGTTCCTTAGTCGGGGATCCCTGTCAGTCAGATATGCCTGAGCCCGCAAGGACCCTCTCCGCCTTGCATAGCAGGTGAGTGAATATGCGACATCGGGGGGCGAACTTTCGCAGGAACGCCACTTTTGACGTTAAGGAATGTATGCGCTGGGGTGCATGTGTATGGGTGCGTTTTTACCTTTTCTAGTATCTCCTGCGGCGTCTTCATGTGCAGGTCGCAAATGAAAGAGACGAAACCGTGAAGGGGAATGTAGGGGCGACTGCTGCTGCCGGAACAGCCACCCTCCTTCCCGCTGCGACCGTGGGCTGCAGACGAAGCCGTTCTAACCTCGCGTTTATTTTCCTCGCTTGACGATGCCACCATAGAGTCGGCTCCAAGTCTATGGCTATCGCCACCGCCGCTAGCAGTAGATACCGTTGACGCAGCACCAGCCTCATCCCCGTAGCTGCCGCCACTATAGTCAACATATGTTGTCGAAGTTGACCTGTCTGGGCACTCGACGTGGTCCGTTTGTCTCGACACAGACCCTTCCTGTTGGTTGTGGTCCATAGGGGCAGCTAACTCCCGCGCGGCATCCCGTTCGGAGCTCGCAGCCGATGGTGGAGGAGGCTCGTCGACACCGGGAGACACCGCCGTTCTTGCCATAGCAACCAGGTGCTTTGCATCCTGAAGGACTGCGTTTTACCGATTACGTGCGGGCGGATGGGACGCAGTGCGCAAGCGTGAGTGGTGGCCGAGCGTTCATGAAGACATCATTAGACTCCATTACGTCACGACGGATGAACACAGAACGAACCCCCGTCTGGGTTTGTACAACGAACGCCGAGATAGCCAGAACCGTTGTTATCCCATTTGCCCTATCTGGCAATGTTCAGCGCCTATTCCAATCATGCCAACCACTTTTAAAGCGGTAACTAGAATACACTGACTTCATACATGGAAGGTGATAGACATAATAACTGAGAGTGAGAGTCATGCTCTCATTTGTCTCGGACTCCTAACGCGCAAAGCATGCTATACCTCGCCCAGAGAAGGATTGTTTATACGTGCATCCGCCGTGGTAGGACTGCTGAGCGCATGGTGCGGTAGCAACGGCGCCTTCCGTCTCCCAGACTCTCGGCGTGAGGGGCTGCGGACCTTCCCCCTAAAACACCTGAATTTTGATATGCTCATAATTGACAACCCCATGCACAACCCGATGCCCTACGCATAGGCATGTTTTACGAATAAAACGTAAACGTCGCCGTTTCAGATATGACTGATAAAACTCGGTTAAAATAGTCGATAGAGCCACCAGAAGGGGTGTGACAATATCGGGTTTTGTTTTTGTATTTTTCGTCTACAGTAGTAATCAGACCATTGAGGCCTGATTGATGACGTTAATAGTATCTTCCACGTCTGAAGTGGTTATATCCTGGACGCAATTCTTATTAATAGTGCGAATGGCATGATTCCAACAAGAGCTACATCCCGTCACATGGAAAAATCGGAATAGAAAAAAAAGCTGCTACGTTGTCTGTGTCTGCCTGAAATTGGGTAGCGCGATGCAGAGCGCATCAGACCCGCCTTGCCCCATGGGCAAGAAGGCTGGGTGCCACAACCAGTAGAACACCGGGTCCTATGCCGCGCCGAGTCGTTGCCGTGGCCCAATCCCGAGGCAGGTCTGAACCCCATCTCGTCAGCCAAAGCTGCTGACTCACAATGCTTATTTCAAATTCTGGCAGCCGAGTGATTTTCCTAGCTCACGATAGACACCGCTGACGCTTACTAGATGATTGGCGCTGAATGCAGTTGTCGACGTTGCGCCATACCTCTGGGGAGTATAGAGTCCCATACTCGGGTCATGAATCCCTCCTTATCTCTACACCACCGACCAACCCTGGGATAACCGGCGACCACCAGGGTCGACACCACCCCGAATGGTGCGGACGCTCCACCCACATCGGCTATTCACTGATCAGCTGAGGCTCATAGAGCCAGCGACACCTGGAGACGATATGGCCCTATCCCCGGGTCATAAACTCTCCCATACATCTAAAACTCCAACAACCAGTCCACGAAAACTCACATTCCCGGGTCGATACCGTCTCTCGAGATGTGAAAAACCCTATCATACTGGCTGATTGATAGTTTGGTTGGGGTTTGCGGAGCCAGCGCGAGGACATAACTGCCCCCCGACACACTGTCGAGCCCCCGTCGCACACGGTGACGATGAGGCCCCATCCCATGATCGGATTTTTTTCTGCAAATCTATACCTCCGAAACACGGGGGACCCAAACAGAGTTTGACCGGGTCGATACCGCCCCTAAAGGTGTGGACCCCCAGCTGATTCCTGCTTTTTCCGGAACGTATGGGGCCAGCCCGCCCGCCGAGAGGTACCGTTAGAACATCGTCGAGGTCCCACCCCACCCGCAAATGGCAGGGTCTTGTCCCCGGATCTTTCCATTCATTCAGGTTCAACTACGAAGTACCGGGGACGAAATCAGACCCCCCCCTGGGTCGATACCACCCCAAAAGGTGTTGAAAACCCGAACCCGCGGCAGGCGAAAATTCGCCTGGATCTCATGGAGCCGGAGAACGGCGATAATTTTCCCATCGGGACAAGGTCGACGTCTCCCTGCACACAGGGACGATCTGGTTATTTTTCTTGATAACGAATCCTCCCACAGGTACAAATCAGATAACACAAGGAAAAAAGCGACACTCCCCCGGTCGATATCGCCTCGCGAGGTGTGGAAGCCCCACTCTCACGGGCTGATTTCCGAATAACACGGATCATGGAGCCAGAGCTAGGCGACTGTTATCCCTCGGGCAAACCTCGAGGTGCCGCCGCCGGGGACGATACGTTTACATCGCCGGATAGTGGATCCTTGCGTGGATTTACAACTCCGAGAACCGAAGGACGAAACCGGACATATCTCGGGTCGATACCACCCCGTAAGGTGCGGAAAGCCCAACGCCAATGATTGCTTCCTGAATGACTGAGGGTAATAGAGCCAGAGCGTGGCGAGAGTTTTTCCACGGGACACGCCGAGGTTCCGCTGCACCCGAGGACGATATGGTCTTGTCTCCGGATAAAACATTCCAACAACCTAAGGACGAAAACCGACACCCCTACGGTCGATACCGCCCCGCGAGGTGTCGATACCCCGACTCATGGGTTCAGTTCCGATCGGCAGAGCTAGTGGAGGCAGCGCGCAGCGAGAACGTCTCCCCGAGATATCGCCCGTGGTCCCGCCGCACCGGTCTCATCCTGGGAGTATAATCCCTGCAATACATCTACAACTCTAACAACCGACGCTTTCTACGATAAAGGCAGCACATTTCGTCTAAAATGTTTTCTGAATGACGGGGCTCTCCAAAAATTGACTTTTTTTTGCACACTCGAGCCATGGGATTATTCATCGGGATACAATTCGAGTTTTGCTGAAGTCAGTGGTCCGGTGAGCAATGGAGCTCCTCAAGTAAGGAACCTCAGAAAATGAGGGTGGACCACGATCGTAGAACTCCACGACCCGAGAACGAAAGTGGAGACGCCCCGGGTGAAAATCGCTCTCCAAGGTGTGAAATCCCAAATCCCACTGTCTGATGTACGGTTGGCCACTTGGTGTGATGGAACCAGCCCGCGGCAAGAGGTTTCCCCGGAGGCAACGGCGGAATCGCGCCGCACCCGGAGATGACAAAGTCCCATCCCTGGACAAGAAATCCTTCAATACATCTACAACTCCGTCAACCCCAGGACGAAAACGGACACCCCCCGGATCGATACCACCGGGAAAAGTGTCGAGCCTTCAACTCCACTCGTTGATTTTTGGTTTGGCTGGGGCTCACGGTCGATATTCCTCCGCACGCGCGTGGATGATAAGGCCGCATTTCCGGATCATAAATCGTTCCATACACGTACAACTCTAACAGCTCGGGGACGAACACGGACATTCACCGAGGTCGATACCAACCGTGATGGTGGTCCTTACATTTTGTTTCCGTTCACTGTGACACATCACAGCGCACTACTGGTACTACTGTCTGTGCCAAACCAGATACGTACGGACTACTTTGGGAGATGCACGACGAGCGCCACGGGCGGAGCAATGGCCGAATTATTGGTGGGATATTAGTACTGTAGCTTCCAAAGGGTCTTTCTTCCTCGGTTGCAACAATGGTCGAGAATGTTTGTCCGTGAGAAAGGACGTGGCGAAAATATGCTACTCCCATGCCTGCCGTAGCACACCGCATTGGATGAAACCCTGAATGTGCGTGCCAAAGGTGCTCCATACCTGACATCTTGGCCTGCCGGGTTCCGGAACCACCGCCTTGCTCGAGCAGCAGAAACGCGGCAGCCAGGCACCCCTTTCTCGTAATCCACGGCTGCGCCGCTACCGCGGGAAGAGCAGGGTGCGGCAACACCACCACCTCCTTTCTTAGCGGCGGTCTTACGAGGGAACCAGCCCACCTAGGAGTCATACAAGCGAGGAAGAACGACAATATTAAATGTAAAACGTACCTGGTACATTCGAGTACGAGTACGAGCTGCTGCGGTTGAAATCACTACTGCTGTGCGGGATGTACGGTGGCATTTGACGCCCTGAATAGGACACACCGTGGCTGGTGGTGGTGGTCCACCCGCGGTTGAGATTATAGGCTGTACAAAGCGCTTAAGGGATACGAATCTCGACCACCTCTCCATTCACGATTCTGCGGACATTTAACTCAAATCAACGCAAACATTGCGTATGCTGCGATAGAAGGAGCCCCTGATGTTTCTGAGGTTTCTGTTTGTTCAAGAACTCGGTACCTCACCCTGCTGCAGGACTGTAGGACTGGTTTTCAAATAAAAAGGGAGCGTAACCTTCTTCTGGGAACTTTAGATGGGAAAATCTACACCTAAAACAGTAACTGCGATTACAGCATCGGCCGTCTCGTGATCGGGGGGTGATGCAGACTAAATGGGGGCCTACTGTACCGTAGCTACGATAAAAGGAATCCTTCGGCACGGGCGCAACATGATACTTGTGAGCCCTCACGCTTCCCGTAGACGGTCGATAACGACAACGTTTACCAACCACTGGTTTGACCGCTCTCTCGGAATCCCACATAGAACCTAGGATGGATAGGTCATCCCATCGGCGGGTAATTCTTTAGAGAAGGGAAAATGAATTACGATATATCGCTGCAGCTTATTCAACTGCAGTGGATAGACCCGCAGTTCACCCTCTTGGGGAAGTTTGACGAACAAAAGTGATACTTCCATTCAACGAGAACCGCATCAGTTGGGGACGGTAATGTTTGCTGTACGAACTTGCGGTGCTAAAGGCTTCGTACGGCAACCCGGGACCATCATAGGGTTGCACGACACGTAGAATGCGGAGCGCCCACGTCGCTCGCAGTCGGCTGTTAGCACCAACGCCATCGCTGTTTCCGTTGTTGTTTTCATCACTATCTAGGCCTTCCCAATGGATTACGGACGTCTCCGTCGACGAGAAAGGGTCGTGATGAAGAGGCGCACCCCACCATCGAGGAGGAGCACGGTGCTGTCTACCTGTGCCTGATGTCGACTAGGCGTAACCCTCCAAGTCGCGAGACGAGGGTCCTGGTGTGTAGGGTTAGAGCGAGCGCCCCGGCGTCGTGAAGCTCCCGTAGTACGAGCGAGAAATGCTCCAGCTCTGGGAAGGACGGCCGCAGTGTCTCCAGGCTGAAGAGTAAATCCAGCGAAGCCTGAGGTTTGATCGGAAGGAGTTGCGGGGTTGTCGTCGTAGTGTCGCCGATGCATTTGTATGGCATGAGGGGGTAGTACCGTGAACTAATGTCACGTGGCAGACAAGGAGACTGCCAAAGCAGCGCTGACTCTTGGTAATTCGCCTCTAATATATGCTGTGAGCATGTATTGGGCGGTGATGGGTAGTCGTTAGAGAGGAGTTGAATCCTTCCTGGCAACAGCGAAAGGCCTTAGGCTTTAACGTAGCGCGTGTGGGACCTTAAAAGGGAACTGCGGTCAAACTCAGTAGCGATTCGCTTCACATTTTTGCCGGTTTTTTATTACGTTCCTGACGCATGTATGCATATATGTACTTTGTATTGTATTCATAATGTGAGGATACGTGCAACACGAGCCCAACCGTCATACTATGATGCACTGCTACGGGCCTACTCTAAAGACGGTCGACCAGCCCTTAGTCTTGTTAGGAAGTTATAGCCTAACCTATAGTCACCACACATGTCGAGAAGCCTGTCCTATACGGTAGTCCTACAAGGGTTACCGTATAGCCCCTTCGACCCGGCCCGACCCAACCCGACCCAACCAGACCCGACCCGGCCTGACCCGACTCGACTCGATCAGACCCGCGGGTGTTGAAGATCCCCCGGCTCGTGGGTCGGGTCAAGATTTCACAACAAGTTTGTTGTACACTTTTTGCAGTGTTTTTAAAAAAAAGTCAAGGTGCTGTCGCCGTATACGATACAGTATACCACTAAAAATATAAACTTACATGTGTGTAAGGATATTTTGTGTCGTAAATCTGATCGCGCCTCGGTACCAGTATCTAAAGACACAACGCAGCAGGGGAGTCAGACATATGTCTGCGGAAACAGTTGGACATTAGGGAGGCGTTGTGCTGAAGTTGGCGTAGAACGACGAACGCTTGCTCAAAAACGGGGGTCCAGGCTGAGTCAACCCCCCTGTTTCAAAACCAGGTGTCCTGATTCTGGCTAGATATCCCGCTTCTTGCTTGCAACGTATGTTTTGTTTTTACTGCAGTAGTGTGGGCGTCTTTCTGTTGCTTGCTATTGGATGCCCTGCTTCTTTGTGACCGTCTTGGGAAATCGGAGGAAACAGGGAAATCGGAGGAAACAATTGTCTGGAAAAAGTGAGTATCATTACAGCAACGGTCACTGCAAGGTTGGGGGATGATATTCTACACCATGGTGTCCACCTTGCAATAGTTGAAGGCAATGAGCCGTACGGCACGGCCGCAACATGATGTCACCTGTACTTGCTGGGCGCATGCTGCTAGAAAATGATTGCAAGCACCAAACGTGAAAATTCTTGAGGTAATCTTGGGGGCCCTAAACAGGTTACGATATAGATGGTCTGCTTCATACTACTACTACTGTAGATGCCCGGTATATTGATGCCGTATGGCAGGTTCCCTGTTTCCTACTAAATGTTCTGTTTCTTGCTACAGCATGTGTCCTCTTTCTTTGTGAATATCTCGCGTCATAGGACTCCAAGTACATAAAAAGGGTTTCCCGTTAATTACAAGGAGCCTGCGTTCTACGATAGAGGTAGCACATTTCCGCTATTTTGTTTCTGAAACACGGGGTTCCTCAACCCGGGATCGTCGGAATGCCAATCTCGTTTCGGTAAATAAATGACGTTATTGTATACTTGGGCCATGGGACTATTCACCGAGATGCAATTTGGTTTTTGCTGAAGTCAGTTTTTGGGTGAGGTATGGAGCTCCCAAAGTGAGGAGCCTCAGTAAATTTAGGGTGAACCTCTATCATAGAACGCCTCCCTGTGCTTGCTACTGTAATCATCCTTTCGTCATAGTTATTGTGTATTTTCTGTGAAGGGCTGTTGATATCGGAGAGGCTTTTTTTTTCATTTTTTTTAATTCGCGCAAATGTTTATCTTCCGGATTTTCCCCGATTATTTTTCGCAGTAGTATGTCAAATTAAACGTTCGACGCTGGCCACGACAATATCTATATAATGTGTTTGTAAATAAATGCCGGACTCCTTAACCCAAAGTCGTCGGAATGCCTTCCTTTTTTTGCGATCCTTTTTTTTTTCACACCTACCTAGGACATGGGATGTTTCGTCGGGATGCACTTTCATTTTTTTCCCAGATCAGTAGTCAGTCGGGTGACTTAGCAATGACCTACTAACAGTTTAGAGGTCCTCAAGCCGGAAACCTCCGAAGGCAAACGGTGCAGCTCTACCTTAGCGTGTGTCGTCCCTGATATTTTCCCTCTGAAAACCTTCACAGATAGATAGTAACGGAACGCCCTCGTTTCTCAGCACACATTTCGGATTTTGTTTTTCCTATTTTTGGGAAACCGTGGTAAACAATGACGACTGTAATTACTATGTAGATGTATGTGCTGCTGTCTGCAACAGTAGGTGCCCTGCTCTCCCTGCTGAAGGTGGCCTGTTTCGGGCTGAATGTCCTGGTTCTTGATGATGTGTCCCGTTTCTCATTATGCCTACACAGCACATGTCATGTTCATACTATCAATACGAGTATTGTTTCCTACCATGTGTCCTGTTTCTTGTTTATGTCCTGTTTCATGTGAGGTGCCTTTAGTTTTGGAGAAGCGTCCCGTTTCGGACTAGATGTGCCGTTTATGACTACTACTGTAGATTTCTTGGTTATTGCTACGTACCGTAGGTGTCTCCTACGATGTGTCCTCATTCCTTCTACTACTGTAGATGTCCCATTTCCTAATCGGCGTTCTGTTACTTTATTTCCTGTCTTTTACCAGCGGTTCTGTTTCTCAGGGGGTGTCCTGCTCCGTATTTTGTTGTCCTGATTCTAAGTAGCAGTCCTGTTCCTCACTAGGTGCCGGTCTTCTTACTATTTGTAGGTATCAAGTCTCTGATTATGGTTGTGTGCCCTGTTTCTCACGGATTACCCCGTTCGTACGAGCTGCCCTGATCTCGTAAGGTGTGCTGTTTCTGACTATACCCGTAGGTCTACTGTAGGAATCCGGTCTACTCTTCTAGGTATGTCCTGTTTCTCACGTTGCGTTCTGTTCAATACCAGGTCCTCTGTTTCTCACTAACTAGGTGCCCTGTTTCTTACAGTAGTAGATGCCCTATTTGCCATTTCGAGTATACCTGAAGTGCCACCGCTCTGACGCCAAACCAGCCCGACAAAGCCGCGGCAGTAAACTTCGGCAGGTTCAAGTCCGAAACGGTGGTCAGAAAGGACCTTCCTGCGCAGTGTTTTATGCAGTCGCGCAAACAAACGGTGATATTATGTCAGAACGTAGTCGAAGGTATTGATATATATATACACTCTACATTAGTTCGGGTGGGATACGAACTATGGCGATGCTGCTATAGTCGAACCCTCTAGGCGATCGCGCATAACTCGTTCCGGACTGGGAAAGACGGCTCCGATTGTTCCAACGCGGTTAATGGATGTACCAAGCACTTCCTAGCTACAGTGATATAACCATTCTCATCTCCGCCCGCTCCCCTCTTCCCCCCCCCCTCTTTGTCTTTCTTGCCCCTTCGCTCCCATTTCTCCCCCCCGTCTCTTCCACATTCCCCAACTCCTCCCATCCTCCCCCGTTGCCCCTCCCACCCCCTCTGCCCTCGACCCCCTCTCACCCACCACCCCTAATATTAAAAATAGATTGGGTTGGCTTCGGTTGGCAACGACACTCTAAAACGTGTCGCTGTGTACGTGAGCTGGACAACCGGGGAACCGTTTTTGTTGTTTTGGAGGTGGGTCGGTCACAGCGGGCGATCGATTAGAAATATTTGTGTGAGGTGGAGAACCTTCACTTCGCGCAAGGGGGGATGATCGTCTCACGCAGTGTTTATGGTGAGGCACCCGCGAGGCAGTTACATAGTAGCCCCATTGCTGTTTTTGAAAGTGGTCAGCCCTGAAATTCAAGTAGCTCAACGAAGCTGTTATCCATATGCAGCTTGCTCTTAGTGCGACTCGCCAGACATTTCGCAGCGCTTCGCGCTTGGTGCAAGCCACGCCTGCCTGGTCAGTAACAACCCGACGTGCTCTATCCCAGCATTGTAGGGATACGAGGGTCTATGTTCATACGACTACGGCCATGCATGATAGCGAATACACCCCCCGCGCTCTTCACCGCTATATATAGGTTGGGTTGGCGTCGGTTGGCGATGCCGCTGTAAAACACACCTCTCACTGCGTGAGCTAGACAGCCAGGGTACCGTTTTTTGTTTTTGTATTAGGCGGTTACTACGGCAGGTGGTCAAGTTAGATTATCTTTTGTGAGGGGAGAACCAGTACCCCGCACAAGGGGGATGATCGTATCACGTAGTGTGTGTATGGTGAGGTACCCACGAGTTGCACAGTAAACCCATTGTTATCCTTGGACACTGGCCACACCAGAAATTAAATCGATTCATTGATGCTACCACCCATAAGCAAGACAATCCGCTTCGAAAGCGGTTCTAAGTAGGATGCAGCTCACTCTTCATGCGACTCGCCCGACACCTCCCGGCGCATAGTGCTTGGTGCAAGCAATGTCTGCCTGGTTCGTGAAAACTCGACGATGCAGGGACGCGAGGGTCTACGGTCATACGACTACAGCGATGCATAATAATGAGCCCCCCCCCCCCCCCCCCTCACCCCTTGTCTCATCCCCTCGGACCCGTTTCTATCCTCTCAACGTCCCTTTCAGCCCTTGCCTGTCGTTTGGTGCCCATGAGAGGGTAGTTCCGGTTGGTCTGATTGGTCCAGGGCCTGACGTCGCCGGCGTTTTCTCCTCTTTACTCGTTGCTCGCGGTTGTCGTCTCGCTCACCCTTCGGACACCCAACGAAGAGCAACATAAACGGGTCGCATATAGACACATGTAAGTATATATAGATACACCAGTTTCCTTCCGCTGGTCGTTGGAAGTTTCGTTTCGTTGGGCTGTACCGCTGTGGGCATGAATATAAGTATCACTTCGTATTCACATTAGTGTATAAATGATCCCTATATGTCCTTCCGGACGGGTATAGATTTTCGAACGTTCAACGGCTGATTGGCCTCCTTCTGTTGCGTTTTCAGCCGCACATAACGTCTTCATAGCGTATCTTGCGCCACACCCCACGTATTCATTCCTCCGAAGGGGAGAACCTTGAGTATGTTCCTTTTTCATCTGTGGCCAGTTTGGCAGAGACCGCGATAGTCGCGGAGGTGTGGCACAGTACGGGGGGTGCCCGCCCCATATTGGTTCCGACGTTCCTACCAGACATTTGCATCCCAGAGTGCAGGCCCCGTCTTGGGGGAAAACATCTTCTTAGAATTTGAGCGGTTTGTCCCAAACCGGGACTGCACTCTTCAAGGGGGTAACTCTTTTAGGACTGCAGTCCCGTTTTCGGGACAAACTAGTCAAATTTTGAATAGTTTGTCTCCTAAACGGGACTGCGGTACTATTACGAGGGACCATAGTTAATAGGACCAAATATTGTTAGTAAAAATGGTTACACGTATAGGTTTCTGTGTATACCATAGGTCCTACAAACTGTGGTCCCCCGTAAAAAAAGCCATAGACGATGCACCTGATGTTTCTGAGACCCTCCTGGGTTCCGGGAGGACCTGTAAGAGAACACGTGGCACGATACGGTAGAAGTACTTTACGAGGCAGCAACACGGTTCCTCGGGTTCTTCCTCGCTTCGATAGCTGTGCACTCCACGCGACAACCGACGTTTAGCGAAATTTTGCAAGCTGAGGCCCTGATGCACAGTCAAATGGGTCAATTTGTAAATAGTACAGACAGTATCGGCCCCCCTACTACAAGAAAATCCCCAATAAGAACATAGTGCTCACTCTCTGGAGAACTCTAGGGAAATTTGGCGAAGAAAAACAACTCAGTGATGAACCCTACACTAAATTCAACATAGTAGTCTATGCTCAGGTTATCTGAAGATAGCGCCCAGATGAAAATCTCAGGCCTGCCCAGAATAGGTGTTTACTGTTGGTGGGCCCATACTGTAGTATGTAACACTCATCGGAGGCACATATACAATGGTTGGATTCGGGAGGACCCCCCACGTGAGAACGAATTGGGCTTAAAGCGTGCAACCTCCTCTACTGGTTGTACAACCTAATGCTCCACGGGCTCCTATTGATAGCTAGCAGCAGGAGCTCCGTATACCCCGACCCCAAAACCGGCTGTGAGAAATGTTTCGTATCTCGGACAGATTACCTGCAGATCATCGGTTGTTACTTCACGATCTAGAAATTTCAAACGAGATATACCCCCTGTCCTGTATCATCTAGCTCATGCTGCAGGGTGGAACACTCGTCATCTGCACGTTACATTGGTATTACGGGGGAGCATAGTAAATGGGAGCAACGTTGTGCGTAAAAATAGCTAAATACGTAGTTTTTTTTGTGTGTTTACTGCAGGTCCACATGCTTCCTGGGTTAGATCTGTACTATACGGATCCTGCACAAACGCCCACGACGGCAGGTGAGAAAATGCCGGCGATGGTCTGGATTGTGCTCTGTCAGAGGTGTGAGTTTGTTCCGCACACAACCAGATGTTACGATGCCGTCAACCGTGAGCTGGCTGTGAGATAAAAAAAATAACAATGTGACACACACAACGCTCGGCAAATAAATATGTTGGAAGAGTTCCTCCTCACTTGACAAAACACCGTCCGTCCGAAAGCCTTTCGAAAACGCCAATAAACGAAGGTCAAAAACGGGGAATACGAACACATCCTCGGATACGTAAAATTGCATAATTAGATATATCCGTGTGGCGTCAATCCGCGCTGCAACTACAGTAGAACCCTCACCTTTTCCAGCACGTGAAGATCTTTGGCCTGCGCTAGGCACCAAAGATCGATGGGGGCCGCCTGGGTCATTGGTCGACCCTCTGCTCCTGTAATCACAAAGCATAAAAACAGGCCCGGCACGTCGGACGCGGGTCACGGTTGGGATGATGTCTGTGAACACATAGCTACATAAAGTGAAGGCGGCACATGGCATCGAGTCATCGCTGGTGGACCGAGAACCCTCCGTCTGGAACTAACATAATCGTAAAAGCCTCCATGACCTCCATGTCCAGACATTGGACCACGTAGCAAGCCTCATAAGGTATCGACAGCCTCTCAAATCGGTACGCCTAACGGTGTTCAGTACTATTGTTCAAAGTATCGGCAAGGATATCGTAACGCCTGTATCTTGCAGGGCGGGGCGGGGGGGCGATGGCCGCCTGTGATGCTATGGTAGGAGGGGTGCTGTTGGAGCTGTTGGAGTCAATGGTTTCAGACTACCGGGGCTCCTTTGGGTGAAGACCGTTTTGCTTTTTAAAATGATATCTTGCATAGCCCTTGGATTCTTTCATCCGTTTGCGCCGACAATTCTTCACACTTCGGACAGATCATCTAGATATTTCGGGCCAGATAGATCCCTGATCGGTGTGATGTAAGTCACGTTGGCTGGTGGGAGCGGCACATATCACATGCACGGTCTAGACCTTGATGATCCGTACAATTCAGATCCCACCAACCCGTCAGAACGGCAGGTTGGGATATAAAGAATCTACCGTGGATCGAGATCTGTCCGAGGGTTCGTGTGAAGAGGCGGGAAACGTTTCGGTGATCTCCTCTCCGCCGTATCATTGCTCCAGTCCTGCATGCCCACCAACAGCAGGGCACCCACCGCACTTGTGTTCTCTCTAAATCAATACCTGGTACTCGTTAGAGTCGAAAAGGAAAGCGAAGGACGCGAAACAACATCACCTCAAAGGACAATGTAAAACTATTCAAGAAGGCGTGTTCGCCGCTTTCTCCTGAATCGGATGAGAACGGGCACCTTGGAGTTGTTGCCGGTCTAACGTTTTTGGCCACCGGTTTTTTCCCTTGTGTTGCCCCCTTTTACTGCAGCACACCTCCACACACACTGACCGTTGCCGGCGACATCGAGGGTGAAAGGTGAGCCTGTGCCTGGGTGCCGTCTCCTAAACCAAGTTAGTGAATTGATTCACACTACGTGACTCACGTGATACTTTTTGAATTTCATATACCCGACTCTATAATAGCCCTGCCAGAGGGGAAATACTGGGCTAATAGTTCGTTGTGGAGACATCATTAAGCCTACCACTACGTTTCAGGCAATTCGCTTCGCGACGGGGGGTATATATGATATGAGGGTCTCCTCACATTAGGAGCATGGTAAGTGAAGGATGACGTATGAGAAAATATGCTGGCTCAAGCAGACGAACATAGGTGCCAACGAATATCGTTTCGGTGACCACTCAGGTCGCCATTTCGAGGAGGGTGTCGAGGTTCAAGCTTCAGCTTAGGGACCGCCAAGAAGGAAGAAGGAACAGGGGAGGGAGGGACGACAGACCCACACCGATGGCGCGGGGATGGAGCTTGGATGCAGTTTAGAATTTAAGGATAGAACGTAATGAGAAGGAAAGAGCAAATACAGAAAATAGAGTAGACAAGCTGAAAGTTGGCACGGAAGGGAGGTAGACTTGGTGCATGGGTTTCCTTTTGTTTCCGAGGTTTTCTTCTTTCGGGAAAGTTATGAGTGATCCATGTTGAAGATCATGCTGCACATTGTCGGATGGCAAGAGAAATAATAATAATAGTGATGTGGCAAACGAATGGGATATATATATTTCCGGGTAAAGTGCCGGGTATTTCCTCGGTTGAGGAGGTCTGTCTGTCAAAACAAATGCCTCGCAAGGCGAACAAGTTCTGATGCGCTTATAGTACGATGCGTTTTTTTTCGTCTCAACGGAATTACCATTGGGTATTCACACAACACGCCGGCAGACGGAAAGAGAGTCAGGGCTGTCCACGGGTTGGGCCAAGCCTCGAGGGACAGGTCGGGTCGGGTCGGGTAACGGTAACCAGACGCAGTCCATGATAACTCAAAACGATCCTAACCCGATCCCACCAAGACGATTCCGACCCGTGAAATTCCAAGAATTCCTGACACGACCGGCGAAATGGGGTCATGGACTGTGAAGAGTCCTTCGAATATCCCGAACGTCCCGGAATGCCCATCTCTGTGATACTTATTATGGTGGCCATGTCAAGCACCAAATGAGCCGGCCCTTGCATGTCCGGAGAGGGTTGTAGCACATAAACCAGACACATCCTGCGCATGCGCGTGAATAGATTGCCCTCACCGGCAACGGCGTGTTGAGCGCTCCGGTATGCCGCATCGGTGCCGCCCGCCCCCGCGTGTGACCTCGTTTCTTCTGCCGCCTTCCAGCAATCATCCAAAACTTCTTCGCACAGCCTCAGAGTCCATCCGGGAGGGTGGTATTTTGGGGATAGCCCCACAACCGTTTTCGAAGATATACCCATGAAAGTACAAAATTGGGGGTATCTGCGCAGAAAGCAACGAGCAGCAGCACAGCGCTCGGTGGTATGTCACGTGTGAGTGCTTTGTGTTCCCCCAGTTTGATCAATCATGCTACAAAAAATCGCGGTTTGACCGCTTGTCTGATATTCCCCGCACACTAAACCTAGTATATCAACGTCAAACGAAGCCTCGGCGGACGGCGATGGTATTGGGGATCGTGGTTTCACCCATTAAACCATCGAACGACGGTCCTCGTGCACTAGTACTGATATATTGACGTCAAACGAAGCCTGTACGGACGGGTATAGTTACACGTGCTAGGAGACCGCGGTTTGACTCCTTGATTGACAACCTGCTACACTACAAATATAATATTAACGTCACGCGGAGCCTCGACGGACGTTGATGGTTACATGTGCTAGAATACTACCGTATAGTTTAGCTCCTTTGGCTGACTGCTCTTGTACACTAAAACTATTGAAACAGCGTCAACCAAGGCCATGGCGGACGGTTCTGATCATAGCATGCGGTAGGAGGCCCCTTGACTGACCGTCCCCGTACACAAAAACCTGCTTATTCACGCGAAATAAAGACTTGTCGGGTGGGTATGGTCTGATATGCTAAAGCGATACCAGGTAGCGGTTTGAACGGTGGGCTGACCGCCCCCATGCTCTGATATTGATGTTGTAGATTAACGTTTAACCAAGCTTTACCAGACGGTCGTGAAAAACATGTGCTACGAGACCGCGGTTTGGCCGCTTGACTGACCGCTACACTAACAGCTAGTGCATTGACGTTAAGCAACGCCTTGACGGACGGTTATGATAAAATGTACCATAGGGGATTGCGGTTTGATCCCTTGAGTGGCCGCTCGCATGCGGCAGGAAGGTGGCGAAAGCTAACAACCGCCAGAGTTGCAGAGCTTATCGTTTTGAGTCCGATTTCCCCCGCTACAACACGATGCCGTATGTTGTGTTGGTTGAAGCGTGCAATACTCACACCCGAGATATACCTGAGGATTGCCTTATGGATGTTTCGTCTTGCCTTACTGTTGCATGCAAACGGGTGTACGTCTGCCCTTCCAAGAGGTGTGCACATTTAGATATTTGGTATACATTATTTTGATACTATTTAGACAGAATTTCGGGGGTAAATACGGGGCACGCGTAGTCCATACTAATGCTGGACGATATCCATCACTCCGTTGCTCCACACCGTACTGTGCCTAGAGCACCACTCAGCAACGCACCTTCGAAGCACGGCTCCGATATCTGGGCTTCCCGATGCCAGTCGAACTCCTCCGATATTCTCAGAGCTCGTGGACCCAAGCTGTTCCCCTTTGCCTAGCGCTCTATCCCCACCATGGTAGCCTCCGATACCCCTTTCTGGGGAGGTTGACCTGTGATTCTCGTCTTTACAAACGGGGACTGGCTGTGAGTGCCACTGGGGTTCTGATATTTCCGTGTTGCCATAGCGCTTCCAAATTTTTGTGCTACCCCCCTGTTCCTTGCCGTTATCACCGCTTTCTGGAAAAGCTTCAGGAACGTTCCCCCTCCCTGGGCGCACTGCAGAATGGCTGCCGTTGCCGCCGTCTGCCTGCTTCCTGGTGAGAGCCCCGTTAATCATTTTGCAGCTTATGTCACGCCGTGCGGAGGAGGAGGGTGAAGAGAAGGAGTAGGTACTGCCCACGCCACCGGCGCCGCCTCTCGCCTGGGATGTCGTACCCGAGGCTCCATTCCTCGTTCGCGATGGACTACTCGACGAGCCAAGTCGGCTCGACGAGGCCCGGGTGGCCTTCCCGAGACTGTCTAGGCCTTCCGTGTAGAGATAGGAAGATTGAAAGAGCTCCATTGCATCTTTCGCGACCGTGTTGGACGGGGCAAGCCCTACCCCGCTGGGATTTCCACGCTGGTCGGGTATGGCCGAGAGAGTACAAAGAAAAACGCCAATGGAGGGGGGGGGGAGGAAGATAATGTACGGGATGATAGGAAGACGATTAAATATTGCGTTTGTTGAGAAATGATGGATTTCTTAGAGTTTTCTCAACAGAGTGATCTATCCCCTGCCATAAAGTACCCGGAAGAGAGAGAGAGAGAGAGAGAGAGAGAGAGAGAGAGCCATCGGGGTGTGCAGCGAGACGAGTGCAAGTTGGATCTAAACGGCAGACTGCACAAGAACAAGGCACTACCACCGTAGCTGTCAGGCTAGTAGCTAACGATACTGCTGTTTTGACGCCACGTTAGAGGTCCACCTCACATATTCCGAGAGTCCTTCTCCGCTGAGAAGCTCGAAACACGGAACGTACAACCGGGTGAACAACTCCATGGCCTACAGTAGGTATACATAAAAAAATGGCGAAACCTACGCATGATATTTCAGCAATGTTGTGGGGGCAGTGTCTCTTTCGTTGAACTCTCCCGCCAGTCCCAACGGTTCGGACTATTCGTTTTAGCCCATGTCGTCGCATGCCTTAGCCTAACCGCACGTCAAGCGAGGATAGTACGCGTAGACTATGCAGGAGTAGCGAACCGCGCCTGACTCGTACAGGGACAAATGATCGCTATACGCAAGGGTGTAAGGGGGCATGAACCCAGCGTCTACGAGTGTGTCTCATCACCCGAGGAAGCTCTGCACGCACGCCAAACACTTTTTTTTATAGCTAATGTGCGAACAACCCGGAGAATAACCCCTCGGCCGAGGTTGTGTGACGAAGTTATCATACGCGATTCATGCCTGGTAGTTCCTCGGCTGGGGGTCCCGTTGTTACCGTTAGAGTGACGAGTGCTATTATAGCGGTCTCGAACCCACAGGCTCCTGAAATGACCAGCTAGCCAATCTCGTCAAAATACATTGGTAGGAGCTTCTGCACTGTTTTAGGCTGCATATTAGCCAACCCGATTGGGCTCTTCACGTGCGCCACAAACGGTTAGTACGGTAAGTGTGCTCGGATATCTGTTCGTGCGCTATTACGGGGGAAGACAGTATATAGGACCTACGATACACACTAAACCTACCGGCGTACATTTCCCTATATTTATAACAACATTTGGTCCCATGTACTATGGTCCCCCATAAAAGAGAGCGTATACAATGTTGGTCGAGCTGTGCCAACAAACCTTTTCGAGGTCATGTTTCGGGTGAAATCTGGAGCTCTCCATATGACGAGCTCAGAAAATATTAAGGCACCACCCATGAAAGGGCGTATTAACTCTATGGTCAAAATAAAACTTGTGTTTTCAGAAAAACGTTCGGTCTATATCCCTAGATCATGGGACTTTTCACCGGTTCGCCCGTCTATTGTTGGGTGAAGAGTGGAGCTGCTACCAACGAGGAGCCTCGCAAACAATTAGGTACATCCCTGCCGGAGCATGCCTCCGGCCCGAAGTACTATTAACGTTTAAAACAAAACGTTGTATCTCTGTAGTGGCAAGCGTCTACACCATGCTGCTGCGAAAAGGGGGGAAGAGTTGGGCCTGACCTTGAACCTGAAACAATTTAGAGAAATATCAATCCCATACATGACGCCTACCTAGCCTATTCCCCGCGAGGTTTCGTGATACTGTAGGCTTCCGTTTTTTTTTTCGAATTGAACCGACATTGGGCCGATGGCCGAACGTAAAACCCCCGTTCCAATACGTACGCAAGCAGATACTCCTTGATGCATCTGACTGAATTCAGGCTACGCTACAAGCTTGTAAGGATGACCCTGAGTACTTTGGTATCCCGCACCTAGACTGTGCTGTTCTCTGACTACAAACCGATCGAGTACATGAGAACATTCGTCACTACAGTAGTCCAAGTACACACCGTAAGACCTGCTGCTACTTGTTGCCATACCGCACGAAAATTGCTATACCGAACATATCAGCGCTACTACTAATTGTAGGGGTACTGACGACGTGCTGATGATGTATCGTAGTGCGTGGGATACGTATTATATGACCTCGTAATAAGTGTTGGCGACTGCATGATACTGACTGCAAGGACTGCCGTACTACGTGACATTTCTACGAAGGGTGTATGCCTGGTGCGGCTCTGCAACTACTGAGAAAGTGCCTAATAGAGTTGCAATATGGTTTGCTACGGATGTTTTGTATGATTGCCTGCGTATGTATGATTCCGTCAGGAGAATTGTTCAACTGGTTGGACAAAAACAAGATTTCCGAAAGAGAGTCGATGGTGGGGTGAGGTGCACAGCTCTCAGGTCGGGAATCTGATAATAGCACGAATAGCTTCCGTTCCCTGTTGTTACCCGCGTAGTGCATGCCTCTTCGCTTTAGACTTTGTATCTCGCTGTAGAATATGAGTATGCGGGCTCTATGCGTTCGCGGGGGGTTGCCAACACTCCTGCCGAAGTATTGTGTTAGCATAGGTGTGAGCAGTGGTAAGCTATCATAGCTCTAGTCAAAAGAAAATCGTTCATGAGAGTTTTTAACAGTGGTTAGCTTGTGTGTCTAGGCCCGGTCAGTCGAACGGTCGGTCGGTCGGTCAGTCGGTCGGTCGGTCAGTCGGTCGGTCGGTAGGTAAGTCGTTCGGTCGGTCAGTCGGCCGGTCGGCCCCATCAAAGGCATCCTAATCGGGTTTACCTCTTTGTTTCGGCTGTGTAAACTAGAAATTTGCGTTTTGCCTCCCATATTTGAGTCACCTCAGCAAGAGAAATCTCTATGAAGGAGAGCTCGTCGATGAAGGGAAGGAGCAGTTTCTTCGCCGCCAAGTCGGCTGCGCTCATTCGTCCTGCTTCCGCGGTCCCGGGCCTTTTCGCCAATCGGCTAACCCTCCCCTGCTGTTGCCCGCCCTCCGTCATGGCAGGAACTCCACGTCGCCGCTTTTCGGTGGGCGTGTTGATGGTCAGCCCTGGAGATGTCGAAGCCCGCGGAATACTGGCATTCCGCGTATGTGCTGCCGCAATTTCCGCCCCCTGTTGCTGGCGGGGTTGAATGACCTCGTCCACGCTGTTGACATTATCGTGTACGACGGCATAGGTGTTAGTCAGCAGCAGCACCAGTGCCTGACAAAATATACTCTGGAAGAGTGCAAGAACCAGGTGGCGCGTCGTATTTTCTCGTTTCACGCTTTAACGCAGCGGTCAGTTGATCTACCAGGAAACCATTCGGCCTTTATCGTTATACGTTTCGCTTGGTCGGTAATATCCTGTCTTCTTATATCTGGTTTGGTATCCATCGGGTTATCGAGGACGCGTGATACGGTAGGGGTTCCCCTCGTTTTTGCCTTCTGGGGCTCATGACTTGAGGAGCTCCATACTATTAGAAAGTCTTTTACTGCAAGTCACCCAGAGACTGGTGTCCAGGAAACCTGAAGGTGGAATCCGATAGCCCAGGCATACGACGCATACCATGGAAGGCACATAATATTTTCTAACGAGAAGGGGTGATTCCTCGGTTAAATCGTTCGTTGCCATAACATTAAATCGTTTCTCCTAGACCCAGCTCCATCAGTATACCCAATGTCCGTAGTGATTATATATCCTAGACAGGAACAATTTCTGTGGTCACTGACTGTGAGAGAGAAAAATACCAAAAAAAGTGCTTTATTTTCGCAAAATCGTTGGTAAACCAAGAGGAATGCCACCGTACCGGGTACGAGGGCACATACATCACAAGCAAAACCAGATAATAAGGACAAAAATCCGGTAAAAAAAAATTTACGCAAAGAGACCTGAAAGGATGCTAAAAGCAACGCATGTGTGCTCGAGAAGGGCAGATAGTTGCTGCTCGGACAAGGAAGCACGAAGGAGAGGAAGATACCGGGAACGGAAACAAAGGGGGAGACAAGGCGAAACGCAAAAAGGGGGAGAGAAAATAGAAGGTCGTACTCCAGGCGGTGATAATGACATGGGCGCTAAAACACGATTCGGAAACCTAGCCACACATATCGCCGTCTCCTTCATACTCTCGTCAAACGCTGAGTCAAGGGTCAGTACCGACGCTGCCGCGCCCCCCCTCATTGCACAGCTCAACAAGAAACAAGAACCAAGAAACAATAATATTTTTTCTAGAATTCCAGGGCTAACCATTCCGTGGCCCCCCGGTCAATGTTTCGTTGCTGCATTCGTCGACAGCTGTATCAGTACGGCTATCCGCCCCCCCCTCCAACCCCCCCCCTTTCCCTTGTCACCACTATTGGCGCCCTTGGGTGCGTGGAACAGCCGGCTCTCCAGAGTCTCGTCCCTGTGCCACCTCGCCATGAAACAGTCCCCCGCTTCAACGACGTCAAGGCATCACTTCCCGCTTTCGTTTAGCCGCCCTCGCTCATAACATCGTATTTAGTCCGAACCGCGAAGGGGAGCTTTCCATGGATCCCCTCGGCGGATTCTGCTAGACATTGCATCCAGTTAGTATCTGATCGGCCTGGTTCCGGGATCTCCCCACCAGCTATCGTCTCATACATCACCCAACGGGTCAGCCGCTCATTGATCATCCGCTGCACGGCCCTTGTTAAATCAAGTGGCGTCGTTGGCGGTAGGTCGTCTCAACGCTCTCGCTTTACGCATTTTGAGGGCCTTGGCGCACTACATGAGGTGGTCGGTGCGCCGTCGGTGCCGGAAGCCAATGATCCGTAGGGGGAGTTTGTGGTGTACCATTGAGGAGTTCTACTATGGATAGAGGTTCACCGCACATTTTCTGAGGTTCCTCACTTGACCTTAAGGAGCTCCATACCCCACGCGAAAACTGACTTCAGTCAAAATCAAATTGCGTCCCGATCAGTAATACCATGGCACAAGTATACACTTGCGTCATTTTTCGAAACAAGATTGGCATTCCGACGAGTTTGGGTTAAGGAACCCCGTCATTCAGAAAACATTATAGCGGAAATATGCTACCTCGATTGCAGAGCGCGTTCGTTTGGAGTTCAGCAAAGTGCTCCTGGCCAAGAGTTTGCGTCACACACCCGTACACCCGGGTTTCCATCACCTCGACATATAGCATGCGCACTTGAACTGGGCCTCCTCCATGTCGTACAGCTCCCGTCTGAATCGATTGTAGCATGCCCATGCGAGTCAGATCCGCCGTGTGATCTCCGGCACAACGTCAGCGATTGCGACGACAAGACCGCCCACGCACAAACCTGCGTTGTCTTTCTATACCTCTGTCCCACTATTTCGATGACGAACGGGGAGATCTGGAGTGTCTGGTTCGGTGTCTGCAGCAGAATGATCTCAATTTTCTTGTCGAAAACTGTGAGGCCTGCTGCTTCGAAAATTATCATCATGACAGCCATCATCTTCGCAAGGCCTTCCGCTGACTTAAACACAATGCTTGCGGCGTCCACGCACAACATACCCCGTACTGGCCTCCGTACGCATGTCAGTGGGTTAAACTTGACCCCGTTCTCCCCGAGGCCATTCTCCACGTGACCCGAGTCCCTCAGAATATTTGGGTCTTGTCAGAAGCGTACAATCCCGACGTCTATGATAGCAGCAAAGAGGGCAATAAACAGAAGCAGAGAAAGCACACATCCTTGCCGCAGCCCCTGAATGGCGTCAAACCTTTCCGAGTGCTCACCGCCATCCGTACGCACACGAGCTCGCATGCAATCGTGGAACTAAACGAGAAAGGCTGGCGTATTCCTCTGGTACGCCAAACACGTGCGAGCACCAACCCCAACAGCTCTCGGTTGACGGAGTCATATGTTTGTCGCAGGTCGACGAAGCACATACACATGGGGATTGTTCCAGCTCTTCCGACTTCTCGTAGTCGGCGCACGAGTAACAGCTTGCCGACTCTTCATCGTCCTGGGCAAAAGCCGCACCGTCCCTCGAGGAGTATCCCTTTAGCCTCGCAGAAGTCGCCGAGGCAGGACGCGACCAGGTTCAGCAAAACTTTACCTTATTGGGCAACAACCCGAACAAGCCAAATCCCTCGGTACTTATTGCAATGAGACCGATCCTTCGTTTCATGAAGGACCTTGAAGTGCACATCGTACCAATGCTGGGGGTCATCACCCGTTCTCCACTCGTTAGACAAGTAAGTTGTGAAGCTACTGGATGAACTCATGCTTCTTAGATGACAATAACTCGGCCGGAAGGGAGTCTGGTCCCACCGAGTTCCAGCTTGGCATACCCCGAACAACCGCCGTCATGGCATGCATGGTCGGCTCATCTCTAAGCAAGGATGTCAACGGCCGTTGTGGAAATAAGGCGCTGATGGTCGGATCAAGTGTAGACGGTTTTGTGATCAGAAGGGTACCGAAAAATTCCGCCCACGGTTCAAGACCGTGCACATCGTCCCTTAGTACCGTGCAATACTCGTCCCTGACGAACTACTCGTCTTTCGCGTTTCGGTCGTCTAGCCCCATTGTGCCCTCCACGTGGTTGCTTTCGGCGAGGCGTCTCTCCGTTTCAGCAATGTACTCTTCGATGTAGGCCTTCAACACTGCGTCAACCACCTCTCGCAGATTCGTACACGACGTCCTCAGTGCCCTCCACGTGGTTTATCCTTCTCAATGCTCATGGCTTGTCGAGTATCCCCCCTCGTATCTCATGGTATTTGTTTGGCGGCTGCGGTTTCAGAGGTCTCGCACCACTCGGGTTTGCGTGGGATCCGTGGTGTTGGGGGGTACTTATTTCTCTACTGTATCCAGAATAGCATCTATCTGCAAGCGATTCGTCCACCTCAGATATACGGCTCGGCTGCAAAAAAAAGGCAAGGAAGCACGGAGAGGACCCGCGCCACTGCTCGCTGCCTGCAGTCTCCGCCAGATCGAAAATTCTGCCTGTGGAAAGGACAACTTGTTATTTTCGTTCGTACGTGTCTGTTGGTGCGAAACGAGAGCCGAGGTGGACCATCGCGCATACGATATTACGGTCTGCATTTTCCTAGGCTGTGGGCGGAGGCTGGGGGTGAACCTCAACATCACATACGCGAGGTCGATTTGTTTGGCGGGTTAGGATGTAGTCAATCAGTCCTTAGTCGTTGTGGCTGCTGATACCGCTGAACGGGTGTAATATACCACCCTTGCGAGCGCGCTAAACAAGGTGTTCGTGCGAGCTCGTTGTCTGAAGCAAATACCAGCAGGCGTTTGCCGTTACTGTTTGAGAGCTCATCCCGTCCGTACGCTCGAAGCATCGTACGCGTCACCACGCCCGTCCATTCTCTTTGCAGTCCGTGCGTTTGTGTCTACCAGAGCGCACAGACATTCCTGCGTTGGAATATGTTCGAACGCGTGCCCCAATGTCTTCTAGAATTTCCTTCCATCTGTGTGTTGGAGTTCGCTTCCGTTGGCGCATACCTGGTTGGCAACAACTAGGTTGACCGCAACGCTTTCCCAACTCGACGCGCATAGACGTGAGTCGTTCGTCAATCAACTGGTAACTATACTGAGGTTTACGGCATATCGTTATAGTCACTGCCCAATCAACTCCGTATAGTCCCTGCCATCCGATTCGTCTTCCCCAGAACAGACAATCCGGTATACTGCTGCCAAACATCCGGCTCTCTCACGTCTCCTTGCTTCCCGCGGGCCAATGAAGTAGCAAACCAGTTGTCAGGCCTTCGACAGCACGCACTCGACATGTCCGTACTCAGTTCTCCATTGCACAGCCAGGGTGAGCACCGTGTAGGTCACTACCGCCAAATGTGCCTCCATCTGCCTGGCTCAAGCCTCGTGTTATGCAAACTTCGCTAGCCACCGCGTGGTCCGACCCCTCCGTCGATTTGGTATTTTGCTCGGTATTTTCCCTTTCATGACGATACAGGTTCTCTGTTTACCAACCCGATGTATGCCTTCCTTTCCAAAGCTTGGGTGCATCCGTCCCAGCCCACCCCAACCGCGGCACTCTGGTACTCGCTGTCGGAGTGTTTGTTCACCCATGCGACGCTCAGCCTTTCCTCTCCCCAAACTGTACTCATTACGCTCTCCGCTGTGGCGATGCTCCTCCTTTGCGGTTGGGGCGAACTCCGTTTTATCGGGGTTGAAAATAAAACTCATCGCCACCACTCCGTGCCGTCAAACGTTCACCTACCAGACCGCACAGGGTTCCTCTTTACCGAGCCTGGGGCACACACTATCACCGGTGGACCGTCGTAGGTCCCGATGTGCTCTGGCCTATCACGAGGCCGGGGTAGGCCGAAGTCATTCTTGATACTCAATTGAAGTCAGTTGAGGGCCAGGAGGATGTTTTCCACCCCCCATCCCCGGGTTTCCAGTTGAATCTAATTTTGAAATGTTCGATCGGAACACATATCGGGGTCCACGATTCCGACACGCTGCGATTGAACCTTCGGCTGGTTCGGGCCTATACCGGAGATCGGGTGTGACCCAATAGAGCCTCGTCACAGCAGCCCACGATTATGTTCGGATTCGCCTCACGCCCTGCCTCCACTCAGATATGCTGCAGTGTGGTCGAAATTGGTTGAGATTAGGGGTGGTGCACAAGGAGAACAAAAACAAACCCAAATGAACGTTTGCACTTCACTTGCGGACAGCTTCAGCTCCTCACAGGAAACGCCAGCCCCCGAAATTGACGGACGCTACTAACGGGGTGTGTCAAGTCGCCGGGTGCGCCAAACAGCAGTCGTAGACAGCCAAAAATGCCTCGCGAGGGGGTTTCGTGTGCTTGACGTTGCTAGCCAGCCGCATCAAAACTCCAAAAATGCTAAAATGTTTCAAATCAGGAGCAAAAAAAATGTACGACGGCTACATTACCGATGAAAATAAACCTTCACCACGAAGCATGTTACTGTTCTCCAGTCGAAAGTTGTACCTAATTTTGATGCGCACCCCAAAACCCTGCGGAAGAGAACAAATGTGTGGCCGTGGGGGGCAGTAAGAAAATGGGCCCGAAGAAAGGGCTACAAAGAGCTAAAATACTCTGGATTTTGGTGTGTTTGCATCCATTCTTTTGAAACTTTGAAATACGGACATTGGTTGCGAATTCCTTTCTCTATTCCTAAGTAGATTGCAAGCTTCGTCGAAACGCCTACGGGCGTCGACTCGACAACATATATATTGGGGCTCCTTCGTGGTCTTGAGGATCCATGCCAGTCGGAAAAGGTTTAACCGAAATTGGCCGCTCGTATCATAGCACGCATCGCCGCGCAAAATGTAACTGGCAAAGGAAATACATTCTCCCGAAAGCGTGAAAAAAGCAGCCAAAACTCTTTGGAGGCAGAGAGGAAGGAGGGCATTTCATAGCACGGGTTATCCAGAGAAGCCTGTCGACGGTGAAACCTCCCACGGGTTGACACGGTTAAGATATCCCGCTCTGAACGTAAGTTTACGGACCGTCTGGTCTTCATGTTGATGTTGAAACGATTATTATTACAGTTTCGCCCAGGCAGTGGTGAACCGTTGGACACATTTCACACGTTTGCTTGCCGGACAACATTATCTGACTGGTTGGGCGTATCCGACAAAAACCTTACCTCGCTTTCTTCGTAGCAGCCCTTGAATATCGCTTTGCCACCGGCTGGTCACAAGTTAGAATTGTGGGAACGTGGTTGTAGGGGCTACCGCCCGTGCGACGCTTTCTGCCAATCGAAAATCGCGCACACGCACATCAGATGGCACTTCGATTGGGTTCAAGCTGGTTGCGTTGAGTTAGAGTTGGGTCGGGGTGCGACGGCGCATGGGTGGGTTGATGGTGTCGGCGATCGGGTGGGTGAGCTGGTGTGGGAGGGTTATGGCCGTTTCTAAGCTTCTAGCCGGTCTTATTCAACTTGTTCACCAAGTTTTTCACAGACCGACTTTTATACTACGAACCATTCTCGCAGATCCCAAAATATGCCGGAAATGATGACTTTGGGACTATAAGCTGTTCTCTGTGATCTGTACCCTAGCAATATGAACGCGTTTTCGTAAAGGATCTGCGAGGCGCCACCCACCGGGAGGCCTAAAACATGCCCGACTTTCACATAGACCGCCGAACGCCGTTTCCTGGAGTCTGCTCCGGAAAACCAAGGTTAGGCTCTGGCTCTTACGAACATTTATTTATAGCCTTGCACGCACCCTGAAATACCCACTAAGGAGAAACCATTCCAAGCATTGTGCCGGCACAAGAACGCAAAGCCTACTCCAAAGTAGATCCACGACCAACATAGCTGCTTAATTTTGGCGTTGGGGGCAGCTGGATGGAATCCAACTCCAGGTCCAACTTAAACTCGGTGTCACAAGAGTACTATTTTTTCTCTTGCCATCCGACAGAGTGCAGCATGATCTTCAACATCGATCACTCATAACTTTCTCGAAAGAAGAAAACCTGGGAAACAAAAGAAAAACCCACGCATCAAGTCTAACTCCCTCATGTGCCAACTTTCGGTTTGTCTACTCCATTTGCTATCCTTGCTCCTTCCTTCTCGCTACGTTCTATTCTTAAATCCTAAGCTGCATCCAAGCTCCATGGGTCTGTCACAATAATAGTATTGTGCAAGCTGGATTGGCCAGAACGAAATATGAATGGCGGAACGGGGTTTCCGACGCGGTTTTCACGATTTTGAATGTGAAAAGTTTGACACGTGATTTCCAAGAGTATTTCAAATACATTCCTTTTACTTAACCCCTTTCGAACCGCAGTCCCGTTTTGGGGACAAACTACTTGAAATTTGACTGGTTTGTCCCCACAACGGGACTGGGGTTCTAAAAGGGGTATTTTAGTTTCATTTTGTATTTTACTGAGCCAGACAGACAAATGAATGAATACGGTAAATATACGATTTGAGGTAAAAAATGAAACGCAAAACATCTGTAGTACCATGGTATGTATTTGAATTACTCATACGATTACGAGGATAATTTTCAGGTCGAAACTCGCTAATTTGAATGCGGAATCGCAGAAAAAAAAAAAAAAATCGTAGTTGCTTTGTGTTATGCGCGGCAATCGTGCTTTGGCGGCATCTCTTGATGGGTGGCGAATTGGGTTCGTAAACTAATATTGGTATTCTTGTAGGGCCTTCAGCTAAGTCTTCACCAAATGTTCGACTTGAAAACGAACGAATATTTTCTCACAAAATTAATTGTTGAAAAGTTCAAGCTTTTGAGTTTTCGCCGATATCTCGTCGAGATCGAGTCGAATTATAAACATGTCTCATTTTTAGTATATATTTTTTGCGCATGAAGTGTTGTGTCAGTATTATTAGCGTCTCCAAATTCAAAGTCCTAATTTGCAGTGGCCGCGAGATACGACGTGCCGATGGTCTATCTATTTTTTCGCGAATCCAGCCCGTAGCTGCTGTGGCGGCGGGGGATACCTTGTCTATATCGTACAGGGGAACGTTTTCAAGTTTCCCCCCCTGTGGCTATTATATGATCGAATTCCGAACGGCTAGGGTAACCCGCGGTTAGTCTGACTGTTCTCGCACGAGCTCATCACCTTTAATAGTCTTTGTGGCGATACCGTCCTTGATCACATGTATGTAGCTGCTGCTCTGCTTGGTTTCAGGTGCGTGGCACGTATTCCAGCGTTCTACCGACAGCAGTACCTGGTATACCAGGTTACGACTTAAGTACCAGGTGGTGAGCGCAACGGCAGCAGCTTCCTTATAAGATACACGCGTGCTTTCTGTCTGCACCACTATGATCGCTCTGTCACGTTGCTCGTTCCCTCACGACGACGCATCTCCGACGCCGCCAACAAACCAGTCCCACTACTATCTGTGGGGAGCCGGCACGGCTTACCTCTGCTTCGTCGAAAGGGCTTGCTGCAACCACACCTGTAGAGCCGCATCGGGGTCACGGTTTCCTAGCATTTTTTTTTTCTCGTAGGGCTGCTAAACAGACGATGGAAATACGAGCTTCACATGGCCGCAATCCCTTGACGGCAAATGCTCCAGGAAAACCTGGGTCCCCCAACCCTATTGCTGAGGACTGTTGTCCACGCACAGTGGCTGTGTACGACGGTGCACACCAATTTGAGGCAAATTTTGCAGCCGGCGGAGAATGCGGCGAGATTCCTACCGCAACGATTGTTGACGGTTTCAAAGCAACAGTCCCGTAGTCCATCTCTTTCTTTTTCCTACCGCCGTGCTCCCGCCTCGGATGCCCGGGTGTGTATGTACGAGTATCATACAGCAGACTCATGCATCCTTGCTTTGCGGAAGGCAACTGACGCCTCCGCAAGCAAGCCGCGGATCCCAGATAAGGAGAGCACGTTAGTCGACAGGGAGAGATATCGAGGACGATACAAGTAGTAGATACACGATCAGCACGAAAATCACCAAAGCTCGCGGCCTCGCAGCTACTGTACATATAGGCAGCACGACCGCAGCCCAACTACAGTCCTACATACCTGGTATCATATTACAGGAGTCGTGAAGCATGGGCTCTTGCGGGCTTGACGTATTGAGCAAACTGGCGGAATGGACCTCTCTGGATGTTCTGAGGGAAGACTTTCCCCGCAAAAGTGACGAAGGTCTCAACCCGGCAGAGGTGAGACAATGAATGCTACTCGTCCTGCCGTTCGTGCTTGTTCTCTCCCATCGAGATACATAGTTTGGTCCATCCTTCTTTGTAACCACCACCACAGACAGGGGTTTAGAAAATAAGCTACCCTGGTACGTATTCCGTACTGCAGTAGTAAGACGTGATACTCTGCGATGTGAGAACAACATCGTCATCAACATCGTACGCATAATACTTTCGTACTCGTATGACACGAGTTGCGCCGTACCCTGGGTACTTTTGTAATTATGGGAACGGTCTTGTCCGTAGGACGAGACCTGACTTCAAACGAGAAAGCCGTGATCGTCGCCACCTTCCATTTGTGTCGGTATTGATAGCATTTACGTGCTATGCTTCGTGCGATGGCAGGCAAATATATGCTACAACAGTACTGCTATAAACAACGACCAGTATACCTGGACTTGACGCGTTCTACAAGAAAGTATGCATTTTATACTGTCAGCAGCCTTGATCGGTGCCTACAGCACAACCAGCTCTGGATGTACGTTGCACAAGGCTTGCAAGCACAAGCCTCTGCACCAGATAAAAGTGTCTGCCTCCTTGTCAACATATACTGCAATCTCCGAACATTTGGTTCCCGCCCTTGTCTCTGTTCATTGTCAAAACCGAACAAACTCCAATGCTGTATGGGTCGGCCGGCGATAAGCGCGTGCTCTGATCAAGCACGCAACCAAACAACCAGCTCGGTACACCTCGTTCTTTTTTTCATCGCGGACATATCACGATATGCTGTAGTTCATCTACTGCAGCGTCTGTGTGCCAGTAGTACAGATCCAAACTAGGAAACCTGTGCTAGATCGTGCAGGCTGTCAGGCTTCCACGCAGCCCCATGAGGCACGATAGACCATACAGATCAACAATATATCTGCCCTAGAATACCTAGACCATGAAGTGTGAATCGGTTGACTGTCCCAGGTGTGAAATATTTGAATGTGCAGCGCCTGCCGCTGAGCAGTATCTGGTACTGTATTCACGAACAAAGTTATTTTTTATCAAAAGCGTCCGCGATGCCTCGAGTCGCCACATTTCCTCCTGGGTCGTTCCTTGCTCGTGTGCCGATTCCGTACGTACTTGATAAGCTCCTCCCCTTTCAATCACGCGCGGCCTGCGCTTTGTCGATATCTGATACTTGGTGCCCCTGTTAGTTTTTAGCCGTGGTGCAGAAGCACATCGGACATAGACAGTTCGATAAACCTGCAACCAGCGGCAGCGGCAGCAGCTGCGGCGGCGGCGGCGCAAGTGGTGCGCAAGGAGAGCTGCTAATGGGCGATACGTCAAGCAAAATAGGGCAGGTCTTCAAGCAAATGGACGTGCGCGGTGACGGAGAGGTCTGCTGGGAAGATTTTTCCTCGGTGAGACAAGATTGGTAGAACACGGCACAGCAGGGTAAGCTGAAACAAAAAATGGCCATATGACGCGTTCTACGGTAGAGGTAGCACATTTCCGCTAACCTGTTTTCTGAATGACGGGGTTCCTGAACCCAGAATCGTCGGAATGCCAATCCTCTCCCGAAAAATGACTTTCTTGTGTACTTGGGCCATGGTATCATTTATCGGGGTGCAATTTAGCTTTCGCTCAAGTCAGGTTTCGGGTGAGGTATGGAGCCCCTTAAGTGAGGAGCCTCGGAAAAATTTGGGTGAACCTCTACCACCGTAGAACGCCTCATATCGTGCCCCTCTTTCAACGAAAGTGATGAGACGTTTGCCACAGTAACATCAGTACGTGTACCTTATTCGAGGCGTTCTACGATAGGGGTTCACCCTAAGTTTTCCGAGGCTCCTCACTTAAGGGGCTCCATACCTCACCCGAAACCTGACTTCAGCAAAAATCAAATTGCATCGCGGGGAATAAGCCCATGGCCCGAGTCTAGAAAGCGTTTTTTTGTGAAATAAATCAAGATTGGCATTCCTACAATTTGGGCTCAAGGAACCCCGTCTTTCAGGAACGAAATAGCGGAAATGTGCTACCTCTATCGTAGAAGGGCTTACTTGACAATATCAATTAGTCCATAGGACCTCAAGTAACTAACGAATTAACGGCTCCAGTACTGCCGATGGGGTGTAAATGGGGGCCAGTATGTTTCCACTTGAGAGTTCTGGGACACCACGGGCCGGTTTCTGACGATGAGGGTGTGTGAAAGCAACAAAACACCCCGCGGCGAGCTGGATCAAAGTGTCACACGCATCTTTCGGTCACATCCTTCGAAACGTTTTCGAAGTCGTAGCTAAACTCTCCTGCGCAGCCTGAACTAATTCCCGCGGAGTTGATATTAATAGCTGTATCGCCATTTGTCTGGGGGTGATTCGACTGCGGACGGGCAGCTGGAATTTTTTCACTAACTACTGACGCGAGCCACGAAAGGGGCACACTACCGCTGTTAGACAAAAATGTTTCTGGCTGACGGGGTTCCGTAAGAGCACCGACAGCACTGGGAACACCACCCACAAAAAATATTTTCGGTTCGTTTCGCAGCGCTATTCGGTGTATAGTTCGGCCTCGTGGGATTTGTGGAAAGCTTGTGCTTTCATTTTTCGTCTAGGTTCGGTCGCTGGGTGACTTATTAACAGCATAGAGGTCATCTAGGCAGGAACCTCAGAAAGGAGTGGGAGCACCCCTACGGCAGCGTGCGTCAGCTCCTAATAGTCGCATTTCCGTTGGACGCTGGTGCTTACGCTTGGTTTTCTCACAAGCGTGCCCATACGTTAATGTGCTGCATCCTGTTGTATTATGAGTCGAATGCTCGGTTCCCATCCGACATTTTTTAGCCACAGAGTACGAAAAGCAACGCTATGGGAAGGAAAAAGCACGAGCGCCTACTGTATACCAGTCTGGCTGTGACAACCAATGTGAGGGCTTAGCCCGGCAATCCTGTGATGTGTGGCGACTTCCTGCAGATGCACACCACACCGTAACCATGACCAACACCGAATGTGAATAGTACCGCTGTTTTTTGTTGCTGTACGCATGACCGTTGCTGCCTCAGGGGGGCTATGCTTGTGTTCACTGGCGTGTTTGTTCGCCGCTCGGGCGGGTGTAACCGTGATTCGCGCAAAATTGCACTTGCTACAAATCGCGAACATCAAAGGCAACTATATTGGGCAGTCACTCTGCCCGAAGAGCTCTGAACGGCTCGGACATATATACATGAAAGTGACTCCCCGCTCCAAGCCTAGCCGTGGTCAGGTGTAGCACGTGATCGCCTCGTCGGGAGAGGCTACACTCCTCATGTTCGTGATACAGTAGTAGATACAATTTATCGATACGTGTGATTCCATCGCTGACCACCATGCGCCCGTTTGGTGACAGTACATGCTTCAAATGGAACTCCTGCACGAGACCAGATGGGCGGCCGAGAACGAGCACTACTTCAAGCCCTTGGCGGCGCACCTAGGGGTGGACGGCAACGCTCGGGGAAGAGGGGTACGTACTATACACATACATAGGGGATATTGGTATGCATTGCTCGTTACAAAGAAATGTGAGTTTCTGGGGTCTACCGCGCCGAGAAGTAGGTGCTCCTTTCGATATGATTGAAGCGACCGACCGACCGACAGACTGATCGGAATCTACCAACACAGAATTTTGACGAGAGAGGAATTTATCTTGCCTCGTGAGTGTCTAGCGACAGCGTCTACGTTCATACCTGTATTTCGATATCACTTTGGGAATAGAATAGATCTTGCGTGTTTCCTTTTTCGAGGCCACACCTATGTGTCGGGATGAAAGGTATATGAGATTGGATTTATTGTACCGCTGTACTTTTTTTTTTGCAGTCTAAGGAAACAACAGACAAACCGGAAAAATGGGAACGAAGCCTAAAATGAGAACCAAGCCGTATCTCCAGAACCATGTGGTGTATCAGAGAACCAAAATGATCCTGCTAAACCCCTTGGCCAGCCCTGTGAGAGGAGCTCGTCAGAACGGTCATGCTCCATCTCGTGCCTTCGGGTGGGCGCAAAAAGCGATATACGCTGGCTCTATTGTGATTTCTCTAGATGCTGGCTACCGCGGCGATGCCGAGGACTTCCAGCCTGAGCGACAGCTCATTCGAAGGCTGCTGTACAGCCCCACAGGACTGTCAACTTTTTTTCTTGGAGTTGTACACAATTGGTCTGCTTTCTAAAAAAAACCGTCCGTTCCCATTTTTTGTTTCGTTCCCATTTTTCCGTTTTGTCTGTTAAACGTCAAATTGAGTAAGAAATACTTGTACAACTACGGCAGTCATACCTGGTAGCCCGCAAAAACGAGCAAATGTTTTGCTCAAGCAGGAAAATAACGATTCGATTTGGTTTTCATGCTAAAAGCTTCCTTGGGTCCTATGGAGGAATGGCGATCTCAGTTATGAAATTTAAATAACGCCCAAATGTCAACCAACGCCCGCGGACAACCAAAGAGGCGAGCGACGGCGCGCGTGTTCTCCAAAGCGTCACGGACAGGGGCAGCTTTTGTTTTGCCGGCACCGACTAGGAGGGTATCGCTCTCGGGATGTCTTGGGGGGGCTGGCTCAGCCCTAAAGCCCCGCGTGGGAAGCAGCGACAACGATACCTCGATCGACGCTTCCTGGGCCGAGTAGTGACCTGTCGGTGGGGGGCAAAAGGGACTGGGTGTGCAGCGGGCGCGAGTAATATACTCTGTGCGAATTGACCGTCGGGCCTCGCGGCAACAGAAGTGGGCATGCCTTTCGGGAATGATGGGTCTCGTTTCTGAACCAGTCGACGGCAAAACTCGAGTTTGGGTGGGTTGCTTCGTTTGTATAGGCCATGCCTCGTGGAGTTGAACAATCTCACCCAAAATGAATAAACCGGAAGACCATTCGATGTCTCGAAGTAGTTCTTGTTTAACTTGGAGTTCTTGAATTTCATTCAAGAGCGTACACTTGGTGGTTCACTTTTCTACCCATTACATGCGAATCAAACCGAACGAAACAAACAATTTCGAAATTCAATAAGCCAAATCCTCGTTAATATTTCGAATACAAAGGTCTTGGTTCTATTTTGTCAGTATATTTGACGGAGATGTGTTACACTGGGTCAAAGCGATCACATCTCCTGGCTGCAGCTTTTCGCAGATGCGCTACTGTCCATCTGTTAATCACTCTATTTGACTCTGTCCCCCTCCCCCCCCCCCAACCTTCCCGCGAACTGCCCCAGTGTCATGCCCTGCCGTTCAATATTTAAATTTGCGCCGGCCGGTCTCTGCTCCTCCCCCCGCCGTAGCTCACACCGTTATACCGATACCGACACGGCCCAATACCCATAACTAACCTACCTTATGGGACAGAGATACTTATACAGTTGTAAGGTGTATCGCTTGGGCGTTTGCCCGATGTTGTGCCGGCATAAATATTTCAACACCCATATACTAGTTGTCCTCCGGCAATGGCCGAGTCAAATCGTGGTTCCTCGTATCCGGTGGGGGTAACGAAACCCCTAATACTATGTGAAACTTCAACAAGGAACACCAAATTCCACGCCGATATAACTTGATGAAACTTACCCGTTCACATGGTATACGTACCATTTTGAACTTCCCTTGACGCTGCGCTCGTTCTGTGAAGGTTGTGCGGTTGCAGTATCTACCGGCGCCCATCGAAAAGCTGGGTCTCATCGGGGAACACAATGAGGTGGGAGCAGCGCCTTGCTACCTTGCCCTTCCCAGACTGGTCTATGATGAATAGCGAAGATCTTCGCTCGGGGGGCTATGAAATACATTTGCAGCCTCATGGCGTGTTAAGTTTCTATTCGTACTGCACCTAGCCCCTTCGATTTGGTCATCGGTAATCGCGCTTACGGCTTTGTCCCAGAGGCCGGTTTCGGGTGCAACATCCAGGGCTCCGCGTGTCAGTAACTAGAGAAAATAGAACACTAAAAAAAAAACTGAATTCTCCCACATCAGGAATGCTTTCACGGGGAACAGAACGTAAACGGCGTGGGGGTCACGAAGGTTGCAGGCCTGATACTGAACACATAGGGGCATTTAACGGCCTGCCTTCTTCAGTCGAGGAGATTATGTCCTCTTTTCCCGTCTGTACGTGCACTGAGCGCTTGCACCCGAGCAGCCACGTACACGCACAAGGACAGCACCACCATCGTGCATGCTTAGTATAACAACGACAACGACTATCGAACAGAGGCGTACTGCGATAGTGATACGCCGTGCTACGTAGCATCGGTTCGCCGGAAATAGTTCGGACTGGCGGAGGTCCGGGCCCCGACTAAGGTACTATCCGGGGTACAGCGGTGTATCCCACTTGCGTTGCACGAGAACATTATTTGTTTCGATACCGCTGTATCTAGGCTGTGGTATGGTCTATCGGATTGGGCTTATACACGGTTTCTCATAAGCTAGTTTGGGGTAACTTCGTAACAGTATCGAGTTCCTCAAGCGAGAAACTCAGAGAACAGGAGTTGCGCACCTCACGATAGCATGATTTCGCAGGTACCTAGAATATGGGGGATAGCGCATGCCTTACGTTTAGGCTTGTTCGAAGTCGAAACACTCAGAAGGATAGTTTTCTTGGTGTTTTGTGCCTGCAACCAATGCACACAGCAGTGGACGAGAGGGTAGCGGAGCACCCTCCCCTTCGACAGGGGTGAGATCCTGGCATCGCTCGCGAGGTGGAAGATGTCGATGGAGTGGATGAGTATACCATTGAGTGCTCGATAACCTGCTGCAGTACAGCGTGTACAGTGCCCTAGTACTGGACATATAATAATAAAAATCAGTGCTTTCAGCATAGACGTATTCTTGCGCTTTTCACCTGAGCACATCGCCAAACTCCACTGCGTGGTCTCAAGACCCGACGCCATGACACGGACAGAGAGCGATACGTACCCCTCTGGGGCACATAAAATAGAGCTGCAGTGGTGGCATGATCGGATCGCCGTTGCCGCGGTAAATGGGAAGACCACGTCTAGATCGGATAGTTTCGGCCGGCCAAAGCTACTCGGCCGACTGACGGCCAGATTCCTTTGCAACCATAATGCTTTACGTAAGGCGCTTGGTTTCGCGATTTGCACCGCCCACACATGGCCTTGTTTGTTACGCTACCTGTGCCAACGAAACGTATCCCAGTCCAACATTGACGAAGGCTCGGAGCCACTTGCGCGGTGGCATAGACGAAGTCGTGAAAATAATGGCGTCATACTCCCCCCCCCATCGGAATCGGATATGGTACCAGTATACGATAAGAATGAACGCCTTGATAAGCGCGTACTGCTGTCTATGTCTAGGTTGTGCACCTGCTAGGGCACGGTGTTATGGAAGATGACGATAGAGCGCCTTTCAGGGTAGAGTCTGGCGGGGGGTCCGAGCTGGCAAGGATAACCAGCTCGCTTCGTCACGACACGGCTTACAAGCCTCACCAGGTCAGTGCTCAGTCAGCTATTCAACGGTTATATCGTGCTGTTTAACGGTGCGATACTTGTACAT
The DNA here is from genome assembly GCA_031213475.1 of Nereocystis luetkeana. Taxonomy (NCBI): domain Eukaryota; class Phaeophyceae; order Laminariales; family Laminariaceae; genus Nereocystis; species Nereocystis luetkeana. The sequence continues at coordinate 1,627,221 of JARUPZ010000022.1, forward strand.
TCCGAATATCATATCATCGCACAATACGTTGTTTTTTAGTCTTCCATAGCAGAACAGGCTCCAATAAATCTGGGGAGGGAATCATAGGTGAGAAAAAAAAACGCCTCCAAGGTAAGACGCACAGTAGTACCTGAAGCACGCTGTACATGCCAGAGAAAAAAGTTGAAATCGGCGTATATCATGTACATACGTGTATCAGATACAAAGGCTGTATATATACACGTAAGAGTTTAACCGAGACCGAGGGAGCCGTATGACATGAGAAACACAAAGCGAACAACGAAACGAAAGGCGCCGAACGAGAGAAGAAGAAAACGCAATGTCTATTTTCCCACGAGGTTGAGGCTTACTGCACCGGCCCTTAGGCATAACGACTTCTGGAAAGTATACCTGCACGCCGGTTGTTGGATGAGCTGCTGGTATGGTCCAAACGGTGCCCCATGGGGGTGTTCGGTGATTGATACTTGACGTACCATGATTTGTAGAGGGCCAAGGCTATGGTAGGGGGTGGGGGAGGGTCTACTCATCATCATGCATGGCCGTAATCGTATGACCGTAGACCCTCGCATCCCTACATTGCCGGGAAGGAGCTCGTCGAGTTTTTACCGACCCGGCCGACATTGCTTGCTCCAAGCGCGAAGCGCCGTGAGGCGTTGGGCGAGTCGCATGAAGGGTGAGCTGCATCCAACTAAGAACAGGGGTGGGAGGGTGTACTCGATAGGAGAGATATACTCGACCTCATGCATGGCCGTAGTCGTATGGCCATAGACCCTCGCATCCCAACAATGCCGGGACGGAGCGTGTCGGGTTTTCACCGATCAGGCAGACATTGCTTGCACCAAGCACGAAGCGTCGTGAGGTGTCCGGCGAGTCGCGTGAAGGGTGAGCTGCATCCTACTAAGGACCGATTGTGAGGCGGAGTTGCATATGGATGACAGCTTCAATAAGGTAATTTAATTTCCGGTGTAGGTAATTCCAGAGCCAGCAATGGGAGTACTATGGAACTGCCTCTTGGGTGCCTTACCTTGGACACTACGTGATACGATCACTCCTACTTGTGCGGAGTAAAGGTTCTTCACCTCGCACAAATGATCTAACTCCACAACCGCCAAAAAAAAAAAAACACGGTACCCTGGATGTCTTGCTTACGTAGTGAGCGGCATGTTTTACAGTGTCGTTGCCAACCGATGCCAACCCAACCAGGGATGGGGGGGGGGGGGGAGGTAATTTTAACGAGCGACGTTAGGCCACGCGCATGATTAGCTTGTGGTATACCAGGTATACTGCACTCCAAAGCGGACTTCACGGAACCTCAACGGCGCAGTATAAACGAACTATCCCATGGCGGTGCATGACAAGAGACCCGACAGCGCAAGAATAGCTCTCCGATTTGGCTGAACGACGAGGCCTCACAGCAACCCCCAAGATTTGATCCAAGCAACGCAGGAACTCACTTTGGTACCTTCTAATCAATCGAATCGAGACAGCCGCTCGAACAACAAATGGGGAAAAAATAGAAGTGTGTTAAACGCAGCATCGCCCTCGTAAGGTTAAAGACGGTTTTTATACAAAAACGCAGGAACACATATTGTAGCATGTGAGGTAAATGAACGCGGGAGCGAACCTCGGTAAGTATTTCACCATCTATCGAACCAAGACAACACCCCCTGCAACGACAGCAGTAATCGAACAAAGGGGGGACGCATGCTATACAGTATCGACCCACCAATAATGGGAAATACCTCAAACGGAGCATAATCGTACGACTCACACTTTTGCGGGACTCGATAAAATTCGACTTGACGAAACCGTGCCCAGCGGCGAGCGGTGCACTTAATCCTAAATAGCAGCCTGTGCTCAACGAGGCTTCTCGAGGGTCGCGTCTCTAAAAAATGGGTTTCAACCTTGCGCTGATGAGGCGTTTCCTTGTTCTGGCGGGCCCATACTGTACAGGATCACAGTATTATTGGGGGTATCAACGACGCGCCCCACGACAGGGGTAGAATTATTTGTCGGGAACAGTTCTGGCTGGCTGCCGAGGCGCCTTATCTGAAGAAAACTCCCCAACCCTTGTCTCGCCGGCAACACCATCGCTATTTCACACGGTATGCTTTTCGTTGCATACAAAGCAGGTCATTGCGTTACCCTTTCACTATCTCTCTCAAAAGCCTCATTTCCATGTGAGGTATATCTTCTGGGGTCAGGAGCCAAACAATAAAGGTAGGCGCATCCATCCCCATCGAAGCAGGCGCCACTCGTCCTCGGCCTCACTTCTGTACCCAAAATATTCCAACATGCAGGTCCACGCCGTCCAAAGCATTCCGGACGAAGACGTCGTGATCACGAGCAGCTCTCTGAGCCCCTCGGGGCCTCATGTGCTGACGGTTTGGGACCTTCCCACAGAGGAGGAACGGTCTAGCGAGAAGCAATTCTTGCCGGCACTTACGTACCGCCAAGAGACTCCCACGCGACAGGTTTGGAATGAAGCGTCCGCGCTACGTGTAGCAATCATGTACACTATTTAGCTCTTGTTGGCAGTTTACATGCTAGCTTGCATGCGAAACAATGCACGCTAAGCTGGTGCAAGTTTCGTGCAAGTGCGTGCAAGCTTCACTAATTAGTCAATGTTGGCAGGTTGCATGGAAGCTTGCATGCGAAACAGCGGGAACTAAACTGCTGCAAGTAACACGCAAGTGCGTGCAAGCTTGCATGCAAGCGCATGCGAGCCCAGGCAAGTTGCATGCAAAGTTAGTAGCACATATTTGTACACAACGCGCTACCGTAGGGGTTTCCACTTTCTGGCCAACGTTTTGCTCGCTGACGGGACTCCCTAATAAGGGCACTGAGTAACTACCCAATATCGCTAGAAGTCTGATTCGTGCTTGCAATTTGTTTTTTGGTGTATACACCTGCAGTCTGCAGTAGTTTCAGGCATTTTTCGCCAGGTTGTCTTTCCACGTTTTTCAAGGTCAGGGTTTTTGTGGGGTATAGAGAGGTCTTCACGCGTCATTAGCTTCAGAAAGTGTGAGGTGTGCCCCTATGGTAGTCTAGGATAGCTTGTATCATTTCACACGTCGGACACGTCTCAGACGCCAGCCTTTGACCAGGCCTGGGGGTCGACATTGTGACCGCTCACATCAACTCAGGACAGGTAAATCGCCACAATATACCACGTTTTCCATTAAATATGCGCAGAGAGCGGGCTTTGACTCTCGTTCCACTGTATGTGACGCCCAAGGCTACAGCAGTAGCGCGATAGCTTCAAAATACTTTTTTTGCCGCCGCTCAGAGCCACTAGGCTGAGCGACTACCTTATGGAGAGTATTCGAGCATTGCGCCGTTTGTTGTTCCCCGATGCACACCGCCGTGGGGGGTGTCGTTTCGTTGCTGCGGCAATAATCTATCTCAAACAAACAAAAATGTCTACTGTAGTAAGATATAGCTTTGCGTAAGGTCCAGAGCCGCTCACCCGACTGACCTGAACAGGGCAATGAGAATGGGAGTAATCTCTCTACCGTCCCCCTGGTGGCCTATACATCATATCGGCCGACCTACAATGGCCGTCAGTGCTAACTGCGAGCCAACTTGGTGCTTGAGATGCATGTCATAATAGTCGCAATAATATGTGGTTCGAGTGCCCAGTGAGCTACCGCATGTACTCTTGTAGGGCATTGTGCGATAACACGCGCAACCATCTTTCTGTTGGGCAATCGCGCAGTGCATATTCTTGTGCAGTCACCTAACCCACGATGTATATGTTCGGCTTTGCGGCGGTCTGATAGGTTGTACCGTATGCCTGCTACGGAAGGTGTTACACTTGGGAGCGGAAACCATGTATCAACCGTCGCAGCTCTCATATTTGTATACGAGTTGACCGATGTGTGTGCACATCTAACACAGGGGGTTCTTCATGGGCCCCAGCTAGATTACAGTGCAAACCCAACGCCGATCGTCGGACAAGGGTGTGTAGATATTTATGCTTGATTAACCTCGTACACCCCTGGCACTACCTGCACCGTAGCACGCTTGAGGTATGCCTTAGGAGGCGATAGTCTCGTAAAACGCCTTGCATGGAAATCGCACAGTTTAGGCGTCATTCTCTCACATGATCGCGGTCCGCGCTGTTTGGAGTGGCTGATCCTGCAGACGCCTTGTACGTCGAGTAGTTCAATTTTCTCCCTGGGCCCCTCAACGAGGTGGTTGTCTCTCTTCGGTATTCAACCCGGAGCATTGCCGATCGAAAGTGTTGATCGAAGCAACGGGCACTATGTGATTGAGGGATGATGGCACTTGATGTCCGGACAAAAACACAATGCGCCGTACGTCACGGGCTTAAGGTGATCCCACTCGTGCTGCTGCGCTGACGATACCCCCACAACGTTGAAAATAGTACAAATAATGTCATTATGATTTTGGTCGCTGATTTGGGGTCCCAAATGAGTTTTTAACATAGAAGGTGTCCACGGTAAAGGCCGCACCTTTCGGGATTGGATCCTAGGCTCCTCGCCTGGAGAGCTCTACAGCAGCATGCCCCACCCAGAAACTGATCGTGTGAAAAAACATCAAAGTCGATGACCCGATTGACAATCCCGTGGCCTCCGCACCGTAACACACAAGTTAATTGCATTTCAGCGATAAGGCGTGCCTCAATGCCTTACTGCCCATTTCTAGTTCCTCAGTGCCCCTAAGGGATCCTTGTCAGTGCCCATTGAAGCATGCCTCGCACTCGATAGCTGGCAACATACCAGGTACCACTGTACCAGGTAGCTGTTTACTCTGGGATACTCGGCGTATATATATGCCTGTTGGACCACTCGCTTGGGGGATTGTCGTCGAAGCGCAGAAAACGTAAAACTCGTTCAAACGACGACACTCGGAGTGCGTACGCGGGGAAGCATTAGTATGCTGGACGAAGCTGTGGAGCTTCGTTTGTTGGAGGAAAAATATCACCTAATGGTTTGAGATGATTGCCTCATAAGGGTCGCACCCAACAAGGCTAGACCCCCGTATCCGTGCAATGCCGGGACGAAGCACGTCGGGTTTTCACCGACCGCGCAGCCAAACGCGAAACGCCGCGAGGTGTTGTGCTGGGCGTGTCGCATGAAGGGTTATTACGGGGGGCCGTAGTTAACAGGACCTATGGTATACATAAACACCTATATATGTAACCATTTTTACTAACAACATTTGGTCCTGTTAACCATGGCCCCCCGTAATAGCTTCATCTTGCTGAGTACCGCGCTTGAGGCTAATTTTTCTTGCATATGATGACAGATTCAATTGTTTGATTTGGGTTTTTGATTTGCCCGCGCCCAGAGACAGCAATGGGCTTACTGCGTGCTATGGTAGAGAGGGAGGGGTATAGTATCACTCCTGTTGCGACGGCGTTTAGTCCAATCGGGAGATTGGCTCTATTTCTCACTCAAGATATGGTTTGAGAGCCTGCTGTCGGCGCAGCGGATACAAACAGTACCATCCCAGCGCATATCGAAAAACAAGAAAGGTATGAAAGCGTAAGACTGCACACAAAATGGGGGGCGGTCATTCGGCCGACCGAGCGGCCATGAGCGGCTGAACCAATTCGAGCCTAAACGTGACCTATCTTCTTTGGCAGGAATGTCCGTTACCAAATGTTGGACCTTGACGCATCCCCTTAACCACCTGTGTTCCTACGTCAATGCCGCTTCAGACAGTGATATTGTGGGCCCCTTCTCTGGAGATGGTGCTGACGGGATGCTCCGAGAACGGCTCTCTGCTTGGATGGGACCTGCACCCCCTGAAACAATCGGCGAAGCTCTGGCTGCACACCGCCGGGATCACGCACGTGCACGAGCTGGTGGGTATGCAAAGCGCTATGGCCGCAGCGGTATTCATGTATAGCACCGATGTTTTCCGAGCCAAGGTGCAAGCGCTGTCTGCGCAACGCCGCCGAACATCAGGCACACATACGAGTCGAGCTGGAGAATAAAACAAGAGCAACGGTAGGGGGTAAACACCCAAGTCTTCTGGGGGTGCTCACTTGAGAAGCTCTCTAGCCCACCCAAACGCTGAGTGTAACAAATAGTGTATTCTAGCAGGTATTACGTAAGACACACAGTCGGTCACATGGGTCAGGCTATCTAACGATTTTCGCAGTAAAACACAAAATGATATTAGAAAAATGTTGAGAACATCCTGGAGTCTCACCAGTCAGGCTTTTTCTTGGCAAAGAAGGCATACCCCCCCCTAAGGGCCTACGGTCATACGACCACGACCATGCGTGGGATTGAGTAGGTGCCGTGGAATTTGGAGGCGTGCTCCGGTACAGATAGCACCAAATGTTCGTGGGTTAGGACTCACTTGACTATAGTGCAGGAGCTCTATACCTCACCCAGAAAACCGATTTACATAAAAGCAAAAAAACGTGCAAACCGATGAGTATTCTCGGGAATCACAGGCCCCGCAAACCTCTACGTAGGGTTTCGCGCTCTGTAGTCGTACGTCAACGCGTGTGCATGCACCATATAACATGTACTCTCCAACGCGCTTGTTTACAACACTCGACCACATGTACCACATCTACGGCAACCACATCTGAGGCGGGAACTCGTACCATTGAAACCCACCGTTGTCGCTCGAGCGAACCCGCGAAAAAAATGGTCAAACGCTGTTAATCCTGACATTCCAATATTACCGGCATAAGAAGCCCGGTCAATCAGGAACATTTGCCTTGGGAGGTAAACTGTGCTACTTCTATCGTAGCACGCCTCTTTGGTGGATACACGTCAATCATTAGATGACCGGGGTTGCTTAGCCTCATCAGGAATATGCAGATGACGTTAAGTGTATTCTGCGACCCCCCCACCAAGCATTGCACGCCCTCTACAACACATTCGAGCACTACAGTATATCGTGTGTGCCCCGCGTGTCGACGACCAACATTTTGCGCACTGCACACCCTATCGTACTCGTCGTTCACCATATCATGCGTGGAATATTGCACACGCTATCATTCGAACACAATGATCTGCGTGTGTTGCACTGCACACACTATTAAGTGACACTGGGCATTCAGCTGAACACCGTTCCATTGGTTGAGCACTTCACGTGAGCAAATACCGTTGTTAAGCATGATATTTTCAGGAGTAACCGTTAGTGTTAGGACTAGCGCAAAACCATCGCGGTCGTGCTGCGCGAACAAACGTTCTTCAAGTCACGTTTCGGGTGAGATAGTGCGCTCCTGGTACAAGGAGGTCAGAAAATAATAAGCCACCATCCCTACCATGGCAGTGCTGAAAACCTTACTCACACCCTGTTATAGGTAGGCCGTACCGGAGGGGCTCCGCACATCGTTACGGCTAGCGTTGATGGGACGATTGCTGTCAGCGGTGAGACTAGCAGAGGGGAAAGAACGATGCCCGTGGGAGATGGGGTGCTCCAGCGGTTGCAGGTGGGAGAATGTGCTGGTGGGATGGGATCGAATGGGACGGGATGGAGTGGGATGTGATGGCCCGGGATGGAATGAAATGGGATGTGAGGGGATGAGATAGGATGAGATGGGATGGGATGGGATAGGATGGGACGGGACGGGATGGGATGGGATGGGATGGGATGGGATAGGATGGGATGGGACGGGATGGGATGGGATGGGATGGGATGGGATGGGATGGGATGGGATGGGATGGGATGGGATGGGATGGGATGGGATGGGCTGGGATGAGATGGGATGGGATGGGACAGGATGGGATGGGATAGGATGGGATGGGATATAATGGGATGATAAGGGATAGAATGGGATGAGATGGGATGGGATGGGATCGGATGTGATGGTATGAGATGGGATAGGATGGGGGGGGATATGATAGGATAGGATGGGATGGGATGGGGTGGGAAGGGATGGGATGGGATGAAACGGAATGGGATGAGATGGGATGGGATGGGATGGAATGGGATAGAATGGGATGGTAAATGTGGGTGGCTCGATGGATGCGCGGGTGGGTGTGGTTGGGTGGGCGGGTGGGTTCGTGTGAGTTGGTCGAGGGGTGGGTGGGTGGTTGATCTAGGGGGGGGGTTAGTCGGGGGGGGTGAGTGAGTAGGTGGGTGCGTAGATGGGTGAGTCGGTGACTTCGTGGGTGAGTGGGTGGGTGTGTGGATGGGTGCGTGCGTGGGTGGGTTTTCGTGGAATGGAGGGAGGGTACACATGAATTGCCGTTGTCACCTGGCCAGGAATGGCGATGCTCTGGTTCTTCACGAACATTCGCTTATAAAACCCCTAAGTCTTCGAAACGTCGTTGTAGGCAAGGGTATCGCTAGACGTTTTACAATTTACTACCCGTCAACCATGGATAGGGCAACGCGCACCCCATCCGTATTAACCGTATCACATATGAACGTGCCCAACTGTGTGCATTTGCTTTCCATTCGATTATTATCAGATACTCGTGGTTTCATATATCGCGTGGAAATCAACCGTACCCAAGTCAAGAGGCCAATACAACACCGTTGCACATGGCTATACCCAAGAAGTTGGAACGCTTAGATTGCCATGGGTGGCGCGAAACAAAGTACGTTTCCGGCATCTGACGAAAATATAAAGATAACCAACAACCTCGGTTAACGGGAAACGTCACGTGCACCTCAACACAAAACAAACTGGGTATAAATCGTTGGAGCCACTATCGACAGCTCACCTCTCATCCACCTTGCCCCACACGAACAAGGACGGAAACGTTATCGTACAAAACATTATACGAAGACCAAACAGTCCTTACATTTCCGCCCAGAATAATGCGGCCTGTACGCAAAACGAGCCTTTCGTCGTGATTTGTACGTGTACCTCGAGGCTGTTCATGAGGTGTGCTATTTATTGGATGGCTTGAAATTTCGAGCTCAAACCTTCGAGCTGCCTAAAGATCCCCACAGAGGGGCTATCCAACACCATTGGATTCAATGTATGTTGACGACATCCATCGTTAAACAAATACTGCAGCCTATGGCATTGCGTATGGGGCTTTACTCGGAGTTTACAAGAGGCCAGTTACTTTCTTTGTTGTGTGAGAGATGGAGATTCTCAAGACAGCTCCCTTCGGCAAATGTAGGCACTGTCCTGATCTTAGAACGCGTACCCCTATCTGCGTACACGTAGCTCACTCTTGTCTTTGCACAAACCCGACCAGTGTACACTAGCGTACTTGCCGCGCGATCCATTTCACCTCGCAGGCGCACGAGAGAGGGGTGGCGCACATGGCGTTTTGTCTTCACTACTCGCTGGCGCTTTCCGCGGGGTTTTTCGTCAACGCCGTCGAGACAGCGTCTGACATTCTCGCGTGGAAGCTCGACCGCGATGGGGGGATGCTCGAGCAAGGCATTCACAAGCGTCTGAAGGGGCACGAGGGTCAGGTGAGCCAGCCTTTTTACGGTAGGAAAATATGTCGGGAGACGTATCAATCATAAACTTCCTGTCGGTCGGGGCTCATCCGTCGAGGAAAACCCATGCGTCTAGGCTTATAGAGGGGAACACTCGTGCGCCGGGTGATGCGCCGCTCAACCTTGCCATCAGGTGCGGGAGAAAAAGAAGAGATATAATGTTGCGAAGTCTCGAAAAAGGTTGTAAATGAGCCGTGATGTCAAGGGGCCTCTCGTCCCTGTTCCCCGTGACCCTGGAGAATCATCCAAATATCATGTTATGCAACCCATTTAGGAGAACACAAAAGCCACCGTATATGCCCGTTGGACGATTTTCAGCTACATAAATCACACCGACCAACATATCAGAATACATCAGACATTTGCGCGACTGTGAGCAACTGTTATGTCCTACACATAAGTCCACTACCTCCTGATATGAAATCCGCAGTGTGTGTGTATGGGAACCTCTATCATTTTGTTTGGCCGCGGCTGTTTTTTTTAGTTAAATAAGGTTATTTCCAATTGTGGATGTTCTGTGGTTCAAGTGGAAAGTATGTAGCAAGCATCGAAGAACCAAAACAGAAAAATACACCACAGGTATTTTCAACATCCTGATCAAGTGATCGAACAACGGTGAATATACCTTCGTGTCCTGGATTTCTCGCTGCCAAGGCTCTGCCAAGGCTCTGCCAAGGGGTGTGCCTTGACCCTGTTTGTCAAGGGATGAAGGCGCCGTCTCCTCGTAGGGGAGGAGCCTATCCGATATTCCTCGGCTTCTTCATATGAGGACTTCTACTACTGTATATTCTATACTACAGCATATTCCGTCCAATAACCGGTTTTATGACAAAGTGCACGTGGAAGGGCCCGCTGTACCACGCGTAGTGTTGTAAGGTAGGGAGGCCCGTGCTAGGGTAGAGCATGCCTTGTACCTAACACGTAACACGTTTCGCCTGAAATATGTCACTGGGACTGACCTGTCTCCCAGACCCACTATCGTTGTGACACAATTTCCAGCGTTCCACGTTAGTATCAGTGCTATACCTAGGCTATGAGATTGAGATTGTTACATCGGGCTGCATTTCAAGTATTTCCCAAAAAAAGCTGTTTTTCGGAGGAAGTATAGAGCTATTCAAGTTGGCCTGAGCCTCATAGAAAACTAAGCGCCCCCCCTAAAAGGGCAAAAATACGCCTCGCCAACAACAGCAAAGGGTAGTTCGTTGGTGTAGGGAACACCGTATGTCGGGATGGTTTGAACCCCAAAGCAGCCCCTTTGCTTAGGCAGTTAGGGAGGACGAAAATGCTATTGGAGGGAAACTAAATCCCGAACGCAGTATGGCTCCTGGACTTCACTGTCGCACCTAGCCTACAATTCCATTCGCCTCAGCAGTAGAGGCCTAGCAGTTTCCCGGCAAGGGGAGTTTCTTCTTGTTGTGAGGGTTGCGACGTTCAAGGGAGGGCGAGGTATATGATTCACATTGATTGGGCGAACACTCATCCCACGGCGGGGGGTTAACTTTTGGAATATTTGTTTCGCGTCTGGCTATTTGAACTCCTCCATGAGAAGCGACTGTATCTACTTGTTTCAACAGTATGATATATTTTATTACTACGTTCGTGTTATAGTAAATATTGTCGAACTACGTACTATGACGAGGGGCCATAGTAAATAGGACCTACCGGAAACACGAAACCCTATGTATTTCCCTTTTTTTCACTAACAATAATGGGTCATATTTAGTATGGTCTCCCGTAGTAGTGAATGTGAAGACTGGTCGGTACGCGCGAACGGCCTTCTTCGACGTACCGAATGTTTGGGTGAAAATATGTCGAGCTCTTCATGTGCGGAGCTCAGGAAACAAGAAACCATCCCTTTCGTGTCATTTCTCCGAAATAAACAAAAAAAATGCTGCGCACGTACCGTAGTAGTGGTTACGTCTTTTTTCAATCGGATTTTGTTCCTCACGCAAAGAGCTACTACAATCGAGAGCGCTCTGGATCTAGCGTGTTTTCTACAAATATGGACACGTTCGTTCGATACCTTTAGCCGATGCGATTGCGCATTTTACATGACGTAGCTTTATATTGCTTCCCAGGACTAATTGTTTTAGTTGAGGTGTAGACCTCTCCAAGCGAGAGGAGTCTCCCGAAATGCAGGTGCTGCCTCTGTTGTACGTACCGCAGCACGCGCCGGGAATGTTTTCTTGCGGAGGACCCACCTTTTCGCAATCAAGCTCAAGGAGGCGGAGGGGACCCACTGGAAACCGATTATGTACGTTGTCTAGCAGCGCGAGAAGCCAAGAAACACTCTTCGGAACTGCACCCACAGCCTTGGATAAACGATGTTTAACACCCCAACAAAGAAAACCTCTTTATTTAGAACTGCACCCAGAGTTTCGCAGAAACATTTTTTTTCTGACATACATGTGGCTTGCTGTAGGAACACACCCAGTAGTAAAACGTCTAAAGCCGGCCCGCTTTGACCGCGCTCGGCTTACAAAATGTTTTCCTTGCAGGACTATTGCACGGAAGCAAATTATTCAGAACCAAATGTTGTGTGCAGACGTACGGGGACACATGTTGTTTCGTGTCTGTCGTGGTGAAATTGTTGCCCCGTCCGAAAAAGTACTAAACTTCCTCTCCACGCTCCCTCTATCGTGTGCGACGAGCGAAGGTTATCGGTCTGGCGTTCATCGAGGAAGAACGCGAGGTGGTGACAGGGAGCACCGACGCCACGTTTCTGGTTTGGCACATGCCAAGCCTCGTGCTCAAGCAACGCTTCACGCGGTCACCAAGCAGCCCCCTGGTGAGGCGTACTCCTGTATTCCGGTTAGGCGCTCGCTGATGACCTGTACGACCACCTGCATCCTCTCAGCCTTTACCCTTTTGGATGCTGAAGATACCAACTTCACCAACGATAACTGTGGCGTCATCGGCCGTCTAGGACCAGCGCGAGCGCCCTCGTAGCAGTACCGGTATATGGGGTAGGATCATGTTGCGCCCCTGCCGTGCGATTCCTTGCTTTCAACCGTTGTGACTCGGGCACCAACGATTTTTGTCAGACCCCAGTCAAGCGGTAGCCGTGCCTGTACTCGTCATGTTCCATCGCCGATTTTTCGCTCTGAAGTACCAGCGGGGTCTGTCCCCAAATATCTCACCCCGAAACACTACTTCGAACACGATTGTTCGCGCAACGCGACCAACAATTGCACCTGGCACCGTATGCGCTAGTCCTACAACTAAAATATCCTATAAATAGTAACGGTATCATACCAAGCGGTAGTTGTTCACTGGACGAGCTTAACCAACCAGAACCTGTCGAGCCAAGAAGTGCATCCTCCCCCGCCGTGGGATGAGTCCTCCAAGCCCCTGAAAACACTGAAGCACGCCGTTCTATCTTTCGCTCTCTCCGACAGGCGGACCAGCCGATTTCAACATTTTCTCTGGTACCAAAAGTTGGAAGTCGGCCACATCTGCTCGTCGCCGGAATGTCGGGGACGGGGGGACTGGAGATTTTCACTCGAGTGAAGAAAACGGTACACGAGGCCCTGATCAAGGCAGAATTCTGCCCTTACCTTCAGGTGAGACATCCCGCAACAGCGCTCGTGTCTACTGCGTGCCTGGGCCGAAACGCCGGGCCACGATAGAAAGCGGTGGTGGAACCGCCATGGGGTGTTCCATCACCTACTGCTGGATGCTACAACTATGGTGTACGAAATTCAGGTCGTACAGGTCACTGAATGGGGGTTTTTCATTGCAATATCTATTACGGGGGACCATAATTAATGGAACCTATGGTATACATAAAAGCCTATATATTTCATCATTTTTACTAACAATATTTGGTGCTATTAACTATGGTCCCGCGTAGTAGTTTGTTTTGGAAATCTAAGTAATGTAGACAATTGCGGCCGGTCGCGGGGGGGGGGGGGGGGTTGTTGTCCCAGAGGAAATATTATAAAACGGTCGGTTCTACTACCTGCTTGGACAGGGGAGCCGTGCCACGGTATATAGGGGGCCATGGATAGGTAATGCCGGGTATTCCATGGTATACTTGATCTTGTGGGAGGACGGAGGGAATGGGACCACCAATGCTTGTCCGAGGCCAGAAATCAGACAGCATTGTGTCTACTACGGAGGACCATGCTAATAGGACCCAATGTTGTTAGTAAAAAAAGGGAAATCTGTGGGTTTTCGCGTGTAATCCAGGTCCTATTAACTATGGTCCCCCGTACGTGCATGCTTGGACACGAGACCAGGCCGCGGTTCGGGGGGGGGGTGTACTCGATAGGAGAGATGTGCTCGATCTCATGCATGGCCGTAGTCGTATGACCATAGACCCTGGCATCCCTACAATACCGGGACGGAGCATGTCGGGTTTTCACAAACCAGGCAGACATTGCTTGCACAAAGCGCGAAGCGCCGTGAGGTGTCTGGCGAGTCGCATGAAGGGTGAGCTGCATCCTACTAAGAACCGCTTTTGGGGCGGACTTGCATATGGATGACAGCTTCAATGAGTTGATTTAATTTCCGGTGTAGGCGTTTCCAGAGACAGCAATGGGAGTACTATGTAACTGCCTCTTGGGTGCCTTACCTTGAACGCTACGTGATACGATCAATTCCCTTGTGCGGAGTAAAGGTTCTTTACCCCGCACAAATGATCTAACTCGACAACCAGCTGTGGGCGACCGCCAAAAAAAAAACAAACGGTACCCTGGTTGTCTAGCTCACGTAGTGAGCGGCATGTTTTACAGTGTCGTTGCCAATCGACACCAACCCAACCTATATAAAATAGGGGGGGGTTCGGGGGGGGGGGGGGGCATACGTACAATATGTCAAGGGACAACCCATGGCAGACACTACCACCCCACGAGCAAATCCGAGCAACGTGAATCGTCGGGTGTACCGTATACTTGGCATACGACACCAACGCTATGTGTCATAACATAGTGCACCCCCTCGTACAATTTTCCAAGCTGTTTTTTTTTACAACGGGAACAGTCCAACGAGCGAGCGACGCAATGCCACGGCCTGGGTATACATACCCTTGCGAAGCACGCTTGGCATTCTAACGATATCGCGTTATCATAGGTAGCCCGGTCAGCCGAAAACGTTTTGGCTAGCGAATGCTGCGTGCCTACCCACACCGTATGGAGCGACCGTCTTTACAATACCTCGTACCTCGTTTCCCTTCATGGGGAAACATTAATTTTCCCGAGGAAACATTCATTTTCCCGGGGAAACATTCATTTTCCCTCTCGCTTGAGTTACTATTGCGGGGGAACCTAGTTAACAGGACCTATGGTGTACATAAAAACCTAAATATTTAAGCATTTTCACTAACAATATTTGGTCCTGTTAACTATAGCCCCCCGTAATAACTACATCTTCGGAACATATATGAATAATGGTGTATATATACTGTGTGTGTTCCCTGTTGTGTATATTTAGAAATGCCTTTCAGCCATGAAACGAAAGCATGGCAGAGGTAGAGGGGGGGCACGTTTGGGTCTCTTCGTTGCTGGTTCGACGAGATTTTGCAGTTAAAGAAACGACGTCGCAATCTTATTTGTGTGCTGCAACGTTTTTCGTTCTCTGCCTACATCAGGTTTCATGTAAACGTTTTTCCAAGTTAGATTTCGTGTCCCTCTTCTGGCACAAAACAAATAATCCAAACTATAGCTCAATCAATTAAATAATACCTGGTGTCAGGTACTTTCGTCCGCTCCTATCCCCTCGAAAAAAATAATCCACTCTAGCTCAAGTTTTCAAAGGATATTTGATTGCATCCACCCCTACCCCTATTAGCTAAATGTGGGGCGTCTTAAAAGAAATCCCCTCTTTGGCATATGTTATCACGGCACCAGCACACCTGGTGATGGTCTTGGGTTGACGCTCGATGTGGTTCAGATTTTCTAGTATTAGTAGAGCTTTCGCAGGCCTATTTCCATCTCATGACTGTATACTGTACGATGTTGTTGTATGCGGCTCAGAGATTCGTGACAATCAGCGCACGGCGAGTGACCGTGTGGGACGGGAAAACAGGAGAAGCACTCACAACGTTGCCGTCGAAGCGCTTGCTCGGAAACGAGGAGGCTGACATCACGGCTTTTTGTTTGGATCACCAGGTATGCTGGTGATGCAGGAGCGGTCACTATTTTGGGTGAGAAGTCACGCAGCAGTCAAACGAGTGTCCACTTGTTGTGTGGATTGACGGGTCTCGGTCGGGTAGATGATCGGGCCGTTGGTCTATCGGTTGATCTGTCGGTCGGTGGGTCGGTCGTTCCGTCGGCCATTCTGTCGAATGGTTGGTCAGTTTGTCGGTCGGTCATATGGTCAGTCAGTCTGTCGGTCGGACGGTCAGTCGGTCGGTCCGAGCAATACCACGGTAGGGGTGGCGTCTTAGGTTTGAAGGTCCCCACATTAGGAGCTCAATACATCAACCCGAAATAGGACTTTGAACAAGTTTGTTCGCGCGACCCCGCCCACAGGTATATGCGCTATAGGTCCTATAGTAAGCATACCAAATTACGCTAAGTTTCTTACGATGTGGTAACACTGGTAACATTTACCTTGAGGAGCGCAACCGGTCAAACAGTATGAAACCGAACAGTGGTACACACTCCGTGGCAATACGCGTCGGGTGGGCGATCGGTCGGTTGCTTCAGTCGTTGTGAATGAGTCCCCCTATTTTCGTTTCGGTACCTCAAAACTTTGAAATCCGTATTCGGTCGTCTTTACTCAATATTTGCGGTGATCAGCATCTTAATCATAACATCAAATTGTATTGTATTTTCCGTCCAATATGAACGGAACGTTCGACGTCGACTACTCGCAAACACGTTGAGAAAGAAGAAGGAGGTTATACTACCCGGCTCAGACATGTGCGCGAGACGTTTTCCATACAGACTTCATCCCGCCAAAGACCTGGCGTGAAACAAAACAATCTACAGCGGGGACCTAGCTGCCCTGAACGACATAGAGTACCATGGAATAGAGGCATTGTGAGTGCACCGCTTTGACACGTGTCCCGATTAGTATAGGGTTAGAACCTACCAGGTAACACTTACGAGGCTCCTCGCTTCAGGAGTTCCATGCTGCTACTAAGTCAAAGCTGAATCTGATCAAATCCTTCGGCCGAGCCAGACGAATAGTGTCGTAGCCTACGCGGAGGTAGGTGTGAAGAAGAACCCTCCCAAGGCAGGGGCTGCAGTCTTTAGCTCAACATTGTCCGCCGGGGTGCGTCCCTCGAGGGAACAAATTAGCAGGTACTTGTTACTCTGATGCATTTCGCTAGCTGTACTACATGCATTGGTGCGAATAGATATAGTAGTCGGGTTGCGCGGACAAACGTTGTCGAAGTGATACTTTGGGCTAGAGGCGTTCTACGATAGAGGTTCGCCCTATAGTTTCTGAGGCTCCTCATTTAAGGAGCTCCACATCCGTAGCGGGAAGGGGGGAGAAGAGCCTGCTATGTGACCCCGGATCTGAGTCACGAGTTGGAAGGAGAGAGAAGAAGATGTGCGAAGATAATGAATGGGATCAGAAAAAAAAAAAAAAAAAACTCCCACCCGAGCATTGACTTCAGCAAAACCCAACTTGCATCCCGGTGAAAATTTCCATGGCCCACGTATGCAAACCCCTCATTTTTAGGAACAAGGTAGACATTCCGACAAATTTGGGTTCAGGAGACCCTCCATTCAGGAGCATTTTCAGTTGAAACGTGCGACCCCTATCGTAGAACGCGTCGTTAGATTGGGCTCTCCCCGTGTGAGGAAATGACGGAAATAAGGCACCAGCCCCAGACGGCATTGGTCTACTACGAAGCATATTGCATTTAGTTTACATGGGAGATACCGGGTGCAGTAGTGCCTGAGCTGAGGAGTGCCGCACAGCAAACATTATTCGGCCACACGCTGCTACCAAGGTCGTAGGACGCGCATTACCTGCAGCAGCATGAAAATGTTATGTTGCGCGGAACAATGCTAACACGACACGCATTTTCAATTTCCCCAACCCTGGTCTCCGTTCTGAGAGAAGGGTCACAAGCTCGTGGTCGGCGCTGATACCGGAGAGATTAGAGAGTGCCTGTCTCACTGCGGCTCGCTGATCCGCCGCCTGGACCCGCACCATGGAGCCGTGAACGGCCTATCGTTCGCCTCGAGAAAAAGCGACAAGTGAGAAAGACAGACAACGATTGGTAGTAGTGTTCGATTAGAGTGAGTTGCTCGTCTCGTGCTTGTTTTGACAAGCTGTGAAGAGACGAGAACGTTGATGTATATCTGGTATATATTTTTGGGGTTGGCTGTTGCGTTGTACGTCATGTTTGCTGCGACAAACAGCTGTGAAACGAATAGCTTTGGTGTTATGCAATTTTCTTGACGGTTGCGTTTATCCTATTCCTCGTATGATCACCGTACACAATCTGATTGTGAAAATTGGTGCAGGCACCACGCGATGGGCATCCCTAAATGCCAGGTACATACTCATTATGGTGCTATAGTACAAAAATGAGGGTGTCACTAGTGTTGTCGTAGAGGCTGCTGTATGGAGTAGTCCTAGTGGCTGCGGGAGCTGCCGTGACGACGCGTATGAGGTCTGGCCAAGCATGGCGCTTGCCCACAGTCAGCATCAACATTTACGACAACAGTCACCGCATTGGGCCGTGTTTCAGTCTAGATTCTCAGTCAACCAGAACGTGTTCGCGCCCCCTACGTGCCCCTTCTGCTGCACTGCACCGCACCGTAGAGGAATACCGCGCTGTAGAGGCATACCGCACAGTAGTATCATGCCATACCTTCCAACTCCATCTATTTCCGTGCGTACGAACACAACCTGAATACAATCTTCATATATATATGAGCGCTCTTACTTTTGTTACTTGGCAGATGCCTCTTCAGCATCGGTGGAGACGGGGCGCTCAACGTCCTTGACGACGCCGACGCCACCGGCTACATAAAACCTCCCGAAAAAAGTCAAACATCCACAAGAAAACCACCTTCTCCTTCGCAACACTCTACACGAGCCAAAGAGTGGGGAGGGGACGCTCCACCTTCGCAAAGACCCACAAGACCTACGACAGGGTGGAAGTTAGACGCGCCTCCAGCATCTTCGCAACGCCCCTCACGAGGTACAGGGTGGGGAGGTGAAGCTATATATAGCAGGCCCTGCTCTCGTGCTAGTTCCACCGTGCCCTCTGGGGCGGAGCCAAGAGCAGACGAGTCCTTCGGTGCTTCCCGTCAGAGAGCACTGAAAAATCAGGTTTCCACACACGAGGTGTACACACGACGTGGAGAGGGGCGGCAGGCAATAAGCGAATCACCAGACAGATGGAAACACGAAGGCGTACAACACGCAGTAGTTGATGACCAGCCGGAGGCGACTAGCGAAAGGGAGAGAGGGGGGGGGCGAGGAGGCGGAAGGGAAATGCAAGGCGAAGGAGGGAGGTCTGTTCTATTGCGGCAAGTGATATTTGCTCCTGGCAGCTCCGACGGAGAAAGGGAGGAGGAGGAAGGAGCAGGAGAAGGAGGAGGGAACCAACGCGGAGTTCAAGGCTTGAATGTTACAGCCCACGCTAACGCGCTAGGGCTAGGCGTCGCGCCTAAGGGGGTGTGTCTAGCGCGCCAGCATAGACCGGCAACTTCTCCCCTCGGGGGTAAGGAACCTACGCCTCCATATTCGGCAAACCCCCAACACGCCGATGGGATAGCGAAACGTGCGGTTCTCATGAACAGTTCAGGAGATGGTAGGGGCGGGGGTGTCAGCGCTGGCTTCCGGGCGGGGTCGCCGGCGCTTTCTGTGAACAACAGCAGCGGTCTTCGGCAACAGGGCTCTTCTTCGGACACATCGGGGCGTACACCTGCAAACGTTGATGACATGAAGGGCGAACACACTTCCTCGTCCGGAGGTGGTAGATACTCCGGGGGCTCGTCTGTTCCCACGTCGAACGTCAGGTTTGACCTATTTTTCCAGTGTGCTACACCAATGCCTTATAGGGCAGGTGCCTAATTGCCCGAGCTCCTTACACGAGGAGATCCATCTGTCGCCCGAAATATACATTCCAAGGCCTTTGTCCGCGCTCAACCCGACGATACGTTTCTTTGTGCCAACCCTGACACAGCTATAGTGGAAACAAACATACTAGCCGGTAGTTTCTTAGTTCGGGTAGAGGTCAACCAGTCACGAAATATCGAGCGAAAAGGTGCACCCCCTACCTTGGGGTGAGTCGCCTACCTACATCGCGATGATTGTGGCTTACGAAAGAAATTGAGGCGTGATGTAGCTGGGGTATCCTTTTCTGGCCGAGACGTTTCAGACTGACGGGGCTCTTCAACTGAGCGGGTAAGGCATGCCTTGTCGTTGGAATCGTATGCGACCCGCGTCCAACAGTATCCACGGGATAGGTGATTGGGTTAAGGCGTGTCGTTCTACCGGAGGTCCGTTTTTGCGTGAGGTACAGTTTACGGCCCCTCAAGGAAGAGGAGCTCAGAAAACATTCGACGTCCGCCTTCCGCAGTATGTGTACATTTGTAGTGTGCCCCCCAGAAGAAGCCGCGTGTAATTGACAACAGCGCGAACGGTCTAACCATGTGGTTGGGGTTTCTGCAAACAAGGGGAGACCTATGCCTGAAGCTTGCCTACTGGGCAAATTCATGCGAAAACGAGAATCTGGTTGGCCCATCCGGCTTCAAAGAAGAGTTTGATTGGTCGAAAAATCATCAAAAACGTACGTATCACGTCAGCGGAGGTGCCCACTGATTGTTCCATAAGATGGATATGAACCGCAGCCACACAATGACAAGGAAAGACACTTGAAACTACAGTATAACGGGGGACCATAGTTACGAGGACTTAGGGTCTAGACAAAAGCCTATATATTTGCATTGCATTACTCACAACGTTTGGTCCTATTTAACTATAGTCCCCCGTAATAGTAGCTCAGGGTTGTCTGTGCTGCGTTAAAGGAGGCGACATAAGGGTTTCCTTCCTTCGGGTGATACTCGTGAGTAATCGAAGTTGAAGCTCAAAAATAGTTGCAGATTGTTGGGTCGCAAATGCAGCTAACATCGAAGAATTATTTGATTGCTACATCTACGGTTGCAAAAAAACGAACCCATTTGTTTTTGTACGGTGTACATACGAAGCAGGTTGAAGTTCGCTAGGGTGGCGCAGACACTGTTGCCTTTTCAAGTCCGAGACCAAGCGCCCGGAAAGAACCCACCCATGGAGAAGAAGGAGGATGGTGTCCACCCAGAGTCGATGTTCGGCAGGCCGACGGTAAGCGCCGAGAAACGTTCGGCTTATGCTATCCCAACGATTTACCTAAATGCAAAGGATTGGTTTGAGCTAAACCATGTGACTGGAAAGATGACTCCGAACAGGTTCGTTTCGCGCCGCCCGACCAGCATTCCACGCGCTACGTTTATTGGTCGTGAAACATATGTACTACTGTAGCGAAAAAGCATCACACTACCCGGTATACTACTTGCTTCTCTCTCGAGGGACTCACTCGGTCAGAATGTTTCGGCCCGAAACCTGCAACTCCCTTCTGTGGGATGAGTCAACAGATCGTTTTGGGGTATTTACCGCGCCCGCTACGATACACAAACCATTGGATACTGTACTTCGTTTAACCATGGTCTCCACACCCGGAAAACACCAGGAGACAGGCACGGATGCCGAAGAGGGCTGAATGCCTCGTTGGAACATCTCGTTTGGGCCCGTGACGCGTGCTTATATACGCTAAAAGAGGGGTGACACGTTTCGCCCAGAATAGTTGGACTGATTAAAGGGTCCTCAGCTGAGGAAACACCCTACCATTGTATCGTTGTGTTACAATTGTTGCGGTTTGCTACATAGGCTCGCCGTGTGAGGCGTTCTGCGATAGGGGTTCACCCTACATTTCCTGAGGCTCCCCACTTAAGGAGCTCCATACCTCATCCGAATACTGACTTCAGCAAAAATCGAATCGCATCCCGATGAATAATCCCATGGTCCAAGCATATAAAAAAGTCATTCTTCGAGACAAGATGGGCATTCCGACAACTTTGGGTTAAGGAAATGTGCTACCTCTATCATAGGACGCGTCGTGTACCTTAGCTAGGTTTTCCTCGCGATGCGTTTTAAATTGCTCATCTAAACCCTCTTTTGGCGTGAGAGTTAGATAAAGCTTTGGAGTGAGGAGCCTTGGCAGCAATAGGAAATCCCGTACCGTAGCACGCGATGACGTGCGGGCTATACGGAAAGGAGTACATACGTGCGGTAATTCGCATGGGTATCTATGTACCTGAACCAAAACCTAATATAGATACATCTATTGATCTGTTTACATACGAGTTGCACGCACGACTCCACGAACGATTACATCAGCTACAGTAAGACTTCGCAGAAGTCCAAGGGGGAATGCTGAGGCATCACGATGGTGCTCAGTTGATGAGCCCCGTCAGTTACCTAACCCACGTTTTAGAGCCGGCAGTACCGGCTCTAGTCCGTACCATGACCCAAAATGCGAAATCTGCTAGTCTGACTGCTGTTTTAACTCGGTGGATACGGTGCGCATATACTTTAAACAAGCGCTTTTAGGCTGTAGTACAAGACCCCCTTCCTCTCAGTCCCTCCCCCCCCCCTCCCCCCGTGTCCCCCCCCCCCCCCCCCCCCCCCAGTACGACATTACCGCCTATGCCGCCGATGACCACTTGAACCTTATCAGCACAGCCACCACCTCCGACAGCGGCGTCGAGAACATCAACTCCGTCACAGAAGTCGCCACCGACGCCGCCGCCACCTCCACCGCACACCGATACGATAGCATCACCCAAACAACAGCCCCTCAGCAAGCAGGAGGACGAGGACAGCTTCAGCCCTCGTCGTCTGTACATCTTTGGGATGCCGAACGGATGAGCCTGGTGGGCACGCTCCTGTTCCCTGACCCTGCTTTAGCTCGTGACCTCGCCGAACGCTGCCCAGCCTCGGATGTATCGCACGGTTACCATCCTCACCCGAAAGGCCTTTCGACACTGCCAACGTCATCTTCAGACCCAGACATTGAGATCCAGCAGACCTCGAGCACAACGAAGGTCGACCAGGGTGAAGCAGGAACACCCCCCGGAATTTTTACCAAGACCACTATGGCCGATCAAAGGGCTGACACCAAAGAGGCCCCGGCACTTACATCCACCGATAGTAGCGTAGAGCTAGCGCCCTCCCTGGCTGACCCCAATGATTCGGGGGGGACACCGTGCCCAGCGGTGTCTGGTGCGCCGTCGCCGGACGCCGAGGAGGCAGTTTCCATGCCCGCAGCAATCGACGAATCGGGAACAACTGACTCACTAGGCAAGACGACGCTGGTGACGGCCTTGACGTTCTTATCGCCTTACCCGCTGCTGGCGGGAGCGTCAACAGGGGGAACTGTGGCCTTGTGGCGGGTACCCAACGGGGCGTGCGTACAGGTAGGGAGGTGTGGCACGGTTGAAGAGAGGGGTTATACTCTAGACTGCTACGGTGCTATGGTAGGCGGGCGGGGGGGGGGGGGGTGTAATGTTATTGCTTTCTCTGTTGCACTCTGGACTGGTGCTACGGTGCTACTGTAGGCGCGGGGGGGGGTATGATGCCATTACTTTCGCTACCGCGTTTAAGCCACACGGGAGAGTGGCTCTGTGCCTTACTCCAAATAGGGGTTCAGCAACATCTGTTGGCGCAAGCAGTGTAGCAAACACCCCCATGGCAAGGCATACCACGAAAACAATAGGTCCAACACCTTAAGACTGCAGCGCAAGAGAGTAGTCACTCGAACGAGTTGCTCGGAGCGACTTAAAAAAAAAACTTAAAGTTACCCTCCTTCCCCCTGCCGTGGCCCCTGGCTTTTGATAGCCTGAGCATTTTTCACGGACGAAGTCTCTCAACCGCTGCAGCTCTCGAACTACCCAACATAGTCGAACTCGACATGTATTTACCCTATATCGTTTGGACGAGATATTTTGTTTGCAATATTCGTTCAATAGAGGCCTACATATCCCATGGGATGAATTGTGTATCAGTCTTGGCTCACACTACATGCCAAAGTCGGTTCCTGGGCGATACTCACCTAGATCTCACAATAGGCCTCCCATGCATGGCATATTGTGCACACAATCTACTGTATGTCCTGCAGATCCGACAGCGAAAACGGATCGGCGTAGGTCCCGCCGAGGATCTTATTGCAGACCAGCAACGTATCTGTTCCAGCTTACAGACCAGAGAGGCGTCCGTCCCATGGCTCTTTGTCTTTGTCTTCTTGCGTTGCCGCGCCTCTTTGTCTTCTTGCGTTGCCGCGCCAGGCGTTCGTTCTTTCTGCGGACCTGTCGTTGCCGAGAAGAAGGCGCAGCATCGACAGCCCTCGAGCAGAGACACTCTACAGCGACGAGGGGCACTTCACATGTCTGGCGAGGGGGAGGTACACACCGCCGGGCGGAGAAGGTGTGGTCTCCAATCCCTGCTGTGCGTGCTAGCCTTCGCGGGGCCCGGATATAGCGATCAAAACAATGAGCGGTTGGGGGTATCGGCCGTCTGTCTAAGAGTAGCGTGAGCGGCCCGCAGTACGGGAATGAGGACTGTGTACGTCGAGACCCGGACGCCAAGTTGAACCATCCCTCAAACGCGCGTTGGCCGATGCTGTAGTCGCCATGATTTTCCGTCAACTTTTGTCCTGTGAAGTCGCGGGAGGGTCGCCGTAAAAACGTTCTGAAACGTAAATCGAAATTAAGATTGCGTTCGTTCTAGCGGAACGGTTCGTGGTAACGCCGTCCCTTCACATCCTACGCGTGTTGCGATAGGGGCGGCACGCGTCCCCCACTTTGTTTATGATTAACTACCACGGCCACCTTAGAGGGGCGGTGCCTTTTTTATCTATTCACGCGAGGGGCAAATGTCTCGCCCCGAAACGTGCCTTCGAAGGCGTGTTTTATCGCGCAACAGGACCAACATCTCTATGCGCTACAACAGCAGTCGTGAAACAAATGAAGTATTTGTAGAAGTATAACACCAGGCATGTAGTGATCGGTTGTTCCCATCTGGGTACGGTTGCTCATCCGTTCTGAATATTTTCAGCGGAAAGCGCAACCCCTGCGCATCGTGGAATGTGTCTCAAGGGCTTCTCAGCTGAAGGGCTACACAATAATGCCGCCGGGAATGCTTTTCTGTTTTTAACAATAGGTTTCGCGTTTGGGTCTAGGCCATAACTAGGGTTGGTCATCGGTTTAAGATTTCAAGCTTTGCTTGAAAACAGTTTCCGGCTGGGACACGAATATCTTGTGAGGAGCGTCGGAAACGAATGCTTCTACCCGTACGATAGATAGAGGGGGTTCACCTCTTTAGGTTTTCTTTCTGGGGCTCCTGACTCTGCGACGGCACGAAAATAAAACCCGAAAACCCGATGGACAATGACTGCCGTGACCTACTGTAGATACAGTATCAACACGACGCCAATACGAGTACTACCATGATGTTGGGCACCCCACCCGCGCATGCTACGATTGGCCCGAACTATGCGTCTGGTTGACGGGATCCTCAAGTGAAGAAATAGCGACCCAACATCGCTGGAATGATAGTTTGTGACTTCGCATCATTTTTCTTCAATACCGTATCATACCACAGTGTTTCCTGGGCCACGGAATTTTCGGGGGCATCGTACTTTGTGCGGATGTTGGAAACTAATTCACTATAGCTAGTATCTCGACCGAGTGTTCTGTTACCAAAGATGTAGTGTTGATTGCTCACACCTCTTTCTTATAAGTTATACGTTTCGTACTTCGTTCGGAAGAGCTGCCAATCCGAACATTTAGCCGCTCCGCCATTAGGCTGGAGAGGTAGGTCCCTTGTAATCCCCGCCAGCGTAGTATTTAAATACGGTCAAGGGCAGTTGACAGCCCGATGAATGCAACCCCTCAGCAGGCGCTTCAATCTATCACACCCCACCACGCACGAACCCTACGGATATCCATTCCGCTCACCCCAATGCATTGTGATCTGCCTGCTGTTGTCCAGACACGACGGCGATATACGTCGGTAACGCAAGGGGTGACATACTCGCGGCACATCTCTCGCTGTCAGACCTAATGGCCCTTAGTGGTGCCGCTAAAGGCCCAGTTCCGTGCCAGCGCAGGATCAACCACAACCCAAACCGTGCCGTACGCTTCAAGCTGACCCCACAAGTGGCAAACAACAGCCTGCGAGAAGCACGTCGCACACAGGAGGCACTCGTGGCGGGGGTATGGGGGTCGGCGGCTGCTGGAGTGGGAGGGGGGAAATCGCGAGCATGCACCGTGGGGCCCAGGTGTGGGTTTGTCGGGGGGTAGGTATGTCCACTTGGGGGTGTTTGAATCTACGGAGTGCAATTTGGTCTGGTTGATAAACCATGACATTTTTCAGTTTCCTGGGACAATGGGAGCATTTGTATAGACCTCACCTGAGACCGTTAGCGAAAACGATGGCACACATTTCACGCAATCAAAAAATTGGCGATCGATAGGTATGTGCTCGTGGTCGTTCCATTCGATGCCTAAGAGATTTCGTGCCCGCAACGTCGACCAATAATCCTGCACCAATGAACAATTCCAACCTCGTACAGTTGACCAATCAGAAAACTGGGGGCACCAAATGTCTTCCTCTCTCTACGTTCGGGTTATTCGTTTATACGCTCACCCAGGTATGACATCGAGAACGATGGTAGTGCTTTCGTAGTATCAACTGGTATGGGCGCGCAGCAGTGCGACTCGTTTCCTGCCACTACGATCGTTCGATATATCTGCTTGCGCTGTTGCGGTGAAGAAGCAGTGGCCGAGACCAAACCCGATCCTTCTTGCGGTCCTTTCTGCGGGCCATGTGCCGCGATAGACCCACCACAACAGCCTACTTCGTCACTGCCTGTGTAGGCTAGTACGCGCTGCAGGTCAGTAGCAGCGCAGTATCATAAGCATTCACAGTATGTATATCCGTATAATCTTCCTCTCCTCACAATCTCAAATGGTGACCTACAGCACGCCACTCCGCTGTTTCCTTCGCTAACTACTCTAACTCGTGCGCACGAAGGGATACAAATGAGGGTGCCCCGATGGCAGCCGCAAGAGACAAGGCGTACAAATTCGCCGTCCCATCGTCGGCCTTTACCTTGGGGTGGGTGGCGCACGCTGCCGCAGTCTCAAGTGTTTCTTGGATAGACTCGCCCCAGTCTTTGTTATCGTCGTCCGCGGATGGCCTGGCCAAGATCTGGGCGCCGGATGGAAGCACCCAGCTTGGACAGGTTAGCATGACGCCCAAGGCGACGGTACAGACCGTCGATGATTCCAATGGAACGGTTTGCGGGTCGTGATCGAGTGTGTGAAGCGCTCTGCTTGGAAAGGTTCAGCATAGCACAGAAAACGAGGGTACACCAAACCTACGAACTTTTTCCCCTACAGATATTTATTTGCTGCTTGTAGTTCGGCATCGATTAGTTTGTTTGACCGACGCTTCGCATTGGTCGGTTAGAGATGAAGGTGTGCGTGGTGTGCCCGGCCGGCCGAACACTGCGTACACCCAGGGTCGGCTTGGAGCTCTCGGATCGGAGTGGGATCAAGGAACTTATGCACGTGTATTGTATGTACAGTATCATTGACCAATGAAACATTCAGAAACATCAAAGGTAGACCAACGGGATTGCTCTCTACAAAAATCAGAAAAATACGTGGTAAGCTCTACTACTGCGAAAAACGTAGATCGTCACGAATTTGACCGGTTTTGGCTCAACAGAGCGTGATGGGGACTTCCGCGGTGGTGCGTTCCGCTTCATGGGAAAATGGTACCTACAAGGTGGGGGAGGCGCAGTTTAAGAGCTGTAAGGTTCGAGAGAAGTAAAGCAGCTTGGGGCGGATATACTAACAAAGGTCATGTTGGTAAGAATAGTCATAATATTTCCAGATATGAAACCTTGACTGTATTGTCAGCCAGAGTGCTACAGTACAGGCTTGTACGAACTTCAAATCTCGGACAGATAATATATCCCTTTCTATTATCTGCGGTAGACTCGTCTACTGTAGATATATTCAGCATTAAACGTGCCCGACCACGGGATCCAGATAATGTTTTGTGGGTGTAATACGTACGATTCAGGTCTCACACACACGTTTCCCTGGGTTGGATTGAATACCTCGGCCAAACTGGATCTGGGGGGTCGACGGTAGCTCATGATCGGTCCGAGGTCTGATACACTTATGAACACGAAAACATATGAAGCCGTCACACTTAGTTGTGTGAAGAGATTGTTCACGCTGTTCCAAGTGAGACATGCAGCCTCGGCCAGCATTTTAATAAAACCATTAGTTTCCGAGGACCCTCGCTGGAGGAGATTTACACCTCGTACAAAAGCTGGCCTTGACAAAAAGAAGCGAATAGGCAACCCGAATGTTGTACGATACAACCGATCTTCTATTGATCAAGGATAGCTCTTCAGTTAAGGAATTCCGTCGAACAGGAGAACTCAATAGCCCAACAAAATGCTGTCTCTATCGTTCAGCACGGGTCTTCTGTTCAATTCAAGCCGAAGTCCCGTTTGGTAGACTCACCCCCAGGATTAAAAAGCAGACCTCGATACTTTTCACATTACCCACCCAACCCACTCACCCACCCACTCACCCACCCGTGGTTTGACCTGGCCCACATTTGTCATCGTTCCGCAGTCCAAAACGTTGTCGCCTTCCGAGAAAAACACATACATGCTACGGTACAAGGGGCGCAGCTATACTTGATGAGGCCCCACAAAATTGAGGAGCTCTGTACTTCGCCCATCAAATGATGTTTGTGGAAACATGTACTTGGCTTATTACAAGGACAGTTTCTGAGGGAACAAGCAGATGGATGGAAGGCCGATTGATATTGGAAAACAAGAATTTCGGGAGTCGTTAAGCCGAAGTCGGTTCGCAGAGCACAACCCACCTATTATTCTAAAATAGGAAACCCAGCCCGGACTAGTTCTCTGTTTCCCAATTAGCTGGACTGCTGTACAACACGCTTATAATATGTTCCAGTTTAGCCTCTCAGCCGATAGGGTCCGCCAGGTATGGAATTTTGGTCTAACACTGCTGGCCCTGTTGTCTCGTCTCTTGGATATCAGCTGGACATCAACAACAAACGGCCGGAGCCCCCCCTCTCCGCTGAAAGATGCTGCCACTGGGCGTTTCTTCCAGGCGCTGTCCTTGGTCAGCATGACGAACTCGAGCCCATCTCGGTCACCCCTCGCCCCATCGGCGCGGCAACCCATCATCTCGCGGGCAAAAGCGCCCCCTGCGCAGAAGAAGACGGACAAAGGCAGTACGAACGCGTTCGGAGAGATTCGAGCTCAGGTGGCGACGACGAGGTTTTGGGTGAGACTCATTCATCCCAGGACAGGTGTTGCACTACTGCTGTTGTTAGGCTCAACATTTCCTGAGCGGCTGAGTTCCTCGCGTAAACAGCAACCGCTTTGTATTGGAATACTTGTTGTGCACTATCGTGAAACAAAGAAAACCTGGTCGGGTTGCTCAAAAACAACGTATATCTGGGGTGATATTTTGAGCTACTCGTGTGAAAAGCTCCGAAAACCTTGCCCACACCCACCGCGGGTGTATCGCTCGTGACGCGTTGTAGGTACTCACACCGTTGAGCTTGGTGGGGTAAACACCGGTGCACCAAGGCGAGCAAGAGCGAGGGCAGAACCGAATGAGCGACGAGGGCGGCCACGGAGGCAATACCAGCCCCAACAGGAGGGCGAGGTGTCAAACCGAGCGGAAGAAGGAAGCGAGTGTCACTCGCCGCAGTCTACGACAAGGTACGGGCGTATGGCTTCTTGGGATCATCCCGGGGTTTGATAGTCACGTGTAAGCATGCGTCTTGGTGCTCGAACCGTCACATGTAGCTGACAGATGCACCTGTGAACGTCACCGACAGTTCACAACACCCGAAGACGTCCGTGTGCGGTTTTGAGGTCACCGGAGGATATCCTGAAGTACTGATGTGTAGGCATGCACATTGGTACTCGAACCGTAACATGTATCCGACGTACTATAGACACCAGCAAATATTTAATGTCTCCAAACTATAACGTATTTCATATCATCAACTTTACGAATATTTGAAAAATTGACATCTAGTACCTGTGAAGTCGTCGACGTACAACATTGAGCTGACGCAGAGGTCCGTGGAGGGTGTACTACAGCAGTACGCGTAGTAGGTATGTATTTCCTTAGTCGTATCCCTACTATGCTGGGACGATGCACGTCGTGTTTTCCCCGAGTAGGCAGGCCTTTATCGCGCCAAGTGCGAAGCTGCGTGAGATATTCGGCTAGTCGCGCGAAGGGTGAACTGCCTCCTACTACTCGTATGATAGGCGTGTTTTAAGGCGGACTCAGGCAGGGTTTTTGTATAGGCGTGCGCATCGGAGGCATGCTACGACAGGGGGGGGTACGTTTTCGCGTAAACTGTTCTCCTTTCATGAATATTTGGGACCATGAGTGGGTTTAACTGTGTCTTTCGCAGTAGAGGCGTTCTACGATAGAGGTTCACCCTAACGTTTCCGAGGCTCCTCGCTTGGAGAGCTCCATATCTAACCCGAAAACTGAATTCAGCAAAAAACAAATTGCGTTCCGATGAATAATACCATCTTCCAAGTATACAAAAACGCCCTTAAATCGAAACAAAATTGCTATTCCCAAGATTTTGGGTTAAGAAACCTCGCCGTGCAGAAAAGATGGTAGAGGAAATGTCCTACCTCTGTCGTAGAACGCGTCAGTACCTCTTGTCTAGCCCCTCCGATTCGCGTCGATTGAGCGTGCAAAGTTATAGGTCTCCTTGAGCACGGAGTATCGAGAACGTATAGCTTGTGTCCCTTGCTACGGGGGGAGTAGAACTAAAACGTTCTGACAATCGACTCTATCAGGAGAATCCGAAAGAGCTAGACTGCAAGCCCGATACCCGATACACAATCATGTGGGCTATGTTTTTATCGAGGTTTGTTTTCAAAGTCGTACCTCGGGTATAACGATATTGGGTAGATTGAGAGGTGAGGATTGCAAGAGCTAATAATTCCAATCCCTACCATAGACAGGGTCGTGCGCCGTAGACAAAGCCCAGGGAAGGAATATGGCGTTGGGCGTGAGTACCCCCCGTGCGCCGAACTATTCCCTCGAACTACAGATGGGGGGAACTCTATGCATACTTGTGGCGAGTTTTTTTATTTTGCAACGTGAGCAACCACCACGATCATGGTTTGCGTAAATGGGTAAATCTGGAGTTTGCCACAATGAACGCGCCATAAAATCAAGAGAACTCATTGGAAAAATGAGTATACGCTCTGCCTCCTCTGATATCTCCACGACGATAGGAGGGGGGGGGGGGTCGATTCACCTTCACGTGCTTAGTTGTAACACATGTGTGTCTACGGTAGTTGTCAGTGAAGTACTTATTCGTCTACTTTGAAGTATTAGTCGATTCACCGGCACGTCTAAAGTACCAGGTAGTCGGCAAAAAACGTGCGTCTAGTCGATTGACTTGCGTGTTTAACTGGTTCACCTGTGCGCCTAGTGGGTTCACCGGTCCGGCGAGTCTATTCAACCTGCACATCTAGCTGGTTAACCTGCAACTTCCAGTCGATTTAATGAGAACGTCTAGTCGATTAACCTCCACGTCTATTTACTACGTCAAACTATCCATTCGCTCCACGTCTCACCCTCGTTCCTTCGTTTTGCCGCGGGACCAAGAGAAACCTCCGCTACCGAGGGTCCCTACCTAACGAAATGTCAACACGTCTTCGACCTCTTACTCTTTCCGGAATCAGAGAGGTCGATCTACCGGTCTGGGGCATCGGTTGCCGACATTGAATATCCCACCTAGACCACTTCACACACGCGCTCCAGGTCGCTTTGCCACACGAGTAAGGAAACATGGTGCTATCGAGCACCCAGGCTTCCCCGACCTTGAACATGTGCTCTGCGCTTAGACTATTTCTTCAACTTTTCTTCGAAACGGTGCGGGTCGATTAACCTGTTTGGGTGTGTCAGTTCCCCGCATCAAGGCGCCTATCCATGTCGTCTACTTCTCTTACAAAAATAATTCATATCTTATTGCCACCGCTAGGTCGAGGAATGTCACGGTATTAGGGTACCATTTGTTTAATCGGTGTTTTCTGGCGGTTTGAGGCCCTCAAGTGAGCAACTACCGGTTGGAGGCGTGCTAAGATAGGGGTGGTACGTGTTTGCCTTCCAAGGCAAACGTTTCAGACTGACCGGGCTCCTTGACCCAAAACATACGCAATACCAATCGTGTTGCGCAGTACTTCTGATGTATGTACCCTACGCACGCTTCGGGGTTGTGCGTCGGGTTGCCCTTTAAAACTTTTCTTGAAGCCAGTTTTCGTGTGTCACGGGATATATGGCCCCTCAAGGGAGTCCTGGCCCTAATAAAATCTAGGTGTTGTCCCTACCGCAGCATGCCTCGTCGGCATCATAATTTTGCTCGTGTACGTGTTTTCAAGACTACGTACATAGCGCATGGAAAAGTTGATCGGGCGTTGCGCCAACAAAGCTTCTACATGTTTGTTTCGGGCGAGGTGTTGCGCTCCTCGTGTGAGGACCCCAGACAACAATAAGGCACCACCCTGCCGCGGCAACGGTCGATCAATCCCGTGTCAGGTTCCCTACGTCCACAGACGGCCGCAAGACGACCTCGTTCGCTGCGCGGGCTTCGACAGCTCCCACCGGCGCAACCACCGGCGGAGGTCTGGGCGGAACGAAGGCCAGGTCTGCTTTAGAGTCCGGTAGCCGGAAAAAAACGAACGAAAGCAAGCTGGTGGCTTCGTTTGAATCGGCAGCAGTGCACGGCGAAAGGGGGAGGACAGCTTGGATGTCGGGATGGGACGGCATGACAAAGTGAGACATAATAGGGTCACAGATAGGCATGGGACAAGAGGAGGGACGGGAAGAGGGGGGAGGGAAGGGGGGGGTACCAAGAGCAATCCCAGAGTAAGGGTGGTGCCTTAGGTTACGGGCTCCTCACACGAGTATCCCGCCCGAAACCCGCTTCGAAGAACTTTGTTGGCGCAGACACACCAACGTTTATGCTCTAGCTAGGGCTGTACGTCTGATAAAGTTTAATGATCGCACTGACTGTAGTAGTTGCTCACTTGTGGGGCTCAACCACTCAGGCAAGGTTGAGCGAACAGAAAGTGCGACCCCTCCCGTGGGATCAATCCGTGCATTTTATCACGTCCCTGTCCTGAGTGTAGTCATAGGGCCGTGCAAGAGGGGTTGGGGTTGTGATTTAGCATCCGTACACTCAATCACTGAACGAGCGCTTCATACGACGAGTTGTTCGATAGATTCCTATTGCTCAATCGGTGTCTTTGAATCCGATGTCTTACTCTCGAGGGTCAATGTTGTAGATGCCTATTGCGCATGCCATTATGCACCCGACAGGCTGAGGCCTTCACTATCTCTAAGTCGGTCTTGGAGTTTTGACGTCGGCACCCTCAGAATAACCAGGTTGCTCTACTGTACACCTACAACCCTCATACGGGTACCACACTTCATACCTCGCACAAACCTCGTTCCGAGAAAGCATGTGCGTGGCGGCACCCCATGCTCAATGTTTATGGCTAGGCATGAAGCACGCACAATTTCACCACTTTGGAGTCCAAATAAAATGCAAACCGACGGGCCTCAAAAGAGTTAAACGCATATGTGCGATAAAATCATGACACATATACCAAGGGAGGGAAGGGTTGCTACCTGTCTGCGACAAGTGCTTGTTCAGAAGGTCGCCGAGGGTATCGCCTCGTGCGAGTTGCGCTGGAAAGTCGAAAGGTCCCCGAGCTGGAAAGAAAACGTGATCAATAAAACAAAAGCACCCCGGTAAAATTGGAGGGGTTTCAGTTGAGAAGACCCGCCGGACAGAATATGATACCCTCAGAGGTACCCTCTCTACCACACTGTATAGGCGCATACCGCACCGTATAGGTGAGAACCGCTCTGCAGAGGCGTGGTTCACGTCGCGGTTCGAACATCACCCACAAAAACCCCCAGCCACCAGCCGACCAACCGCCAACCAAGTGAGGCGATGCTAGATTCGAGAGTAACGCGCGGTCCCACCTACTCGTTGTCCTGCTTGCTCGCGCCTTGCGTATTGCGCTTTGCGCCTTGCGCTGTGTCTCACCGCGTGTCCTTTCGCTGTGCTGTATCGCGATGCGTCTCGCTGCGTTCAGGCAACTCAACGCGTTCGAGGAGAAGCTAGAGGCGTCTTCTTCCGGTCGGAAAGCGAAGGACGGCGCCGCAAACGTTGGAAGGTCGTTACCCACGACCGCCACTAGCACCTACAAAAATAGTAGGAAAGTGCCGCTCCATGGAAAGAGGTGGCGGACGATGTCCGCCCCGTCGGCGGGTGAAGGTGAGAGACGTGCTACGATAGGTGTAGCACGTTTCGTGCACCCGCTACTACGACAGGGGTATGATAGCACCGTGTTTTTATGAGCCTCCTCCCGTTAGCAACTCCATATTTCACCCAAACCCTGACTTCACCAAAATATGTTGACTTATGATGTGACCAGCCCTATGCCCTAGGCGTACCACGAAACCATATTGCGCAACCTCTTGACTCATCCCACAGCGGCGGGGGTACACCCTATTTATTTCGCCAAACGTCTCTGACAGGTTAAAGTCGTCAAGAGAGCAAGCACCAAATGCCACTGGGATATTGTTTTTGCTACATGTGTCTTGAGACTAGCGCATAGAGATGTTGGCCGGGTTGTGCGAACAATATTTCGCGGAAGTCGTGTTTCGGGTGGGATATTGAGCTCCTTTCGTATGAAAAACTCGGAAAATAAAGCACCACCCCTACAAGAGGCATTGCTTGATTACGGCATATGCCAGGTACTTCCGCAGTTAGTTGAGGAGCTCGTCAGACATTAATATGTCGGCCGCAAAGTGCTATCCCTATCTCTGCCCGGTGCGTTTCCGACTCACAGGTCTCCCTAACCGTTTGTGCAGTCCCGTTCAGGGAACAACCCCACTCACTTTTACGTCGTTGGTCCCCAAACCGGCACTGCAGCCCCAAATGGGTGAGGGTGCTGAGGGGTATACGTGCCCGGTATCGTCGGAACGTAGGTACTGTCGTAGTTTACGATAACGTTTGCGGTGTGCCTAGGTGACCGGCTTGTGCATTGGTCTGAGATTTCATGTTATCTCAAAATTTGTATGTTTATTCATGAGGTACAAAGCTCCTTGAATGAGAAGTCGCAGCACGCGTCCTGGAACAGGCAGTTTCGATCCGGCCTTAATACCTGGCTGCTCCGTCATGGGACTACGAACACCGGTACAACCTGTCTGTGGAGTACGAGCGACGTTGCTTCTGGTGGGGGGGATGGTCGATAATGGGTGGTTCGTCCGAAAACTGGTTGCTCGATGCTCTATGATCGACTCAAAGATGGGTTCCAGCGGAGAACCTTGCTGAAAGCAGAACATCCACAGCAGTCACACGCGAGTAAGGGGTGCTGGTGTTCCTAAATCCTTGGTGGGGTGCGCAATCAAGCGGGTGTTCTGCACAGTACTCACGGCAGGCCTTTTGTTGCGGTGACACTTCGTACGGGAGGTGTCCCATTCGGATACATCACGCATGCTACGGTATTGGAGTGCACCTGGAAGGTTCTGAAGCTCTTCATATGACAGGCTCGGTATATATCTAACCCGAACAGGGGTTGATACAAGGTGTTCACTCATCCCGATGTAACAAGTAAGTCCCGTATCAAGAAGTAATAAAAAACAATTCCAAAGATTAGGCGTGCCGTATTGGGTAGCCAGTGCCTCAGATTTGAGAACCCACCAGTTGGAAATATTTTGCCTTGCAAGGCAAAACGTTCTACACACCCAGATCGTAGCACGCATCCTCCCGCCTCCATCCTGCCCCCCCCGCCACTCGTCAACGTTTGCACCAGGCAACGCAAATAGCAGATTCGTTTCAGAGGATGGTTTTCACCCTGGCCGAGAAGCTGGGTCCATCCGGGTCGGCATCCGGAAGGGCATGAGAGGCTACGTCGCTCCCCGCCCAGGCACTGCGGAAGATGCTGCGTTGAAGCGGTTGGCAATAAAGGGTGCGACAGGGGTGGTGGCCAAGGTACGGCAACGATCAACAGGCCTTTGGGATTTTTAAAACACTCTTTGATTACATGTTTGTGCGCCGAGCGAGCTGTCGCCCTCTCTGTCCGTTTGTCTATATGTCTGCCTGTTTGTCTGTCTGTCTGTCTGTCTGTCTGTCTGTCTGTCTGTCTGTCTGTCTGTCTGTCTGTCTGTCTGTCTGTCTGTCTGTCTGTCTGTCTGTCTGTCTATCTGTCTGTCTGTCTGTCTGTCTGGCTGTCTGTCTGTCTGTCTGTCTGTCTGTCTGTCTGTCTGTCTGTCTGTCTGTCTGTCTGGTTGTCTGGCTGTCTGTCTGTCTGTCTGGCTGTCTGGCTGTCTGTCTGTCTGTCTGTCTGTCTGTCTGTCTGTTTGTCTGTCTGTCTGTCTGTCTGTTTGTCTGTCTGTCAGTCTGTCTACCTGTTTGCCTGCCTGTCTATCTCTCTCGCGCTCTCTATCTCCTCTCTCTTTCTCTTTCTCTCTCCCTATATCTCTCTGTCATTTCTCTCTCTCTAAATACGTGTGTATATTCACCTCTCTCGCTGTCTCTGGAAGTGGTTAAACCGGAAATAACATCAACTCATCGAAGCTGTCACCCATGTACAAATTCGCCTCACTAGCGGTTCTCAGTAGGCTACAGCCCACCCTTCATGCGACTCTCCGAACAACTCGGGGCACTTCTCGCCTGGTGCAAGCACTATGTACCTGGTCGGTCGAACCTCGACGTGCCCCGTCCCAGCATTATAGATATACGAGGGTATACGACCACATGACTAAGGTCATGCATGATATCGAGTACGCCCCTCGTCCTCTCTCGCTTGTGGGCATCTGCTGCAAATAATTGCCTTTTAGGGGTGGTGCCTTACTTTCTAAGTTCCTCGCACGACAACCCAAATATCACACCCGAAACATGACTTCGAAGAAGGTTGTTCTCGCAACCCGAGGGGCATTTCTAGGAGATACGTGTACCTCAATTATACCGAGAAAAGTATAACTCATACCAGTACCAGTATATACCGGTTCAGTGAAAGCTTGTACCTTGAGAACCTCAACGAGTCACAAACTACGGACCATAAATATGCAGCCCGCTTCCGCAGTTACCTCCCACCTCGAGGTGGAGGATCGATGCTGCCGCACGCGCCGGCGGTCACGGTATACCAATCCTGAACCAAGACATCGATATTGATCTACAGCCCTCGGGATGTGAGCAAACCGTGTGCGCTCTCTTGTGATGCTGGTGGTTACCAGTAGCGGCGTTTCCGTTTGCTTTATCTACGGGTTGCACTGAGGTGCGAATTCTACTCTATGGGAGTGCACTGAATTAGCATAGCCCTTTACTTGAGCATCTCTATATATATCATCCAAAATTGTGACATTTGTCACAGAACGTTGTAGGGCAACGCGGCCAACAAACGACCGCATGGGGTAGGTTTTATATCCGATACTGTGATCGAGCATTCCCATCATCCAACATAGCACGCGTGCTGCGATATAGGTATTGCTGTACCTTTGTTCGGGCACCATATAAGACAGGCAAGGCTCCTGAACTGGGGAACTGATGAACCCAACACGCTCCTGGAATGCCCTTATTGATGCGTGCTACGATGCAGGGAGCACGGTTTTGGCAGAAATGTTTTCTGGATGACGCGGCTCCTTAACCCAAAATTGTCGGAATTTTATAGTTGTGTTGTAGTATGCTTGGTTGCAGGCTTAGGCTATGGGTTTGTTCGTCGAGTAGCAGTTATGCCTACCTCTCAAATCTCCTTTCTAGTGTAGTGAGTTAAGGAGCTCCTCGTGTGAGGAGGCTCGGGGAGAGAATAACGATGGGCATCCACCGTGGCATTCGTCTACTGTTTGTGTTTCCGTGATACGTACGCTGTGGGATCGTCCCTTTGGTCGCCCTCTCATGTTTCCTCAGGGTGAGGGTTTGGGTGAGGGACTGCTGTGTAGAGTAGAGTTCCTCCAGTGACGAGCCACCCGGAGATACTATTACGAAGGACCATAGTAGATAGGACCTATGGTAGGCACAATTCGATGCGAGTCGACGAGGGAAGAAAAGGCTGAAATCTTCTCGCGATAAAAATGAAGGCACGTACCGTAGCGGGAAGGGGGGAGAAGAGCCTGCTATGTGACCCCGGATCTGAGTTACGAGTTGGAAGGAGAGAGAGAAGAAGATGTGCGAAGATAATGAATGGGATGGAAAAAAAAAAAAAAAAAATGGTACACACAAAAACCTATGTGTTTAAATATTTTTACAAACAATATGTGGTCTTATTCACTATGGCCCTTCGAAGTAGTAGGTGCTACCCCGTAGAGTCCCTCGCGACTGTTAATAGTGCTGTGGAACTCGAGAAAATATAGGACTGCTCCTCACTTGAGGAGCTTCGTTGGTCGGAATGTCGGAACTGTGGCAGCCCAAAAAGTGCCGCTCAAACATGCCACCCACACGTTCCATCCGACGCTGTCATCCGTACGCAACAACGTCTGCTTCGCGAACAGTTTCTGGTATACTAGTAGAGTATATATAGCTCTAGCTCCTCTGGGCGACTCGACAAGCAACTTAGCATCCAAGGTGCTTGTTGCTTGGTTGTAAAGCAAAGCCAGGGCTCCAGGTGGGCCATAACACACGAGGTGCTCCGTCCCGGCATTTGCAGGGATGCGATGTGGGCATATTCTCATGCATGCGACTGCGGCTACGCGTGGCATGAGTACACCCCCCTGCCCTTGCAGAGGTGTCAACCCTATGATTGACGCACGTTGTCGGATAGGAGTAGTACGCTCTGGACGAAACAGTTTTTCGATTGACGGGAGGTTCCTCCTTGTTTCACGGAGAAACTACCCGATATTGTCGGGAAACCCCCTTTTGGTTGACCTTTCCTGAACGTCTATGGGATTGATTGTTCATTCGGTAATCCCTCTTAGTACTGCAGTGTACAGAAAATCATAATTCGAGTATAATTTCAAGTGTTCGGGTCCCACGACGGGGCCGCAGTTCTAAACGCGTTAGTCTTACGAAGTTGCATACCAGTGCATTCAATCCCTTTCGGGCGAGATACACATAAATATGGAGAGAGTGAGAAATATCTTCAAGTGAGGAGACAAACCAAAACAGAAGTTGCAGCCCCTACCGCATCGTGCGTCCCTACCTCGCGTGCCATGACCGCTCAACGCACTGTTGGCGTGTCTCTCTCTCCATTCGCAAATCCGCGTCTCGACGCCCGGCAGGACAAATCGACGGGTCGCTCGAGAACTCAAATGTCGTCCGCCAGCAGGCCGGTTGACAGAATCCTGGCGAGACCGACGAGTGACTATTTGCCTGGCAGAAGGGGCGGACACAAAGGGTGAGCCCTCGCCATTTCGATACATTCGGTCTTCGAATGCACCGTGACGTTGTAGAGGTGGGGGGCGGGGGGGTGGGGGGTCGACATCACAGGTGATCGGGACCCTCCCCTTCTAAAATGTAGGCGTGAAAAAGCGGTCGTGGAGGCATTCTACAAAGCAACAACACACGGTTGGGCATGCCGAATTGAGAGGTTGGCGATACCTTGTGGGTTTTGCTACACAGTAAATTGCTCGATGTCTCCCCGAAGATTGTTTCTCGAGCAAGAACTCCAGCCACACAGCATCAACAACCCTCAAACTTGGTAGCGAGC
Source organism: Nereocystis luetkeana (assembly GCA_031213475.1). Taxonomy (NCBI): domain Eukaryota; class Phaeophyceae; order Laminariales; family Laminariaceae; genus Nereocystis; species Nereocystis luetkeana. Next base: position 1,666,402 of record JARUPZ010000022.1, read on the forward strand.
GCTCTCAGAGAAGTGGCGCATACGGCCTCGACGGCTTGACGTCATATCGTGCCCTGTGAGGCGAGGAATCGGCGGCGGCGGCGGCAGTTGCTGTGTGTTTATGTTTGGGCAGTGATCGGAAATGGCTCATGTCTACCGAGGGCACTACCCTGGGGTTCTACACATTGAAGCGAAATCCTATTTTCGGTGCTGGTTTGGCCTTCTCACAAGATTCAGCCTGAACCGTGTAATACTATTACGGGGGACCATAGTTAATAGGACCTATGGTATACATAAAATCCTATATATTTAACCATTTTTACTAACAATATTTGGTCCTATTAACTATGGTCCCCCGTAATACTGTAACGACTATATAGGAATTTGGTGCAGGATGTCAGTTACCTCTGTTGTTTGCTCTACCGGAACTTCTACTGCACCCTCGGTAGCAGCGCCGAGGCGTTCTACGATAGAGGTTCACCCCAACTTTTCTGAGGCTCCTCATTTGAGGAGCTTCATACCTCACCCCAAAACGGACGTCAGCACAAATCAAATTACATCCCGATGAGTGATCCCATGGCCCAAGTCTAAAACCAACGTCATTTTTCGAAACAAGATTAGCATTCCGACGATTTAGGGTTAGGGAACCCCGTCGTTCAAAATCTATTTTAGCGGAAATGTGCTAATTCTATCGTAGAACGCGACCGCCGTCAACACCGCATATTTCACCCCAGCTCCAGTACACATTACACCTCTCTGGACCCTCTCCCCCTCTCTCGCCGGCGCAGATTCTTAAAGACCCCCACAACACATCCCGAAGTCGATGCCACATCGACGCCCACAGCAAGCGCCGCAATCGGTGCGACACCACAAGGCCTGCCATCCGTGGCTATTCTTGCCGGCTCCAGCGGCGGCCGCCTTGTCTCCAGCGGCATCACCATCACCGGTGACAGGGAGCGAGGAGGATTCAACGTTGAACTCGCCCGAGCAGCAGCACGAGAGGTGCGTGTCGAAGAATCCGCAGCTGCCATGCTGGCTACGAGCGATGAGGACCGCCAAGGATCGTCCGATTGGAGGGCAACGAACGGTTCCTTGCGTCAGCGAAGACGAAACGCCGGACAAGGTGGGAGAGTCACACGGGATGTTGGCGCTCCCTTGTGGGGTTGGAAACAAGATAAAGGCAAACCTTGTAGGAAACCCCTTGCACGACACCTGCCGTCGGGTGGAGGCATGTCTAGTGCGGGGAGGAGACAACAAGCGAGCACTCCTCCTATCAGCGATACGTACGCCAATACCGGAGCGCACCATAAATATGGCGGGGGTGGAGGTCCCTTCCCGGCCTCCTCCTGCGGCGGGGTATCTTCTGATAGCGTTGTTTCAGGTGGTGGTGGCAGTGTTGTCGGCACTGAGGGCTCTTCTGGTAGAAGCGCTTTGCTAGTCGGGGGTTCTGCCGGGGCGCCACATAGTAAGGAAAAGGGGCTGAGTGCGGACAGCGTCAGGTGGTGGTCTTCGAGGCGGACGTTTAGGCCGGCGCACTTTCATCAGGCACAGGGAGGTGCATCGACAGTGGGACAGGGGGAGACAATACGAACGCTGGTCCACATGGGCATGTTGTGAAACCGCCTCCTCATTGTGTTGTCCGCCGTTTTGTTTCGTCGGAATGTTGAGTTCGTCGGGGTGAAAGTGTATTATATCGGAGACAGCCATCAGACGTAAACCCTTTCACACATCAAGAATGGAAAATATGTTTCCCCCCCACCGGCTCGCGTCCGTCTGTGCCTCGGAAACATGAGCTATATAGTCCGTGGGGAGGGAGGACTGAATGGGACATACTCGTATACCTGGTATATAGTTGCAGTGCGACTAACATCTTGCAATGAATAATTGTGGACTGTCACTTGAACGTGTTTTTCTCGGTGTGTTTGGGCGTGTCACACCTGGTGCTGCTATACTCGGAGAAGACTGAGGCCTACACGCAAAGACATGTCTCAAAGAGCAGAGGCTAGGTCGTCGACGTACAATACTATGGGATACGCATAATGTAGTAGGCTTCCCACGTTGTATAGAGCAGCTTTGCACCCCACACAAAGTACTATTTGGAGAGGATGTGCGCGCAACGCCCAACCCGCAGTCGAGCGCAACCCGGCGGTCAAGACCATGGCCTTGTAGGCATAGCATCACTATCCTTAGTATAGCTAGGATGTCGAGCGATTTTCAAGTCGTTCTTGCTACCCGTCGACCGACATTCAGAACAACCACCAGTCAGTGTCGGTGCGGATTCTTCCTAGGAGAGATGTATACTCTGTGGCCACAAAACTGCAACGCAGAGATAGTACATTGATAGGGTAAGCGCCTGTATTAACGAAAACATGTATTTGATTTCGGAAATATGTTTTTCGTTTGATTTTGATTTTCATCTGATAGGTCGAAAACGTGAACCACCATGCAGGAGTTTTGAATCGAGATTTGAAAACAACGAGACAACGAAATCAACAAGGAATATGCTGGGACTTATTTGGCTCTTCGTGCGATTCAATTTGGGGAGTCTGCCCATCTCGACGTGGCATGTTCCTGAAACCGAGACAAGCCACGCAAACTTGAGCCGTGTCGTCGAGTGATTTATAGGTAAGATCCACAATTCCCAAGAGAACAGGCCCCCCGGAGCAACCGCGGCTCGAGGTCCGACGGCCCCCAGCACAGGGTTGGAGTAGACCGTCCGCATCGCCTCAAACAATTACAAGACCGTCACACAACAAAAAACAGGCGAACCCCTCACAATCCCTTCAGTACTGCAGCGCGCGACGGGAAATCCATACGCACACACGTCCCCGACCGGCTTGACGACTTTTGTGCCGACCGGCAACCTGCTTAACGCATCCTTCCTACTCAGCACGGGCCGTTCCTTCGCCGGCTCTTCCGGAGCTGAGGGGTAGCCTCGCTCGCTGCTACACAGGTTCCATAGTGCGTGAAACATGTCTAGATAGCATACGTTGCGTACCCCTGCCAGCATACGAGTACAGGTAGTATATTTGGCAGCGGACTATCTATTACAATATAGCGATGAGCGTACGTCCGGGTACCATGTACGTCGGGCACCCCCCCAGCAAGTATGGGTCTGGTTCTGCACAGACAGCACATTTTGGCAGCGGGCTATTTAATAGCGGCAAACATGGATATAACGTACATTGAGTGCATAATTCCCACGTCGAGTACTATAGCACTCCCATGCAGCGGGCTTCTGAATCGGGGCAGACATCATACGTCACATACCCCTGCCATCATACAAAATACCAGGTACAATATATAGCGACGAGCGTACGGGCTAAATACTTCGAAAGTATTAAAGCCGTATACCTGCTGACGATGGATAGCGACGAGCACACTTGGATACCATAGGCTTCGAGCACGCCGGCATCAAAGGGCGTCGACTATTCAATACCAGGTATCACGCATCATCAAACGAGAGACGGGCTTTCATGCGATATGAACAGGCGGGGTGGCAGGCATGTGTGACAGGTGTTGGTGGAATTGGCGTGTGGATGTTCGTCCGTGGGGTTACTCCTCTCATCCCCTTTCCTCCACGTCCCGCGCCTCCGTTGCTCTCTTGGTTAGGGAGGGAGGTAAGGGCGAGCGTAACTTAATGTAAGTGTGCCGGTGCCCTAATAATAGTACTACCGCTGTATAAATACTATAATACGCGTAGTGGTGCGTATACCAAGGGTCCTGATGCCGCGCTGCTGCTGTACCGGTGATCTCTGAGCTGACCGTAGCGTACTGCTGTTTGTTGTGGTCTTAACTTCGGTCTCTCTTTTATTTAAAAGGTGCTGCTGCTGTGCTGCTGTATCGTCGACCTCTGTGCTGAACGTAGTGTGCTGTTGTCTCATTTTCGGTCTCCTTGATGCATGATTTACTAGTACTTGTCGGGGGCGGAATTCGCATGCATCTAGAGGAGAAAAGGAAAGAGTCACACACCCTAGCCTGGGCTTGCAGGACCGGTGTGACGCAGGGTGAGTCCTTGTGCGCAAGAAACAGGCGATGCGTCGCGGCAGCTTGCAGGATATTTATAAAACCACCAAACAGAACTGCCGTTGGACGCCTGAGAGGCATGTGTGGGACTACTGCACTTGCGCGTACCGAAATGTGAGTCCGGGCTCGGCTGGTCGAGGCCTACCGCACAACCCTCGGCGAGGTGACGGGCTTGGCGCTTGCCCACCCACACTACGTCTCTCATGACGTACAGACTCGGGGCCCTCTTGGTGTGCCCACAACCAACGTGGTGTGCTGCCACACGACCCCGTTTGGGGATCGTGAGGAGGTGCACTGATCATCACCTACCGAAGGTCCGCTTTGGACCACGGGCTCAGCAAATAATCCCTCGGCTGCACGTACCGTCGTCCTCTATACTCGAGGCTAGGGTTCACTAGCGCTGCTTGTTCCTCTGTTAAATCAATAGCTTTAAGCGTTTTAGACTATTAATAGGATTCAACGAGACTAGGCGATCTCGCCCTCTCTGTGTGTAGAGGTTTGAAGAGGGCTCGGCTCCAAAACATGAATGGAAGTAGTAGGATGCGATATACAGGGGGCGGCATCCAAAAAAAACGAACCCCCGTAGACGCGTACGAGGTGTGCATGAGGCTGCTCCACTCGCGCCTACCGAATCCCTTCGAGTTCGGGCTCAGCCGATCGACACGTACCGCTCAACCGCTCGTGGGGGCGGGGTCGGTCCTCGATCGCTCGTGCTACATCTCGCACAGCACAGACAGGCAGCCTACAGTCGTAGGGCTGACCGTCGCCACCACGACGAGGACCCTTTGTCGCCGCTGTGCTATCAACCCTTCCGTGCAAACTCGGTAACCTCCCACCTCCCTCGGCACGCGGGTGGGTTCCAAGCCCACCGGTGTGACGGAGGAGGCGGTGGTCTAGCGGCCGCTCGGCAGGTTCTATCCGCGAGATGTGAAAACATCAAAACTCAAAACACAAAACACAAAAACAATAAAACAATAAAAACAAGAGACACACTAATACTCGTATCATACACTCGTAGAGAAAGGAAAGGAAAGGCCACCCTTAAGCCGTTGACCCTCGAGTTGGCGCCAAGCACAGGCGGCCGCGTGACCGCCTGCGTTTGGTAGCCCATCAGGTTGCTCCCGTTCACGACGGCACATGGCGCACCGATCCGGTGTGGCTTTTTGCCGGTGGAAAATCCGACTTCTTGCCTTTTTCAATCACTCAAAAAAAGTTGCATAAGACCCAGCCTTAGGTTGCTGCTGTGATTCTCAACATGACGGTCCCTATGTCCCAAGTACCAAACTGCCTCGCACTGGTGTCGAAACCCAATCTCACCACACAACTTTATTTGCAGCAGGACCTGGTAGAGCAGACCGCAGACCTATCAAACAGTCAGTCATCGTTACCTTCGGTAGCGCAGCAGCCTAAAGCTCGCCAAGATATAAGCTAGCCGATGTCATCACTTGAAGCTGCGTGGGGGAACTTCCAAGGAGGGGTGAAGTCTGCCTTGCGCCAATGGACAGTGCTGAGACTTGCAGTGGTGAGCCTCCGGCAACTTGACTGTTTTCTACTGCTCTCTGCAACCCACATGTCTTCAATGTTTAACCAGAAACGTAGACGTAGATATGTACCACACCCGGCCAAGTCGCCCAAGGCTGCCAGAGCGTGACTCAAAAGCCCTTTGGTCCCGAAGCAGGGGGGTCTAAAGTAAGAGGTTCACTACGTCCATCGCACTCTGCTGCGTGCGTCGGGTTACGTACTCCGGGGTTGCACACTCGCGCTGCCGTACACTTGTGCATTGCATACATAGCTGGAATTTTGTTACGTACGAGCACTCGGCTGGCAACGACACGCGATGCGCTCGGCTATGGCAGCAGCGAGCAGTATACCGTGGTGGGTGTGCCATCTCTTTTTCAACTGCGATGTACGTTATCTATCCCGTGCCCATAGCCTGTAGTTTGTTACCACAGAGCTCGTATGGCTACGGACTTGATACTGTTAGTACTGCACCGTGATGCCGTATCAGGTACATACGTACCAGGTACACAGGGTGACGAAGAAACTCGGTGTGTGCTGGGTGGCTTGTGCTTGTCCCCGAACGGGACTGCAGTCCTCAAAGAAATATCATTATGTCCCAATATATAAGCACCGTTTATACCCTAACTATCAATCCAAAAGGTTCTTATATTTAGGTACAGAGTGGTGGAATGTATCGTACAGCAATGGTGTTCGTATACCAAGTACCAGGTATACTACTCGAGCTACTGCTGTAGTACAGTATTAATAGTGCAGGACACCTACACCAGTACCTGCTACCTGGTACCTGCTACCAGTACGTGATACCCGGTACATAAGAAGCAACAGCATAGCTGGTCCAGGCTTGATTCTTGTTGGAGAATGTGTGTGTTTCCACACTAACTTCAGTACAGCGACTCTCGGTCTACCAGAGGTACATTTTTTTGAAACTATTTTAGCCAGCAGCCTGCCTGTCTTGCTTTCTTGTTTGCTTGTTTTTTTCAATGGGTATCTTGTCCGTACTCTTTTATACGTACCCGCTTGAAAGACAGCAGACTCCAGGAATTTTTATCGAAGTTCTTACATACTGGTACTAAAGTGGTAACAAGCAGGGTCTTGTTCTGCAGTTCGTTGCGGATCTACGAGCACAGCAGAGCCTGGTGTATCTTTTATAGTCTTCATACGGGGTGTCCCGATAAGGTTTTAAGGCTTGCTCAGATTACGTGTTTCTCTCAGGAGGGCCTATACCGCTGTACTATAATATTAATGGTAAATCTACTACCCAAGTGCCTTTGACACAACAAAATCGAGGTACGTACGTACCAATGTTGTTCAGCTCTCGTAGTTGGAGTGAACCCATACCACCTCAAAAGGTACCTTCAGAAGGGGCGTCTCCTGCGGGACCCTCCGAGGACGCCCCCGGTGGGGACCCCTCTCCAGGCGAGGAGGGGCGGTGTTCGGCGGCCGGGAAGTGTCACTGTCCGGGTGTGTTTTGGCTGAATCTTTCAGCGCCCAGTCCCACCGAAAATGACAGTGCTGGGTACGCAGTGCATACTGCCAGTACAATATGGCAGTGTATTTCTTTTGGCGTAGAGCACCAGCTGGACGTACAGCAGTGTGTTGAAACCTGGTGGGTGGGTAGGTCGCAAAAAATGCGACCCCACACAACAGAAAAGCCTTACGACGAAATATTGAAGTGAAACGAAGTGGAAAATTGACGCTTTTGCACAATAGCGAAGTGTTTTTGTTCCACCCGTACTTTTTGTCCTGAATCTTTTGTGAATGCCGGGTCCCCTGTTCAACCGATATGCCCATTGATATGTGAGAAACCCCGCGAAGGCATGCTGTCGTCCTCAAGGCGCCTGTGCCCTCTCGCAGACTCTCACGCCCTCAAAAGACTACGAAGATCCCGCGGAGCTGGTCACCTGTCTCTGTATCCGCTTACCGTACCTGGTACCTTGTGCGACGGCGTATACCACACCCACGGGTCATAACACCTAAGGCTCAAAAACAAATATCACCCGGTGTGTTATACTCCGGGAGGGTGATATACAGCGTACCCCGGTGACAAAGTGGACGCTTATTTTGGGGTTCGATGAAGCGTATCAACGGGGTGGTATACTTTAGGGGGGGATGATAAAAGGGGTGTGATAAGAGTGGTTGCAAAGGAGTTTGGCTACCACACTCCAAGCATGGAGGGGTGCGATTGCAGTTAGTGCCAGGAGGGTTTGCTGCCACGCTCCACGAAAGCTGCAAGGGGTGCGGTAGCAGTGGTTGGAGCGTTTGCTGCTAAAGTGCACCTATGTTGCGGGGAGCTCAACAGCAGGTGCAATGTCTGGCCTTGTCGACAGACTCTGCTGTGGGAGCCTTGGTGGGCAGTGAAGTCGAATTGCGTAGGTACGTGCTTGCGGCGAACGGTATTGGCCGTGAGGAATTGGTCTGAGCCGACGTAATTACGTAACGCCCCATGTCCTCTATTAACAAAAAGCCATGCAGTTCTATAGGAAACCGCTGCATAAGCAATACCGCGGCGCCACGGCACGAAGCAAAAGAGCACAGCTGTTGGGTTCAACCCCCCCCCCCTCCAAAACAAAGTCACTTCCTCTCTTTTCGGTGTGTTTTCGGTCCTAGCGGATATGTCTCTTAAATGTCCCCTGTTTTGGTGTAATTACAATTCCCGAAAACAGCCCTTGTTCTGCCTTTGGCCGCAATTCACGAAAATGCGACGAACATTGGCCGTAACCAGACATGGCATAGGTTTTGACGAGACGCTACGCTGTTGCTTTCGTCGAAAGTACCTGCTCGGTGATTGTGTTCTGTCACGAGAGGAGCGCAAGTGCAGCATGAAACGAAGGGAATCTGGGAGTTGTAGAGCGGGATTGAATCTCAACATATATGAAAGGCATGTTTTGTCAGGGGATACATAAAATGTACGAGTACTCGTAGAGAGAGCGACTTTGATTGAGGTTGAAATCGCATCCAGGAGAGGGATAAGAACACTACGGGTGCTACAGTAGACGAGCTAGAGATTGAGCAGTCGTGATGGACGCGTTTTCTGGGTTGGATCTGTGCTACACAGATCCTGTACACGGATCCTGCACGACATATCATAGGGGCAGGTTAGGTTCTACATGATCTAAATGTAGATGATGTATCTGCAGATGATCTATCTGTAGATTATCTATCTGTAGGTTGTCTGTCCTAGGTGGTGCATAATGATTTCGGCACAATTATAAAATAGACGGGGGTGTCAAGCAGGGGGAGCGGGCAGCCATATTTTGGCCCACAGAGAGTATCGTTATGGCGCCTTTCGATATAAAGCGAGATCCAACACTGCCAAAGAGGTAGTCGCCGCTGAGCTCGAATTCTTAGTTCCAAACTGCTTAGCGTCGTATTAGAGTGTCTGTGCAAAATAAAAAATGTTACGAAAGTTGCGTATATTCTACCGTTGCCGACGACTACGAGCACGTACTCGAAAAGCCTATTCAAATTTGCACAAATATGACAATCTACTCTATTAATAGTGTTTTTTGGGTATCATATTCTACTACTGTACCAGAGTCTTGTTTATGTGAGATGAGACTCGACCGCTGCATTATGTTGGCCGAAAACTCTCCGGACGCTTTGGATTGGCCAAGCTTGCCCCGAGAGTGGCATCGGGCCATGTCTGCCACCGACGAAGTTTTTACGAAAAGGATTGCTGCCGCTGCTGTTGCATGCGCATGCCTCTGCTGCAAGCGCTGCTGCAAGCAACAGGCGCTGCTGCAGGCGCTGCTGCAAGCGCTGTTGCAAGCACTGCTGCAAGCGCTGTTGCAAGCGCTATTGCAAGCGCTGTTGCTGTTTGCGTCTGCTGCTGCTGCTGCTGCGAGCGCGTGCACCCTTGCCGCCACGCTCCTGATCTTCGCCGCAATCCCACCCCTTCTCGTTCGGAGAGGACAACGAAGAAGAAGGAGTTTCTCGTTGTGGCGCCGTTGGTCGCGTTTCTGCCTGTTGGTGCTTGCCACCTCTTTCTGCTGCTACTGCTTACTGCTGCTGCTGGCCTCTGCAGACAGGTATTGCTGCTTGCGCGACTTCTGCTCGTCCTGCAGGTGCTGCCGCTCCTGCAAGTGTTTTTTTTTCTGACGTAAGAATCCTGTACTAATCATTTTTCGTCTCCGATTATGCGCATGCCGGGCAAATTTCGATTAATACTGTATTTCCGACGGAAATCCTTGATGAAAAGTGATGTTGTGCGCAGACTCGCCAGCGACTCAAGAAGTTACTCGATTTGTTAGTTTCATCAAAACCCATGAATATATTGTTTGTTTCTTGTGGGAGGCGTTCTGATCGAGCGCCAAACAAAAATCTTGACAGAATGAGACTGCTCGGTATTTCGTGAGGAAAATAATGTAAAAAAACTGTGCTTTTTGCATTCCGTGAGAAAACGAAAACATTGTTACAGCCTCTCAGCCCCATTTGAGCCCCCGACACGGCGACCAAACCAATAGTTCCGTTTGGTGTTGCCGACCGCCAACAAGCAGCGGCGTGGGGCCTCAGAAGTACGGGTATAAATATGGGATAAAATGCTGGGCCCGTGGCGTACGACTCCTTGCTTTCAACCATTGTTGTAGCCTATAGAATATCATCCCCCAATCACGTAGTGGCCGTCGCTGTAACGGTCGTTTATTTTTTCGTCGGTGTCCGCCCTCTTTAGTCCCTGTCGAAGATGTCAGGAGAGAGCACTTTCACCCTTCGACAGACAGCAACATTGCCTTAACACGCCTTAACCGACACCAAACTACTGCCTGGCAGGTTTTGGCGTGGAACACCCGGCCCCAAACCCTCGACAGCGCACGTTTTGCCTCGGTTGACATGTGTCCTGATGTCTTTGATCCCAAGGGGGTTGAGAGCGTTTCGCTTATGTTTCGTTTCTCTGCGAATGCGCCGTCTGTATTTTGAAAACCCCTAAGGAGAACAACTGGGGCGGGGGAGATTCCAATCGCAAGGCGGCGCTGCTGGAGGAAGAGTTGATGGGTATGTTCAAGACAAAAAAAGAGATATACAGGGACGAGGTACGGCTGCTACGGCTGTAGTGCACCACTGTATTACACTCCAGGAGACCTACGAACCTAAAAAGCGTTATGGAGCCCAAGTAGGCATGACAAGCTCAACCAGAAATAGAATATTGTTGGCGACCCAAATGTTTGAAGTAGGCATCACAAGCTCAACCAGGAATAGTACATTGTTGGCGACCCAAATGTTTGAGCAACGTTCTGTTTGGATGAAAACTTTCCACCGATGCCAATGGAAGCGCGGAGTCGAATTTTTTTCTTTCGAAAAATATTGCTTTCAAAGAACAACCGAAATTATCCTCGTACCGCCGCTGTGGGAAAAAAGAGAAGAAGTGTTTGATTTTATCTTCTTTTTTTCAGACGGCTGCAGGTGGCGCAATTTGTTTTTTCTCGTTCCAAATTCTTGACACGCTGATTAAAATCAGCGCGTGCGACGATCGACGCTCGATCGCAACATAGACTCAGCGTAGGCTCAGCCCACGGCCAACCTGCTCGGTGTCCGGCAAGGCTTTCGAATACAGATGACGGCCTCGAAGATATCGGGTGGATTCATGATCTAGAGGGCGAGAGTTTTTGCCGGCGGCGTCCTACGGTAACCTCCCAACCTTAAAAAAAAACAATGTTTTGCCATTCGAGACGGATGGAGAATTTTTGTCTTCTGTTTTGTGCACACCAGCGGCCAATTGTTTTTTTATCATATGCCTGGCCAGCTCCCGCCATATGACACCGGCTATTGTGGGAAGACGATGGCTCGGAGCCCCTAACGAGCGCACTCCGTTCAGAATTCATGACGCAGTCGTTGGTTTTGTTGATCGATGTCTGACGAGGACTCGGAATCTCGTCGCCTCGAACCAAACATCCGCCTGAGGTTTGCTCAAGCCGATCTTGGTCCAATATCGGCCCCATAATTGTTTTTTTCGGGCTTTTCCAAAAGTTTGGAACTTTCCGTTTGAAGAAACGTACCCGTAGTAAGCTGCCCCTGAAAAAAGCTGACGGATATCTTTGGAACCCATTTTTTTTATGGGAACTTTGCGTTTACAATGGCATAGGTCTAAATTTGGCCCTTACGATAGACTTCAGATGAAAAATCGACGATTACGGCACCACCCGCACAAAACAACGCGAAAATCTGTACGCTAGTGGGGAGGCGTTTTATGCCGAACTCCAAGGCAAGGGGTTGTACTCGAACGACACGCGTTTAGCACCAACTCTAAGGTCGTATTCATAGGCTACGCCACTCCCACGATGATCTGTCCCGAAATATCTAGCTCGCGGAATGGAGATCTGATCTGATCTGATCTGATGCATGCTACGGTAAGGGTCCACCTGATACTATTACGGGGGACCACGGTACACACAACACCCTGTGTATTTCGCTGTTTTTACCAACAATATTTGTTCGCACTGTATTATGGTACCACGTAATAAGTATATTCTTAAGCTCCTCACTCGCGGACTTCTACACCCCCGACGTTCGACCTTGACATGATTGAAAGTGCAACCCGATGAACGAGGCCATGGCCTACTCTATTAATAGGTGTATATCGGAAAAGCATGACACTATTAATAAGTAAGTCATCGGTGGAGGAGCCCCGCCGATCAGAAATATTTGCCTCAGAGGGCAGAAAGTGCTACGAGTATATACCTCCATCGTAGAAAGCGGCGTCTGTCCGACTCGTTCGGGATATGTCTGTCCCGAAATATCTAGACAACGAAGTGGGGATCTAACTGATCTGATCTGTCTGATTTATCTGATTTGTCTGGTCTGATATATTTTATCTGATCTGATATATTTGATATGATCTGACCTGATCTGACCTGATCTGATCTGATCTGATCTGATCTATCTGATCTATCTGATCTGATTTGTTCGGTGTGTGGACTGCTGTATACATCGTTTTCGCGCTTGGGCTGGCAGGTGGAGGACTTTCTGGGAGACTTTTTGGACGACAACTTTAGTACCTACGCTGAAGATGACAGCCCAGCACAGGTGATGAGCCGACAACGGTACAGCCTCCCCGCAGGAGGAGAACCCATCCCCCCCCCCCCCCCCCCCCCCGCGCCGCCGCCGCCGCTCTTATGTCAAAGCAATGGAGTATAGTTCACTTGGAGGGATAATATGACGTGTACAAGAACGAACGGGGTGTGTTGGATGAGGAGATGAGGAATACAGACTAATGTGACATGGAGAAGTTTGGTACACTGGATGGTGGCGAGAAAACGATCGCCTTCCCATTGTAGGGAATAGATGGTGGCCGCCAAGGGCGACACGGGAAGGGGATAAGGTACAAAGCAAAACATTCTTTGTATTGTAGATGTGCTAAAAAAACGATTGAGCGCCCAAATGTTGGAGGTGCCTCTATTTGGAGCAGTGACGATGCTCCATCTCGAAAGTGATACCTGGTCAATAAAAAGGACTTAGTCAAGCAACAAATGGGTACGCCCCCCACCCCCCCCCGTCTCGAAAAGAATGCGTGGTCAATGGTCAAAAAATGACTGAATCGAACAAAAACAAGAGTACGCCCCCTCCCCCCCCCCCCCCCCCCCCCCCCCGCTTGGTGCAAGCAATGTCTGTCTGGTCGGTGAAAACCGGACTTGCTCCATCCCGGCATTGTAGAGATGCGAGGGTCTATGGTCATACGACTACGGCCATGCATGATATCAAGTACAACCCGGATGGGCGGTCAATAGTCTAAAGGACTGAAGCAAGCAACAAATGAGTACCCCCCCCCCCCCCCCTTTCCCTGACAGGTGGCAGCCATGCTGATCGAAATGTTCGCGCAGTGCGGGCGACTGGACTTCACACTCGCTAACACGGTCAGAGAAGAAGAGCAACGCCTCCGAGCGAAGGAGGCGGCCGCCCCCGGCATGGGGGGGGGCGGCGCCAAGTCGTCCGCGGTTGTGAGCAGCGTGGCGGCGAAAGGGGCGCACGAAGAAGATGGCAGCAGCAGCGACGAGGACGATGATGATATGGGCGGGGACGGGGGGGGGGGTCTTGGTGGTGGTGCGGCGGCGGCGGTGGGGGGGGGGGGTGCCGCGCCTGACGCGGATGGATGGCAAACCGTTTCGGCGAAGAAGGGAGCGCGACGATGATGATGGGGCTGGAACTTGATGGATACCCTGTTGCTGTTGATGTCGCCTTTAGGACTTGGAAGGCATGCCCTCGATGGGGTTTCTACAGACTATTAACGCCTTCGGGACTTGAGCGCACACCATATAAACCCATTTTGGGACCCCTTTTTAAGGAATAGCGACCAAATTCAATGACACTTTTGGTGTATTTGGCCCGTCTGTCTACGAGCACAGCTTGAGCGCCCAGTGGCACTGTACCCAGAGGATCGTGTTGCGCCCCGTGCCGTTCAATTCCGTGCTTGCGTCGTACCTCGTACGCCAATTTTGTGTCATTCCCCAGCCGCCGCAGTGGTCGCTTCTGCTGCTGCCGTAAAATCGTCGCTGTAGTCGTCTATTTTTCGCCTCTAAAATCCTCAAGCGGGTTAACCCTTCTAGGACCCCAGTCCCGTTTTGGGGACAAACTACTCATAATTTGAATTGTTTGTCCCCACGTATGGGAGTGCGGTGCTAAAGGAATCAAGAAGGGGTTGCTGGAAACTCCTTTTGAGACCTATAGGCATGCCTTGACAGGGAAGGACGTATCGAAAAAATGTGGCGATTGGCGGGTGCTACGGTAGAGGTACCTGGTAGACGTACCTTTGCCTTCTGAGGCTGCTCACTTGATTTTAGTGCAGGGGTTCTATACCTCACTCAAAAAACTGACTTTGGAAACAGCCACTACGGTATTAAGAAGTGCAAACCCCGACGAAAAAATCCCAAAGCCTATACAAAGTGGGAGTAGATCACAAAAAAAAAATGTGCAAAACACTGCTGTTGGCGTTCCAGCTGTATTTGGTTTAAGGAGCCCACAGAGTCAGAAATATTTGCCTTGGAAGGCGAAAGTGCTACCCGTATCGTAACCCGCCTCGATTACAGCATCATCGGCCGCACGAAGGAAGCAGCACAGTAACCAGGACCCAGCTTATACACAAAAACCTACGATGTCTTCTGAGTTTGTAAAACTGAGTCTCTATTTTGGAATATATATTGTCAGTTTGTAGAACTAAGTCTCTTTTTCGGAAATTGCGGATCTGTCTGTCTGTCTGTCTGTCTCTCCGCATCCCTTTTATTTTCGAGCTTGTATTAGTTCGTCCAAATGATATGATCGATATATTAGTCGTTACAGATGATATTCTTACCACGCTTTCGCCTCTTACAGGCCTTATACGAAGTATACTGAAACATGCCATACCGCCAGGCAACATTTAGCCATACGTATATCTGGTAGTATATCAACCACACCGTACCATCATATCTTACCTCCCACGCGTACCATATCACATGCCGTGATTTTTTCATATAGTATATCCACCACAACACCATACCATCATATCATACCACCAACATACCATATCACATACCGTGGTTTTTATACATTTTTTTTTATTATTATTTGCCTTCTGACAATGTGCAGGGCGTTTTCCATTCAAAATGAAAAAGCTGACATAATTCATCGAATACCACTAACTTCATCGAACCAATTCTCCTTCCCTGCGTGTACTCACTTGCACCCCCACCATTTACCGAGATATTTTACCTACTACCAGGTACCAGGTATGTATCTATACGCCACGCTTCCTACTCCGCATCTACATTCCACCCCCACGCCGTTGGAAGTAGTCCTCCCTCCTCCTCCCTTCTCCCCCTGGCGGTCTCGCAGGGCGAGCTTATATCGGTGCACTCTGCGCGAGATCGCGACCTGGGTATAGTCACCGATATGACCTGGAAAAAGGTGCTCCTTACAAACCCCTTTTCTTGCTAAAGATCCCCCGTCCGTTCCTCCAACGATGCTCGCCGCCAGCTGGTCGATGAAATCGCTACCTTCCTTCCCGAGGCGTCCAAAGCTTTCCACCGCGAGGGTGACAAGTTTATGGCTGCGCTCGTCGAAGGACACTTACTTGTCCTGCACGAGCGTAGTGGTTGCGCTTTCGCGCCTCAGAAGTGGAAGCGGCTGATCTGTCTCGATCAGCGCTGCCAGCCCGCATGTGGACCCTCGTTCGGGGATCTGCATTTATACATAGTTTATCCAACAAACCGTACCGTCATACCATACCACCAAACGATATCACATACTGTGCCACACTACACACCATGCCACCCCGTGCCATACCATAACCATACTCTACCAACACCACCCGAGGGGCTAAACAATACGAGAACACAAGAAGAAGAGCATGCCATCAATTTTTCTCATGGAATGTGAATGTCGTGTCCAATACGATTCCATGGCAGTGCGTTGTCTACTCCTCTCCGACTGCAAAACAATTTACTGTAACCATAGTTAATAGGACCTATGGTATACATAAAAACCTACCTGGGATATATTTAACCATTTTTACTAACACTATTTGGTCCTATTAACTCTGGTCCCCCGTAATAATTTCTCTACCGTGTCGTAGTTGTGTGACCACATTTCAGAGCTTGTACGAGTATCTCTCTAGGATTAAATAATCGGCAGGGACACTGGTTGTGCTTGTGCTGCATGTCGACGGGTAGAAATAACGGTTCAATGCCAACAACAGACAGCAAGAAACACAACCAGAAACAGTAAGGAGAAGGCGCATCACGCAACATCAACCACAACCAAACACACGAACCGCGGACTCCGGATACGTTTTGTTTGTCTGTGACACAGCAGTAACAAGATCAAATCTCTAACTTTTATCATACAGTAGGACCATTATATCGATCGGATCTTTCACAATTTATGTCTTATCTTATTAATAGCAACAACACTCAAAATCTGCCTGTCTGACGCCCCCCCCCCCCCCCCCCTGTTGTCTCCCACGTACGCAAACATTTTCCTGGCATTGAACAGGAACGCATCCCGTGATAAATCTCAGCCACCCACAGGAAATATTTTTTCCGAATAGGAAACCCAGAAAACAAGAAAAATAAATCCGAGAATTTTTATTATGCACTTTTGATGTATGTTATATTACAACTGGTGGTCGTGTTTTCGTGCACACAGTATTATAATAGTAGTAGTTGTATTATTATGTATTATTATTACGGGGGGCTATAGTTAACAGGACCAAGTATTGTTAGTAAAAATGTATAAACATATAGGTTTGTATGTATATCATAGGTCCTGTTAACTATGGTCCCCCGTAATAGTATTACGGCGGGGCCATACCAGGTAGTAAATAGGACCGAACAGTGTCTGTAAAAATAGGGAAATATATAGGCTTTTGTATGTATGTACCGTAGGTCCTATTTACTGTGGTCGCCCGTAGTAATAGTATTCGCCCTTTGTCCCCATCACACGGCACTTGCTTTGGTTTCAACTTCCATGCAGTATCGTGTCTGCCAACAGCTGCCAGTACGAGTACGTATATATGTATAATAGTCTGAGCAAGCCTTGGGAACTGACTTTGACATGTATGTAGCAGTATACCATCCTCGAAACAACCTTTTGCCAACGTACCTAACGTATCCTGGAAGGCCATCGTGTAAAGGGTTTAGGGGAGCACTCGCCGCTGAGAACGTTTTTTTAACCCCCAAGTTCATTATTAGCGTCCCCCTAAAAAGCGACCCCCGATGTTCTCGTTCGGTCTCTTTCTGCTTCATCATTCGCGGGCCTATATACTCTACAGCCCCTGGAAAGAATGTGCTTTTCATTCCAAGCGGCACTAGGAATATCGTTTCTGCGACAAACACATCACATAAAGAAGGTCAGGATGAAAAACAAACCCGATCGCTGTTGTTGTAAGGCTTGAATTGGGTAGGCGATTGGTTAACCTTCTACCGTTGGACACTACAATAAGACCTCGACAAAATGACGTCTATCGACAGGACACATGGGTCGTTCGTTGTGAATTCGAATCTCACGTCCACCAGGAACGTCTTTTTAAAGAATGACGTGAATTCTTCATACTTCGTATCAGTAATCTGACAAAAATAAGGATACGGCGCGGTAACGAAGGCATCGCGCGGGACGGGACGGTAGCGTTTGCCTGCCGCAGGCGAAATTATTTTTGGGTTTCCTGAGGGACGGTATGGGGGGGGAAAACTCCCATTTGTTCACCCCGAAATGGGAATGGGACGGGAAGGTGCAACTTTTGTTTGACGGCAAAGCACGGGAAGACATGATTTACTGGCGGTATACGAGAAGGAACGGGAAGCATCTTTTTTGGCGGCACGGGAACGATCGGTGAACCGGTCGGGAATCGGTCGGGAACCAAGTCGGGATGGGATGGAATTACAAGGTGTCTTGGTGGGATAGGATGGGACGTGAAATGATCGGGGAACGTCGGGAAGTCGGTCGGGCAGCGTAATCGGGAATTGTTCGGAATACGATCGGGAAAAAAAAACGCGAAATGTAATCAAGTCTTCTTCGTGTACTCTGTGGTAAATTTTATATTAAACATACAGAACAACAAACAGCCGTCGACCTAAAGTCAACTGTTTGGTTGTTATGTCGTTATTCCCCGATCGTCCGCAATTGAAACAAGAACCTCACAGTTGGTAATATTGATGAGAATCATGATGATATTCTCACGTTAACTATCGGCTCATTTCCCTGAAACCCTACCTGTGGTCACAAAAAAACAGGTTATAATCCCCGAAACACTGAAATGAAAGCAAGGAGAAACCATGGAAAAATGGGGAAACATTGAATGAATGGATCTGTTTCGTGTACCTACACCGCATTGCAGGCTATAGATACCGCTGTGGTATGAGTGAAGTGCTTATGGGCTAGAGATATCGACAGCATAGTCCGCAGTTTTGTAGTCTCAGGGCTACGACAACACCAAGAATGGACTATTCTGGCGGATGTTCTCCGTTGGCCGAGAGTAACGTTCTTTTAGGAATGTTCTTTAAGGCGGATATCCACTTAGACGCGAGTAATGTTCCTAGCAAGTAGGACCGTAAAATGACAAGTTCTTTTCTTACCAGAAAAACGATCCGCAGGCATAGGAAAGTTCTGCAGGAGTATACATCGGAAAATAGGAAATTAGGAGGTTTTGTGGCGGGGTTTGGGACGAGAGTATATCTGGGTGTCGAGTCCTCCCCTGCTCCTTCCCACTTCTCTACCAGAGCACCTCCTTAGCTCTCGCCGTCAATACAGAAGTTCTGAACCAGAAGAAGCGCGAAGCACTGCTTGCCAGCTGCTGGATACACCTGCTGCGTCCCTTATCCTTACCTCGGCATTCTCTTCACACCGCGATCTTGGCGGCAAATGCTGTTTCAGCAGCTTGGCTGCATCTCGCTCCGCCTCCAACGCTCCCAACTCTCTCACAAAACCTTCCCTATAGCCCAGGAATTAGGTACCCGTTGAGCCCAAGAAACAATGGCATCCACCTCCACAGCGATCCATGCTTGCCAAGTCCTTGTTTGCGCCGTGTGTGTGTGGTGTGGTGTGGGTTTCTATGTTCATGTTTTACAATATATACGATTGCTCCAAGTGATACGACCCGCTTTTTATGAGTTATTAGCTATGTGTGTGAGTGTGACCGATTGAACAATGGTTCATGAACGCTTTTAACTTTGTGCGCGTATAACGTATAAAAAGAAAAAGAAAAAGACGAACCGTGTTTTTTGTCATACGTACCATGGTATGTATGTACAAGTTGCAAAATGCAGTTGCATCCATGGTCATACGATGGGAAAACGGCATGTCAATGTCGAGATGGGACGGGAATAACTGGGTTGACATTGGGGTGGGAATAGACGGGACTGGGCAGACAGCAGTGGGGTGGGAAAAGTCGGGAAGGGACAGAGCGTGGGGGCGGGAATAGCCGGCAACGGGGAGCACGACGCCTACATCGGGATGGTAACGGTCAGGAGCAGACACTGACGATCGTAACGGTCGGGAAATCGCGATCGGGATCGAAATATCACGCGATTTCCCGTCCCCGTCCCGACCACATATTTTGCCGTCCCCACTTCTACCGCGAAGAACTACGGACTATGCACGTACGGCCCCATACGATGACCAAGGACTCCGCAGTTCCGGAGGGGGGGGGAGAGTGTATTAAGGCTTAGATCGGGTACGTCATCGGTAAACCTTTTACCAGTAACCCAACGGACTAAGAGGCCTTAGCACTGTGATCACAGACAAACCGACTAAAAAAACAGACCTTATGTTTTTTACCCCAATTTTGGATTACTTGGTTTTAGAGACCCCTCCCCTTCCCCCCGACGTTTTCCGTCCCGGCATGGTAGGGATGCGAGGGTCTATGGTCATACGATTACGGCCATGCATGACGACGAGTACCCCCCCCCCCCCCCCCCCCCCCCCTCTAGACAGGGGGGAGGGGGGGGGGGGGGTAGTAGGGGGGCACTCGAGAATCAAGTGATCCAGAATTTGAAAATGAAGTGATTTTTGAAAAAATGTCGTAAAACGTCCTTTGATCACAGATCATGCTGCAGTTCTCCGGTTTATTTTTCATTCTTTTTCCTCGTGAATTGCCGAAAAAAGACTGTCCCGGGTGCCCCTGCTTCATTCAGCATAATAGTCCCCCCCTTGCTTGTTGATTTTTAATCGAATTTAGCTAGAGTTTTGTTTTGCACATCGCGAACGAGCGCGATAATTTCGGGGCTTTCGGCGACGAAAAAGAAGAGTTTAGTTGCGTAGAATTCGTGCATACCGGCCGAGATCCGAACCTCAGCGCGGCCGCCAGCAGGCAAGGGGTGACAACAGCCTGTTATGACCACAGACAGATGACTCCGCATCTCTGAAGGGTTGGAGAAACGGCAAGTAGGACAATGGGTGTGCTGTATGTGAACGGGTAGAAAGAGAATACACGCACATCCACCTATAGCGCCTAGACAACAGCTGCTTTGCTGTAGACCACAGCACAGGATGTAAACGTCAAGCTGATAAAAGTACGTAATAGGTAAGTCGTTGTTCTCGCATTATCTCGTCGCCACAATGCAGTCCGCGGGATCACCGGACAGGCTCCAATAAATC
This sequence comes from Nereocystis luetkeana, assembly GCA_031213475.1. Lineage (NCBI taxonomy): Eukaryota > Phaeophyceae > Laminariales > Laminariaceae > Nereocystis > Nereocystis luetkeana. The sequence goes on from JARUPZ010000022.1 coordinate 1,686,982, forward strand.
TCGTCGAGTGGAGCATAGTCCCTCGGGCAAAAGCCTCAGCGAGGGTTTTTCGCGGGTCAGGTCAAGCCTCACGGGTCGGGTCGGGTGTCGGGTCAGCTGACCCGACCCGACCCGCGAGGTTAAAAAACTACTGACCCGACCCGATCCGTCCCGTGAGATTTGAAAATCTCCTGACCCGACCCGACCCAACCCGCGAGATGTCAAGACCTCCTGACCCGACCCGAACCGACCTGCCACCTTCGGATTGACCCGTGCGACACTGGTTTCATGCGGGTCGGGTCACCTTGACCCGCGAGATAATTGATCTTGCCCCGTGGATTCGGAACGCGGGTCGACACCTGAAAACTATTAAAGACTCATTTTCGTGCCCCGCAGCGATATGTGGCCTGGCTGTAGTGGGCATGGAGGGATGCGGGCATGCGTATATGGATTTGGCGATGTCATAAGGTTTGATCATTATACCCAAGGAGTATTATTGAGTATTAGAACGAGATAAGCCTTTGGGTAAGAGAACGGGAAGTGTTTTAAGTGTCGGGTCCGCGAGCCGGATGCGCAGGTCTGACCCGCGGGTCAACAAAAAAACAGTTCGCGGTTCATGTCGGCCCTACCCGCGAGTGACCCGTTTCTCGCGGGTCATGACATGACCCGACCCGTGAGCTTTTCATCACCTCTTGACCCGACCCGACCTGACCCGAAACGTGAGATTTGAAAAACTCTTGACCCGAACCGACCGGACCCGTGAGACTTTGAACACTTCCTGAACCGTCCCTACCCGATCCGCAATTATTTCACCCCGTGACCTGACCCGCGGGTCGGGTCATGACCCGCGAAAAGCCCTGCAAAAAAAAAGAAAAAGCAGCACACGAACCAGGTACTTTTGTGTCCCCGGTGGCTTGGTAGGTGGTCCCTTTCCTTCTAAGATCAATTTTCGTGGGTTCAAGTCTCACCAAGCGCATGATCGTAAGGACTTTTTTCTTGGATCAAAAAATTGAAAAGCGGAAAGCACGAGAGCGTGAGTTAGTCCAACATTCGTTGTTCATCGACAAGCAGCAGTGGGGATGCTGTTCGAACCCTATGCGCGATAAAAATGAAGGCAGATACCGGGGGCGACACCTGTGACCACGGCTTGGTCAGAAGATCGCTGAGGGGAGTCAACTTCCTACGAGTTTTATGAAGCTGGAAAGTGAAAGTGATGATCGAATATAATAGTACACCTGATGGTACTACATACTACATGCCTATCCGGACTCTGAGTATGATGCTGGCGACCGCTCATAGCAGCGGCGCCCATGTGTGATTGGCACCTAAAAGTGCAACAAAAATCGTGTAGCTGAAACAATTTGTACAAGAATGATACGCAGACATTTTATGCAGACTCGCAAACAGCGCGGTATGGGGGTGTAGGTCCGCGCCAGAAGAAAATACAGAATCTGCCACCCAGGAGAACGAGGAAGCAAGCCGAAAACCCAAGAACGAAAGAAGGCGAAACAGGGAAGAAAAAAATACACTGGTATCGAAAAGGCTCACGTAGGGAACTAAAAAAAGGAGAAAAAAAAAAGGAAAAATCACGTTGAAGATCAATGGGAACCATTCCCATTGTTGAAGATTGAAGGAAATATATGGGGTTATTGGAGAGGTTTGGCATGTTCCGAGAAGAAGGAATGGATGGGGAAGGGGGCCACGAAGTTGACGATGGGTATACGGTTCGTTGAACTGTCAAGACAGAGCTACGAAGGCTGTGGGGAGGGTTGGGATAGAAAGGAAGAACGAGGGCCATCTATAGTATGGGGCTACTCTATACTCGTGGGCGTGTGGGTGAGCGGAGGTCTAGCACTGACTGGGTGGGACATCGGCGAGTTGGAAGAACACTGAGCGCAACAAAGAGGAAAAAAGAAAAAGACAAAGGGACGAAAAAGGAAAAAAAAAAAAAAAGGAAAGGAAAGCCAGGCTGTCGGGCAGACCTCTCCTGCCCCCCTCTGCCCCCCCCCCTCTCCCCTCTCCCGCCCCTGCTCCCCCCCCTCCCCCCTTCCCTACCCCCTGTTCCGCTGCCCCGCCCTCCGCCTTCCTCCCCATGTGAACATCAAACAGTCCTTACCCGCAGGTTTTTCATTGGCGTCAACAACGGCTGTGATGCCGTTGCAACCGTCCTGTGGTCGCTGTGATGCCGTTGCCTCTTCCTTGGCCACCTTGTGTGTCATATTTTATTTCCACATGAAGGCCTCCGCCCCTTCCTCTACCGGTTCGAACCACATTTATTTGTCTGTTTGCTGACCTTCCGTGCGGCCTCGCGTCCCCCTTCGACCTTGATGCCGAACGCCTTGCTTGGTCTTCATCTATCTGAGATACTATCTATGAGAAGCGGCAGGTGTCCAAGGATATCCCAGTGGTATATATTAACCTTAGATCATGCTATCTAGGCAGATGTTATTATAGTCGCCTTTTTTTTGTCTGGAAATTGATCAACGTGCAAACTGACAGTCCCGTGCTGTAAATACCTGGTAAAATAGCGACCACACACCATGTAACTGGCGTGCAACAGCATCAAGACACGCCTATACTCGTATGTCGGCGGCACACCAACAAACAACACAGGACCATCCTCCTTATTGTCCTTCATCCAGCCTCCCCACGGTTCTTGTCGTACCTGAGAAAAGCCCTCTCCGCCATCCCCCTAAACATCACTTTCCTCGGCAGGCGCTCCCACGTGCGCCACGAAGGCCGCGAACAGTATTTTTCGTCTGCGTACCGTCGTCTCAACACTCTCGGAGTCTGTCCTCATCAGTCCTGCGAAGGGGTAAAATATCCTTGCCGCTGGATAAGTGCGATACAGACACACAGACAGACAGCAGCAGCAGTATTAATAGTATACGCTATACGTACGTCCGTATGAAGCTTGCGTATCATCATAATAATGGTACAGTACGTGGTATGTGCGTATCATGTATGACATTGTGCAATCTTTATACGTACGTACACAGCAGCGTATGGTAGCCGAACCGAAATCGCCAAAAAAGAGCCGGTTCATGCGATAGATATTATATACGACACCGGTGTCGATTGCCGATATATTAAATAGCAGAGGTCATGAGGTTCACGACACCCAGGTGGATCTCTTGGGGGAGTGAGAAAGATATCACATACCTGGTACCTGGTACGACACACGAACATTCGAGGTACCAGGTACCAGGTACGTACCAGGTACGTCCCAGGTACCAGAGGTGCTACCAGGTAATACAACATCTCCTCGAGTTCGGGTCTGTTTAGCTGTTGGGCGTCACAACAGCTTCGGTGTAGACCGTGGTACGAGTAACACACCCCGGGCAGTCCCTTGCCCCTCCGCGCCGTGTGCTGCGGACGTCGCGCAGTGTCGTTCTCGTATATAAATAAATAACGACAGCGCTTTTATAATTCGTACGACATTACGTATTGCTGCTGGTGTCGTACTATTTGAGCATCGCAGAATAAAAGAAACGATATTGGAAAGCCGAAATAGCCCCGTACCCCTACTTGTTGCGATATTGTAAACGCCTGTTTAACCATAGAATTCCGTCGCGGAGACTCCGATGTCGAGACTACAAGCTCATCGTAGTGAGAACCACGGCTGTCCCGCGTCTTCAGAGGGGTACGGCGCACTGAGAGACAGAGGAACGCCGGAAGTGGCGGTAATCCCTTGCCTCTAACATTGCTGCGCTGTTTGGCTGGCTGAGTTTGAAGCAGGGGAGCACCGAGGAGCAGGCCGAACAGGAAGCCCAGAGGGTATCAAACGCGTTGAGGGATAGGAGGGACTCTTGCCAGGAAGGCTCCTAGGCCGACTCTTTCTTGACGATGGCAGAGATCAAGGGCAAGGCAGTCGGGGTGGCGCTGATGTCCTCCCTGAGCTACTCCTTCTGCTCCGTGTCGATGGTCATGTCCAACAAGGCGAGTTTGTGCGCCCTCTGCTTGGCTCGTGTGCTTGTGGCTCCTGCTGCCTCCGTGGGCTGCGAAGTCCGTTTCGACCGCGTTATTTTTTTTGTTCGTTTGGTGGTTTTTGGTTCGTACAAGAAATATCTCACCGTTGATTGTTGGTGGTGTCATCATGGGAGACCGCTGCTTGACTTATTGATTGACGGTATGCGATATTAAATCAAGTATCTTAATTTCTGTCTAGACCTTGACGTCACTCGAAAGACAGGTCTCCTAACGTTTATGATCACAAGTACGAGTATATTCGTATAAATAAAATACCTGGTACTTGGGTATCGCACGTAATTTTTTATGGGTACTCGAAAGTTCGAGCGTACGCGTACAAGCAGGGATGCTGCTCTGGCAAGCCCAAGCAAAGGACTCGAGGGATCGACGATTAATACCATTGCTGCTTCAACTGAAGTGACGACGTTGGTTAGCTCCTGCTTGTTGGAGGAGGGGGGGGGGGGGGGGGGGGGGGGTGGGGGGGCACCCCTTGATACTCCGTTGCTGTACAGCAGTATGACCTCGTCCATACCAGGTATACGAAGTCTGCTGTACGGGTGTTAATACTCCCAAAAGCAACAACGACATGGGTTGTCGACCGCAAACATACCATACTGGTATGATTAGAGTACATTGTGACAACTGATAACTCAACGTCAAGCCTGTGGCCACGGACAGGCAACAGGAGTACCATGTAGATAACACTCTCGTATGATACATAGGAAACCCATACCAAGCAAAAGGCAAAGGGTGCTTTGTACCATGTACCAAGGATGACAGCCACCCAGCTGATTTCACGGCCTATTGCTCTGACTTGAAACGTGCAACACCTATCACGAACACTTCCGAACTCACAGCTGTCAGCTGTGACGAAAATCAGCTCGATCGGTGTACGAGGTACGAGTGTATAACCTGGTATGTGGGCACCTGCTCACTCGGGTGTGAATCAAAGTCCATGTACAAAGTTTGGTTCTTGCTGAACACCAGGGTATCTGCTGGTATGTAGCGTTGCTGTTTGTATACCAGTCCGTCGCAACTCAGATCCGAGGTAACATCGCAGACGCTTCTCCCCTACCAGGTATGTTATTAATACAGGTGCAAAGCAGGTTTATACTATCAATATTAATACCTTTGTACGTAATAATGGTGTTTTTTTTTCGCGATAAAGCGATTCGCGTCTAATCACGCCTACCCTAGCGCCTACTCGTAAAGTGCATCAGTGTGTTTTGTTGGTGGTGATGTTGTTGTGACACTTGCCTCATTGCCACAACGCAGGCAAGGCTGGCTCCAATAAATCTGGAGTGGAGTACCAGTGTGAGTATTACGCGCCCCGGTGGTTCAAGTGGTTAACCTCGAATTCTACTTGTTTGAGTCCTGTGTTCGAGCCCCAGGAGGGTCGGATTTTGACTTTATTTGCAAAAATAAAAAAAAGGGATTCAGTTGTTGAGAGCGCCTTGCAGCGTGGGTAGGCACAATTCGATGCGAGTCGACGAGGGAAGAAAAAGCTGAAATCTTCTCGCGATAAAAAATGGAGGCACGTACCGTAGCGGGAAGGGGGGAGAAGAGCCTGCTATGTGACCCCGGATCTGAGTTACGAGTTGGAAGGAGAGAGAGAAGAAGATGTGCGAAGATAATGAATGGGATGAAAAATAAAAATAAAATAAAATAATACCAGGTACTATTAATAGTTACCAGGTATGTACGAACGTAAGAAAATACCATGAAAATATGAGTTTCGACGAAATCCTTTACCTGGTATCTGGTATCTTATTACAGCTGTTGTTTTTCACTCTCTAGATAAAATGTTCAGGCGTGGGTGTCTAATAATACAATAATACAGGGTTTCCCTTTGCTCACAGGCGACTCATAGGACCCGATGTTGTCATCTCGATCTCTGGATCTCCTTTCCAGTACCAGAAGGTACTCGCTCGAAGTACAGGTATGTATTACCGGTATACAAATACATACCACTCTGTCCCATAATATAAGAACCGATTTTACTCTAATTGTTAACCCGATCGGTGATTATATTTCGGGACAGACTCACACCTGGTACGAGTACCTGGTACCTGTATATATGAATACGTATCGGACATCTGCTGACAGCTGAACCGATAGTGAAGCTTCGTAAGGTATCACTAATAATACATGGTAGTATTAATAGCTATTCTTGCGCGTTCTGGGGAAGGAGAGAGAGAAGAAGATGTGCGAAGATAATGAATGGGATGAGAAAAAAAAAAAAAAAAAAAATCCCGAGCCGACCGAGTCAACCTACCACGTACCAGTAGTACTTAGACCTATTCCAATGGTACAGCGAAGTTGCAATAAAAAGTTTGAATTTCAAAGATACCCGCCAAAAAAAATCAGAACACGCTTCCTATGGGCCACGTGAAAAAAAAAAAAAAGTTCCTAACTTTTTGAAAAGCCCGAAAAAAGCCAATCTGGGGCCGATGTTGGGCCAACATCGGCTTGAGAAAAACTCAGGCCGATCTTTCGTTCGAAGCGGCGAGATTCCGAGTCCTAGACAGACATCGATCAACAAAACCAACGATTGCGTCACGAATTCTGAACGGAGTGCGCTCGTTAGGGGCTCCGACCCACCCTAGGGTCACCGTCTTCACACCAGGTGTCATGTGGCGGGAGCTGACCAGGCGTGTGATAAAAAAACATTTGGCCGCTGGTTTGCACAAAACAGAAGACAAAACTTCTCCATCCGTCTCGAACGGCAAAAAATAGACTTTTTTCCAGGTTTAGGAGGGTACCGTAGGACGCCGCCGGCGAGCTCTCGCCCCCTAGACCATGGATCCACCTGATATCTTCGAGGCCGTCATCTATACTCGTTGGGCTTGCCAGATACCGAGTGGGTTGGCCGTGGGCTGAGTCTATGTCGAGATCGAGCGTCGATCGTCGCACGAGCTGGTTTTTATCAGCGTGTTGACAATTTGCAACCAGAAAAACACAAATTGCGCCGCCTGCAGCCGTTGGGGGAAAAAAAAAAAAAATCAAACATTTTTCTCTTCTTTTCCCACAGCGGCGGTACGAGAAAATTTTCCGCTGTTTTTTTAAAGCGACATATTTGAAAAAATACTTTTGAACTTCGCGTTTCCATTGGCATAGGTCTTATAACATAATATTTCCAAGCACATCTTCCGAACCGGCCGACCCAAGCTTTTAATGGAGTCTTCCGAAGAAAAGCATCGTGTTTGGGTCGCGCTGTTTTCTTTTTTTTTCAGTATTTTCGCGAAATTTCGGTATTTCGCGGTAATACCGAAATTCGGGAAAATACTGAAAAAAACTACTATTCATAATAGCAAACAGCCCTCGTTAAGATCGACCCCTAGAATACTAGTATTAAATATTACCTGCTTTTTTGTCCCTTCTTTTTTTCATTTTTCTTTCATTCCCGTTTGTACCTCTTTGTGTCTTTGTTAGTATGGTCCGTTTTGCTTTTTTTTCGCGTTTTGCTATCTGCTTCTGTTTTTGTTTTGTTTTGTTTTTTTGCTTAGCTTCATTTGCTTAGCTTCATCTTCTTCTTTTTTAGGTTTTTGTCTGCTATTAGTAGTCTCCTTTCTGCTTCCCTGGTGTCCGCAGTGGTGGAGTGCGTATGCTTGTTTTTTGTTTTTGCCTCTGTTTTTACTTGAGGTATTTCTTCCACTCCAGAGTTATTGGAGCCTGTCCTGCGACCACGGACTGCATTGAATTGTGAGTTAATGTGAGAACAACAACAACAAACAAACAATTACCTGGTACCTGGTATTAAATAGTACCAGGGTAGCAAATAGTATTAAATAGCACTGATCACTGGCTGCCTTAGGGTTAGGGTCGGAGGGTCGGCTTCATGCCCCAACTTTGTGCACTCTGGAATTATTGTACGCGGCTCATTCAACCTATTAATAGAGTCTTGCCAAGCACAGCATCGGAGCCGGCCGAACCAACGTACGAGCAGAGCCTTCCGAAGCACAGCAGCATCCTATTAATAGCGCTGATCACTGTCCTTTAGGGCTAGGGTCGGAGGGTCGGCTTAGTGCGCCAACCACAAGCCTCCGTAAATATTAACACTCAGCAGGTGTCCGGGCCTCATGAGCGTATAAATAGTACCAGGGGGTACCAGGTACCTTGTGGTGGTGGTTGTTGTTGTTGTTGTTGTTGTTGTTGTCCTCACATTAACTCTCTGACGAAGGAGTCCGTGGTCACACAAAGGTGCTGGGGCCCTATTAATAGGAAGATCCGAAAAACCACCAAAAATCGAAGTTCGGCTGCCTAATAATACACGAGACGAAGAAAGTGCACACAAGATAAAACCAATGTGCAAAACTGAACTAACATGGCCGCGGGTATATCCTCTTAACTATAACATAACATAGTATCCCCGTTCCCACCACTAACCAAGTTGTGGCTGCTGACTACAGCGGCTGCTGTCTGGAGAGCTGCCTGCACCGTACGAAACGCACGGTAGTCGTGAACACGAAAGAGGAACACACCTGCCTGCTATCTGGAGTGCTGTCAGTGGTTATGACAACCTGGTGGTGCGGAAAATTGCGGGGTATTTTGTCATGGCAACCGGGTAAGGCGTGGTCCGCACTTGGAAGTCGTGGTCCGCAGTGCCGTTCTTTTCTTTTCTCCCACGATTTTAGGGCTGTAGTCCCGTTATGGTGACAAAACCACTCTAATACCGAGTAGTTTGTCCTCAAAACGTGACTGCAGTCCTAAAAGGGTTAACGTTTCTCGCCTTTTTTGTTGTTTGGCCCGTTTTTGGCCTCAGGCTGGGGTCAGGTTCGGGGTTAGGGTTGGGTTGGGTCTACGCTCGCACCTAGGTCTCAACTGGGAAACAGGAAAGGCCTCCTGTATAACCCGCCAAACAATGCAGTACACGAACAGCCCTTAGTGTTGGATATCGTTTTGAACGTCTCGACCCAGCAGTAGTGTCAGCAGCACATATTATTATACATGGTATGTGGGATTACGTATGGCATCATACTTACTGTAGGATCTGTGTATATTCTTCACATTAAGGGCCCGTCTTAACGAGAAACCCTCTTCATGATATCCGAAAAGGAGACCTCAATTTGATTTGATTTGGATAAAATTTTGTGAAAAATATCCCTATGGGTCCTGTCGAGGAACAGCGTATTTGAAGAAAATAATCGAATAACGCACAAGAGCCAACGAACTCCCGAGGGCAACGAACGAGGCGAGCGACGGCCCGCGTCCCCTCCGGGGCGCCGCGGTCAGCGGCCGATTGTTTCTGCCGACACCGCTCAAGAGGCTGTCGCTCTTGGGACGTCTTGGGTGGCTGGCGCAGCCCCGAAGCCCCACGCAGGCAGCAGCGACGGGGATACAGCGATCGAACTTCTGAGCGAAGTCGTGACCTGGTCGGTGCTACTGTAGTGTGGTTTGCGAGGCAAAAAGGGATGAAATATTGGGTTTGCGACGGCCTTGTAACTTTTTCGAGGCGCCGCGGATGGTCTACTCTGTGCTAGGGGCCGTCGGACCTCGCGCTGCGGCTGCTCTGGTGACCCTGTCCCTCGGGAATGGTGGATCTCACCTATGAAGCAGTCGACGACACGGCTCAAGTTTGCGGGGCTTGCTTCGGTTTCAGGAACGTGCCACGTCGAGTTGGACAAACTCCCCAAATTGAATAACACGAAGAGCAAAGTAATTATCAAAAGACTTGTTGTTGAATTCGATTTTTCGTTTTATTTCGTTTTATTCGAACCACAAGTCAAAATGCCTGCTTGGTGATTCACTTTTCGACCAATCAGATGCAAATTAAATCACACGAAAACAGTATTGGCGGGAGTATCATGTAGAGAGTTTCTCGTTAGCCCTTGTAGGACCGCAGTCCTGTCTGGGGGACAAACCACTCTAATTCCAACTGTTTTGTCCCCAAAACGGGACTGCGGTTCTGTAAGGGTGAAGATGGGCCCTAAACCACTCCTTCTACCTCGTACCCGACGACATCCAGCACACCCAGCAGTGTCCGTGCCGATTTATCCTATTAACCCTTTTAGAACTCCAGTCCCGTTTTGGGGACACACCACCCAAATTCCAAGTTGTTTGTCCCAAATTGTCCCCAAAACGGGACTGCGGTTCTAGAGGGGTTAATCAAGAGCTACGAACTATGTGGTCACATAAATGTACCACACAGAGTTATCCAGTAATAATAAGCAGAGTAGACAAAATACCAAAATAAATCATTAATGCCATGCCACCATCGATCGTACTGTCACGACAGACGTAGGCACTCTTGCATGTCTTGAAAGAGAGACAGATCGAGAGCAACAAACAAGAACGAATCGAAATGGAAAAAAAAAACCAAAAAAAAAATGAAGTGTCATGCCGCCCAAGAAGGAGAGGTGTGCCGGACAATACAAACAATCGACCGATCGGATTGAACTTTAACTCATGGCTGATGTGCCTTTTTTAATTCTTTTTTTTAAAAAAGCGAGTGAGAGAAACAGCATCACACCATACACGTACTCGTACTCGTATAAGCAGATTGCTACCAGTATATATTAATACTCGCAAGAGCGAAGAAAAGGACAGGGCAAACGGAAGCACAATCAAAGTACCCCCCCAAGCAGCCGCAGCATTTTGTGGAGTATTAATAGAATAGGCAGGAAAGGTTGCGGCTAGGTTTCCGAATCGATTTTCTAGGTTAGACGGGGGCATCGATGTTACTCTCACCGCCTGGAGGACCATGTTCTCTTTTTTCCCCTCTTATTTCTTCCTTCTTGCTTCTTGCCTTGTCTCTCCGTCAGTTTCCTTTCCCCTCCCCCCTGTCCGTATGCCGGTATCTTCCTCTCTCTATGTCAGTTTCCTTTCCCCTCCCCCCTGTCCGTATGCCGGTATCTTCCTCTCCTTCGTGTTGCTTCGTCCGTGCAGCGGATTCATGTATGCCTTTTCCTGGGTGCGTATGCTTTCCGTCTGGTAACAGCAGTGTGGGTTTCAGGTTATCGGCCAGATCGTCGCATGGGTGTCGTCCGGCCTAAACCTGTGTGTCCTACACGCTAGAAAGTTCCATCGACGTCGAGTCGAACCTTTCTCCTTGCGTCATTTGTATTATGTTGCTTTTCAGAACTTGGTTTCGCCTTCTTGTCTTTTTATTCCTTTTTCTGGTCTTGCATGTGTTGCTGTGTTCTCGTACCCGGTACGCTGGAATCTCACTTGCTTGACCGTTGAATTTGCGATTATTTTTGTTTCCGGTCTTCCTCTGTCTCACAGTCTGTGACCACAGAATTAGTATTTCTCTAGGATAAGAAATCAGGACGGACATTGGGTGTACTGAGGAAGCTAGGTAGAAAGGACGATTTCATCAAGACAACACGCACAGGTTCTACCTACTACTACCACTACTACTACTACTACTACCACTACTACTACTACTACCACTACTACTACTACTACTACTACTACTACTACTACTACTACTACTACTACTACTGCTGCTACTACTACTACTACTACTACTACTACTACTGCTACTGCTGCTACTACTACTACTACTACTACTACTACTACTACTACTACTACTACTACTACTACTATTAATACTGCTGCTGCTGTAGTCGGTAGTCGGTAGTCGGCCTGTTACCTTGCTACCCCATCTGCCTTCTCCTTCCTGCTTTCGTCAACCGCGGTTTCCCTGCGGTTGTTACCCCCCCCCTCCTATATCCTTTTTAACCTTAAAATACATATAGCATAGGTGTACACGAACACGAACGACACAAGAACGAAAACATATTTCGTACGTACACACGTAGATATGCGAGGTATCGCAGTATCGAAGTAGCGAAGCTTGGGTTGGGTCTACGCACCCCTACCTTGATCCCACCAGGAAACAAACATGTCAGGAGACAGCACTTTCACCCCTTTAGACCTATATGCCAATTGGAAAGCGAACTATCAATAAAAAGTTTGAATTTCAAAGATACCCTCCGGAGGCTTTTAGAACACGCTTCCTGTGGGCACGTTTAGAAGAAAAAAAAGTTCCAAACTTTTGGAAAAGCCCGAGAAACGCAACTCTGGGGGCGATTATGGGCCAACATCGGCTTGAGAAAAACTCAGGCCGATCTTTGGTTCAAAGCGCCGAGATTCCAAGTCCTCGACAGAAATCGATCGACAAAACCGAACGACTGAGTCATGAATTCTGAACGGAGTGCGCTCGTTAGGGGCTCCGACCCACCCTAGGGTCACCGTCTTCACTCCATGGCTGGTATCATGTGGCGGGAGCTGACCAGGCGTATGATAAAAATTCAATTGGGCGCTGGTGTGCACAATACAGAAGACCAAACTTCTCCATCCGTCTCGGATGACAAATAATAGACTTTATTTCAGGTTTGGGAGGATACCGTAGGACGCCGCCGGGGCTCTTGCGCCCTAGACCTTGGATTCACCTGATATATCTTCGTGGCCGTCATCTATATTCGTTGGCCTTGCAGGAGACCGAGCGGGTTGGCCGTGGGCTGCGTCTATGTTGAGAACGAGCGTCGATCGTCGCACGAGCTGGTTTTTATCAGCGTGTTGACAATTTGCAACCAGAAAAATTAATCGCGCCACCTGCAGCCGTTGGGGGAAAAAGAAGAAAAAATCGAGCATTTATTTTCTTTTTACCCACAGCGGCGGTACGAAGAAGTTTTCGGCTGTTCTTTGGAAGCAATATGTTTGGAGAAAAAACTTTTGGACTCGGCGTTTCCATTGGCATAGGTCTGACAGACAGCAAGGAACTTTGCCTTGACATGCCTTAACCGACACCCAACTACTGGATTTTAGTTTGAAACATTTCGGCCCTACATCCTTACGTCTCCTGTCTCCTGGCATGTTTGCCAGGAAATGCTTCCCATTACAGCTCCGCGCAACGAACAGAGTCGGGTCACGTTTTGATGAGGTGTGTGAAGGCGTCGGATGAGCCACCCAGAAATCGAAGCCTAGTAAAAAAAACCCGCTGACCTGTGATGAATGCGAAATCCCGTGCCCGCACAAAATTATATTATCCCGCACAAATTAGATTATCCTGCTCCCGCTCTAAGGAAGAGTGTAAATCCCTTCCCGCACAAATTATACTATCCCGCACAAATAAGATTATCCTGCTCCCGCGCAAAGGAAGAGTGTAAATCCCATTCCCGCACAAATACGTCCCGCGGTGGCCACTTCCCTTTTTAAATTGTATCGTGTAGTCCCGGGGTGACCGATCCCCGCGGGATATAGTCTTGGAGTCGAAAAGGCTTCCCGAGGAATGGTCATCTTTTTTGTCAAAAAGAACGGAAAACTAGGGAGGAAATTATTCGGTGATATCCAGGGGTTGTTCACCGGTCGGGTCATTCCTCGCGGGTCAGGTCGGGTCGGGTCGGGTACGGCAGACCCGACCCGACCTGACCCGATCCGTTTTAGAATGAAAACCTTCTGACCTGACCTGACCCGACCCGACCCGTAAGATTTAAAACACTTCCTAACCCGGGAACTTGGTATCTTGGTAATAATGGCCCTAAAGGCCATCTCTTCGGGCACACTTTTTTTTCACCTGGAAATGGAGATTTCAGCACCTTAACTCCGTTCAAAACTACATCCATTTTTGGGGGGGCGCACTACTTGAAGTTCGTGTAGTGTTTGCCACTTGTTTTCCTTAGGTTAATCGCAGACAACGGGCGAATCGGCCCCGCTTTCCTTGAAATCTCACCGGCCGTTTCGCGAGATGCATCCAATGTCGTTTGCCGTTTCTGCAAGATGCCAGTTTTAAAAACTCGTCAACACAATCCGAGTTCCTCTGTGAGGTTCGGACGTCGGTTTTATCTGACCGATAGACCTATATAAAACTCAGAAATATCGCGATATTTGGGGTTTAGAGCCAAATTATGTGCTTCTCGAGTTTTGTACGAATGGCGGAACATGGCGATATTTTCGCGATACGTGGTCCGCAACACACAAATATGTTTCTTGGGTTTTTTCCCCCCCGAGCATATATATTTGTTTTTGTGTTGGTAGAGCCGAATCTGGCTGACAAAGTTGGAAACAGCCTGTCCCCTCTACTCGGTCATCCGATCATCACCTTGCCAGCAAGGACAATAACAGCAGCAGTGGCCGCCACGACTTTTGGTTGAATGAGTAGGGCAGTCGGGTGCCCCCTCTTGGTCGGGCAGGGGCGGATGCCCGGGATGCCCGGGTCCAGCGGCACCAGCGGCACCAGCACATCATCCAGTACTCCGGCTTGGCGTCTTTCTGCCGGCGTTGCCCATAACCCACATGTCCCAGACACACGGCACGCCCCACCCTATCCGGGAGCAACAACCGGGTAGCGCTAGCCAGATCTTTGGTTTTTGGCGGACACGCCTCAGCACGAGCACGAGACGCGTCCGCGCTGCGGCCTCGTCTATGCAAACAGCCAAGTGGTGTACGCGGGCGCTGTAGCCTGCCGAGCTACCTAGAGAAGCAGCAGCAGCAGCTATGTCCTCCAGCCCATCCCATGCTGTATCCTTCGTGTTCGTTGGACTTGCTGACGACTATTCACTTCACCCATGTTTTACCTCACGTTCTACAGACAAAGAACCAGATATCGAGTTTTATGTCGAGGGATTTTGCGTTTACGAAAACCTCGATATTGAATTCGGCGCAAAGAGCCGAAATATCACCCTCTCCTGAGTTTTATATGTCTAATAGACCCTCTATTCGGAGGAAACGTGGATAGTATAATATCTTCCCGAGTTTTCGTTGTCTGAAAGTGTCAACACCGTGAAAAAGTTGGACTTCGAACGAGCCCCCATGGACTCGAGAAACACGGGTTTACTACTGCTGCTACAGATATAATTATCGTTTTCGCTGCATGCCATGCCTCTCACTGCTGTCCTGCGACCACGGACTGCGTGTTTGGCGATGTGTTCGCGTGAGAGCAGCAAGAAGGACTATTGATAGTACTGTATGTTATTTTATGTGAGATGCAAGATAGCAACGTCCGCTGGGATATTTTTTCAACGCAGATTTTTTTTTACAACGGAGAGAACGTGCGTAGACGTCGAGCGACGGGTGTATGGAAAGATCTCGAGAAGATGTTCCCAAACGGAAATGATTACCATGCAAGATCTTTCTAAGAGCCTACCCTTCTCGTTATGCGTGCGCCCTTCTGAAGGCGTGCTTTTGGAGAAAATCGAGTCCGAAATTCGTCTCTGGGGGTGGCGCTATCTTGAGTGTTCCATATATATATACCAGATCTGTTTTATACGGTATAGACCTGGTTGTTGTGTTACATGGTTTTGTTTTCGTATGTATACTCGTACGGGATGTGTTTCGCGGTCTATTGCAGGACGACTCCGTAGGCCTTACGTGGCCCTTTCAGGACCGCAGTTTCCGTTGTTGATGGTTTGTCCCCATAACGGGACTGCAGTCCCAACCAAGGATGTCGGGAGTCAGCACTTTCACCCCCGTGACATGACTGCCAGCAACTTTGCCTTTGACGTGGCCTTGACTGACACCAAACTACTAGGTTTTAGAGTGGAAAACTCGGGCCCACACCCTTGACAGCGCACGTCTTGCCTTGCTTGACATGTCCCCTGACATCTTTGGTTTACCTGGAACCATGGTAGGCGTTAATCCTTTTAGGACCGCAGTCCCGTTTTGGGGACGAAACACTTGGAATTAGACTGGTTTGTCCCCAAAATGGGACTGCAGTACTATTATGTTACGGGGGGCCAAAATAAATAGGACCAAATGTTGTTATTAATAGTAAAAATAGGGAAGTGTATAGGTTTTTGGGTGTACCGTAGGTCCTATTTACCATGGCCCCCCGTAGGAAAAGGGGTTAGGACTGCACCCCTACTGCTGTATTATGGGGACGACACGCTTCGAAGTACGCGGAGGCGGATGAACGTACTGCTGTATACTTCGAAGTATGCACAAAACAGTCAGTAGCAGTGCAGTACTGAAATACTGCCTACAAGAGCCTAAAAGGGTTAAAACCCCAACCCTACCGGTGTACCCGGGGCCCTACCCGTCGCCCGGGGATTTCCTCGGAATGCGGATGTGGATGAGATGTGGAAGTTTTTGTGGACTTTGAATCTTTTTTTTCGAAGTTTTGTAGGTTCTTTGGTTCACTGGGTTTTTGGTTGTCTGGTTCTCTGGTTCTTTCGTTCTTCGGGACACCCCCGACACAGGAGCGACCCAATCACAGGTTGACAGCCTTCGTGTTTCCAGCAGCGTGAGCTCCCAGCAGTACAACAGGCAGCAAACAGCAGGTCGTATTTATATTAATAGTAGACAGGTTCACAGAACTTGTATCTCTCTATTATTCAATAACCGGCATGGACACGGACACGGACATTGGTTGTGCTGGATGTCTTAAGGGTAGAAATACTGGTGTATGATGCGTAACAACACACACCCACGAATGGGATCAATCAATGTTGCGCCGGTGCCGTGCGACTCCCACTCCTTGCATTCAACCGTTGTACTCCGGACACCAACTGATCTCCTATCGTCCCCACCAACCGATCCCCTATCGTCCCCCGATTCTGCAGTGGCCGGTGCTGTAGTCGTGTTTTTTTTTTTTTTTTTTAATCTTACTGGTAAGAGGTTTCCCCTCCGAAGTATGTCCCCGAGAGGGTCATACCTGGTGTATAACACGGATGCTAGCACACACCCCTTGAATAATACCCCCCCCGATTGGATCGGAAAAAACGTTTTTTTCCGATCCGATGCCCGATCGTAATCGTATTTGACCCAGTTTGATCGGAAACGTACCGGAGGTGATTTCCTGCAACTGGGCGCATGGAGAAGCGGGAAACAGCTCTAGACAGGTCTTGAAGAAAAGTACAAGTCATTCTGAGGCAAGAAACAGCAGTTTCGCAGATTTTCGGGGCAAAAGCTCGTGCGAACGTGCTGATAAATGGTGCTATCGGCACGTTCGCACCAGCTTTTTGCCCCTAAAATGTGCGAAACTGCTGTTTCTCGCCTCAGAATGACTTGGATTTTTTTCCCAATACCGATGTAAAGCTGTTCTCCGCTTCTCCAGGTGCCCTGTTTTTTCCGATCCGATCCCTGATCGTGACCCAGTTGGATCGGAAAAGTACCGAAGGTGGTTTCTTGCAACTGGGCACCTGTAGAAGCGGGAAACAGCTCTAGATAGGTCTCGGAGAAGAGCCCAAGTGATTATGAGGCGAGAAACAGCAGGTTCGCACATTTTCGGGGCAAAAGCTCGTGCGAACGTGCTGATAGCACCATTTCCGACTGACTGCAAATTCGACTGCATAAGAAGTGGCCTAAGAGGGATCCCTCTGTACTATCATTAACTAGAATAGGGCGGAGATCTAAGGCGCGTTGATCAAACGGCCATCCAACGGTCATCATTTTTTCCGCCCGGAGTGGTACATATCTTCACACTCTCACGTCACTAAGGGCGAGTCGTAGTTAACCCTTGTTGCCTTTTAGGACCCCAGTCCCGTTTCGGGGGCAAACCAGTCAATTTATAAGTACTTTGTCCCCAAAACGGGACTGCAATCCTAAAAGGGTCAACGCCAATACTGCGGTATTATGATGCGTACGCGTACTATAATACGTGATACTGGTGGGTTGTTGCATGTCGTATCGAAGGTTAGATACATCCACTATCGCGTTCTGCTGCGTACGGGACGTGTTTCTGCCTCATTCCCTGCGATGTACTCTCGGAAGAAAGATAAAAAGCTAAATCACGAGGAAAAGGAAGCTGTGACATGGAAAAAATAGTCGAAACTCATATTCGCAGGCTTGGTGTGATAATTCGGTCCCGTCCTCTACGGGGTGTGCTCGTAGGTTTTCAGAGTTGTCTTCAATTTGTTAAAGGTTTGAAAGCAACACAATCGCCACGAGTACCCACCATAAAGGCGACCGCTGTAGTCGCGGTTGACTCACTGTAGGTGCTGCAAGCTACTGCTGCTGCTGTTGCTACAGGTTCAGTCCGGGCCGGGTGCTCGGGCTCGTTCTGCTCAAGTCTTGATGCACGCGCGGTGACTGAGAAATCGTACATGCTTCACGGAACGTCTGCTCTTCGTTGTATGTACGACTATAGCACCGCCACCGAGGTTCGCACCTGCCTGTGTTGTTGGTACAGTGAATCGTCCCAGAACGAGCCCGTCTTGCTGCGGCAGAGGGTGGCGAGCGAGCGGTGCATGCGACTCTAAAGTTTTTGTCATCGTACTTTTGTCATGTTGGATAAGCCAAGGAGGGGCTACGAGCACAAAGGTCGGATCCACATAGCCACCTTTCTGAAACTCAAGGAGATAAGAAGTTCGAGGTAAAACGAATGTGATCACGTGCATGAAGGAAGACGACATAGACGAGAAAACAAGAGCTATCGAGGGATGTCCCGCGCAAAGTGCCGCTTATCGCAGAAACTGCAACGAAACGTTCCCAGATACCCGGCATCGAATATCGAAGGTTGTATCGAATTTTGATCGTTTGTTGGAAACCCCGCGCGAGGTGCCGCCCACATCCCGTTGCAGCAAAAGGTTCGACTCTTTTTACAGCAGCAGTATCGGATGCCAGTTTACTGCGAAGTAGAAATGTACACCAGGGTGGTGTTACTACAAAGAGCAAAACAGCAGACAACAGCGGCATCATGGCAGAACGGACTATTCTCTAATCTCCCAAGATTGCGCCGTGCTCCCGAATTGATACGGATCACTGCACGGAGCGAGACACCTTGTACCTTAACCCTTTTAGGACCGCAGTCCCTTTTTTTAGACAAACCACTTGGAATTAGAATGGGTTTTCCCTAAATCGGGACTGCGGTACTAAAGGGGCTTTTAACCTCCTTTGGGCTGGTCGGTGTTACTTGCCTGACGACGACTTTACCTTTCCCGGGGGCTTACTTTTTTTTTCTTTCTTTTTTTTTTCTTTCAACTTTAAAAGGTGTTTGTTCACGTTCTCTGTTTTTGCCCGGTGGCTGTTCGTACCAGTAGCCACGAGGAACGACACGCCTCAGGCGTTCTTTCTTTTCAGCGTGCCGCGCCCGCGGGATTTGAAGTTAGCCAAAATGACTAAGGGGAACCTTTTGTATCCCCTACAGTTCTGTAACGTATTTTACCCTGTTTGGCCCTTTTTCTTTGTACATTTGGAGATTCGCAGGGGAAAAGTGTAAAAAAACACACCCTCAAGGATCATGACCCGACCAGCGGGTCGGGTCACCAATTTTCGAAATCTCACGGGTTGAATCTGTACTATTACGGGGGACCATAGTTAATTGGACCAAATGTTGGTATCGATAGTAAAAATGGTTTAATATATAGGTTTGTATCTACCATAGGTCCTACTCCGTTTTATCTATGGTCCCCCATAATATGTAGATCCTGCACAGCCACTTACAACGGCAGGCAGGTGCCGAACTAGATGATCTGTAGTAGACAGATCAGATATATCAGATAGATCATCACCTATCTGATGTGACCGAGGTGTACTTGATATTTATACGTTCGGACCACTTTTGGTCGGAAATATACCGTAGTCCTCGCTTGAAGTCTGGTGTGTGTGTGTGTGTGTTCTTCACATTAAACCGTTCTTTCTACCCGTCGACATCCAGCACAACCAGTGTCCGTGCCGATTCTTCCATCCTAGAAGAGATACAAGTTCTGTGGTCACAAAGCTACGCCACAGAGATACTACGTTGCCACGTGTGCAGTGTGAACTGCAGTGGGCAATGCAAAGCCATGTCATCATACTAGATACGACAGGCACGACATACGCAATCTATGAAATAGTGAAACGAAAAGAAACAATCAAAGAGAAAACAAAAACAAGGTAGACAAGTCGAAAAAGAAAAAGAAGAAAAATGAAAGCAAAATCTAAGAGAAACAATCTGTCATGCCCCCCCCCCCGCAGGCGAGGTGGCCTACACTTGAAAAAGAACGAGCTGGAAAAAAGAAGAAATAACAAAAAACACCACTGCTTGTGAACAGAGTAAGACAAAGAACCAAGGAGAAAGTAACAAGGAAAAATAACAAAGGGGAAATAACAGGCAGACCAAAGCCCAAAGCACCTTCTAGGTGGCGGCAGCAGCTTGTGGTACGAGTAGTATAGCCAGGTCTGGTGTGATCGTTGTCAAACTGTGCGTATACTCCGGCTATAATAGTGGTCATGGTTTGTAAAATACCGGTGGGAAGTACAATTGGTGGGTGTAGGTATACGTGGGAGAACAAAGCAGACTAGGAGGCTGAAGTCCGGGCGATCGTTGCTGAGTTCTGCCTCGCATTTCTGGTACCTTGTACTATTACGGGGGACCATAGTAAATAGGACCAAATATTGTAAGGAAAAATAGGTAAACATATTGTTTTTTGTGTATATCATAGGTCCTATTAACTATGGTCCCCCGTAATACTGTCTTGTATTCTAAGTACTGCTGCTGTATTATGTTTGTATGTTATCATGCAAAAGGACGAAAAATGGGACGCACACGTATTGAACGCTATTGTGCGTAACACATACGTATCACGCACTGAAGGATGGATGATGTTGTTGTTGTTGTTGTTGTTGTTCTCACATTAACTCTCTGACGAAGGAGTCCGTGGTCACACAAAGGTGCTGGAGCCCTAGGAAGATCCGAAAAACAAAAAAAAATTCGAAAATTCGGCTGCCTCAAAATACACGAGACGGAAAAAGCGCACACAAGATAAAACCAATGTGCAAAACTGAACTAACATGGCCGCGGGTATATCCTCTCAACTATAATATAGAAGAGTACCCCCGTTCCCACCACTAACCAACTCGTGGCTGCTGACTACAGCGGATGCTGTCTGAAGTGCTGCCTGCACCGTACGAAACGCACGGTAGTCGTGAAAACGAAAGAGGAACACACCTCCTGCCTGCTATCTGGAGTGCTGTCAGAGTGAAGACTCGCGGATATGCAGTGAAAAAAGGAGCAATCGAACCTTACTACCACACGAATATCAACGATCGCCATCTCTTCCTGGACTGTCTGACACAAAAAGGTGCAGCACAGTTTTGATACCACGTCCCTGATAATTGCGTAGGTTATTCCCCATGAAGGGTATACAACTCGTTAAACTACTAAGACCAGTGACGAGTACCGGTAGATACTATTCTGCCTCGTGAAAAACAATACCAGGGAAAAAACAAACTATGACTGCTTCTCTCGTGATGATAGTGTGCGCGCAAATCATGGGTCTCCATGCACCGTCTTCCTGCCGCTCTTCATGGCCGCATCATCGCCTTGGCCCAATCCACCCGCTCCTTTGCGCGTGCACTCGTTGCCATTCCCTTCCAGTCGTTTCCCTTTCTCCGTCATCCTGAAAAACAAAATGCTCCTCGCACTTGCGGTTCTGATCTGGGAAATAAAAATTCTCGCGCAGGGGGAGGTCAATCCGTCTCTTCTCCGCACGTCGACGCTCAGTCTCCCTCCTCCCTCGTCGTCGAATCCAGCCTCCTACCGGCGCAATAGACTGTGCCGTAGTGTGGCCTGTGGTGGCGCCTGCCTCCGCGCATGGACACCCCGATTGAGCATTGCTGCTCTGCC
Source organism: Nereocystis luetkeana (assembly GCA_031213475.1). Classification (NCBI taxonomy): domain Eukaryota; class Phaeophyceae; order Laminariales; family Laminariaceae; genus Nereocystis; species Nereocystis luetkeana. The sequence goes on from JARUPZ010000022.1 coordinate 1,708,418, forward strand.
GCAGCTGCCTAAAAAGACGCGCGAATCGTAGGTCTCCGTGCCTGACGCACCACGTACGACCCAACTCTACTGGATGATGTATTCCTTCCTGACACATATTCTGAGTTTTTCTCTGCAATATTTTATCTTTACCGGCAAGACTACAACACTATCACCCGGGTGATAATATAACACACACTTTATCGTAAGACACTGTCACCCGGGTGATAATATAACACTCCCCCTTTCCGTATAACAGTATCACCCGGGTGTATAACCCACCCCCTTACCGTATAACACTGTTAATATGATATAACACACTCCCTTGTCGTATCACACTATCACACGGGTGATAAGCTAGCACACCCCCTTACCGAACAACACTATCACACGGGTGATCAGACAGCGCACCCCCTTACCGTATAGCACTATCACACGGGTGATAATATAACACACCACCCCCTGGAGCGGGTTTTTAGAAGCCGAAGTTATCCAAAGCATGCCCTGGACTCTTTTAGGACCGCAGTCCCGCTTTGGGGACAAACCACTTACGATTTGACTGATTTGTCCCCAAAACGGGACTGCAGCCTTAAGAGGGCCAATCAAGCACAACGAAAAGGGTGGGACTTTTGATAAATTCTTCGTCGACATCTTTCATCGTCTTTCCTTGAACGCTCCCCTCCGCGGTTGTTACACCGCCATCCCCGTTGTCGAAAACCTCAGCTAGCTTTAACCCTTCTTCGAGGGGGGTGGGCTGTCGTGCTGTCGTGTTGCATGCTGCACGTGTCATACGGTGTAAGCCCGTTGTTGTTGTTGTTGTTCTCACATTAACTCTCTGACGAAGGAGTCCGTGGTCACACAAAGGTGCTGGAGCCCTAGGAAGATCCGAAAAACAAAAAAAAAACGAAAATTCGGCTGCCTCAAAATACACGAGACGGAAAAAGCGCACACAAGATAAAACCAATGTGCAAAACTGAACTAACATGGCCGCGGGTATATCCTCTCAACTATAATATAGAAGAATACCCCCGTTCCCACCACTAACCAACTCGTGGCTGCTGACTACAGCGGATGCTGTCTGAAGTGCTGCCTGCACCGTACGAAACGCACGGTAGTCGTGAAAACGAAAGAGGAACACGCCTGCCTGCTATCTGGAGTGCTGTCAGAGTGAAGACTCGCGGATATGCAGTGAAAAAAAGGAGCAATCGAACCTTACTACCACCCGTATGCACCCACGGCTTCGTACCGGTACGTGGTACGTGATAGGTAGACTGGTGGTCGTACACCACAAGACCCGACCGAGACCCGAGAAGTTCTCAGAAACCAGAATCCAGGCTTTTTATGTTGGAATTTTCGACCGTTTCTCCGCGCGAGTTTGAGTCTATCCAGTCTCGAATCGCGTGACAACCTACCTCAAAGTGTCCTCGTGTCAACCTTTGTTATTTTGTCTTCTGAACACCTGATAATAATCGCATATCCATACATGTATGCTGGTATACGATTAAACTGGTGTAAATGCCGTAGCGGGAAGGGGGGAGAAGAGCCTGATATGTGACCCCGGATCTGAGTCACGAGTTGGAAGGAGAGAGAAGAAGATGTGCGAAGATAATGAATGGGATGAGAAAAAAAAAAAAAAAAAAATGCGTGCTGCTGCTGTTTTGTTGCTGTTTTGGGACTGAGGTGCTGGAAGACCGCACACACGTACATATTTTTTATAAATGAAAACATTCGCCAAACGTAACATGCCACTACAGCAGTAGTAGACGGAAGAATCCTCAGCAATTCCGACTGTCTGCTGTCTGCTGTCCTAAAATACCCCTTGTCTTGTACACATACCAGGTGTATAATAGTACCAGGCATACCAGGCCTACCGCATGGCATCTGCTGTAAATTGTGCTACGTCGCTAACTCCGCAGTTAATTGACATTTTTTTACCGCCAGCTCCGCGACGGCATGCGGGCTCGTGTTCGTACGGGCGGTGGCGAGCACTTAAGAATGGTATATGATGTCACGCAGGCGCTTCGACAAAGCTACATGCTGTTGCCCTTGCTACTTTTGACTGTGGTTGTATCCCTCGTTCCCTTCCCCCCCGCCCCCCCCCCCCCCCCTCCCTCCGCCTCTTTCTGCAGGCGCTGGCGTTTAATTATAGGGCTAATCTGACGTTTCTTGTGGTGGTGATGCAGTGCGTCGTGGGGACGGTTTTGGTAGAAATCGGTCGGAGACTCGGTTACGCAAGTTACGATCCTTTCAACATGGCCACGGCACGGAGATGGCTGCCCGTGAGCTTGTGCTTCAGCGCCATGCTGTTTACCAGCTTCAAAGCCCTCGAGCTCATGAACGTCCCCATGGTGAGCACAGATGCTACACACGGATAGAGCACGAGCTACAGCAGTAGATCATCTATTAGTAGACCATACACGGTATTGTAGTACAGTAGCTTCCAACCTTTTGGTATTTTGTGAGATGTGCTATTTGTGTGCAAGTACATGGCATTGCATTGTCTACTGCTGTACTTACTGCATACGCAACAACGTAGTATCTCTGCTGTGGCGTAGATTTGTGACCATATAACAGCAGTAGTAGGATTGAAGAATCGGCACGGATTCTGGTTGAGCTGGATGTCGACGGGTACATAGAATGAACGGTTTAATGTGAAGAACACCCACACCCACAGATTCAAGCCAGGATAGATGTTTAGATGGCGCAGAGTATACGGCTGCTCCCATCCAGCGACATGAGATGGGTCACACAGATCATACACGTCATACAAGACAGATCTGTCCTCTGGAAGATCTAGATAATCAAAAGTGGAAATCGACGATCTGTGGGATGTGTGTCGAGTATTTCATCGGGAACTTATTGGAGTGCTCGTTTTTCGAGGCCATGTTTTTCGCCAGCATCAATGCCCTCGAGCTCGTGAGCTGCTGTGGAATTTGTGTCGAGTTTTTTATGGGGAACTTGTTGGATTGCTTGTGTTTCGAGGACGGCCATGTTTTTCACCTGCTTGAAGCCCCTCGAGCTCGTGAACGGCCCACCGCCCCTGTACGAGCACATGTGCCACAAACACGTAAATCACGTAATAGCTCTTTTAGGACAGCAGCAGCCCCGTTTTGGGGACAAACCACTGAAGTTCTACTATAATTGTAGTAGGTGGTTTTGTGCCCCAAGAGGGAAGTGCAGCTCTGAAACGGTCAACTCCTTTGGGTGGCTATTCAATAGAGATGGCGACCATAACAGCAGTAGTGGTTCGTAAATTTCGTGTTATCATATCAACCATTTACGAGAGGGGTGAGCGCCCGGCGGTACTCGTACGCGGCTAGAATCATGTCGACCCCGTGCCGCACGACTCCTTGCACTGCTGTAGCCCGGACACCCAACCATTGTATCTCACCCGCCAGTAGCGCAAGGGGAGTGTAGTGAGGCATGCCCGTCTCATATATAGGAGGCCGCGGTTTGACTGCCTGACTGACCCCCCCCCCCCCCCCCCCCCCCCCCCTTCACTTTAAGAAGTATTTTAAAGACCAACAGGAGACCGCGGTTTGACCGCTCGACTGACGCCCCGCCCCCCCCACCCCGGCATGTACGAATGCGCTCGAGCTCGTGAATGTCCCCATTGTGAGCTCGTGAATGTCCCCATTGTCAGGTTGTGGGCGTTCATCGGGTAGATCATGATCTAGATAGTGGATGCCATCATCTGCCGTAGATAGGTCATAGAGCGTAGATAGAGCATACAGCGTAGATAGATCACACTAAATAGATGATCTACTGTAGATTCTAGATACATTATCTACCGTAGATGATCATGATCTCGATACAACATGGATCATCTATCGTAGATAGGGTCATGATCTGCTGTATACACTCAATGATATAGACACTACTACTGACTGTGTATAGATCATGTACCGTAGATAGGTCATGATCTAGATACCATTAATAGATACCTGGTCCATTATCTACCGTAGACAGATCATGATCTAGATACAACATGGATCATCTATCGTAGATAGGTCATGATCTACTGTATATACTCAATGATATACCAGGTAGACACTACATGATCTGCTGTATACACTCAATGATATAGACACTACTACTGACTGTGTATAGATCATGTACCGTAGATAGGTCATGATCTAGATACCATTAATAGATACCTGGTCCATTATCTACCGTAGACAAATCATGATCTAGATACAACATGGATCATCTATCGTAGATAGGTCATGATCTACTGCATATACTCAATGATATAGACACTACTATTGTATATATAGATCATGTACCGTAGATAGGTCATGCTCTAGATACTATTAATAGACACCTGGTCCACTATCTACCGCAGACAGATCATGATCCAGATACAACATGGATCATCTATCATAGAGAGGTCATGATCTACTGTATATACTCAATGACATAGACACTACTATTGTATATAAATCATGTACCGTAGATAGGTCATGATCTAGATACTATTAATAGATACATCATCTACCGTAGACATATCATGATCTAGATACTTCGTGGATCATCTACCGTAGATAGATAATGATCTAATGTATATACTCAACGACATAGACACTTCTACTGTAGATAAATCATCTACCGTAGATAGGTCATGATCTAGATACTATTAATAGATATATTATCTACCGTAGACAGATCATGATCTAGATACTTCGTGGATCATCTACCGTAGATATATCATGATCTACTGTATATGCTATTAGTGGATGGATCACCTACCATAGATACACAATGATATTGGCACTACTGTAGATAAATCATCTACCGTCGTAGATAGATCATGATCTAGATACTACTGTAGATACGTCATCTACCGTGGATGAATCATGACCTACTGCTCTATACCTGGTATAGTGTACCTGGTATACTAATTAATATATACCTGGTACATCATCTACCGTAGATAGGTCTGCCGTATATACTAAATAGATCAACTACCATAGATAGGTCATGATACAGATACTGCTGTAGATGAAATCATCTACCGTGAATAGATCATGGTCTAGATACTAGATACGTCATCTACCGTAGATGGATCATGACCTACTTATATACCAGGTACTACTTAATAGATACACTATCTACCGTAGATAGGTCATGATCTACCGTATATACTATTACGGGGACCATAGTTAATAGGACCTATGGTATACATAAAAGCCTATATATTTAAAGATTGTTTCTAACAATATTTGGTCCTATTAACTATGGCCCCCCGTCATAGTACGGGGGACCATCGTAAATAGGGCCTACGGTGCACACAAAAACCTATATATTTCGCTATTTTTACTAACAATATTTGGTCCTATTCACTACGATCCCCCGTAATAGTACAAACAGTATAATGAATGGATCAACTACCATAGATAGCTCATGATCTACCGTATATACTAAATATACCATCTGCAGTAGATATCATGATCTGGATAGTACAATAGATGGATAATTTAGCGGAAGTCCGTTGCGTTGCCGGTATGAGACGTTGTGCATGGGTCGTATCATAGCATGCATCAGGCAGACGCCATCCAGCAAACACGTGCCCAAAAGTCATACTCACCATAAATGTCTCGTCCCCATGGGGCCTACAGAAATACCTGTTTGCTATCGTGTTACTAGGAGACCGTGGTTTGACCGCTTGACTGGCTGGACCTGCACTAAAACCAGTACAGTAAGGCGGAGAGGAGACCGCGGTTTGACCGCTTGACTGGTCGGACCTACACTATAACCAGCACAAAAAGAGAGAAGAGACCGCGGTTTGACCGCTTGACTAACCGCCCCTACGTACATTTATGAAGATAACAAGGCCCTCGAGTCGATGGACATCCAATTTGGTGAACGTATTGAGAGTGCTCACGCTGCCTATATATGAGCACTACCCCCTAGACCGAATCGAAAGGGATACGTGGCCTCGTATGGTAAAATGACTTGAGGTATATAAGCAACAAATGACTACGCCCCCCCCCCCCCCTCCCCCTAGACTGATATTTTTGTGAGGCTCCAGGACCTTACCGACTGGTCTCAGAAAAGCTCTCGGCTCTCGACGACGTCTTGCCAAAGCCAATGTTTTCCCTCTGCATTGGCACATTGTTACCCTCTCGCGCGAGGGGCAATCATGCCTTTCAACTTCGGCTAGGGCTAGGGCTAGCTAGGGCTAGGGGTGTGCGATGACTCGCATCCTTAAGGCCCTGCGCTAGACTATTAATCGGATGTAGTATATCGTCTACGTAGACCCTATACTTGGAGTATTCGGAGGTATGACGTTGTTGTGCAGAGGACCGTTGACACACCAATCCCCCTCGGCAAGGCGGGGTCTCATCTTGCTCGTCCAGAGCTTGCGAATCAGGGAGCTGTCTGCGTCTCGAAATATCTGAATAATGAAATCCCATGACGAACAATATATGCGATTGAAGGGACCATAGTAAATAAGACCTGCGGTATACACAAAAACCTGTATAATTCCTTTTTTTTACTAACAATTTGCGGTCCTATTAACTATGGTCCCCCGTAATACTGCATTCTGGTATTCATATTTGTAGTAAAGGGCAAGTATATCATCAGTAAAAATACTGGGATATATAGGTGTTTGTGTACCTGATGGGTCCTGACCACTGTTGATATGGTCTCCCGTCATTAACCCTTTTTGAACCGCAGTCCCGGTCTGGGGACAAACCAGTCAAATTTTAAGCAGTTTGCCCCCAAAACGGGACTGCGGTTCTGTAGGGATTAAGGTCCTCGGTTAGTTTTTTAGCCCCTTTCGGCTCACCGCTGGGCACGCCTGAGGACAAATAATCCCCAAGAAAAACAGGAACGTTCCCATTGTATTGTACGGAGTATCAATAGGCGTGTGGGGGAGCGCTTGTGCAACCTCATGCTTCGACACGTCGAAATACGCAGGGCAGTTCACAGGTCGGGTCCAACCTCTCGGGCCAGGTCGAGTTGGGTCGAGTCCGGTCGGGTCAGGGTTAACGGACCCGACCCGTAAGAGTTTTGAAACGTCTAGACCTGACCTGACCTGAACCGACTCGACCCGACCCGTGATAATTCGAGGAGTATATTACCCGACCCGACCCGCGGGTCGGGTGATGCGTGACCCGCGAAGAGCACTGGAAACACCGATCTTTCGGCTCTTCCCGCCGTTCCCCCCCCCCCCCCCCGCAGGTGACGGTGTTCAAAAACCTGACGAACATAGTGATCGTCACGGGGGACTGGTGGTTCTTCCATCAAGCGGCCTCGACGATGGTGATCACCAGCATGGCTGTCATGGTCTTCGGAGCCCTCGTCGCTTCTTACCACGACTTGAACTTCAGGTAGGCGATGCCCCCCCCCCCCCACCTCCACCCACCCGGCTCGGAAGGGGTGCGTGGTCAATGGTCAAATGACTAAGGCAAGCAACAAATGAGTACCCCCCCCCCCCCCTCATACCCACCCACCGCCGCCTGCCCGAGGCGTTTTTTAAGTTGGCGTTTTTGTTGCTTGCCCTCCTCTCGATGGCCAGAGAGAGTTGTTGTGCCGCGCCACTATTAATAGGCCGTTGTGCCAGTTTTTGGCATTTCCCTCGAAGCCCCACCCCATGGTCGCGTCACGTACTGGCAGCGTGTACCACACCAGGTGCATGGTAAGGCACCCACGATTGCTCCCTCTGGCGCTGTCATCGACATGCAAGAACGTTCGCCGCGCCAGCGGTCCGTATTACGGGGGGACCATAGTAGATAGGACCCTAGTAAATAGGGGACCCTATGGTACACACACGAAAACCTTTTTTTAAGTTAGTTACTTCTTTTTTTTAACTGACAATATTTGGTCCTTTTTCACTGTGGTCCCCCGTGATAGTTTATTTTTATTTTTATTTTTATTTTTTTAATAGGATGGAGCTCGCCCTTCACGAGACTCGCCTAACACCTCATTTCGCTTCGCGCTTGGTGCAAGCAATATGCCTGCCCGGTCGGTGAAATCCTGGCATCCTCTGTCCAGGCATTGTAGGGATGCGAGAGTCTAGGATCGCACAATTACGGACATGCATGACAGGAGCTCACCCCCCCCTCCCCCCCCCTACCCTACCCTTCCGTTCCCCCCCCCTCCCTCGCTGCACTCGTTTTTTTTTTTCCTGTCTGCTCTGGTGGCGTGGTTTTCTGCCCGAATTTGCAGTCCTTGGGGTTATTTCTGGATGGTGGCTAACTGCTGCGCGACAGCAGGCTACGTGCTGTACATGAAGTACGCGACAAAGACCATCAAGCTTCCTAGGTGACCGACCGTGCATCATATATTTATTGACCCGGTGTTGTCGTCGTTGTTGTAGTTGATGGTGTTGATGTTGGTGCTGTTGTTATTGGTGTTGGTGTTGATGTTGCAGTTGTTGACACCCGTTTCGTTGGTGCTGTTGTTGATGGTGTCGGTGTTGATGTTTGCGGTCGTTGAAACCCGTTTTGAATACCCCGTTTAATTATCCCGGACCACCCGTCTTCAATTACCCCGCTGAATTACCCCGAAGTGTCCGTTTTTAGTTACCCCGAAATCGCCTGCTTTTGTCGCCATCTACCCTCCCCCCCCCCCCCCCCCCCGTTTCGAAAGGGATGCGTGGTCAATGGTCAAACGACTGGCAAGCAACAAATGAGTACGCCCCCTCCCCCCCCCCCCCCCTCTCCTCCTATCCTTGTCAGATTCGGTATGGTGTTCTACAACAACCTTCTGACGTCATGCCTCCTGGCGCCCGCTGCTTTCGCGGTTGGTGACTTCCATATTTTTCTCACCACACCTCAGCTGCACACCTTCACGTACACCGCTATCAACCTTTTTTCGGGTGAGAGAGGATGGGTGTGTTGAGCAGTGTTGGGAGATCCACCAATATTCAAGCTCAATACGGTCCGATGAATTTTCGGGCTGGGTGCTAGCACAGCATGTACTGGCTGTCTTCTGATAGACATGGCTAGTATATTCGCCATTAATTTTCCATCTTTACGTACCCCCAAGAAACTCGCCATATTATAGTACGGAAAACCACTATCAATAAATGCGTTTCGGGAGTAGAGAGTAGGTAGAAGACTCAGTATACTGCTGCTATTCAGTATGCTGATGGATTTTGCCGACGGTAGAATGGCTACAGACGGAGTCAGCCAGTGTCCAGCTCTAAATTGACTACCAGGTGTATAATACGCTGAGCAGTGTTGAATATCGGATATCGAGCGAGAATCGATTTCGATACGATACGATACCGATAAATAATCGAGTTCGATGCGATACCCATCAATATTCGAGTTCGATACGATACCGATAAATGGCCGACTTCGATACCGATAAAGAATACCAATATATAATCGAGTTCGGTTCGATACCGACGAATAGTCGAGTTTGATACGATACCGATAATTGTTCGATTTCGGTACGATACCGATAAATAATATCGATGAATAATGGAGTTCGATACGATACCGATAATCACGACGCCTGTACGGATATGGATCTCGATATTGGATACATCAAAGGTTTTCACAGCTCGGACGGAAATATCATGATCTGCAGTGCATTATCTAGTTGCTCACCTGCTGTTGTGAGGTGTTGTGCAGGATCTGCCTTGTAGGGCGGATCCAACTCAGGAAACTTGTACTACAGGTCATGCAGATTACACGGCTCCCACCCAACATGAGCTAGATCATACAGATCAGGAATATATCTCGAAGTATCTAGATCGTACAGTGGGAATGGATGATCTCCCCGAGGTGTGGAAGGTGTCGTTGGATATCGAGCGGGAATCGAGTTCGATATTTTCCGACAACATGGCGCATGACGTGCATGACAGTTGTAGTCACTTGGTGCCTGAAATAATGGAATGATGCACGGCCGGGCGCGTTCATAGTGCATGACATGATCGTGAACTTGCAAGATTGCGTGGTACGATGCTACCGTACCCGTAGTTTCTTGATTGTGTGATGTATGATATGCATGCTTGCTTGCATGCATTGCACGATGCTGAAGGAATCGTAGTCTATTGCTTGTGAAGTAAGACACGGTGCATGACACCAAGCCTGAACATAGCGCATGAACATATAACGTGATCCTTGGCATGCCATGATACACGACATAATACGTACTGCATGCGTAATCCACGATTTGAAGCATGAGATGACCCGACACATGATAAACGACAGCATTGATGACGTGATACCCTGATACGATGCAGGGTATGACAACACGCATGGCACGAAAACCTGCTATTAATACCTGGTGTTTGCGATGCATGAGGCTGCTGCTGATGCGTTGCGTTAAAAAAGAAGGGAAAAAAAAACATCCGTGTGGTTCGCGCGGACTCTCTTTTTTTTTTTTTTTTCAGGTGTTGTCGGGGTCAGCCTTAACTTCGCCTCCTTGTGGTGCGTCGGGGCGACATCGGCGACCACCTACGCCGTCGTGGGGTCCGTGAACGTGGTAAGTTATCACCGTACAACACGCACCATATCACACCCCCTTCGCACGATTCTCCGAGCAAATCCTCTGCCTAGCGAGAAACGTGCATGAAATCAGGGAGGTAGCTTCAGAAATTTCCGAGAGGGTTCTCTCCGTGACAAGGAAGTACATACACCAAATCAGGAAGGTAGCTTTTGGAAATATCTCGTCGTTCGCGCTCTCTCTGTTTTCGAGGAAATCAGATTGGAAATTCGTCCGAGGGGGGGTGTTATATTATCACACGGGTGATAATGTGATGGTGTTATGCCGTGAGGGGGCGTGTTATTATATCACCGGTGACTTAGTGTTTTACCGTAAGGGTGCGTGTTATCTTATCACCCGTGTGATAGTGTCATACGGTAAGGGGGTGTGTTGTATTTTCACTCGTGTAGTGTGTGACGGTAAGGAGGTGTGTCATAGTATCACCTGTGTGATGGTGTTTCACGGTAAGGGGGTGTGTTGTATTTTCACTCGTGTAGTGTGTGACGGTAAGGAGGTGTGTTATAGGATCACCCGTGTGGTGGTGTTATACGGTAAGGGCGTGTGTTCTATTATCACCCGGGTGATAGTTTTATACGGTAAGGGGGTGTGTTCTATGATCACCCGGGTGATAGTTTTATACGGTAAGGGGGTGTGTTATATTATCACCCGGGTGATAGTGTTATACGGTAGTGGTAAAAGGTGTCGGTCAATATCTACGGGAGCATCTCGTCGTCGCTTTTGATTCGTACCAGGTTGAGACTATTGAGGCTTCGCTGCTGCGCATCAGCTGGAGGCGCTCATCCAGGGCTGCTTACTATCTCCGCGTTGATTCGATGTCAACCAACGCGGCACCTCGTTGATTCGATGTCAACCAACACGGCACCTCGTTGATTCGATGTCAACCAACGCGGCACCTCGTTGATTCGATGTCAACCAACGCGGCACCTCGTTGATTCGATGTCAACCAATGCGGCACCTCGTTGATTCGATGTCAACCAACGCGGCACCTCGTTGATTCGATGTCAACCGACGCGGCACCTCGTTGATGAAAGTAGTTGCTCTGGTATGGAGTAAGCACGATACCATCTTGCACCCCGGTTTTTGATTTTTGTTTTCACCTCACGTTTGGGTTTCTGTCATGTCTTGAGTGTGTAAGGCCTGAAAATGGTAAAATAATGCGATGGCCTTTCATACGTAATGTATTGTGCTTTTGCCATTTTACGCCGTTCCGTATCGCTAACCGAACAGATCCCCACGGCGATTCTGGGGTTCTGCTTGTTCGAGAGTCCGATCAGCAGACAGATGGGGGAGTTCATGGTTGTGAGCATGCTGGGCGGCTTCTTGTACTCGTACGCAAAGCTACAGGTAAGCCTAACGTGGTGTTGTGTGTATGTTCGACAGAGGATAGAGAGTTTGCGTTTTGTTTTTTACTTTTACTTCTCCAAAACTTCTCCCGAGGTATTTTTTTGTGGGATAATTTTTTTTAAAAAACGGCAGGAAATTACTCTAGCGAAGGTAGGTTTTGATCGGAAGTTGCGGTTACTCTTGTCTCTCTGTTTCATTGGCCTACACAGACCGAGCATTATCCCGACGCAGAACGCATCTCGAAGGGTTAGAACACGAGCATCTTCCATGGATCCACGCACGATGCTGCTTGCTGTACACAACACGACAACCGCTGGGAGCACCTAGGCTCGATATGTGTACTATAGGTTGAGTAGAGCGCGGACGAGCAGCGTTGGATTGTGCCAGCGGGCCGCCGGCTGCCCGCTGCTACGGTACACGCTTTCGCCCGCTTGGTGTCGTGGAGGATGAGGCGTCCCGGAAGGACGCGTCCCTGTAATCGTACTCGTACTCGTGTTCGTACCGCCTTGCTTGTACAGCGCGACAGCATATGACCGCTCGTGTATCATGCCAATTCCTTCGTAATGCGGTAGCAGCAGCAGCAGCCGCAGCGGCGGCGGCGGAGCGGAGCGCGCGGGCGCTGTGACGTGCGTAGGCCAAGCGCAGCAGCAGCTACTCTGCTGCAACACCAGTAGCAATCGAAAAATGGAAGCTGGTGCTGGTGCTGGTTCTGGTGCTGATGATTGCAGGAATTGGTTTACCTTGTCGGCAACCCACGCCAAAAATCATGATGGGGAAGGAACTTCACTTTTTTTTTTGCGGAAGGAAAGTGTTTTTTTTTTGCTTCTACGTCTGTGCCGCAAACACTCTGATGTACGAATTCTTCCGGCTAGTTTCCCCCCGAAAACGTCAATGAGAAACTGAAAGAGTGAATGCAATGAGTCGCCTCTCGTGCCCCCCCCCCCTCAAGCAGGTGAGGGGCGGGAGGCCCAATTAATTCGCCTTTTTCTTGTGTGGGCCTTTTGTTTGTCTGGAAACCGCAACAATGTTATTGACAACCATAACGACCACGACAGCGACCAAACAACGATGCACATCAGCCGCACCGACGACACGAAGAGCTCCAACAAAAGCTAGGACAAAAGACTGTACGCTCGCAACCCTTAACAACCCACGGCGACTGCAACTGGTATATCCTCAACTCCTCCCCTGTTCGGGACGTCGACCGGGCCCGATCCGACCCGACCCGACCGTACGCTCGTAATCCTCAACTACCACGGCAACTTTAACGGATATATACATACATATGTATATATTATATACCTGGTATGTATTTATTACTTTGTACCAAATTGCCGTTTTTTCCGGAATACCTCACTTTCTCGTTTGGCCGGCGGGTCTTTTCTCGTGCTTGCTGCTGCGGGGCCCGCAGGGGGGCGGCTTGGGCAGTACGGTGCAAGCGTTGGCTCCGGCCGGGCTCCGTGGCACATGCTCTACATGGTCAAAGTCACGTGACCCAGCAAGCAACTCAGGGGATGAGGTCCCACTTCCGAAAAGCCATCCAGGGGCTTGAAAACCTACCCGGATCTTCGTATTTTCAGCTGCTAGAGATTTTATTTTTCTCGTTTCTTGCTGCAACTGCAAAACAGCACAGCACACATCAGTCGTGCTTCTCGAGTCCGTGCTGTTCGAGCAGTACGCAGCAGTAAAACAACAGCAACAGCAGGCGCACGAGTGCTGCTCGAGTCGAGTGTTGCTCGAGTGCCGCTGGGTGCTACTGCTACTGCTTGGCCCCGCCGTGCTTGTGTCTGTCTCTGTCTCGTGCTCCTTGCGCTTGAGCAATCGAGTGATCGTGGTCCCGTGTCACATTTTTTGCGGTGCAACATAGGCTTGGAAACCTACTCGTGCTTGTGCGCGCGAGTGCTGCTCGAGCAGTCCGCAGCAGTACAAAAACAGCAATAAGAGGCGTACGAGTGCTGCTCGAATCAAGTGTAGCTCGAGTGCTGCTGAGTGTTGCTGCTGCTGCTGCTGTTGGGTGCTCGGGTGCTCGTGACTGCTTGACCACAAGACATGAGAACACGCTGTATCCACCACGCACATACCTGATGAAATTATTTTTAGTATCTTGGTGCGATTCTTCATTTATTTATCGGATCTTCGTACCACGTATAGCGTTGCGTGTAATGCTGTAGTAGCCGAGGGTTCACTGCCCTGTGTACAATGTACCCGTGTCAGGCGGTGTGCTTATCATTCCGCTACTCCTGTTGTTGCTGCCGCTACTGGTACTACACAAAATCGCGGTATAGCTGCGACTACTGCTGTTGCTTGCACAGGTTGCTTTTCTTGAGGCTATCCTTATTTTATTTTTTCCCGTGCCACGCGGTTGCTTATCTCGCTGCTCCTGTTGTTGCTAAACATGCTGAAACAAGTGTGAAGTATCCAGCTTTTACAGATCCTCCAGGTCATACAGAAATCCTACAGGTCATACAGATCTTGCAAACGCGCAGACCGCATCCCTGTTAAGATGTACAGATCACTCAGATCACACATATTCCACTCAGGTAGATCATATAGATCCTGCAGATCATACAGATCCAGCCCGGTAAAGATGTACGGATCACACAGATCGGACAGATCCTACCCCGGTCGATTTGTACTGATTGTACAGATCACATATATTCTACTCAGGTACACATCTATGAAAATTGTGACCCTTCCGGCTAAATTTCTGAAACGTCATTGAGATCAACCAGACCCCACCTGGCACTCAAGTGGAAATGATACGGAACATACCTGTATCTCCAGGCGAACAAGTTGGGGTGCGTAAATAATCGATCCTTCGGATCATTCATGCAAATCCTCCACAACATGCACACATGGCTTTCAGATCCTCCCACCCGGCACGCAAGTGCAATCATAAAGACCTCACCGTAAAAAAAAGAGTGATACATGTACATTCTACAGACCCTGCAGATCGTTGAGATCCTTCAGATCATGCGGACCCACCCATGCAAAGGTATCCATCAGTTAATCACGGCACATGTATGTTGGATTGACATGTGTGTGTGTAGTGCATGCAGATCGTGCAGACCCCACCCAGTAGAGGTGTTTAGATCATCAAGGATCACATATGTCGATGATACAGATCCCACCCAGGCGATAAATGCCTGAATGATACAAACCCCGTCAATTTCCTCCTGAGTGCTACGCTTTCGTTTGTGCAATACAGTAGTCCATGCCTCCCACCGGGTATACGCCAAGGCATGCGAGAGCATCGACGACTAGACTACTGCTACTCTTCGTTTTTAGCAATAAATCCGTAGCCGATGACTCAGTTCACTCGGAGATCATTTTTACTCAAAAAAGAGGTGCAAGGATTTTACATGCGTCTTCTTTTTCAACTTGCGATACCCCCGGAATTCATGCCACCCACACCCCGAAGGGGAGCCTTGTATATAATATTATATAATGTCCTTAACGTCACTCATTGTACGACCCGGCCTTGTGCCAACTTTGGCAGGAAAAGTGGGCAGCAGAACGGGCCCGCCAGCAGGTCCTCAACATGCCTCAGCCGGCGATTATGGAAACCGAGCTGTCCGGCGCAGAAAAGCCGTTGTTGGGCCCCTCCCTAGCAGATCAAACGCCGGATCACAACGCCTGATTCATTGATTCATCTCGCGCCGATGAAGAGCTCGAAGGAAAAAGGTGGGGTAGGGGTGGATGAAGGGGAGCAGTTTGCCTCCCGATGGCGAAACGTTAAAACTTTGTTGAGGCATGGACCTGCTGCGTCCCTAAGGATGGCGTTACGAGGGAGGGAGGGAGGGAGAGAGGGAGGGGGGGGGGGGGCGGCCTACCGTTTTTACACGGGCCTTGGGCAATGCTCCTGACGGTGTGCGCACATGTAGCATTTGCCTGTACCGTGCTTCCCCCGTGTGTAGCAGAAGGGTGGAGAGGAGGGCAGAACGCGCGAGAGAGGGAGAGGAGAGTGCGACTGGCTGAGACTGACGGCATTGTTTTTATTTCTTGTGTTGGTGATTGGGCTCCAGTGCGAGCCGCGAAACGTACGTGAAGTATTGGGAGTGGGTGGGAACGTGATTAGGTGGGTAGATTGGCGGGTGCGTGGGGCGGGGTAGGTGTGTGGGTTGGCGGGAGGGTGGTGGTGGTGGTGGTGGTGGAGGAGGCATCTCTGGGTGGGGGGGTGGGGGGCACGGCGTGCCCGCTTTAGGAAAGACGCGACTTTGGGCCTCTCTCCGTGGAAGTGAAGCTAGCATGCGGAGTGGTGCCTTCCAAAGTGCAACAGCACCAGCACCAGCACCAGCACCGCCACCACCATCGCCACGTCGGCGTTTGGGAAGGGTATTACGGGTCGGGTGCAGGGTCGGTGCTCGGCGATTTGAGTAGCGGGAGCGAGGGTTTCTGTCGTGCTATGATGAGTGGCGAGAATGGGGGGGGGGGGGGGGGGTAGTGGGGTGGTGGATGGTTTGGAGTTGGGCATTGTGCTTCGCTGCGGTGGCGGCTGCGGTGGCGGTTGCGGTTGCGGTCATGTTTGGCTCGCCCACTGGAGGTGGGGACAAGCAGGTAGAAAACCTAAAGCCGCCAAGCAAAGGCTGCAGAGCTTGAAGGGGGCAAGCTGAAGCCGCCAAGCTAAAACTGTAAAGCTAAAGCTGTCCAACGAACACCTTCCGAGTTTCGGTGCTGGTGCCCCCTGTTTCGCTTGAATAACTTGTCCTGCCGTTGCTTGCGGGTGCGTCGCATTGGACCGTCTGCAAACGTACACCTCTAGCAGAATTCCAAGTGCTTGGTTCTTGTACCGGTGGAGAAAATAAAGGAAACCGCATCAGTGCCGCCACCATGTTCATGGTGTAGAAGTATGGTTTGGGGATTGAACGAAATGGCATATCGCCGATGTCCCATCGCTGCATTTTCTTCGTTTGTGGCCTGTCTAGGGTATGAAAACCTTGGGGCCTGCCTAAGGCTCGCAAACCGTGCGACCTGTCGAAGGGTTTCCAAACCGTGCTGCTGTTTGAAGGGTTTGCAACCCGCGTGGTCTGTCGCTTCGGTTACAAAATGTTGGAGCATGTCTTAGGGTTTCCAAACCGAGGCCGTGGTAATGCCGTTCATGAAAATCCCTAGCATGCGTGTTTGCGCGGACAAGCGTCGCTCCTCGCGGCCTGTCGCGATTATTTGAAGCACCTACGAGTAGTTTTTTCATTACGCATTTATTTTTTATGTGTCTGCAAGTTTGTTTTGTTTTTTCATGTATCCGCAAGGATTTGGTAGAACTGACGTTGGTCGGGAGAACTAGCAAAAGGCAGCTGGCAAACCTAAGCTAACCTAACCCGCGCGCTGGGGCTGGTTAGGTGCTGGCTGGGGCTTGGGCTGGCTAGCTCCAAGCGGGGTTCAAGTTGTTGGGGTCGGTCGGTCGAGAGGCGTTGAGCTCTCGATCCTATCAATAGGCTGCAGGCTAGCTGCGGGCTGGGGCTGGGTCTGACTAGCTGCGAGCTGGGGCTGGCTCATAGGGGATAGTTGGTCACCAGCAGGCTCGGGCCGGTTAGCCATAGACTGCAATGGTGAAGTAGATGGGGTCGGTCGGGAGGCGTTGGGCTCTCGACACTGTTAACAGGCGGCTGGCTGGCTGCGGGCGGGGGCTGGCTAGCTGCGGGTGGGGCCTGGCTAGCTGCGGGCTGGAGCTGACTGGCTGTGGCTTGGAGATGGTTATGTCGAAGCAGGTGATTGGCTTGCAGCTAAGGCGGTTAGATACAGGCTGGGGCCGGCTAGCTGTAGGCTGGGGCTGGCCCGCGACAGGGTACACGTGAACACGTTATATCCTCTCGAGGAAAAAGGGTAGGGACCGCCGTGGAGGGGGATCGGCGTTGTCAAAGGCGTCGATAGCTCTGTGCGCAACGTTGTAGTGCATGTCGATGTCGGTGGAACGGGTTGGGTGTATGGTATGGATTGGGACCGGGGGGGGAGGGGCTTTTTGCTGTTTGCTAGTCCTCAGGTTGAATTGACTGAAGGCCATTTTGCGTGCTATTTCGCCGCTTCGATACGCTGAGGGCACTTACTTACTGTTCGTTCACAGCTCAGTCGAGTTGAGGACTCTTGCTTCAGGCCATTTCATTGCTAAATTAGGCCAGAGGCATTTGCCAGTGCTGGGTCGCGGGTTATCCGGGTTAGGAGTTTATTGTAATCTCGCTACTTGAATTGGTCTAACTTGTTCATCGCTATTTCATAACGTAAACGTGCCGCGAGGTCTTCGTTTTTTTGCCATTCCATGGATCAAAGGCATGGGGGGCTCTTTGCCTGCGGCTTGAATAGGGCTCTTGCTCAGTGTTTTTCCGCGGCTTAATGAGTGGCCTGGCGTTGAAAGAGGAGTTGCAGTATGTCGCAAGGCGGCGGTGTCTAGTTTTTATTTTAAGTTGTTTTAATACTCGACGAGAGGAGGAGTAAGTACCGTTCTTACGTAACTTTGTAGGTATGAAAAAGCTGGTGTATGTAGCTTTTATATTGGGGTATGTTTAGTTGGTGCTGCACTGTGGCTTGGCGACAACGTCTTCGCGAGACGAGGCGAGGCGAATCGAGTTTTTTGCCCCGGAGATATGGACGTAGTGGTTAACGGATGTCACTGCGCGGCAAACTAGACATTGGTCACGATTGCTGTGGCATGCTTAAAGGCCTACTTCTCGTACAATTAAGCGTTTCCTGGGAACAGCGAGGGATGTGCGGCGTGTCGGCGTGTGCTGCATTGACTGTACCGTACTGTACTATACTGTACTGCACACGACTTTTTTCTTTGGCCGAAGCGTTGTGTCCCCATTGACGCACG
Source organism: Nereocystis luetkeana (assembly GCA_031213475.1). Taxonomy (NCBI): domain Eukaryota; class Phaeophyceae; order Laminariales; family Laminariaceae; genus Nereocystis; species Nereocystis luetkeana. Next base: position 1,727,013 of record JARUPZ010000022.1, read on the forward strand.
GTGGAGCTTGTTATGACTCGTGTCGGTGCGGGCCCCCTTTTCGATCTGAGGCCCATCCATCGTGTTCTCGATGGCCTCGAAACGATTTCACCCCCGGCAGTGTAGGGATGCGAGGGCCTATGGTTTCATACGACTACGGCCATGCATGGTAATGATTACACCCTCCCCCCCCCCCCCCTCCCCCCCGAAAAGTCAGATTCGTATTATTTCACGATCTAGATCTTTCGGGGCAAATAGATCCCTCAATCACACGATCTGCACGATCTGCATATTGAGCAGGTCGTGATTCCGGGGGGGGGTGGATCTGTATGACATTGATCTTGCGCACGCACGCACGCACGCCCATACAGCACAATATACACGTTTGCCGGTGTGGGATTTAGTTTGGTAGGGCTCTTGCACCAAATCTCACTATTGCGGGGAAACACAGTATTAATAGTAATCAGGACCAAATATGCTGGGTAAAAATACTGGAATATATAGGCTTTGGTGCATATGATGGATCCTCATTACTGTGATCCCCCGTAATACGAGTAGGGTGATAGTATACCACGTCGGGCCATAACATAGGGGACCAATTGAACGTTCGTGTAAATATCTTGGGCGACAGTACGCATAACGGTAGAAAATTCGTTTTCCCTAGTAGTCTTGTGTGTTTTCCTGTTCTGGCGGTGAAAAGCGAAGAAAAAGTGTTTTTTTTCGAATGACTCAACAGTACCAGTATAATCCTGTACTATTTCGTATCCTATCAGGAAGGAAGGCCACTCGGAGCTTTGCGCCGGTTGAAGGAGGCTGTCCCAGGGAAGAACGTGGATCCGAAACCCACGCATCACCAACACTCCTAGATCGGCCAAAATAAAAAATAAACAATCAGATCGTTGGGATATTTCTGTACGAATCGATAAAATGGCTGATTTGTTTTTGAAAGTTTTAACGTGGTTTAAGGGTACCCCTGTCTTAGCCCCTCGAAACCGGGTAGTGCGACGTTCGATTTTTATTTTTCTATTCTGCCAAGCATGTCATGATGAGAAGTTCGTATGAGAAACCGACCATTTTTTATAAGCTGGGCCAAAGTCGACAATGCCACGCTACGGACAGCGCAGACGGAACCTGGCGCCGTCGATGGCGACCTCCAGATACCCAGATCGATCGAATCGTGTCTAATTGTCTCGATGCACGTCCCCCCAGCCCCGTCGGGGACCGTCGACTTTAGAACTAGAGGAGACTTACGAGACATCAATAATAGCAGCCCTACCGCGGCCCCATCGCCCGTAATCGAACAAGACCATGGTGAGGTTACCCCGCGGGGCTGTAGGGACGGGACTCGCAGGACCCCAGCGATCACTGGGGACGGCTCCCAGCGACGGCTTCTCGGCCCACACTCCCCCGAGAGCTTAGCATCCCGGAGTTATCCCCACCGCACCTCGTTCCCCGTGGGAAGATCGAGGCCGATGGACAGGCCGACATAGTCTAGTCGTCCCTCGATGGTGCTGGTATGCGCCAGCCAACAATACCGGCACTACTGGGCACACCGCCACACTGTGATTACTCCCTTACGCGATCTCATCGGCACTATGATAGCGGGCAGCCCGTACTACTCAACCGGGACCATTTCTACTGCTGTATTCGTTCGTGCTGGTGGGAGCCACGGCAGCACCGTCGTTTTAAATCGACACCCTACTACGCAGATGTGGGTACTTGTGTGGTGAGCTTTATTACGCGACATAGTTACCTGTCCGCTCGAGGATAAAAAGCGGAACAGAAATAAAAGGTACGTACACAGCCGGAGCCTAACGTCTACACGACGATGCTCCTCCTGCTGGGTGGGGGTCAATGCTGAGTCCCGGCGACCGGGGGGGGCGTTGCAGCCTGAATGCTGCACACGGGTGGGGGCTTGTCGTGATGATGGAAACTCGAGGCGTGACTGGTGGGTCGCGGGCGACGCAGCAGCCATGAAGGCTGCCAGACCGGCCGGACATAGTGGAATTCAGCGTTGGCATACCGCATTGTCACACACCAGACCTACATACAGTAGAACCACCCCCGAAGAAATTTTGCGGGTGCAGCGCGCTCTGATAGTAAGGTGGCGGGATAGAAGGTCATAAACACGTAATTCGCCAGACCGTCCTACAGCGGCCGGCACTTATGTACGAGACCACGAGACCGCCTCGAGGGCCGAAGTCTGCCATTGCCACTGCTGGAGGCTTTGCATGCAAGGTGGATACAGTGGTTTCCCCATGAAAAAGGCATTATCAGGCACATACATGGAGTAAACGATCTCGCCGGGTGCAGGACCTTCAAGCACTACTTACTGCTTCTGATTGCCAGCACCAACACCCCGTACTGACTGAATGTTGGTTGAAATCTTGGCCGCTGTTATCAATGCGAGAAAATTTCCCATCCAGACGCTGCGTTTTGTGTCTGTTTGCGCAAAAGCTCGGACATGCGACATTTGGCGCAGCTTTCCGAAGGTTGTACACCAGTGATAAGTCGTACTGCATACCAGGTAGCTTCGATAGTCTTTCGTCCCAACATGTAGCTCAATGATGGGTTCTTGACAAGCTGAGGGGGCAACAGCAGAGGGGCTGGGCTGTTGCCATACATCACAGGGTAGGGCCCGGTATGGAACCGTGCAGGACAGGTCTGTGTGGGTCAGCATAGCTGTAAAACGGCAGCATACTGTAGAATAGTTGATGGTGATGGCCGTTCACGTAGATTGCCGGTACAATGCATTGCACCAGGTAGGGCACACTACAGGTAGTACGGTACGGGCGAAGAAATATGTTTTCAAACATTTAATGCCGCCTAAAAGAGAAGCAAGTCACCGGCCAGCAACCTAGAAGAGTCCGCATGGGACTCATAGATAGGTAGTCGCACGTTTGATCTTTACCAACAGGTGGGGGCATGCTAAAGGAACCATTCAAGAAGCGTTCATTGGTATCGGGTCATGCTGCCATGCACTCATCGCCCGATATCCCCGCGATCCCCAGCATGGTGATACCAGATAGGTCCGAAGATTGAACCGACGGCAATCGAGGAAGCGTACTTTAGTCACAAACACGATGTGGGTCGCAACCTCATCGAGAAGCGCTGACTGGAATGTATTGCACAACCCCACGGTTGGTTCTGTCTAGGGGTGTAGACCTGGCGTAGGTCCCGCGATCTGAGTTGGAATCGATTAAACATTAGAACGATGCAGGCTGAAGTATATAGCATGATGATGCTTGGCAGACTAAACTGCAAGGACGATGGCAATGGTGTTCTGTGTCGGGATTAGCTTTTCTCCTGGGTAGGAGGGGCGGTGCGGCTGCGAGTTACTGTAGGGGGTTCCCCTGCGGAGGTCGTGTATCTTCAGCGATACCACAAACAGCGACAAAACACATTGTCAGGGATCATGGAGAAGATATCTTCAGTATCCCTCCGGGACCAGTAGCATAGTATTTAGTTAGTTCTGGTTGAAGTAACAACATTGGCTACACGGGGTCATGAGTTCGTATCCCAATACGTATCAGTTGTTGCAGTAAAACTGGGGGTCTCCCTGTCGTTTTTACTTGAACGAATTGTAAGGGCCGTCCTTTGCTTCGAGCGGTGAGCGCACACGCGCACCACACCCCTTTGAGCTCACACTACTTTTTTGTCGCCATCAGCTTCCAGTTGAGCATTCCAAGCATCATTGTGACCTGGGATCACCACACTATCTCGTCGTTCTTCACCTTCTCGTGCAAGTGGTTGAATCGCGACTACACTACTACGTGTTTGCCTCAAACATCGACTACAGTAACTTTGTATTGACCCGCCGTCGGCGATCGAGCTTAGGCCTATAGGCCTACACATCAGCTACGAGCAGGTTAACACGCCAATCATCATAATAAGCTACAGTAATAGTTTTGAGCCTCGGATCGCGTAAGCATGGCAAGCTACCACCACGGTGGCCCAAGACCACCACCCTGAACTGCTACTGGCTCGCTACAGCAGGACGAAGGCCGGACGATTTTTCGACATCAAGAAACCTGCTGCAACGTAAACTAAGCTAAGGGAACTTTTTCCACGACGAGAGGAGCTCTACTTAAAATTGTGACCCCACACGACCGTTATAAAGCGTGGAGTGTTTCGAATACGACAAAAAAAAATTATGTTCGCACCAATACTATATACTGCTTGCTACCTACTACCTGGGTGCCACTGCTCGTACTTACGCTGAAGAATCATACATACATGTATGTACGGCGCCAACATCGAACGGAATAAGCGGGATCAGTTATACTGCGTGCATCCAGAGGGTCCCGCATAGATGGTCGTCGGTTAGCAACCACTTGCTGTACTAACGTACTGCAGTTGTTAGGTCTGTGTCGTCAGTGCGAGATACCCAGCAAATATCACTGCGTTGTTGGAGGTGTGTGTACATCTTACCTCATCATGCCATATTTCTCGTACGAAGAGTGGACTCCAAAAATCTCGACCCAAGGTCGAGGATTAATATACTGCTCTATGCCGTCAAAGGCAACTTCAACACAGCCCAGCACGCTCAGGTTATTAATAGGAGCTTTGCTAGGCACAGTTCATACATCGTGAGTCGTGTAGTTTGGAGTCCCCAAGAAACAACGGTGTTCCCGACTAGCGTGATAGCTGTCTACCAAAGGAGTCCCTGTCTTCACCATTCTCTGACAGGCCCATCCATCCGGGGTTCAACACTAATTGAATTTTGCGTGGCATGGCCATGTATTCCATGGCATCACCACGGCATCCCATACCATGGTGTGGCATAGGATTTCATGGCACGCGGTGGGGGGCGCCGTGGCATGACACGGGTGGTACCATGCCAAACCCCGCGGTAACCACCACGGTACTAAATACATCGTCGACCAGGCTGGGCAGCGTGTTCCGTTTCGAATCTCCGCCATGATCGTACCTGGATTGGGACGCAACCGTTTCTCCTCCATCCAAGCAATGCGCTCGGGAGTAAGCATCATCCTCGAGACGGAAACCTCCCACCTACTGTTCAACAGCAACACGCTGCTTCCGCTGCACCAGCGCCCTGAGGACAGGGGCCGGCTGTGCTCGTTCGAAGTATTTTTTCGCGCTCTGGGAGGCACGACTCAATCGACAACAATAACGCCCCAACAGCACGGAGTATCCAAGCATGATGGACAACCGCCGGCGGCCCATACCAGATGCATGCTAAGGAGCGTTAACAACACGTCTGAGAAGGCTACGGTCGCTGAGATGGAACACCAACGCGCGCAAATCCAGGACAGCAGGCCTGAGGAGGATAATGTTGCAGAGATGGAGCGCCGACGAGTGCACATCCTAGACAGACCGCAGTGATACCCAAGCAACCTTCTAGAAGAGGACAAGTCATAGCCAGCAACGGCCGGAGCGTCATCTTCGGGAGCGGGAGTCTCTTCACCAGGGGTCGGATCTCCATAATCAAGGACTGAATATTCCTCATCAGGGACTGGAGCGCCATCATCAAAGACTTGAACACTACCGGAACAAGCTGGAGTGTTGTCTTCATCGTCAGGAGCTGCGTCTTCTGCTTCACCCGGGGACGCATCTGCTTGCTGCTTCGCCCAGGGTCGAATCTTCCACTTGGGCTGGAGTCACGCCTGATGCACCGCATCACGAGATCGCCACAATCCAAGCGTCGAGGAGACCTTTGACAGCGCGCATACCAAGAGGGCATCCGGAGAAGACCCCCCGGCCACGTGTGTGGACTTACTTCAGATCTCGGAGGAGGAACACTCGGTGATAAAAATCCCCCAAGAAACCACTACGATGCCATCCATGTGCAATGTTATCAAGCGACTACTACTATTACACGGTAGTAGGGGTTGCACTTTTTCAGTGTTTGCTAAATATTTTCTGCCCGGTTGAGCTCCTCAAAGGAAGTAACTACCCAATGGCATTGCGGTATTGTCGCTACTACTGCTAATAATAGTACCAAGATGGAGTTCTGTTTTTAGTACTACGGGCACATGGAAACGTTAGTCGGGTTGCGTGAGCGAACTTGGTTGAAGACATACATGCTTCTGGTGGGATGCCGATCTTCTTCCTCGTGTGAGCCTGTGAGCAGCTAGCTTACAAAATAAGCCCCCCCCCCCCACCGCGCCATTACTCTACTGTAAGAAGAGGGTGCAGCAGCACAGTCGTCACGATACTGCGCGGGCGTCGTACAGCCCCTTTTTTCTGCAGTTAGTTTCCATTCTGGGCCGGAATATAAGCGTTAAAAGGATAGTAATATTTTTACGAAGCGGTCCTTACATTATCGCCCAGAGTTGTACTCTGTAGGAAATAACTCTTCTTGACAATTAATTGTGATTATTTTCGCTTCAACAAACTCAGGTAACCCCCCCCCCCCCGACACCCCACCATATTTGTTGGAGACCAGACAGGGGGGTATACTTGAGGGTTAGGGTAAAGCCACCCCGAGCAGCACGGTGCCACACACACCCGCGCGTGTCCTAACTTATGCTGCATCACACTGCATGATGACAACGACGTGTTCATACGTACGAAGCCTTGTGCGTACCTACCCACATCCTTCGGCCGTAGACCGAGATGATATGCACAACACACCATGACGGGGGAACATAGTTAACAGGACCAAATATTGCTAGGAAAAAAGGTTGAATATTAGTTTTTTGTGTACACCATAGGCCCTACCTGGTATTAATGATGGCCCCCCGTAATACTTGTAGGAGATGTACTGTGTACCCGTTGTATGGTTCACGTTGATAGGAGGAACGACATGATACAGATCATGGCGGGGCCCGAGAGGACCACGAGCGACTGTTGTTTGGCCTGGTACGTGCGAAGCTCTCGCTCAGATACTTCCGAGTTTCAAAGAAATACCTGGTACTGTTCAAGGGCGCAAGGGCACAAAGCACACAACAACGAAGCGATACAAGCTACGCACTTAGTCTACTATTAATACTACTACTACTACTACTACTACTACTACTACTACTACTACTACTACTTTATTTTCGCCGGATCTACAGTATACAGTAGTAGCTATTTTTGTAATTCCGACACTTTTTTTTTCCGTTACACAAATAAATGTCCTCTTTGCGCATGGCAACGCGGACCGGGGCTAGCTGCGTTCAGCAGGCGCTTTGTGTTGGGGATGTTCGGCGAGTTCGGTGTGCGGGGTTGCTTTTAACTTTTAACCCTTACGTCGGATGTGTGTGGTTTCTTCGGCGTGGTACGGTGGTGGCAGCAGAGCAGGGTACAAACTCTAAACTCGGGTTGCGGAGGAGCACACCATGCTGCATCATGCTATCCAAAACTTGTGTCCTCCCTTTGTATGTCTTGTCGATTGCGGTGCTAACGTTTTCTTCCTCTTGCATGCACGAGAGCGCGAGCTTTAGCTAATTACCTTTTCAAACAACTCGGGCAGTTCGAACGTGGCACCTCAAGTCCCATCAAAATGAAGCAAGTACCATGGGGGACGAGATAATATTCGCGTGACCGCCACGTACGTCCTTTATGTAACTGAGGGCATAACTTCATGAGCTCCCACTCAATCTTAGGATGGGCAGTAAAAACCGACCGTAGAGGCATACCAGGGTACCTATTATCAAACATACCATTAATATTAATAGTAATATCCAAGCTCTACACTCACTCACAGAGTACGTACCTGGTAGTATATATAGCTTCAAAGTCGCTTTTTGCATTTTGTTAAGTTGTCGCAAACACGTCGTCAGGGCTGTGGAATCTGTGTGGTATGTTGTGGTGTGTACCCGGTATCTAAGATTGACTGGTTTTGTTCCTGTTGAACGTTGATGATGCATTTCGCTATCGATTGCGATAATATGTTTTAATGATTTTCCTTGTATGATAAAGTGTTACGATACTTCCTTCAATAATGAGGCTCAAGGCCTGGTAACTGCCTGGGTTCAAGTACTGGGATCGGATTCGTAGTACTACTGGGGATGCGTATCTTAATAGGGTCATTCTTATCGGAGAGCTTTTAGATGAAAAACTTGAGGTTTTCCCAACGGGCACGAGCTTGGCTCTCAGTCTCCACGTGCACGAAAGGAATACAACTTACTTCTCTTCTTCTATATCTATAAGCAAACAACACACGTGAGTGCCAACGAGTACCGACTTAATAGGCAAACCTGTCCAGGGGTACAAAGTGTCCCGGCCTTGATATTTTAACGAAAGACAAAACTTCGTCATTGTGGCCCTACTGCCGTGGGGGCGGTAGGGTTTCTTAGTCCCTATTAATAGTAATCGTTACTGACTGGTGCATTTCAGTTGCCTTTTTTCACTTTTTTTCTCGTCTGACGCTCGAAAAGAGCCCATCCATGGGGATGGATGTGCATCATCTAAACACGCCACATTGGCTCGCGTGTGCGTGTTAAACGCGAAGCAGTACCGGTACGGGAATATATTCACACCATACAACCCCCCATGACATCTATGTATGATAGGACCCGCTCCCTCTGTGATACCCCTTTCTTTGCTGCTACTACTGAAGCATTCACCGGAAAATCCCACATACATGAGTAGTAATGCACACTTTTGCATAATAAATTGTATGGCTTTCAGTGGTGGTGAACGTGCAGTACAATGTTTTTGACATCGTCAGGATCGCTCCCTCCGGGCACTTTAAATAACTTTTTCGAGAAGAAAATTAAACGCAATCGCCTAAACACCCCAAAGCCTCGGGGCCGTGTGTTTCCTACCACCACCGAAACGCAAAGCCTTGAGCCACAGCAGGCAATCTACGTACGTACGAGTAGCATATATATATTATATATCTTCGTCTTTCTCCGCTCTGCCCCTTCTGAAAAACGTGGCCGAGTTGCAGAGCCTAGCAACGAACCCATATCTCTACCAGAAATATTTGAGCTTGGGCTTGAAGCTCTTGAATTGGCGACGGTCGATCGTCGCTCACCACCACGAACGAACTGTAACACAAATAAATGCAAAGAGTAAGCACACGCGCAGTACATCGCACAACCACCAACCACCATTCATTGCGAACTAAACCAAAAAAGAACACAAAAACACCTTTAATAGGCAGATATACATATGAGCTACGTACCAGGTGTATGCCTGGTACCCTTATTATATCTCGAGAAACATTTCAGCAGAGCGTGTAAGGTTTAATTCATGACCTTCAATCGTCGTTACATAAACCACGAACGAACTAACACAAACCCGGCGAATACGCAGACGCGTAGTAAATCGTACAACCAAGATGAAAACAAAAACGAAGAGCACAACAACAAAAACAGCCTACCAGGTACTTCGTATTGAAATACCGGGACCCCCACCTGAAAAACTGTGGGCGTGAACAAAATCCTTGTTGTGGCATTGAACAAAGTAGAACACACTTCGGCGTAGCGAACGTAGAGACTGACGACACCTGGTGCGAGGTTGCTACATTGTTCAGCGTCTCCACGCGAGCATGTTTTTTTGTACGCCCGAACAAAGTAGTGCACCATCCGGCCTACGGGATTGAAAGGCTGCCGATACCATGTGGGCTTCCCTACATTGTCCAATGTCTCCACGAGGGTTGTTTTACGCCCACGATGTGCATGGAAGGGGGGGTCCTGTGGCCACCAGCGCGGTGCTGAAATAATGGAAGGCTTCAAATCCAGAAACTTTGAACTTTACAAACCATATATGGGTGGATATTACATACTCGTAGTAGTAGTGGCACAAGAGCTGTTCATCTCCCTGTTCTTTACGCAGCACGTATACATTCATCCCCCGCAATACAGTAAGCGGGGCCTTGCTTCCTTAAACAGCACCCACCGTGTAAGCGCATGCCCAGGTTGTAGGCATGCGCTATACATCGGTGTGGGGCATGTCAGACCACGTCGGCATCCCTTGTTTAGCCTCACATTGCATTTAATTTCCTGGAATATACCAGGTGCATGTCAATTCGTCGGAAGGAACTACTTGCTGGACTACGTAAGCTACGTTGCTGCAGGCGGAGGTACGACAGTGGTCCCTCAATAGTGTCTGTTGCCTGCGACAGTGACTGTGGAATTGCTTGTCACATACGGGATTAACCAGCGAGTTGGTGTGCGGAGTAATGCCGATTGCCGCTGCAGTGTCGGTACTGTTCGTCGGCTGGCGCATATATGCCGGCACTATCATAATAAAGGGAACACTGCTAGTAGCGTAGTTAGTCTTCTAGTGAAAACCAACGAGTAGGTGCGAACGGCATGTATGTGCGTCAGCAGCACGCGTATGTATATAGACGAGTAGTGTACGTACGTACGTCTCTAGATATTGCTATCAGAAGAGCGTGCTTAATTCAGTATGCGCTGCGATCCAGACAAACCAGGTATACCACAGTAAGTACCTGAATCACGCGATTAGGCAAGCGCATGCCAGGTACAACACCTGCGAATGGGGGGTACGACACTTCCGTTTCGATCTCCCTCTCAACAGTGCCAACCAATATCCCCATCATGGTGGTATTAATCCACCGACACGGAAAATTAGAGGTGGCCCACGAAGTCAGCAGCAGCGTCAAAGCCCGCGCCACCCATTCGGCACCCGCGCCCACGGTACACCTTGTTCTCGTCCGCGCCAGAAACTACACGTTACGTGGTGCATGTGCGCCGCCGAACCCTTTCACCCACGCGTGAAATATACCGGTACATATTTCAATACTCTGGCGGAGCTCACAACTCATTATCTATCCAATGCTATTACTGCAGTCTATTTGTACTTTGTGTAATAAAAATAGCCCCACCCCCCCGAACAAAGTGTGCTGCTTGACGAGGAAAAAGAACAAACATAGCCTGTTCGCACATACATGTCAGGTACCTCATACATTGTAGGACGAAAGCCACAACCGTAGCCCCTGTGCAGCTTAAGCCCCCCCCCCCCCCCCTCCCCCCCTATTTTATATAGGTTGGGTTGGCGTCGGTTGGCAACGACACTGTAAAACATGCCACTCACTACTTGAGCTAGACAACTAGGGTAGTGTTTTGTTTTTTTATTTTTTATTGGCGGTTGCCCACAGCTGGTTGTCGAGTTAGATCATTTGTGCGAGGCAAAGAACCTTTACTTCGCACAATTGGGAATGATCGTATCACGTAGTGTTCAAGGTAAGGCACCCAAGAGGCAGTTACATAGTGCTCCGATTGCTGTCTCTGGAAATAAATGCCTACACCGGAAATTAAATCAACTCATTGAAGCTGTCGTCCATATGCAAGTCCGCCTCAAAAGCGGTTCTTAGTAGGATGCAGCTCACCCTTCATGCGACTCGCCAGACACCTCACGGCGCTTCGCGCTTGGTGCAAGCAATGTCTGCCTGGTCGGTAAAAACCCGACATGCTCCGTCCCGGCATTGTAGGGATACGAGGGTCTATGGTCATACGACAACGGCCATGCATGAGACCGAGTACATCTCTCCTATCGAGTACACCCCCCCCCCCCCGTGCGCTTGGTGCAAGCAATGTCTGCCTGGTCGGTGAAAACTCGACATGCTCCGTCCCGGCATTGTAGGAATGCGAGGGTCTATAGTCATACGACTACGGCCATGCATGGGATCGAGTACATATTTCCTATCGAGTACACGCCCCCCCCGCGCGTCTTGGTGCTAGCAATATCTGCGTGGTTGATGGAAACCGGACGTGTCCGTCTCGTCATTATAGGGATGCGAGGGTATGTGGTGTGGTCATATGACTACGGCCATGCACAGTAACTGGAAAAAAAATCAACTTGTTGAAACTGTCATCCATATATATGCAGGTCCGCCTCACCAGCGGTTCTTAGTAGAATGGACCACACCCTCCACGCGACTCACCGAACATTTCACGGCCCTTCACGCTTGGTGCCATAATAAGCGATGCCTGTCTGGTCGGTGAAAATCCGTGCTGCGTCCTGGCATCGTAGGGATGCGAGGGTTCATGGTCATACGACTACGGGCATGCATGATATCGAGGACCCCGCCCCCTCCCCCTCCCCGCTCGCTAAGAAACTGACCCTATCCTGTTCGTTACTCCGCCCTGCGAGCAGCTGTGTAAACAAACTCACAATGTCGTGATAGGCCTTTACGAATAGATCTTTTGATTGAAAATAAATCAAGCACTGGCGAAGTAAGCGACGGAAAAAGCACCCTTCACAACCAACCTTATATCAACAACGCGAGTGCTCGTACAAATAACGGCACACGAATGGCCAAGCAAAGAGGATGAAACCGTCATGTTCCTGTTTGTATGGCCTTCGACATGTCCGGCGCAAGCCACGATCGCGCCTATGTATACGTCGTACCAGGTACCTACGTACGTGCTAATACGGAGAAACACAGCAATGAGGACCAAATCTGCTTGGTAAAAATACTGGAATGTACAGGTCTTGGTGGTGCAAGACAGGTCCTAAATACTATGTTTTACCCCGGAGTATAGTATGGAGTCAGTAAGAAGAGATCCCAACATAATACTACCATGATCAAACACCAAAACATTACGGTAGGTTTTACGTTATCGGGATGCTCCGCCCTCCATAACTAGTGCATGGCTTCGCCCGACGAAGCACTGCATGACGCGAAACCTGCAACACCAATACTGAAATGGTGTCACAAACGGCCGTGTACTCGGCTTCGTGCGCCAACGGTGTCCGATACAATTCAGTGCAAGGTAGGAGGCGGTATACACAACGTGGGTCGTTCGAAACGTCATATACGTGTTGCCTGTCTGCCGTACAGAACGCCCCTCCACAATGCAACGAGAAGCGTACGAGCCAACAGAGAACAATAGCAGAGTCTGCGCACCCAACAATGGCCTACATTTCCTCGACGACGAAGCACGACGACGTTGGTGGGAGAGATCAACCAATTGGATATTTCAGCCGCTCGACAGAGCTGCTCCGCCCTCAGTTAAACCTGCGGTCAGGCGGTCCGGGAGGGCGCGTGCGGTGTTCCGCGTTTCTCTATGACTGACGACAGGCGGCAAATGTACAATATACAATATACAATATACACTACCGACGGAAAGAGGGGAAGATCTAAGAGTACAAGTTGCGGTATACCCTCCCCAGCTATATTATTACAAGATACTAGAGACACTTGATTACGGCGGGGGGGTCTTCCGACCGAGGGCTTGCGGTTCGAAAGCCATAAAACCCGACTCGCACGTCGCCCCGGCCACCAGCGCATCCAAATGGCGGATGAGTTCCACGGATAGGTGGTAGTCGCCCAGTCTGAGCGAAGGGCCCACCGAGCAGCTGAATGCCGGCTTGACCAAGGGGATATTCCAGATCGACACGGCCTTGAACAGGTGCTGAGACACCCATTTCTGCGGGTTGACGAACCACAAGCCTTCGGGGTTGCGCGAGTATGCCCACGCAGCCAGCACCTACACCGCGCGCGAATACACGTTTTGGCGCAGTTAAACGAGAGAGGAGAGGCGGGGGGGGTGGGGGGGGTGCACTCGATATCACGCATGGCCGTAGTCGTTTGTTCATTTACCCTCGTGTTCCTACAACGCCGGGACGGAGAGGGGGGGGGGGTGAACAAGCGCGACATTCCTCGCGAACAATGGTACGGATACACAGATACATAGCGAGCAAACACGGTTTATGAACCAAGCTCTTTCGTCTCCCCCTAAGACAACAATCGATAAATGCGATACATGTAACCACCCGTCCGTCTGTATACTTCGCCACTGTATTGATAGAGCGATCTTCAGGCGTCGATCTCAAGTCGCCAATAGTGATGCAATTATATTTCAGGGCGATTGCGCAGCCCTGATCGTGTTTGATCTAGCTCATGTTGCAGGGTGGGAGAGCCGGAAAATCTACACGATATGGCACATGAACCCTGGGTTCGGTCTGTGCTGTCTGCATATCCTGTACAACCACTCGCAGCGGTAGGTGATGAGCCACAGTGGATGTTCTAGATCACGAGTTTTAGGAGGAATGGCGGTTTTGTCCTCTGGCTCCTATTTAACGGTTGAAGAAAATGTCACGAGTCGTGACAAAACGAACACGCCTATTTCGGGAATGGTCGCTTTTTAACTACGAATCGTGACAAAAACGAAGAATATCGACTTTTTCCGGGATATTGGGCTGGCTTCGGGATTGTTCAGGATACAACACGTGCCGAAACACCCGTAACCGTGACAACAACACCTACTGCCTGATTGCACTGCATGTGAAAACACTTTGTTTCTCGGGGTTTGGTCAAGAGGTGGGGTTTTTGGTGTTCGTTAAATGGGGTCTTAACCCTTGCAATACTGAAAAAACTGTTCAAATATGTACCCCCAAGACTCTGCACCTGAAACACGGTTCGATTGCAGTTCTGCAAATATAATCGATCTGTCCAATCTGCGCCACCACCAGGGGAAACACATTAACAGAATAGCAACCCCCCTGTGATTGAATGAGGCGTGCCGAAAGGGGCCAATGATCTACCTCAGTTGGGCAGAAGTCCATGGATCAATCCATGGACCAACCCATGATCGACCGTGGTATACACCATAGCTGACCCTGGAGCAACCCACGTACACCCGCCATGGAACGACCCATCGCATCGTTCATGGACGGACCCATGGTGTACCCCATGGAACAACCCACGGACACCCACCATCGGGCGACCCAAGGCATAGTTCATGGATGACCCCAGGGGGTATGCCACGCTTCGTGTGCATCACGGTTAATGCCACGGACAGGCCCATCGTCGATACCATCGCTTCACCGTGGAACACTTAACGGCATACATACCCCGTGGGTTAGGGTTAGGGCCAGGGCTAGGGTTAGGCCATGGCTTCCTCCATAGCACACCCCATGGGTCGCACCATGCGTTCAACCATCCGCGGGTTACACCATGGTACATACACACCACGAAGTACACGACGGAGGTTTTTCTATGGCGTTGGCTACTCCATGGTGTATACCATGCAATATCTCCATTCGTGCCGTGATGTCATGACATTTCCCGGGTTGGACTGTCCCATGAGCTCTCCCCGTGAACATGCTATCAGTGCTCCAACCGCAAACACTTCATCTGGTGTTTCTATGGAACAGCCCATGGCGGTGTCTCATGAACGACAACGTTCACAGATACCATGGCACACCCCATGGGGGATTTCGTTTCACGCAGTATGCTGTGGTACATGCACCATGGGTTCGACCACGGTATATTCCATGGAATTTTCTGTTGAACGTCCCACGGGGGATCTTGGCATATACCATGGGATTTATTTTCGTGGTATCATTTATGGACGGAATGTTCAAGCTGGCATCGTCGGGCACCGTGGAATAATCTACGAATGCACCATGGTGTGCTCCATGATACACTAGTGTGGACACTGTACCACTGGCCACGTAAATTCCATGGAATGTACCATGGCACGCACATTGGACTGTCCCACACGGTACATCCCATTGGGCACGCCTTCCGACGAGTTTCACCCTGGCATATACCATGCTCGACGATTGATTAGCCCATAAATGGGTCCACTGGCTGTCCGACAGATGTAGGGCACCTAGAAGGACGGGTGCGTGCCACCACTCCGGGGCTTCAAAGGGGCAAATATGGACGCCAATTTAACCCCTTTGGAACCGCAGTCCCGTTTTGGGGACAAACTACTTGAAATTAGACGGGTTTGTCCCCGAAACGGGACTGCGGTTCTAAAAGGGTTAAGAATAGCTTGCCCTTCGTATCAATTTACATAATGTGCCTTATATTTCCACCCACTCGTAGAACCTACGTATAAAGGAAATGGCGATTGCAAGATCGACCACACGAGGCACTTTTAGTGTCCAATGCGCTGCTCGCTCGCGCTGCACGGGCCTGTTCGCATTGGCGCTGGCTTACGCTAGGCGAGGGGTACGGTCGTGCGTTCTGCGCTACGAAAAGCATCAGCTCACCTCTGGCGCGAATATATCGTCACCGTCTGCCAGAATATTCAAGGCGTGTTCATCGTCACCCGATGTAAACGATGCTGCCGTCGTGGCCATCGACCCCTCGTCAAGCAGTAGCAGCTCGCGAACCTCGTTGTTGATGAAGGACGGCAACATCAAATCCGTCCCAAACGTAAACAAGGGGGACTCGAAGCCGAGCAGGATTGAAGACGCCCTCGAGCTTGCCCGGCTCGCGTAGTCAGCCCCGTGGCCGTCGCTGTATGCCACTAGGAGCTCACCGCGGGGGGAGTGGGTGTCCTTCGAGGTGAAGCTCCTGGAGAGGAGAGATCCCGCCTTCATGTAGTAGATTAGCTCCGATCCGTCACCGCAGTGTTTGTCCGCAAGCAGGGCGGAATGTTTGGCGTTGCCCGACGTCGAAACCTCCACCCCAGGGAGATGGCCGAAGGTGCTTTGAGGGGATAGAGTTAGATGCGCAGGACAGGATCAAGAAGGAGTAACCATCAGCGAGGAAGTCGCCAAGCTCTCGGTGTTCACTTGAGCTCAACACGCATGGATGGTAAGAGAAACATCACCATGAGAAACATCACCACGAGAAACCACCGTGTTCGTGCCATGAACGTCCTGTCTTCCCAACGACTGGCCAGATATCGACTCAGCCCGCGGTGACTACTCGGGAGGCGCGTCGAAGACCGTGGTGAACAGCAACCAGTTACAGAGGTCAGCAGTTACATCTGAAGTTATTGCTATTAATATGCTGTGGGCATGTATCGTACCGGCGATTAGCTAGAGTTTTGTGTAAAGGCGGTACAATAAAGGTGTACCCGGGTACCACCCCGGTACAACCCAGTTGGGCAGCTGCCGCACGTAAGTACCGTCAATCAGTTAACTGTCGTGCCAAGGGAATCCAAGCGGTGTCGACGACCTACGTGAGATACAGTACAGCACTCTTTTGATGAAAAAACGAACAAGGGAAAGGCAGGCGGAGATATACAAGTAAAAAAAAAAGAAATTCGGGAGTCGTTATACCGAAGCTACGTGCAGAACGCTGCCATTCTCTAATAATACCCTCGTAAAAAATCCAGCCGGGACCAGATTTACAGTTATTCATTAGGAGTCCGGTACTGTATATCCACTCGTGGCATGCTTGATGGGCTCAGTAGCCTCCTCCACACAACGCGTGCTACAGTACGGGTATTCGTCACCTGCCGCCTATGGGCCTCCTCAGCTGAGGATCTCTACAACACCTCACCACATACAACTAACCTTGAGAATTGAAACCCCGAGCAACTAACGCTGTGTGCAGGCGCAAGCATATTTCCTCCTGCAAATTGTAGCGTGTTTATCCCAGAGGGGATGATGATGCGGAAGAAGCATGCAAAGTCCACGACCCGCCTTTCCGACCTCCAAAAAAGCTCAAGACTACTCGCACGCAATTGAGCAAAACCCGCACCAGTCTACGAAAATCGTACCAATGTGGGGGCAAGCAACCTACAATGTTGAGGAGGGAGATCTATCGATGAGTGCATCTATTTCACACCGCCTAACAGTTTTGGAGGTTAACGTTGACTGACGCGACGCTTCCCAACTTTTGGAATTGGCACCCGTTTTTCGTTTTCTAATGATGCGCCAGGTTGCACGCTCATTTTTGCCTCGGGTTGCGCGTTCGTTTGTTGTGCGAACAAACAGCATAGACCTCCTTTAAGTGAGGTACATAGAATATAGAGCCTCCAGGAAAAAAAACATGGGTCAACCCCCCGTCGTGGCATGCCTCGCCCTTGCCGTATACCTGGTCAAGAATGGCATGCGTTGTACAGCTTCGAGGTATTACGGGGGTCCATAGTTAACAGGACCAAATATTGTTAGTAAAAAGTGTTAAATATATAGGTTTTATGTGTACCATAGGTCCTGTTAACTATGATCCCCCGTAATAGTTCTCAAGTTGACCTCGGTAACCACGCGAGAGCCTTACCGGTGGAAGAGGTGGAAGTCCTTCTCGACGACGGCGATGGCGATGCGCATGCCGGGCATGAACGCCAGGACGCTGCGCACCGTAGCATCCGTCTCGCCGATCACCTGCACGCTGGAGGACACAAACGCGCACAGGTCGCCTCGGACGAGATCGCCCTCGAACGGCATCGTGGTAAACTCGCCGAATTCGTCACCGCCTGAGTTGCCTCCCTCGTCGCTGCCGCGGAACGCAGGGCGAGCTGCGCCGGTGGACGCTTTGACCAGCGCTTCCTCGGGAGCTTCCGGCTTGCCGCGGGCGTACGCACCCAGGGACTCCAGCTCGTCGCACATGACGACACCGTAGTCCGTAGACTCATCTCTTCTGACGGGGGGCGGGACGTAGTGGCAAGTCCGGCAGTTTACTCCTAACCCGCTATCGCCACAGCCTAGTGTGCCGTACGGGGAGGTGGAGTCGGGGTCGGAGCAATCTGGGTCGCAGACATTACCCGTGGCTAGGGTCTCGGTGGATTCACAGTGCAAGTCGCAGCCGCTGTTTGCCGGAGGCCTGCCGGATCATTGCGCGTACGTTTCGGGGGCACACGGCGCCATTAAGAAAGGATAATATTTTCGTACAATAGCGTTAGAGTACACTTGGAACGTTTCATTTTGGGGACGAAGTTATCTGCTTATTATCGCTCATAGCAGCGCTACCTGTACACGAACTACCCTGGTAGAATATTGGGTTTTGTGTGTGTGTTTTCATTGGTCATTGACGCGTGTTCCTCACTTAAGGGGACGCTGGCACCCAATCGTCCCCTGGTTCCCGGGTTTCCAGTCGCTCTAATATCTAGATGTTTTACCGGAACAGAAAAACACATGGCTAGTTTAACGCGCTGCGTTCACAACTTCGGCTGGCGCGTGCTTCCCAGGGAGCGACAGCGACTCGAAAGAGGTTCATCACGGCACCTTGTGTGTTCTCTCGAGATTGATCTCCCGCCCGTTCTCAACAGAGGCCTACATCTCAACTTAGAGCTGCTGCAGTGGTCGAAATTGATTGGTCGACATTTTGGGTGCACCAAATGAGACAAAACAATAACCCCCAACAACTAAACGTACCCCCCTCACTATTATTACTTGCAGACAGCTATCGCTCCGCACAGGTTACTACGGCCCGCGAAATTGAGAGAATGCTCTTGGTGGGATGTGTAAGGGTATCGGGTGCGCCAGATGGCCGTCGTAGACACCCAGAAGCGATTCGCGAGGTGTTCTCGTGTACTCGTTGCGAGCGAGTAGCACAAAAGCTTCGCAAAAAAAAAAGCTAAAATGTTTCGTTCACTCACGCAAGGAAGGGAGCATAGCACAATGGCCGCATCACCGATGAAGCAATGACCTTCACTTATAATTAATGTTGATGTTCCCCAGGCGGACGATATATATGTCTCTTTCTCTTAGAGAGTCGTCGTCGAAGATGGGTCGGGAGAAAAAACTTCGTTCCCATGATGGGTAGGAAAAACTTCTTGGGCCCAAAAAAAGGAAACAAAAAAGTGCCAAAAAAGGGCTAAAAAGCTCGGGATTCGTGTAAATTTGCATCGAATACCTGGTATGCTACAACGACGGGATACGGATGTTGTTGGTAGCAAACGCCTAAGGCCTAATTCCAAGTCGTACGTAAATGCCGCCGAAGCGCCTACGCGCGGGTACTCGACGACGCCTTCTTGAGGGTGCCAGTGTCCCTTGAAGGAGCTCTATAAGTAGTTGTAAGTCATTCAGCAAGTCACACGAAAAACGACTTTGAGAAGAAGACACGAAAGCGCAACAACATCCGATGGCCGCCACAACGCGTAAAACATGAACGAACGGTGATATCAGATCCGACGACATCGGAAGAGGCGATGTTGGGTAGTTTTCTCATTTGAGGAGGCCATTCCACGCTGTTAGCGTAGGGTCGTTGAGATCCATACGCACATATTGTATATTGGGATATATATGCGGTCATTACGCACACATAAGTATGTATGCACGAGTATACGAGTATCTTACTTGGGATATTCGGGTCAATGCAGTTATTATATATAAAATCGTGCTGGAAATAGAGTTAATTTTTTCTTTTCCGAAATCGGGGAGACTGCTGTGTAAAAAATGAAAAGTGTGATTATTAAAGGAAATCGTGCTGGAAATAGAGGTAATTAATTATTTATTTCGGAATTCGGGGAGTCGAAATATATGCGGATAGATTGCGAGTCTGTCATACGCGCACTTCGGTTCATTGTATGTTAAGCTTGCCTTTATCGGGGCGTTGATAAAATACCAGGGCAGCTATAATAGCTTTCCATCAAAGGTATCCATCCAAGATTTTTTTCTGTAGGACGGGATGTTGGCCAGTACAATAGCCCGAAGATTACCTTACCATCATCGTAAGGATCACAAGGACTGTTTGTTGCTGTAGGACGGACTGCCAGCCAGCGCAATAGCCCGTAGAATTCATCTCTGTCAATAGCATGGATGGGCACTGTAGTACCGGATGATCAGGCGAAGTAGGTCAGCCCTACCTCGATCACTCCACTTCTCTCCACCCCTCTCGACTCCACCCCTCTCCTCTCCTTTCCACTTTTCTGCTTCCCTTGATCTCTGAGATCAATTTTCTTCCCAGCATGGCCACATAAGAGCCAATTAAAAACCATCTCTTTTGTTTTTCTTCTGACATTCACCAGACCAACCAGTGATCTTCACAGAGGAGCAGCTGCGGAGACACTTCAAAGGTGGCCACTGGAGTTTTAGGTTTTTGTCTGCTATTAATAGTCTCCTTTTTGCTTCCCTGGTGTCCGCAGTGGTGGAGTGTGTATGCTTGTTTTTTGTTTTTTGCCTCTGTTTTTACTTGAGGTATTTCTTCCACTCCAGAGTTATGGGAGCCTGTCCTGCGACCACGGACTGCATTGAATTGTGAGTTAATGTGAGAACAACAACAAAACAAACAACCCGAGAGCGTAGTCTGGTGTCTAGACCTTACGTAAAAAGACCTCGAGTCACGAATCTCAAGGTCGTTGATTGACCAACGTAAACGTTCACAACGTCCACGGTCCCCGGATTGTCGAATGTACGCGTCACAACTATTAATAGAGCCTGGTATCAGTATAGGGCTACCCTATATATACCCCCTACCAGGTATACGATATGATATTTCCATAGTACTTGGTCATGTTTTTTTTCGCCCGAACATGCGAAATATATCATATCGTATTACATCGCTATATATAGTAGGGGTTCTCATCTCGATATATGACTAAAAGGTGATATGATAGTTGGTATATGATATATACGCCCGCTATGAAACGATATATCGGCCTATATCAGGTGACATAATATTATATATCGGCCTATATGAGGTGAAATACGTGATCTAGCTATCCGATATGTGGCGTAAGATGTCGAATTTTGCTGTCTTGACGATATACCTTGCATCTTTCGGGCTTGCATTTTGGGCGGAATATACGTCCAGTATATATATATATCCCAATATACAAGGTATATGGTATATTACATTATATGTATACTTGAAGGTATAATACTATAATACAATATATATGATATATCACACGATATATGACTTGATATATCATATACCCTGCATCTATCTATCACATCTCATAGCGACATACCGAAAATTACCGGTGATATGGACATGACTAAGAAATATCAGCTTTTTATGACTTAGTCATGTTTTTTTGGGGGGTAGATATATATATATATATATTATAGATATCATATACCCCCCCGAGTTTTAGGTGATACCAGGCTCTAGTCACAACGCACTCAGGTTGGGAAACGTACCCGGTCAAAGTGCTGTGTTTTTTGTTACGGCTGTAGTATTTGACAGCACAATAAAAAAGAAATCGAAATCGAACCGAGAAACAAACCACATAAAGAAAAGCGACAACAACAAAGCGAAACCATCATGAAAACCGAAAAACAAACGAAAAACGAAAGAAGATCAAAATCTCCGATCTATCTGAAGAAATAGGGAACAACTGTATGTTGTTCACGAAACAAAGTACCAGGGGTGATAATTAAATTGGAGATCACAACATGGTGCAATGCATACACCCATAATAAGAACTCACGACTTGTTTGTGTGTATGCTAAACAATACCTGGTATGTTGTTTATTCCTGTGCATTCCTATATAATACCTTTTTCTGGTGTCACTCGTTGTTTTGCACTGCACAAAACCGACACCATATATATATATATATATATATATTTATATATATATATATATATATATATTTATATATATATATATATATATGCGAACACATACGTGCATACATGCTCCATAATATACCTGGTATGCAAAACCCACCCCACAATACGTTAAAATTCACAGCAACAAATATCAAACTTCGGCGCAAACCACGTTCGGGTAAACGTTTTGTACTTTTTTCATATTTATTTATTTATTTATTTGTTTCATTAATTCCGCGTCTTGAACGAGAAATTGCCATAATAAATAAACTACCAGGTACCAGGTACGTATTAATAATACAAACGTTTTGGTCAGAATTTGCGATTGGCACAAACTCACCCCTTGTACGATGCAAACATCATTCATGGCAGATACCTCGAAGACGGCAATACGCAGTTCAACCAACCGCACCTATTATTGTCACCTTCATGCCGCTCTTCCCCATCCCTTATTCTCCAACATGTCATGCCAATGATGTAATCATATTAATATTAATAGTACCCCTCGACATACATGCCCCAGATTTCCTTCGTTCAATATTCCGGGTTACATTTCGTCAATAATATATGGTACCAGGTATACAACAACACCTACCTACGGTATACAAATAATCGCACAATAATGTGTCACACACGTGTTGGAGAAAAAAAGAAAACTCAAACAAACGCTGCAAGAACATCCACAAACCTAGCGACAACGACAGCACACGTTATTATGCAAACTTTGCGACAGGACGTCTCTCAATCGAGGTGCATTCGGTACGTCACGCAAGTAAGTGTTGCGGCACACGTTTTTCCTGTCGACCCGACGTGCTAAGGTTGTGGTTTTTGGGTTTCGCCACAACGTCCCGCAACGTACCCAAGTGACCACCTATATTCGGTGCCACCTCCGCCATCTATCTCTCTCCAGAGAGACAGATGCTATAATATAAGGAATACCTTGGGCTGGGTAATCGATCGGTCTTTTACCCCTTGTATGGCTCAGTAGGTAACACCCTCACAGTTGACGTCGCCCAGGTCACGGGTTCGAACCTTACTTCGAACATTTCTTTGACAGAAACGCTTGCTTGCGCGTGCGTCCCTAAAAACACATCTCCCTGGCTCCCCAGGTAGTGAAACGAAGCGGATAGGGATAGGTCAGCGTACGGACGTATACGGTTACCGACGCCCAAAATACCCCGCCGTTCAGAGGGGGGGGGAGTGTTATAAGGAAGTACCCTGGGCTGGGTAATCGATCGATATTTTACCCCTCGTATAGCTCAGTAGGTAACACCTTCACATTCAATACCTTCACACAGAGCCTCCACATGCATCATCCTTTCAGACGCATGCTACGGTAGGCATCGCACCTGTACCAACACTAACTACCGAAAATAATAGCACATTATCTTAGGCTCGGCTCTCTTGAGGGTATGCTTCTATGCTTCACCTATGACCTGCTTTTGAGGAAGGCTAAAAGTGCAATCTGATAAACAACTGCAAAACCTATATACCAGGTAGTAGGTATAATAATATATCACGACATTTTTTTACTAAACAACATTGTTACGGGGGACCATAGCAGATAGGACCTACTGTACACACAAAAACTACATATTTCCCTATTTTTGCCAGCAAGATTTGGTCCTATTTACTATGGTCCCCCGTAATAGCGGTATTCTGACGGTATTGGCTTAAGAAGCCCGGTCAGTCAGACAATATGCTAGCCAAGAAAGTGTTACCCGTATTGCAGCACGCGTCCTTTACTCAGAAAAAAAACTCTGGCAAAAAAGTGCTGTAAGGCAATGTAAGGCAATGAGGCATGCCCTACGGTGGCACGGATCAACTCTCACTTCGGCGTTATGCTTGTCATCCATCCGACAAATGATCAGAGTATAAGTGGCTATGGGTGGGTCGCAGGAAGGCGTTATTGATTTGAGCTATTTGTAGTGTCATTAAATAGGGTCCACGTCTGGAGCGCACGATAGGTATGCAGGTACTATTTATTGATATTAATAGTATGGATACTCGCCGCGACGGGAAACGATATCACTGCCGGAAATTGATTGTTTCGGAGAGAAGATACGTCTGGGGGCATATATGACCGGACTAAAATAGATTGTATGTCACTCTATCTGGCATCTGATAATATACGTAGCGCTTGCTCTAATCATACCACCCAGATACAAGGAAGGAAGGATCGCCAAGCCAATGGCTTCAGGCATGGAAACAGCTCTCAATCAAACCTGACCACTTGACAAAAAATATGCCCATACCACAGCCCCCCTTGTGAGTGACCCGGCTGACTCTTAGCCGTCGCGCCGCCAACGTTATGCATTCCTTGATTTCTCAGTATGCGGCATTATTACACGAAGCTCCGAAGAGGTTCAAACAGAAACCACGGTTTCTATCTTGAAGCTCGAAAATCGAAATCAGCGCTTGATGCACAGGAAGGCGTGTCGACAACGAACGGGCGAGATAAAAAGCATGATTCTCGTCGACGAAATCAGCGAGGGGGCCGTCCTTACCCTAACTAAGTACACGTGCAGACGAGGGCGGATGACTCCTGACATACCGTGCCATCTGTACGGAACCCTCTAACGTCTGAGAGCCATCGACGGTAGTACGGGGGTGTCTATGGTTTGGCGGGTTGTTCACGCACATACATGTGAGACGCCTTACACCCCAGCCAAAAAACACGACTATTAATAGGAGAGAAAACGTATGCGCCGCTCGACGGACAATCTCAATGGCCAGAGAGAGAATAGAACTACTTACTGTGGTAGAATACTAGAGCACCGATACGGGGGAACGAATGAATCAGAAACCACGTTGGGCCCAAAAACCACGTAGCCCTCTACCAAATTATTACGCATCGCAGCTTGGTTCTGATCAGGGTGCTCGGTGCTCCCTTGTATTATTAGTGGGATTGCGAATATATATGTTGAAGACTTGCTCAGTTGTTGGAAATCCGTCGCCAGTCCGAAGTAAGAGCCCCAAACTTGTCCCTCTACAGACCGGTCCGGGCTGAATTCAGCAACCGTTTTTTAGGGTTCAGACGTCCACACGCCGTTTATTGGAGATAGGTCCTGTTTGGTTTTCACCCGCATTGTATGATAGCCCTACGACTGACGCTACAGTACACGCATCTTGTACGTGTACGTGTACGTACGCATTATGCCCAACAATGAGTCACCCCACGTTAGCGGTTGCACTTTTTGGGCCAAAGGTTTCTGACCAATCGGGTTCCTTAAGTAAGGAACTACCAGTTAGTTAGGATGGATCAGCCATTTACGGGTGTATTCGTTTCAGGACTAGCGCCTACAGGTGCCGGTCGGGTGGCACGAACGTTTTTTGCCCGAGCTTGGTATCGGGTGAGATATTGAGCTCCTAATGTAGAGGGACTCAGGAACTTCTGGTGCATGCACCCCTATTTTATACTGTGGGATGGCTCCAATGTAGAGCACAAGTTGCATACTCATCACCCTTCAACTGCCGCCTGCCCGGTAAGGACACCGTCGTGGCTCAGGAAGTGTTTTCCCCAAATAAATGTGATAACTCTATCGTAGAACGCTTTGTTTCGGCGGGTTTTTCACACGCATGAGAGGCGTTATACCTCAGCCAAAACACGACCAGGCGAAAAAATGTATGCGCTGCTCGACGAACGTTCTAATTGACCAGGGAGAGCAAATGACGACATCAGTGGAATATTAGCGCACCGGTACGGGGAGGCGAATACATCAAAACCCCACGATGGACCCCAAAGTTACTTGTTCCTCTGTTTGTGTTTTCGTGTCGTAGTTTGGTTCTTTTATTCTCATTTTGTTTTCATCCCCCGACGGATTGGTAAAAATCAAGCTTAAGCTCACCTCACTTCCACGTTCGTTCAAAATTCCTGTCGTGTGTCAACTTAACCCATAGCCCCCCTTGTAACATCAGAACAAGCTGCTGCTACCCCTGGCGTTTGGGCACGCTGACCCGACCTGACCCCCGAGAGGCGCAGGTGCGGTGTGAAGATCGCCATTAAGGGGGAGTCCTCTTCCCCCGGTCGTGTGGGACTCGCGGCCAACTTGATTGAGCTCTCGCAGCACGCAACATTCATCACTAGCCACAGCAGGACGCAGGGTCACTCGGCGCCGTACCACCGCGCACCGAGGAGATATGAATACCGTGTTCCCTCGTAGGGGTCGGGCTGAAAATATGTAAGAGGCTTTAGGCCTTAAACTTATCCCTCTACAGACTGGTCCAAGCTGAATTCCATGTTCCGTTCTTCAAGCTTCTGCAGTCCACACTATATTTTGGAGATGTGTCCTGGTTTGTTTTCACACGTTTTGTGCTATAGCCCTCCGACCGGAGCGTTCTCGTGGGGTATTTATTTGTTTTGTTAGTTTCCTCGCCGGTTATTTGGTCGTTTTGGTCGTTTTGGTCGTTCGGGTACGTGGGTCTTGAGATGTCCCGACTGTTCGGTGTATAAAACAAAAGGAAACAGACCACATTATATAAGCGTTTGGGCAAGGTCTTACGGAAACCTTACGTGTGCAAAGCATGAATATGTTACTCGAAACAACGGCGTGGACTTTGTCAACTTTGAGCGGTAAAAGTGTAACTTTGAGCGGTAAAAGTGTAACTTTTCGTCATGATTGCCTCGGAATTGCTTAGGTTCCGTACATACT
The DNA here is from genome assembly GCA_031213475.1 of Nereocystis luetkeana. Taxonomy (NCBI): domain Eukaryota; class Phaeophyceae; order Laminariales; family Laminariaceae; genus Nereocystis; species Nereocystis luetkeana. The sequence continues at coordinate 1,753,696 of JARUPZ010000022.1, forward strand.
TATCTTCGGGCGTTACATTGGGGCGTTACATATGACTTCGTGTTGATCCTACGCTGTCAATGCTTCGAATGTTTCGGCGCAACAGTGTACAGACATGCCGTGGGGGTGGCTGAACCGGCTCGTTAATACACAATATAACGAAAAACAGCTTCGTCCTATGGAAGCACCTGGCTGTTGTTCACATTTTGAATGCCTTTGGTTGGTCAGGATACATATCTCCGCTACGTAGCGCCGGCCCTAGGTCCTTCGAAACATAAAGCAATACCTATCGTCCTATTCTGCTGTCCATGGCGATCAGTACGATACCCAGCATGTGACATTCGAGTAACTAAATTCCACGCTGCATTCGTGGCGGACACAAAATTGGGGATTTGAACTTGAACCAACTTATACCGCAGCATTGCTCCCTCTGAGTGGTCATTGTTGTCGTACGTGTGCCCACCTACTCTAGACAAATGCTGAATTAGCCATCTTGCGGGAAATTCGATTGGATGTCGAAGCCCTTCGATCGTGGACTATGCGGATAACGAGCGAACTCCTCACTCGCGCATGTGGCAAAACCACCGCCTATCTATACGCAAATTTCGACGCGTGTCGACGAGGGGAGAAGGTGCTAGAACCTTCTCGCGGTAAAGACTCAAGGCACCCAACAGGGGGTTCAAACTTGCCTACTATGTCACTCAATGGTTGATCGGAGTTGGGCCTACAGTAGGATGGAGAGAAATAAGAAGGACGAAGATGAAAAAAAAGACATGGAAAATATTTTCAACGAAGCGGTTCCACTCACACATCTGATAGCCGTCGCCTGTTCTGCTGCCGGCTTGGTCCAGTCTGGCCGAAACTTGCGTCGGCGCTGGCGTACTCCAACGTGTCACACATAATGGCCTCGTTGCCGGAAGATTCGGCGTCTTTCGCGGCGGCCATGTTCGTGTAGCAAGTCCGGCAGTTTTCCCCAAAGGCGTCGTCATCGCAGCCTCGTGTGTCGTGCAGGGGATTTTCGTCGGAGCAGACTGGGTCGCAAACGCGGATAATCCCTTCGCTAGATGTACAACCACCGTCGCAGCCGCTGTTTGCCAAACCTCTGTCGGACCATTGCGGGTAAATTTCGAGGGCCCACGGCGTAACCAGGAAGGGGAAAAGCCACATTAGACTCCGGAGACCAATACACAAAGCATTACTCTCGCGAATCAAATGCAGAGACCACAACGTCTAACGTGGGTAGGCGGGATCTGACGTGAGTCGGCGAGGGGAGAAAGGGCTGAAGCATTCTCGCGATACAAAGGCAAGGCACGAACCGCTCGTAGAACGAAGAGGGCTTCGCTACCTCGGATCTAAGTTACGTCTAGGCGAGCATAAATGGGGTCAAAGAGCAAACCGCCGTGAGTCAGTTTTGTCAATACAGGCACGTCCACATGTGACAGATAAGAAGTACTGTTCGTCGACCCAAAGTGTTTGAGGGAGTTGACCAATTTTGTTTTTTTGCTCATCCCATTTATTATCTTCGCATATTTTTATCTCTCTCTCCTTCCAACTCGTAACTCAGATCCGGGGTCACATAGCAGGCTCTTCTATCCCCTTCCCGCTACGGTACGTGCCTTCATTTTTATCGCGAGAAGATTTCAGCCTTTTCTTCCCTCGTCGACTCGCATCGATTTGTGCTATCCCATACCAGGTATATCAGAGACGAAAGGTGAACTGGCGCCAACCGTGTTTTTCATGTGCTCAACATCACATGAAGTCCTCTCTTAATCTACCTATCATCCCGCTATTATTCCCAAATTTAGCAAAGCCTCAAACCACCTTGCGCACATCCGATCGGCCGACGAACCCCCACAATGATGAGTATCCAATGCAGCACCCTTCACTCACACATCTGGTGACCGCGGCCCGTGCTGCAGCCGATCGGGTTCCGGTCGGCCGAAACTTCCGTCGGCACTCGCGTACTCGAGCGTGAGACACAGGAGAGCCTCGTTGCCGAACGATTCGGCCTCTTTAGCGTCGGCCATGTTCGTGTAGCACGTCCGGCAGTCCTTCCCAAATGTGTCATCGTGGCAGCCCCGTGTGTCGTACAGGTGGCTGCCACCGGAGCAGCCCGGATCGCAGACACGGATGACCCCCTCACTGGATTTGCAGCCCGAATGACAGCCGCTGGAGGGATTTATACGCCCCGAAGATGAGACGCGTCGGGAGCGAAAAAAAGCAATCGACAAACGCGTCTGTTCGGCGATGGTGGTGCATGTTTATAGACAAACGGGCAACCGAGCCGACCTGAGGCAGGCATTAGAGCCGCATCTTGACTTTAGTATAGATCAACCATTTCTCACTGACGGGACTCTTCAACGTCATCGAGGAGTATTTCGTTCTTAATTTCAAGATGTTCCTAACTGTTTGTTCTTGAAAGAGGAATGCTACAAAGCAGAAGGGTTCCTGATGTTTCGCCCTCTGTTCAATTTTCCGATTTGCGGGAGTAGGTTATCGTTTTCGGCTTCGCCCTGCTATTCTTCAAGAAAAAGAGGCAAATCGGGGAAATAGATTATTCGATAATATGAAGGGCTAAAAGGATCCCCCCCAACATATTTGGGTCCGATACATACTGCTCTTTAGGTACCTGGCCCTTGGCAGCATTGTATATCAGTCTTGCTGGCTGTACTGTAACTTACATTTCTCGTCAGAGTCGGTTGTTGGGTGCTACGACGTTTTACTCATCGATTCATGTGAGGAGCGTCATAATATGTACCAGGGTAAGTGCTACCCAGGGGCGTACGAAAAACAAGGAGAAACCGGAGCGACCCTCGCCACCACATCATAATTGAAAATAAAAGAAGTAGCTGCTAGGGATTTAAGTCAGAAATAAAATCAAACATGTTATTTTCAGCTGTTTTTCCTTGAGTTTACCACACACACACCCTCTGGTCCGTCTCGAAAGACGTGCGTTATCAATGGTCAAAATACTAAGGCAAGCAACAAATGAGTACGCTCCCCCCCCCCGCCTCCTTGTCCGGGACTCGAAAAAGGGGGGGGGGCGATTTTGTATTTTTGTGTACCCTTTCGTGCTACCACTCTAAGGCAAACACGCGCTAACATCATAAGCACCTACTCGAAAACAACAACCGAACGCCCGCGTTCCTAGAAGGGTCTGTTGGTGCGCCGAAAAATCGCACCAACTTTGGCACATGTGGCAAAACACGGCCTCGCGATAAACCCAAATCCTAAAAAAACGAATTCAACTTCTGCGAGCGATCAACCACACGTCGCCCAGGGAGGCGCATGATTGTGCTCTACCTAGGGTTAAAGATGTAATGAGGAGTTAACGTCGAGTGTCGACCGTTTTGTCAAGTCTGGGCCGAGTCCTACTCGGGGTAAGCTTCTTTATGCCTACAGACTACATACCGACATGCTCACCAGTCGTCTAGCCGCCTCTTGCCATCGCCCTCCTTCCCCTTCCATCCCTGACCACCAGCGGAACTCCGGGATTTCTTCTTCGCCCACCTCTTGCTCTTATTCTCCACGTCCTCCTTGCCAGTCGCCAGGTTTCGAGAATCGTCGGCAGCGAGTAAAAAGCTAGCGATGGAACCTGCAACAGCTTCCTCGCGCGGAGGTTCGTGTGTGTCACACATGATTACCCGCCCACCTCGGCGCACGGCGACCTCGTCGGCGAGCAGCGCCGTCTCGACGTGCTCGAAGCAGTGCCGGCACGTCGATCCGTGGCCTCTCCAGCCACAGTTATAATCGCCGTGTCGGCCAGTGCCGCAGGTACTATCGCACACCTATTCGGTGAACAGACAGAACGATATACGGCAAAGTGTTTGTCTGGTTTGCGCGTGACGGCGAGCGTAAGGGATAGATTGCCTCGAATTTCAGTTCCTGAGCGCGAGTAGATATCTACCAATGAAGTACCATCTCCGCGGTGGGCGGCGTATTCTACAGTGGAAAACCAGGTACGTGCGTAGCCACTGAGTGGAGCACGAGAACTGTTTAAAGAAACAAATGCTCATAATAACTCGGGGGCGAATGCCGTGCTGTATTACCCAGCGTTGTGGAATCTGGTCACATACCCGTCGTCATACCCTCTGCGCGTGGGAACTAGACTGTCTTGGGACACCGACAAGCCCCCGTGGATTTGAAGTCAGCCGTTGGCCAGTCGGTCCAGGCTAAGATATGACTTGGTTCGGAAGGAGAAACCAACCGGTTGAACCCTTACAGGACATTCAGTAAACATGGTATCACTTAACATTGTACGGGGTGGAAATGGTTGCCAGGTATACCGGTATCATGATGTGCGCTGTAGCCGGGCTGGCTTCTACACCGACTAGATGCCCGTTGAGTGAACGTCAGCCGCTGGAAAGCAAAGAGTATGGGCTGGATTGAGATTTTGTCGGGCAGGAACACGAACGTACGAAGCTAAATGCGAACGATTTGACCGAGCGCTGACACGCAACCGAACAAACAACATCGCCCATGACGAGTTTTTTTTTAACCAGTAGGATACGGTATGCCGATACTAGGTGTCACAATATGAAGTACCTGTTATACCCGTGCACGGGGTAATGGTTCGAGATCCAAAACCACACGGCGTGAAAATGTAGACCACTGGGCCAGAGCACAGGGTCCAAATTTAAATGCGAGCACCCACAAGCAAGTCCAACATTCACGGGAAACTTTCCAATGCGTGAGTAGTCGTTAGTTCGCCAGTCAACCCGAACGCAACATTCAAAACCTAAAGGCCGTTCAACAAACCCCGGAGTAGTTTGGGTTTGTTTACCGTGTCCTTCTTCTCGGCGCACCCACGAGAGCACGCCAATGCCGCTGGGGGGCGCATGGTGTCGCACATGATGACGTGCCGAGCCTCGCCGCCTCCCCCCGAAAGTCTTCCTGTCCCTCTCAGCGCCTCATCCGCCCGCAACGCCTTCTCTTGGTCGGTGTAGCACAGGCGACAGTTGGTGCCGAACTTCCGCGAATTTCCTGCGCCGCAGAGGTGACCATCGAAACGGCCGCCCACGCTGCACGACGCGTCGCAGGTTGTAGACACCCCGGCAGGGAGCTCGCCCGCGGTGATGCCGCCTGCACCGCCGCAGCTGGGCTCGCACCAGATGTCTGACTGAGGGGCTTCTGTCTTAAGCTTTCGCCGGGCGAGGAGGCTGGCGCTCCCCCCCTCGATGCTTCTCCCGTGGATGAACAGGGTATCGCCGGTGATGGCGGCGTTAACCTCGCCCGCGTCGATACTTTCGAAAGCAACGTTGGCGATCTGGCGCCACACGCGTAGTAGTTGTGCCCCAGGACGGTGCATAGTACCATAGAACGGCAACACAAATGGAGGTGCCGACGAAGCTTTGTAAGTTAATTTTTGTCACTGCTTGTTTTTTTTGCCGTATTCAACATTGCGCAGCCAGGGTTTCAGCGTCTATCACTCACAAACACCATCAGAAAAAAAAACAAGATGATCCAGATAGAAAACAAGCGCGCTAAGAGTTGTAATAGAGGGGCAACCCACCCGCGCGAGCTCCAACGAGGCAGTACAAAACAGGACACAAACGCATGTAAAAAAAAAAACAGAAAAACTATAGCCCAAGCTGTATTTCTTTTTTTGTCAATGGGTACCTTCTACACGACAGCAACTGCAACTACTAATGAGGACTCCTGGCTGTCTTATCCCTCCGGCACTTACCAGTCTGCCTTCCGGGAGGCTTGCTTTGTTAAGGCGAAGCTCGTCATTGTCGTGCGCCGTACCAGGTACCAAGTACTGTTTAATAGTTATGGGCGAGGTGGAACAGGACTTCGTGATCCCCCCATACAAGCTCGAGGGATCAGACGGGTGTTTGGAAGTTCAGCACAACAGCTATAAATCGGCCACGAGGGAGGTAGGACGGTATGGGAGGCACTCCTGTCTGTACCTACACGTTTTTCAAGTTACTCGCACGAGCAGTCGTATGTCTCACTCAAAAAATCACTGCGACTACTACAACAGTGAGGGAAGAAACAATACTCCCAATCTTGTCGGTGGCTGATCATTGATTGGCTGATTACCGTTGGCTAGACAAGTAATAAATAAATGGTACGCGCTGTAGTTTTCATGCTCGTAGTATTTTAAAAGACCACTCTGCGTGTAGGTTTTCAATTTTTTTTGTTTCCCTCGGTTTTCTGCTTTTTTCCGGGGCATGGTCATGGATGATCGCCGTTGTAGCTCACGCTGCACAACATCGGATGGCAACCGCGCTTACCACGAAGAATGCCGGTGATATAGCTAATATTTTGGGCAGTACCCCGTCAGCCAGAAAACGCTTGGCCTGAAGGCACCCCTCCTACATACCCGGCACGAGCACAATGTCATGACATGTATTGTATGGCTCTACCGCATTGTAGAGGCATGTATGTGCTGTTCGCATTGCCCTGTCAGAAGAGAATACATTCCGACTGATTACGGCACTGGAGACAACGTAATGGAGCTTTTGATACGTCTCACCAAGCTGGTCGCCACGAACTTGCTCGAGTAGTGCTGCCAGAGCGGCCAGCTGTAAGGGAAGTCCGAAATCGTGGCCCACAGAGCCACGTCATACGCGTAACGGTAGCCCCACCTCGTCAACGTGTACTCCACGTACTCGAACCAGGCAGGATCTTTGTTGTTGTATATGGCGTTGCCGTTGATGTGGCCAAGAACGTGCCACATGTTGCTGTGAAATGCGGTTTGGTGGAAGCTGCCACCTGCAAGAACGCTGCCTTTGACCCAGAACGGCTCTAAGGCGCCAAAGGCGGCGTGGTACAGGTGCTCGAAACTGGCGTCATGAGCGACCGTTACGTCCCACTCGATGATCGAAAGGAAGTCGTACTCCGAGAAATGTGTACGCACGCCTTCATCCAGGAACATCTTGTAAAACTGAACTGAAGGCCCCTTGGGGTAGAAGTTATCCTGGAGAAGCATAAAAAGCATCGGGGGGAAACAAGTTGCATTGTCGTTCCCGCGGGTTTGACATGTTTGAGTTATTTGACGTACGCATCTCCTTGCATATCGTGTTCGCGACCATGTACAATGTGCAACAACTGTCGTAGCATGTATGTACGGTTCATGAAATAGATGGGATGCACAGGTATATTATGAGTGTTCGTACTCAGAGGAAATATGTGCTTTGCCCATTTATTTGTCATAGTTTGTGACGGTGTACCTTGTAGTTTTTGGACACGATAGAGTGTAGGACAAAGCCGCTGGATACCGGAGGGTACAAACGAATACTATTAATATTAAATAATAGTAGTAGGGTAGCATCCATCATGCCCGTAATTCTTGTCGTAGAAATGGGCTCTTTGAGCATAATAACGGAAATTCTGTTTTCAAGTAGCATCGCTCGCATCATTTTCGGCCTGACCATGATGAGCACAGCACGCCCAAAATAAAGTCTACGCTGATCATTACTCCTTACGTTTGCGCATGCATGCATATATATGAGCATTGAGGTGCTATAATACGAAGAGCACTTTCACGCCCTCGCAGCGCGCTGGTACACGATTTGCGGGCAGCATATATATCCACACATAAACAAGGGACCAGACGGAAAAAAACACAATTAAACGAGCGACAACATATATTATATAGAATTAACTTTTTGATATAAAAAAGATACACGCACCGACTATTATTAATAGGTGGGTTGGAGGGTGGGGTTCATTGTTACCAGAAAAGCCGCAAGCGAAGGGGGCAGAGGCTGCGCTTGGAAAGATAGCCACAGCGGCGCAATAATGGTAACGATGGGGAAGGTTCCATCGTTGCAGCTAGATGGCAACAGACATTAATATTACTGTATGTAGATAGATGACGTAGATAGCAATCATAAAGCAACAACAAAATCTATCTCGGTAAATCAATCGTGTTTCACTGGTGGCCGGGTTCCTCCCGCTTGCTGAATGTGAGCGCTGCAGAGAAAAAAAAATGTGGAGACATTGCACCCCTCCGTCATGAAGAGTACCGAATTGACCTTGTGAACAAGGGATGGATGTAGATCATGGCACACCACATCATGAAGAGTACCGAATCAAGGAGTTGTCGACAGCTTATTATGGGGGTTGCTGTATACATCGAATTAGTTATCCTTCCATACATTGATTGCCCGATGTCTCCAACAAGGTTGTTTGTACCCCCACACTGCTGCTGCTGTGCAGGACAGGGGTCCTGGCCACCTGTCTTACGACTTGACCCAATACTTCGACACGAGCATGATACTTTTTTATCATCACTACTTTGACTTTCCAGGTTAACTCGTATAATTATTAAATAGGAGGTATTTTAGCCTCAGCGGTCTTCTTCTGGACAAGCCGTAGTCACATAGACAGGTGCCGTCCCTTCACCCCCACGGTATGATACGTGCCTTCGTTTTTTGTGGCGCATAGGGTTCAGCATCCCCACGATCGTCGATTTTCATCGAATGTAACTCACGCTTTCGCGCTTTCCGCTAATAATAGAATCAACTTTTTATGCACTCGGTGAGACTTGAACCCACGAAATTGATCTTAATGGGCACGCGGACCACCTACTAAGCCACAGGGGACGAGGCGATAGTCCACACTACTCTTAATACAGAGCAGTACGTACAGCTATTGATGGTACCACTGCACGTCAGGGATGTAATTAGTGGTCCGGTGTATGTTGCGCCCAGCACAGCACGGCGGCGGCGCTATAGTTGCGGGCCGCAGGCGCTCAAGTTCCCAGCAGGGGGGGGGCGGGAGGGCCCCCGGGGGTCCCCCCGGGAGTGCCGCCGGATTGCGATCCCTGCGCGAAAATATGCCTGAAAACCAAGTAACAAAGTGCGTTTAAACGCCCCCCGAACCTCGAACAGGCCTGTGGCGGGATCAGAACCAAAACTTCTTTTGTTCTACTATAAAAAAAGAGCCCGAGAAAAAAGTTGCCTGCGGCGCATTAAAAAAAAAGGGGCCCAATTTTTTTTTGTCGAAGGCGAATTTTGAAAACAGGGTTTCGTTTTTTTTTCGCCGACGGCGAACGAAAAAAGCCGCAACATTTTTTTGCCCCTGCGCCCCGAAAGGTTGCGTGCCCAAAATCGCGTGTTGCGCTGCGGGCATCCAGGTCCTCCGCGGCTGTTGCGGAAAACGGTAATTAATTGTGACCAAAATGTTTCGCCAGCGCAACAGCGCAACAACCAAGTATATCCCTGTTGTACGTACTGATGCATGGTGTGGTGTAAGTACTGGTGCTCCCTGTATCTTCATTCTCAGAAATTTCCCGGTGAGCACCCGCTGCAGCACCAGCAGTACCTACTCCGTGAGCCATTTTCGGAGCCATGCTTTCATAATTTCGTCGGACCGATCTCGGAAAATAAATAATTTCCTCTATTTTTTCTGATGATTTTTATGGCTGTTCTCTAATTTTTTCGTTGAAAAAAAAAAAAACTCGTTGTTTATTTAATAGTTGGCTGGTGTTTCGCGATCTTGAACTTTTCAACTAGCTGCTGCTGCTCTTGATGGAAATATAAACATTCCTGGAACGCATCCATCACAACATACCGATACTCTCGTATACCATGTAGCTTGGGTATAAGATGGTTGACGCTTTGCGATCTTGAACTTTGTCCGATCTTGACTTTTTTTTGTATTTTCAGTTTGTAAAGATAATATTGGATACCTGGTACGCAATGATGACAATATGTTCTCACATTATTCTTGGGTCACTTCCGTCAATTCCTGACTGTGGTCGCATAGAGCATCTCGATAGGAGAAAACGAAGAAGCAGTACCCCGTACCAAAAATGTCGGTTGACAGACTTTGAATCGTTTGAGGGTGTCTTAACCCTCCCAGAGAGCATGGGAACGAAACAACATTTTCGCCTGATTGAGAGCGAAGTATCTGATTGAGAGCGAGAGCCAAATAAATTGAAATTTCGGGTCCAGACGCCTCTTTCTTGCCATTTATTTCTTGGCAAGTAGGGGACGGGCTATTCCAAGAAGCGGCGCAAATTGAAGGTCTCGTCAGCAGCGTCGCGAGCATATACGTGTCATCGTCATCGGATGCTGCAGCTAGGAGCTAGACAAGTTGCTAGATTTCCCCAGATTGGCTATTCCTGCCTCAAACTGTTTCGCCTCGGGCGGTGGGCTCTACTGTAGCTTCTGCTCCCGGCTGTAGCTCCACAACGAGAGACTCCCACACGATGACCAGGGTAGCGGCTTAAAGCTACGGGCTAGCCCTTCAATTCAAGCTACACAGCAAGCTCCGCCTCTCAGCGGTAGTCCGGCTACAGCGTATCGCGCAATCTCGCTCTCAATCAGATACTACGCTCTCAATCAGGCGAATATGTCGAGCGGAACGGAACGAGGCTGCTCGTGGTCATTCGTTCGTTCCTATTTATTTAAAAAAACGTGTTTGGGTCCACGCAGAATCCTTGGCCTCGCCAGCCGAATCGGCACGAACGGTATATTTTGCACAATGTACATGCCACGACCAATTGGTATCCTCATAATCTTCGGTGGTGTCCATCTACATCAAATAATCTGCTATTTGTTCCCGTTCGGTCGGGCCGTTCGGTCCTCCCAAACAAGAAAAAGGGGTGCAACACTTCTTCTTTCTCGTCCTAGATATATTATTATACTGTTTGTCTCGGGCTGCACTGAAGCTATTCGTTTCCCACAATGAAACAACCAATCAACACCAATTCTTCATGCGGCAAAAAATATTCCATTCGGCTCGTTCCAATGCTCTCTGGGGGGGGATAAGACACACCCTCAAGGAGCTCCAAGACTATAGAGCCATCGAGAACAAACAACTATTATTGCGGGGGACCATAGTTAATAGGACCAAATATTGTTAGTAAAAATGGTCAAATATATAGGTTTTTATGTATACCATAGGTCCTATTAACTATGGTCCCCCGTAATAGTATATTCAGGCTTTTATTGGCCTTGAAGGCTAACACGTGACTGCCAACCGACATCCTTGCCCTGTGTGTACTCGTAGCTAAAAACATCCGAATGTTGGTCACACTATAAAAAGTGATTCGCTGTATGTAGTAGCTCGAGTAGTGAATAAAACATGTTTGTTTCTGTATTACCCATCCCCCTCGTAGGTATGGGGTACTATTAATACTGGGTACTGTGTACTGGTGCGTGTGTAGTGTTCATGGCGTGTTTTAATGTGTTTGTGATGGATGTACATCATACACCGTAAATACGTGCCTGATCCATACGATTAGAGCCTACGTGTGACAGCAATAAGCAGTTAGTACAGTAGTAGTAAAATTGTTGAACAGTGGTAAAATAGTAGTGTTCTGATCCTGTGGGGGAGCAGAAACACTGGATAAAATCAAGGAGAAAACACTTCCTGGTACTACTACGTACCTGCTGTGGGTATGGGAAGGAAGGGTGGATACATGGACACACCAACCGCGGGAGGTGTTCCGCCGTTTTTCCCCTCCCTATTTATTTGATGAAGAACTGTCTCGGAGATAAGATGCTGTATACTAGCTGGGGGCAAAGGGGTGTGTTACAAACATTCCCTCGTCCCTGTGCTAGCAAAGAGGCAGCATACTATTAATAATAATAATAATAATAATAATAATAGAAGAAGGAGGATCGGGAAAGTTATGAGTGATCCATGTAGAAGATCATGCTGCACATAGATAGTCGGATGGCAAGGGAAACAATAATAAATAGAAGAAAGAGTCCAGATCAAGCCTCGCAACACAACACTCAACAAAACAAGCGAAATTATTATTAATATTAATGGTGGGTTACGATGAGCGCAGAAAAGAAACCAATGTATGTATGTGTGTCGAACAGTATTTATTTCAATAAAAAGGCCCCCGACTCTCAGCTGTGCAAGTGTTGCAAAGAGGATACATTACCCGCGCCCAGCCTGACAACAGCTTGCTCGCGACATAGAATAGTCTACTGTTGTTGCAAGCGCGTCTGCAGGGAATTATTATCGAAAATATGTCGCTGCACGTCGAGATAATTTTCGTGGTGAGGCAGTTTTGGCGGCGGAACACAACGACAAAGAGGACGCAGCCTCCTGCAGTACACGACTGGGGGGACTAGAGGGTGGAAGGGGATTTATAGTTGCCTTTCTATCCCTTCAAGGAGCGTGGGAACTCAAGCCGAAACAATACCTGGTACATAACTGTGCGGAGTTACACTAACGATACTGTTTGTAGCTGGTCAGTGTGGTACGACGCATCTGATACCTGCTGTCTACGGGCAACGTATTGAGGGTCATAGCCCATAGCTTGATATCATCACACCGAACACATGAAGCGGTAGATGAACAACAACAATAGAACGGTGTTCGAAAAAGTCATCCTGGGCATGGCATATATATATATTAATAGTGCACGCTGCAATTGTCGGGAAACTTATCGTCGTGGTGGTGCCGTCTGTTGTTAATAGCAAGGTATACCTGGTACTACAGCTGTGTGTCGCTGCCTGTAATGGGCGTCAGGTCAGACGTCGGGTTTGGCGGGATCAGGAAGGGGCTCGTGCATGGATGATGGGCGATGACAGCAAGAAATTGTCATACAGTAGTATAGGCCCGGCAATAAGAAAGTAAGTGCACAATAATAACATGATGCTCACTTTGGGTCGAATCTATGAAACCTGGGTCAAGAAAACGGCTCAGTGGTGAACTGTACACTAAATCCTACTACTTAGTCTACTGGTATATAATAGTCGATGCTCAAGGAAGGTTGTTCGAAGATGACGCCCCAATAAGAATATCAGGCTGGCCCAGATTAGGTGTTTCTTGTTGGCGGGCCCATACTACTGCTGCCGTACCTGGTAGGACAGAAGGGTCAGGGCTCAACCGGTCGGGGCAAGAAGCGCTTATAAATTGTGCATCGCCTTCTGACAGATACCGTACAAAATATTTCGAAGTTGTTGTGGGACCCGGGGTGTGCACCGTTTGGCGTATCGTCGCTGGCCTTTCTCATGGCCAATCAGGAGGGGGGGGGGTCGGCGGTAGTACGGGATCGAGAAGTTCGATATATTATATACATACATACATACCTCTGGTAGGATCGACGGGCTCAACTTTTTCCGGTGTTGGTACTGCTCTATTAATAGTGGGTGGAGCGGGCACAACCGTCTGAATTCATTAGCTATAATAGTATTATATTGTTAAGTTGGCATGCCATCATCAGGAGAGTTAGTTGCTGAAAAATTGCAGTCAAGCCACTAAAATAAAAACATACAATCGGTGTCGCCAGTAGAAAATTGCCTCGGGACGTTGTAGCACGGGATTGATGTGCATGTGCCATGACCCCCCGTCACCTCTACGCAATGAGCCTTCGTATCCAAATAACAACGCTGACAAAGAAAGGGATCCACGAAGAAAAACTTTACCGACAGTCCACTACCCATTTGCGAGACCTATTACGGGGGACCATAGTTAATAGGACCTGTGGTATACATAAAAACCTATATATTTAACAATTCCTACTAACAATATTTGGTCCTATTAACTATGGTCCCCCGTAATAGACAGTGGTGGGTACTCTAAACTGTAAAACCGAGTGAATACAAATATTTAAAAAAAAACGTTTTTCGCACTTCTACTTTCGTCAAGAAATCCCAACGCACTGGTTCGTTTTCATTTCAACACTGACTGGGAAAGAGTGTACCAGGTAGTAGGTCGTTTTCTCTTTTTGCCGATGACCCTGATGTACACGCCCCTGGGATAGATAGCTCCCCACTGCTACACACTGCTATACACTGCTACTACTGTAGGTACGCGGGATATCGGTGATAACTGGATGCTACCTTGATACGAGGTATATTGGAGACAACTACTACTGTTGATGCTACCTGGTACCATGGTGCGCGGTGAACACGGAATCTCGCGGATCGAGCAATCGAGTCGCGGAGCCAAGCCCTCGGGCTGTTCGAAACGTGGAGACACAGGATACAGGGTGGCCGGGCGAGCGCTGCGATAGGAGAACACGTAGCGAAGTCTGTCAGGCGTATAACTCGCTCGAGACTTTCTTTACCTCACAACGAAGCTAAAAATTGAAAAATACGGAAAGCTAAGCGCGGCACACAGTCCGGTGAGCTACGAAGGGAGGTGTCTAACGAACAACGCAGATGTATTGGCTAGATCGTCAAATGGGGAACTGAGCCAGTTGACGAATGTTTGGGCTATATTATCCTACAGTTACTATTATTATCAAATTATGGCCCCTACTGTGGCACAGCCCGCGCGGTGCAGAAAGGGTACTTCCGTCCCCAGCCCCCTTACGCTACGGGAACGCAGGTAGTAGCCACTGTATTGACTTCGGTTACTGGTTACGCGTAGGAGCCATGCTATTTTAGAGTAGGGTAAGGTACGGTAGGGTAGGGTAGGGTAGGGTCGGGAAAGGTAGGGTAGGGTAGGGTAGGGTAGGGTAGGGTAGGGTAGGGTAGGGTAGGGTAGGGTAGGGTAGGGTAGGGTAGGGTAGGGTAGGGTAGGGTAGGGTAGGGTAGGGTAGGGTAGGGTAGGGTAGGGTAGCGTAGCGAAGGGTAGTTTAGGATAAGGTAGGGTACGGTAGGGTACGGTAGGGTAGGTAGTAGGGTAGGCCAGGGTAGGCCAGGGTAGGGTACGATAGGATATGGAATAAGGTAGAGTATAACATAGGGCAGGGTAGGATTTGATACCAAACGTCGCTCGGGTTTCTCGCATAAGGACCCCGAAGTTGAAAGAACATTATGAGAACGTACAATACCAGATATGGGACTCAGTTCTGGGGGGGGGTGCGAAATGAGAAGATTTGATGGAGAAAATGTGCTTAGCGGCGAGCGCTAGGCGAATCCTATACAATAGGAAATTGCTCAAGGTCAAACAAGAGTGGTATCGCAACACGATAGTAAGGCTTGCTCAGGTAAAACGGTTCTTGTTCGCGGGGCCCATATTGTAATCAAGTATGTATGCCAATATGTACTTAAAAGAGGTTCCACGCGCCACCCGAAGAGCAATATTAATGGAAACGTAGCTCGGGGGTGCTCAATAAAAAAATAAAACGATCCACACTCGTTCACGTAGTCAGAATAATATTTTGGGGGTGTAGGGGTCCCAAAAGTGCCTGCCTGCCTGCCTTGACTGGCTAATTAAGGGAGCAACCTCGAGTAATACGAAAACGAGATACCTTCATATATATTTGTATTTCACGTGTTTTTAGTTTCCCCCCCCTGCCGGGGGCCTCGCACGTACCTGGTACGCACGTAATGTAAAGCGATGTAGGGAAAGTATTATTCGTGATCAGCACAATCTATTTTACAAAACAATATATATATTCGTATGGGATTGCGATTATCCTGGGCGGTTCTTCAGTTGGGGGTTGGAGAGCCCTGTCAACCAGCCAGAAAACGATTTTTCCGGGAAAGTGCCCCCTCTACCCGAGATAGCTTGGCTGGCACCTGGAGGGTGGGAGCAAGGTGAGATGGGGGCGGCTTGTCGTGCTGCTACATACGTAATTTGCAACAAGCATAGGGATGCGTGTCTGGAACGCGACATGAGATGCGCCGGCGCAG
The DNA here is from genome assembly GCA_031213475.1 of Nereocystis luetkeana. Classification (NCBI taxonomy): domain Eukaryota; class Phaeophyceae; order Laminariales; family Laminariaceae; genus Nereocystis; species Nereocystis luetkeana. The sequence goes on from JARUPZ010000022.1 coordinate 1,769,181, forward strand.
GACGAGAAGCACTGCCGCCATGCTTCACGCACCTACGTGCAAGCAGTTTGCCAAAGCGTTTCCCGATTTGTGTTCGCAATTGACCCAGGGTATCAAAGATTTTCCCGTGGCCACGCCAAGACCACCGCATCCTTAATCCATAGCAACTCGATACACACCGCATCTCGGTGCGACATACACACCCGGAGTCAGGCAGCCTGTCAACTCGCTCGGGGGCGCACATGTCATCAGGCAAGAACAATAACCCTTTTCCAGCACAACAAGCAATACAACACAGCCGAAGACGAAGCGAGGACGTGAAGAGGCACGACGAAAAATACAGGCAGTAATCCTGGTAGCATATACATTCTTGTTATATTGACGCACTATTAATAATAATAGCACAACCGAGTCCATCGTCGTGGTCTAGTGGGTACCGCCAGCCGACGTATGTAACCTCGTGAAAGTATTATATGTGAAGCGGAGACGCAAGGTACCCCTATACCTGGTACGCGACGAAAACAATGCAGGTAGGTGTCATGTGCTGTCGGACATGCACGCCGTGATAAAAAGAAAGAGAGGCAATGCTTCCTTATGCGACCGAATTTACTGTTGTAACGTATAGTTGTTCCCGCTCTCCGTGCCTCCCTGGCTGACATCTTCTCTTCCTGCCGTTATGTATGTGTCTCCGTCTCTCTCTTGGACCTCTCTCAGTGTTACCTACTACTCTCTCTCACTCTATCTATACTCTCTAGCGCTCCCTCTATCTACACTCCTCTTTATCATGGTGTAATATATCTCCTCTATCGTCGGCCCTCACCTGTTCTCTTAGATGCGCGTAGACAACCTTCGTCTTGGCAAAGCATCGACCTGCCGTCCTCTCCAGGGTCGGCAACAAGGCCGGTGAAGACTCTTCCTCGCCCTCCGCCTTGTACAGGACCAACTCCACCTTGCTCAGAGTCACGGCAGAGCACGCCGTTGGCCATCGCGCCACTGCCTCGAGCGCCCTGTCCACGTCCCTTCTCCACGTCGGCACCACTACAGCTAGCCTTCCGCTCGTACTGCTGTGACCACCACTACTGCTGCTATCCTCGGCGGGCAGGATCCGGTTTACTCCGGAAATATGAACACTGTTATCTTGGGTGGGAAGGATCGGGGTGTCTGCTGCAGTCGGCGATGTGGGCAGCAGCAGCAGCAGCAGCAGTGTACATTGCACGTAGTAGGTGGTGGTAGCGACGGTCGCCAATCTCCACCAACCCCGGACTCGCATATTTGAAGAGAGTGGGGGTGGTGGGGGTGTCGGTGGTGGATCAAAAACACTGGTTGGTCGGCCTACGTCGCCGCGGGCTTTCGCAGTACCAACCGAGGTCTACAGGAGGAGAAGCTGAGGGGGAGGGGCTAGACCTACTGAGAAGTAGAAGACAAAGACACGCGGATTTGGGTGCAGGCACCGAATCTCTTTATTTGTCTCTGTCGCCAGTACCATGCCCCAATACTAAGATACTGATGTACGAGGCAGAGAGATAACTGGTGTTGGGCAACACGTACTTATTCAGGCATTGAGTGTGAGAAGCTGTGGACTTATGACAGTAGTAGTACGAAAAATATAGTGCCAATATTTTTCTTGAAAAAATGTCTTATCGCCTCCTTCCTAAAAAAAAAATGATTTCACCCCCCCGGCCCTAATATTTTTGTGACAGGATGATACCGGCCGAGGATCTTGAACGTGTCGTATTTTCTTGCGTAGCGTATATCTGGTATCTGGTATACCTAGTATATGTATAACAGCGAGAAAACTATAATGGCAGCAGCAGCAGCAGTGTTGGCCGTAAAGGGCCCGTCTTTACGAGAAACAATACAACATATATACTGCAGCTACTACTGCTGAAGAAGTGTTATACGAAGTATAGACATTTAATTATCGAGAATCGAGGACCGAAAATAAGAAACGCAATACTACTGTATTAATCACATTGATATTAACAATGGTTGGCCATTAATTAATGTACCGGAGGGTCTGCGGAAGATCGAGCAACGACCTTCGCAAAATCATCAGGCGTGTGTGTGTGCAATCGATCAAGAATCAAGATCCACGCAACAAGTGCAAGGCGACAAGTTCGTCCGTGCTACCAGGTATTTATTGACTACTACTGTACGCCACAGACACCATGTGTGTGTGTGTTCTTCACATTAAACCGTTCTTTCTACCCGTCGACATCCAGCACAACCAGTGTCCGTGCCGATTCTTCCATCCTAGAAGAGATACAAGTTCTGTGGTCACAAAGCTACGCCACAGAGATACTACGTTGCCACGTGTGCAGTGTGAACTGCAGTGGGCAATGCAAAGCCATGTCATCATACTAGATACGACAGGCACGACATACGCAATCTATGAAATAGTGAAACGAAAAGAAACAATCAAAGAGAAAACAAAAACAAGGTAGACAAGTCGAAAAAGAAAAAGAAGAAAAATGAAAGCAAAATCTAAGAGAAACAATCTGTCGTGCCCCCCCCCCCGCAGGCGAGGTGGCCTACACTTGAAAAAGAACGAGCTGGAAAAAAGAAGAAATAACAAAAACACCACTGCTTGTGAACAGAGTAAGACAAAGAACCAAGGAGAAAGTAACAAGGAAAAATAACAAAGGGGAAATAACAGGCAGACCAAAGCCCAAAGCACCTTCTAGGTGGCGGCAGCAGCTTGTGGTACGAGTAGTATAGCCAGGTTCTCCCTGCTAATCCGCCTGGTACCTTGCTACCCAGACTGCCGTCTCCGCCCTGCGTTCGTCAACTATGCCCAGCCCCTTGGCGTCAGACAATACGAGCCGAGCAGAGCAGGTTCGTCTTCCAACCACGCCACACGGCTCCTTGAGTACGGCTTATCAATCAGAAAAGGAAGAGGAAGAGAAAAAATGAAATGAAAATCACGGAGAGTCAGCGCAAGAAAGAAAAAAAAAAAAAAAAAAAAAAAAAAAAACTAAAAGAGAAGACAAGGGAAGACCACGTTCGAGCCAGCTGCACCAGTTGGTAGCACTAGTAGTATGGTCATATTCTACTTCCTAGTCGACTTGGTGCCTTGCTACCCTGTCTGCCATCTCCTTCCTACTTTCGTCTACCGCCGTTTCCCTTCTACCCCTCCTGTTCCCCCCCCTCTCCGCATTCACTCGGTCGGGCTTTATGCCACTTCTCCTGTTGCCCCCTCCCCCCCCGTTCCTTTGGGCACCATCCACGGCGGATGCGCGGCGCTGTCTACTCATCTCAGCCTCAGCCTCGTGCCACCTCACCATGAACCGTTCGGCTGCTTCAAGGATCCCCCGGTACCACTTCCCCACCTTTTTGGCTGCAGTGGACCACAACGCGGTCTCAACTCCAAACACCAAGGGGGCAACTTCCGTTGACCCTTCGGTGGCTCGGAACTCCCTAAGGTCTTCGACTATGCATCTATGCCAAGTCTTACACTGTCCGCCTGGTCTCGGGTTCTCCCCACCAGCTATCGTCCCGAGCATTACCCGATTGGGTAATCGCTCCTTGCTTTGCCGTGCCACGCCCCCCGCAAAGAAGAGCCGCCGTTTGCGAATGGTCGTTTCGATGCTCTCGCAACGTGTCATCTTGAGGGCCTTCGCGTACGAGAGGGTGGCATGGTCAGTACGAAGTCGGCGCTGGAAGCCAATGACTCGCAACAGGACTTGGTGGTGAGCCGTTCGAAGCTTGGCAAAGTGTTCCGCTCTGAGGGTCCACGTCACACACCCGTACAGCAGGGTCTCAATCACCTCGGCCTTCAGCATTCGGACTTTAAGGCTAAGGGGGGCGGTCGTCCTATCATACAACTCCGGGCCGAACCGTTTGAAGCATGCTCGCATGAGGCGGATCCGTCGGTCGATTTCGAGCGAGAGGTCAGCGTTTTCGTGGATAACGCCGCCTAGGTATAAGAACTGGGTCGTCTGCTTATACCTCTGACCTGCCGCTTCGATGACGAGCGGTGGTGCGAGGGTTGTCCGGTCTGGTGTTTGTAGGACCATTGTCTCAGTCTTCTTTTCCGACACCGTGAGGCCTGCTGCTTCGAAGACAGTCACGATGACTGTCATCATTTTTGCGAGCCCTTCAGCCGACTTCGAGACAATTCCTGCATCGTCGGCGTACAACATGCCCCATACAGACCTTCGCACGCACGCCAATGGCTCCTCCTTCCCTGTTCGAACTACTCCAGCTTCCAAGAGTTGGACCAAATCCCTTACAATGGCTTCGTCTTGGCTGAAGCGTACTAGTACGACGTGTAACGCAGCAGCGAAGAACACGTTGAACAGTAACGGTGACAGTACACAGCCTTGCCGCAGCCCCTGCGTGACATCAAACCATTCCGAGAGCTCGCCGTCATCAGTACGCACGCGAGCCCGCATGCCATCGTGGAAATTACGGATAATTCTCAGCATCTTGGTTGGTACGCCAAAGCGTGTGAGTACCTTCCATAACAGCTCTCGGTCGACAGAGTCGTACGCTTTCTGCAGATCGATGAAGCACACGTATAAGGGGATTTTCCTCTGTCGTCCGAGCTCTTGCAGCCGGCGCACGACGAACAACATATCAATCGTTGATCGTGCGGGGCGGAAGCCGCACTGTTCCTCGGGGAGTAGTTCCTCGGTCTCGCAGTAGTTGCTGAGGCGGGACGCGACGATTTTCAACAACACTTTGCCTGCGTGGGCAACAAGCGAGATCCCTCTATAGTTGTTGCAGTCAGTTCGATCCTTCTTTTTGTGAAGGACCTTGATGATCGCATCTTTCCATTGCTGAGGGACTTCTCCTGTTAACCAAACATTGACAAGGATGTTGTGAAAGCGCTGGGCGAATGCCGGGTGGTCGATTTTTAGGAGTTCGACCGGGAGACCATCTGGCCCGACAGCTTTCCAATTCGACATCCCCTTAAGTGCTTCGGTCATCTCGTCTATGGATGGTTAAAAGCATTGATTGATTGATACTATTAATATATATTCGTCGTTTTTCCAATTGAATTGGGCCAGGCGGACGCCCTTTATCCTTGTTGTGCGAAGGGGGGTGTGTCCTATATATATACGCAATTATGATCAAGCAAAGCATGATCATAACTTCACACGCTGAACTCTCATCATTGTTGTTGTGCCACACACGGTTTTCTTACGTTTTGTAAATCAATACCGTACGATGTAACATACATGATAAGTTCCGATCATGCTGCATAATTGGAATAAAAGCGCCGTACATTGTCAATTAATTGGCAAATGGAATCACAACAATAATATAGTATCGGCCCGCCAATAAGAAAGTGCCCATTTTTTTGTTTGCGGGCCCATACTGAAAATGTAAGTGTACACCTGGTGCATGCCTATAGCAGGCCTGTAAATACCTTGGCCAGCATATAGATGGAATTGAGAGTATTGCCGACTTTCAACCATTTCATCTTGGCTCTATCAGTTTCCACCCTTACGTACATACATAATACGGTTGTGAACGCAAAAAAAAAACAAGCAACGAGGTCGGTCGGCCGAGCGACGGTGCGACCGTCGAAGGCAGTTCAAGACCGAAAGATAATCAACAGTTAGTTGTAAAATTTAAACGTTCCTATGACAGTCCTCGGGCGCGGTTGGTTTGTGGGTCTCTCCCTCTACCAACCACTCTTTCGCGCGGCTTCTTCGCCGGGGCGCGCACCCGCCTCGTGTGCCCCGGCTAGTAGTGCGGCGAATCCGCCTGCTCCGCCCGCACGAGTCCTGGGCACGGCCTCGACATCGGAATCTCTACAAAACTTAACCCTGTCAAATCAGCGTTTGGCTCGTTCGGTGACTCGTATTATTGGGCCGAAGGGACACACCTATACTACTCTACGCAGTCGGCGCTCACAACAAGTAAAGTCGCGGAATATCTCTTTAGACCTTAGACCAAATATATTGTTTATTTTGTGAAATCGACTCAGCCTCAGCATTTTCTCCGGGGCGAACCCGCCGCCTCGCGCTATTGGTCAGAAGAGATGAATCCACCTTCCCCATGTTTCCACGTAGAAAAGATGATGATACCCGAGAATCGAACTCTAGCATTATCTTTTGCCAGGTCTTGGATAGCGTTTTCGGGTACGAGAGGATGGTGTAGTCGGTACGCTATCGGCGCTGGAACCCAATGACCCCCAGGAGGATTTCTTGGCACGCCGATCGGAACCTGGTGGAGTATTGGACGCTAAGAGTCCACGTCAAAAACCCGTACTGCAGGGTCTCGATCACCTCGGCCATCAGCATGCGGACTTTCAGACTAGACGGGGCGGTCTTCGTATCTCACAACTCCTGGCCGAATTGTTTGACGCCTGCCCCCATGAGGCGGATCCGTCGTTCGGTGTCAAGCGAGAGGTAAGCGCTTTCTTTCGCGGATAAGGCCGCCCATGTTATTGGTATTGTGTGGCTATACCCTGGCAATGTAGGCGAAGGCTGTGTCCTCAGCGTAAGCCGAGTGATGACACCGGTCACGCAGTGACCAGGAGTGCGATACTCCGGTGTGGTAGTGAGAAAAAGACGTGATAACACGTAAACACTGGCGCTTAGTTGGCCAACACACACAGATGAATTCCACAGAGAATGCAGGAGTCCAGATGACGGCAGCTTCCAGAGATGAACAGGCAGCTAGGTTACCATCACGATTCGTCGAGATCAACACGAGAGAGTGAGGTACTCGGTCCTATCAGCTCGGTCCTACCAGCAGATATAATACGAATGCTATTCCTCCGCATAATATACGTTACATGCCGAAACGGTACATAGACTACGATCTACGATACAGTGCAGTGCTACTGAACATTGACTCATACATGGTCATGTGCTAACATTTCCATAACACTCCCCTTCAATGAAAATTGCCCTGAATTGTATCAAACTATAATTTTGACAAACAAACCTAGAAAACGAATTCAATTCGATGTTGAAACAATAAAGTCCAGAAAACAATCAAGTCGGTGATAATAGAAGTAGTTCAAGAGACCACTCCATTCGATGCAATTAAGCAGTTCATTCGATGCTTTAACCAGTAGAAATTGTAACGATGTTTCGTGCCCCATGTGCATACATTTATGTGCTTGCAAAAGTACTGCTATTGTATCTTGCACAAACCAAATTTACCATAGCCTTCAATCCTACATGGCTCGTTCAACCAGTGATGGTGCGAGGCCGAATGTTGACTATTGAAATAGCAAACTGATTCACACAAATAACAGTTTCACAAAACAACCACACAAACACAAAACACAGATGTTGATGACACAAACATATAACACACGATGTTGACAACGACTTTTACATCAGAAGTTGCGGATGATGTCCAGTAGCTGCTGGAAACGCGGCTTGGCAAAATGCTTGGTCCCTATGCCGGCGGGGTTGTCGTTGGTGGGGATGTAGTGCGTCGAAATCTTCCCCTCGGTGACCAGCTCGCGGATGTAGAAGTAGCGGAGAGCAATGTGCTTGGTGCGAGAGCTGAACGATCGGTTCCCAAGCGCATGCAGAGTTGCAGTGTTGTCGCAGTGAAGTGGCACTTGAACGAACTGCTCCCCAAACCCAAGCTCCGTCATCATGTTCATGCAGAACACGGCTTCTTGCATCGCGAGTGCCGATGCAACCAGCTCAGCCTCCATGGTGGACATGGCAGTCAGGCTTTGAAGGCCCGACTTGAAGCTAATTGGTGCTCTGGCCAACATCATGATGTAACACGACGTCGACTTGCCGTTGTCCGGGTTGTTAGCCCAGTTAGCGTCCGAAAAGACTGTGAGCTTAAAACCTCCCTTCTTGTACACTATGGTGAAGCTGGTGGACCCCGCCAGGTACCTCAGAATGTGCTTGGCCGCGACCATGTGCACCTTCGACGGTTTTGACATAGCACGAGAGAGCTGGCTCGAGCTGTACATTATGTCATACCTGAGGACAAAAGACAGGTACATGACCGTGCCGGCGATCGCTTGGTACCGTTGCGTCTCCTCGGCGTTGAGCAGTGTCTCCTCCGGCTGCTTAGTGGAGAGCTCGGGTCCGTAACCAGGGGTCAGCGTTGGCTTGCAGTTCGCGAAGCCGAACCGCTCCAAGGCGGACTTGGTGTATTCCTCCTGGTCTATTGTGAGTGTCTTCTCCGCCCGGTTCCGGGTGACCTGTAGCCCAAGTACACGCGACACATCGCCCATGTCGGTCATCTTGAACCGGTCCATTAGTTGTGTCTTGATCTTCTCGATCACTTCGATGTTACCACCAATCACGAGTAGATCGTCCACGTAAAGTGTGAGGATGATGGTGACATCGTTGTGCTTGTAAATGTATACGCACGTGTCAGATTTCAGCGGGACGAAACCGATGATCTTGAGGACGGGGTCAATGGTGTGAAACCAGTTCCCGGGGCTTTGTGCTAGCCCGTAGAGGCTTTTCTCCAGCCTCATGACTAGAGGACCTCCATCCTTGTCCTTGGTCTCATATCCAGGGGGTTGCGCGACGAACACTTCCTCTTCAATGTCCGCATACAGGAAAGCTGTCTTGACATCAAGCTGAATGACTTCCCAGTCCATTTCCACAGCTATAGCAAGCACCATCCGAACACTCTGCAGCCTGCAAACCGGAGCGAACGTGTTGCCGCAGTCTAGCCCATGTACTTGGTTCCAGCCTTGCGCGACCACCCGCGCCTTGTAGGAATTATCGGCCTTACGCTTCAGAACCCACTTTGAGTTGATGATCTTCTGTCCCGGAGGAACAGTAGAGCGCGGAACGAGCTTGTAGACCTTGAGTTCATGCAGGCTGTCCATCTCCTTATCCGCAGCAGCGCGCCAAAATGAAGCTTCCGGTGTTTTCATGGCGTCGTAGAACGATTTAGGGATTCCCGGCTGCATAGTCTGCACAGCATATGCGTACTCTGCGAACCGAGGCATGTCGTCCTTGTGGGCGACGTCCTGATACTCCCCCATCGTGGAGTATGCGAAATTTAGGCGTCGGAGTTCGCTGACAGTCCTGGCGTTAGGTGTACTAGCAGTAGCTCTGGTAACAGCCGGTGTAATCGCGCGGCTTCCGCGCGACGCAGACCCACCTCGCGAAGAACCACCACGCGAAGCAGATCCGGAAAGCAAAGATCCCGATGGCGAAGCACCCGATGGCGAAGCACCCGATGGCGAAACACCGGATGGCGAAGCACCGGATGGCGAAGCACCGGATGGCGGAGGACCCTGCTCGGCAGGGCTTACTCCCCCAGGCGGAATAGATGGAGTAGTGGCTGCAGTATCAATGCCAATGTCGCGGTTGGTGACATCATGGATTTGCCCTATAAGTGTAGTTACTAACGGATCTGCAGCGTCTATGTTAGGAGAAGGCCCATGGATGTCTATGTTAGACGTGTGGTCGCGCACATCCCTTACCAGGTCGTCTCCTTCGTCATACGTAAACTCTCCGTCGTCAAAGCCACCGACCTCCAGGCGAGGCAGTGCTGAGGGCGTCTCAATGAAGACTACGTTTCGGCTCTCCCTCACACGCTTCGTCGCCGGGTTGTAGATCCGGTAAGACTTGCTGTCCGTGCTGTATCCAACCAGGCGTCCTTCCCAAGCACGCGACTCCAATTTCTTGGTGTGGGTTTCTACATGCACAAACGACCTAGCCCCGATCACCCGAAGGTTCCCGAGGTAAGCATCCTTGCCGTAGAGTGCCTTGTAGGGCGTACCGTTGCTCAACGCCGCATGTGGGACCCGGTTGCTTAGGTAGACTGCCGCCTGCATCAACTCCCCCCAGAGAAAACTCGGGAGACCCGAATCAGTAAGTAGACAGCGCACGATGCCAGCAAGCGTCCGACCTGCCCGCTCGTTCGCGCCGATCTGCTGTGGGGTGTTGGTAGACGCAAACTCCAACTGGATTCCAATGTCGAGACAGTACTGGCGGAACTCCGAACTCGTAAACTCTGTACCTTTGTCCCCCTTCAGCCGGACCAAGCGCTCTTTGGACGGAATCACAACGGCCTTGTTGAACAGCTCGAGGGAGTCAACGGTGTTTGTCTTGCTCTTGATGAGGAATATCTCCTTCCACTTCGTCAGTTGGTCAACAAACTTGGTGACGAAAGCGTAACCGCCCAGTGCTAGAGGGCTGATAGGCCCCATGGTGTCTACGGTGACAAGCTCAAAAGGTCGCTCCACGTCATATAATGCTCGCTTCGGGTGGGGTTGTTGCTCATTTTTGCCGAAGGGGCAGACGTCGCACGGCGTCAGGTCACCTTTGTAGTCAACGCCGCTGCACGGCGTCTGCCGCAGAACATTCATGCTGTTGCGATTGACATGCCCCATGCGACGGTGCCACAGGTCGGCCGATACCACCTTCAAGGCAGCACCGCCGTTAGGCTTCACGGAGACCCCTGCACGGCCCTCCAGCTCAACTTCGATGGAGCACATGGTCTTCCTGGTCGCTTCGTCAACACCCAGGTTCTTCATCGGCAGGACAAGGTCGTCTTTCTCCAACCGCGGGTTGTCCGGGTAGAACAGCGAAGCCATTCCTCCCAGCATTGCCTGAGAGACGGAGAAGAGGTTCGTCCCCAGCCCAGGCACGACGATTGCTCGGAAGGAGAAATCCCGCTTGTTCCCACCGTCATCGGCAATGGCGCCGTTGATAGTGCCGGCAGCTACCCCGTGCAGGATGTGCTGGCCAGCCGCGACGATTTCGTGGGGAACCTGAAGAGATTCGTAGTCTCGCATCAAGGCAAGCAGTCCTGGAGTAAGCTCCGGGTCTACGAAGTTGTAGGACGCTCCGCTGTCCACCAGCATACGGATGACGGAACCATCGGTGAGAAGCCCAACCCCACCATACAGGTCGGGAGTGGTCGCCATGAGCGCTCGGAAGATCCCTTCCGACAGACGGTGGTTGGTCGGTGACTCCGCCGGAGCAGACGCAGGCGCCGCCGGCGCGACGGCGAGCCCCGCGGTGGTCACCCCAGTACAGGGGGGCGGCGCGGCCGCCGCTGACACCGCGTGGAACGAGTACCCGAACGTGTTCTGTGCCGGAGAAGAAAGTGGGGCCATGTGGGCGCTCCCGACGTGAGCGAAGCTAGCGTCGCTCACCGGTTGTTGAGGGGCTGCAGCCAGGTGTGCGCTTCCGACGGGAGCGAAACCACCATGGCCCGGTGTCTGCAGAAGCGCCAGGCGCGCAGATAGCGACTGGATCTCCTTTTGCGCCTTGCACTCGTTGTCGCTGTGCGTGACGGTCTTGTGGTAGGAGCACCATTTTGGAGAAGGGTCGCTGCCGCTACCCTTCTTGCCCTTCTTTTTCCACGACGACATTCCTGTCTTCGGCCTAATTTTCTTGGCCGGGGCAGGGCAGTCTCGCTGGAAGTGACCGTAAGCCTTGCAGTTGTGGCACTGATCCGTACTTGTTGCAGCCATCGCCGCTCCGCGGCCGACCACCGCAGGACCCGGCGATTTCCTCGACTGCGCGTCGATGAAGTAGTTTGTAGCCGTCTTCTTCAACGCCTCCACGTCCGGAAACGGGCTCCGGTAGTGCATGTCCTGGAGGAATCGGTACTCCGAGGAGTGCGTAAGTGCACTAAGCACCAAATCCTCGTAAGATTCATCGGTGGTGGGCTCCCCCATGTCGTCGAGGCGAAGCTTGAGGTCGTCCATGTTAGCCAGGAAGTCGATGACGTTCTGGCCAGGCCGGAGCTTCGCGGCGTGGAGCTGTGTCTTGCAGACCCGACGGGATTCCTTTGTGTTGCCGTCGAAACGCTCCTTGAGGGCCGCCCACGCCGCTGCCCCGTCACCCATCTCACCCCCAGACTTCGCTTGGAAAGGCCTGGTGGTGAAGTTTGCCGACCCGGTAGTGGAGAAGTAAACCAGCGAGTATAGCTGGTTGTTGCGGGCTTTCCATGTCGCCGTTGCTGCAACAGCATCAGTGTCCGTACCCACGGGGCACGGCTCCCCGTCGAGGATCTTGAGAAGTTCCTGTGAATGGAACCCCACTGCCTGGCGAAACTTCGCCTGCCATTCCCTGTAATCCCGTTGCTCTTTGCAAAGGCCCACGGATTCAAGGGTGCGTTTTAACGCGTTGAACGACGATTCCGCCATCGCTTCCCGACCCTAACCAGGGACCGGGGCTACGCGCAAGGCGCGCAGGCTTTACCCACACGTATAACGCCCCGAGTACCGGAGTGAGCTCGACGCGCAAGGGACAGTGCAGGGTGTTAATTTGCTACACGGATGTAGGCTTTGCAGGATTGCAGCCCTGAAGCTCACAATCCACGTCTTCCGGACACTCTCCAGTATCCGCCCAGACTTCTGTGCTCCGCGAGACACAGGTACAACCTACCACAGTTGACTAAGCTGCGGTGTGTGGCGTCGGAGGCGTCAACTCCGGCCACGTCCTGCAGGCACACGGGTCAGATGCACTGCTCAGACTTGTCGAATCCTCAATCTTACACACGCACCGCGAACCGGTACGAGAAAAATGGTCTTGGATGTAGACAGCACCTCGCGTGACGCCGCACGCGCAGGTAACGTGATGCGATTCACGTTGTATGGGACTGCCGCACCGGATGCAAACAGCCCAGTCAGATCCTCACCCTTAACACACGCTACCAAGTCGGCACTCAGCAGGTGGAAGGTGTCTTGGACAGACTACGCCTCGCGATACGACACGCGCAGGCGATTTAGGGAAATCGATTTGAACACACGCGGAACACCAGAGCGGTGCTCTGCACGCGCAAACCAACAACCCTGCACAACTCTATTCGCCGACCGGAATCAACGCCTAGATGTTATGCTCCCGAATGCTTTACACACAGCAGTATCGTACCGAATGTGCAGCCGAGAACCCAGGTGATCAATCCGGATCCAAACAGCAGCCGGGTTGACTCAGTGTAGACCTCCAACAGGAAGCAGACTCCAGCAGAAGAGACCTTCGCGAAAAAAATGTGTATGCACACTACTCGCCACGCTCACGAGGCTATCATAACCTGTTATTGGTATTGTGTGGCTATACCCTGGCAATGTAGGCGAAGGCTGTGTCCTCAGCGTAAGCCGAGTGATGACACCGGTCACGCAGTGACCAGGAGTGCGATACTCCGGTGTGGTAGTGAGAAAAAGACGTGATAACACGTAAACACTGGCGCTTAGTTGGCCAACACACACAGATGAATTCCACAGAGAATGCAGGAGTCCAGATGACGGCAGCTTCCAGAGATGAACAGGCAGCTAGGTTACCATCACGATTCGTCGAGATCAACACGAGAGAGTGAGGTACTCGGTCCTATCAGCTCGGTCCTACCAGCAGATATAATACGAATGCTATTCCTCCGCATAATATACGTTACATGCCGAAACGGTACATAGACTACGATCTACGATACAGTGCAGTGCTACTGAACATTGATTCATACATGGTCATGTGCTAACATTTCCATAACAGCCCAGATATAGGAACTGGGTCGCCCCTGTCCATACCCCTCCAGCTGCTTCGACCATGAATGGTGGGGCCGGGGATGTCGTGTTTGTAGCAGCATCGTCCGCGTCTCCAGAACCAATACCGTGAGACGGGGGGGGGGACCATAGCACACGCCACATTTCTCCACGTTGACAACGGCTCCGCTGATTGATGTAGGGGACACGACGCCCTAAGTGGATACAGAGACAACGAATACGTCCTAAAGTGGATGAAGAGACAAATGACAAGGCTGTGGAGGGCTCTCAGCCTTGCGGGGGTATAGGGGCTTCCCAGGAATATGTCGGACGCACCAGAGAGGAGACCACATTCATCAGAGGGTTTCCGTAAAGTGAGTAGGTGTGTTGGTTCAGTTGGTAACCTGGCATTGACGTTGTACGTTGTACCTACAGCAATATATTATACCAGGTATATCAAACAGGTTCATTACCCCGCACGACACAAACCGAACAATGGACGCGAGCCAGAGTTTGGTCAAAGAAACCAGTTGGAGAATCAAATTGATGACATAGTCATGGCGACGAGGAGTCTACAGAGCCAACTTTTGGAAGTCGGATGAAATGCCGAGCGACATCGTGTTTTATCTAGGGCTAAAATAACCAGATTAGGGATTACATTACTCAAAGCAAAAATCGAACCTCAATATCGGATTTGAAACATTTGTCTGACAGAGCCAAGGAACCAAGATCACTGGGAACTACAGTAAAATCACTGAGAAATGATGCCAAACAACAACTAACTGCGCGGCACGCTCACGCTGCTGCACTGCAGCCGACTGTGCAGTTAGCGCCACAGCTAGCCAGCGAGGCGTTCAAATTCAAGGCAGAAACCCCGACAGAAACAGCCTCCCTGACAGCCCGGACGCCGGTAGAGGGATGAATAAAATACGCAGAGCCAGTTGAATTCGTTGGCCGAGTAGAAAAATAACTCCTTCGCTAACAAGTTGGGAGGCGGGTGAGAAAGAAATAAGGTACAGAAATTAATTGCGGGCGAGCGCCAAGGGGTCTACCTGCCGCAGCAAAATTATTGGGTCGAGACTGCTGCTGCTTGCTACTACTTGTTCTTCGCTGCTGTCATTGTGGCGGCCAGTGCCCCTCCCGCGCCACAAACGATGCGACGTCGAAGGACAAAGTGAAGAGGAAAGGCCAAATTACTCACCGCTTTGTCGATATTAGACCGTGCCTTTTTTGTGGGCATGCCCAGATACGATTGCCCCACTCAACGCCTAGCCTGACGACTACAATTAGCTAGATAGTTGCTTCCGTCGCATTCCGACAGTATGGGCCAACCAATCCACCCATTCATCCATCAACCCACTCATCCACCTCCCCCCCACCGCTTCATCCGCCCCCCCCCCCGCCATCCGCCCACCCGGCAACCCACCCACCCAACCGCTCACCCACCTACCCGCCCACCCACCAACCCACCCACCCACCCACCATTTCGCCCATAAAACCCACCCACCCACCCACACGCCCACCCCAACCCAATCTAAACTACGTTATGTTGTCATGTCGCTAGTGGATCCAACTTAACCACCCGCTCACACACCGGCTCACCCACCCGCCCACACACCCATGTGCTGCCACGCACCGACCCGACCCAACCGAAAAACTAAACTCGATTTTCTTTCGATCCGTCACCACTAAGGGTTACCGTGGCTGCTACTCAATGCAGAGTGTCAGTAGGGAACCTCAAGGACGGGCATTCCCCGGTGTCTACTACTGCGGTATCTGTCTTAGAAACTCGCTCATTGACGTGTTTCTGTCTGTCTGCCGTATCTCTATCTGTATAGCTGTCTGTCCTGCTTGTTTCAATTAAAATCGTACGAACAATTACCCTCGAATCACTACAACCAGTAGATGTCTGAAACGGTCCAGGATTAGAAACAAGGGAAGTAACAGTGGCATCCAACTTCGGCGCAACCCTCTTGAGTGCTTTGTGTTTCTCACGTTCTGTCGTAAGATCGCCCAGTTAAAAATGTGTTGAATACACACTCAGATGGCTGACCGACGATGGTCTTCAGAGGCTAGCGCAGAGGCGTTGTTTTTTTTTCTCATTCCATTCATTATCTTCGCACATCTTCTCTCTCTCCTTCCCACTCGTAACTCAGATCCGGGGTCACATAGCAGGCTCTTCTCCCCCCTTCCCGCTACGGTACGTGCCTTCATCTTTATCGCGAGAAGATTTCAGCCTTTTCTTCCCTCGTCGACTCGCATCGAATTGTGCCTACCCACGCTGCAAGGCGCTCTCAACAATTGAATCCTTTTTTATTTTTGCAAATAAAGTCAAAGTCCGACCCACCTGGGGCTCGAACCCAGGACTCAAACAAGTAGAATTTGAGGTTAACCACTTGAACCACCAGGACGACCGTTGCTGGACAAGCTCGGGCATCACTGATGATGTAGTAGAAGATGCATTTTGAGCAAAAAGTGGCGCTCGATGGGCCAGAGACGTTCAGATACGGTTGAGAAGAGCGAAGGTGGGTTCGTGTGCAAACACTCCAGTTCCTCAATCTCGATCTCCTCTTACAGCAATAAACGTCTATCGACGGCTTGTCGCTGCAACTCGCCGACCACCAAAACCTGCTGAAAGGTCTTCTAAATATACTTACGCGGGGTCATACATTCGAACCGCGACTTACGAAGCATTGAATGTGTTCACTACTTATTTCTTAACACTCCCCCTCCATGGAAGTCGTAATGCTAAAGAAAAAGAGCGATGAATTTCTCAGGGCGATTGAACACTGCTCAAGTGCTGATCATGGCTAACGATCACCAGCACTTGCTGGAAGCGATAGAAACACTACTAAAGTGTCGATCACGGCTAACGATCACCAGCACTTGTTGGAAGCAAAGCTACGTCTCAGTAGAAGAGACTGATCATGACTTCAAAGCCATAAAGCTTGTGCAGTGGAAGGCCAGTCGGGTCGTGTTTTTTTGCACTGTGTAACTCGTCAACAACAGCAAATGGTATTCCAACCGATACAAATTATCTCACGTAATACATATCTCTCCTGAAAGACAGGTGGTTCTTATCTCAGTA
Organism: Nereocystis luetkeana; assembly: GCA_031213475.1. Classification (NCBI taxonomy): domain Eukaryota; class Phaeophyceae; order Laminariales; family Laminariaceae; genus Nereocystis; species Nereocystis luetkeana. Next base: position 1,785,638 of record JARUPZ010000022.1, read on the forward strand.
GTATGTTCTACACTACTGGAGCAATACAGCGTATAGCGCAAGTAGTAAAGGTACCACCGCAGCTGAACCAAAGCTTATATAGCACGCAACTCCCCGATTCCCGCGAAAATAGCAAGTAGAGTTGAATGAAACGGAGCCAATGATTTCCTCGCTCCACCGCTTCTTTTTATGCTAGGGCAACTTGGATAGACTGTCCTTCAAAACACAGTTTCTGCTTGAGAACTCAATATTGAAAATAAGCAGGCCACCTACCTATCAATAGTCTAGATTTGCACATAAATATCCCCCCTGGACGGAAATTCAAGGTCACTAAAATACTTATAATGGATAGCGATAAGCAGCATTTGATGTGCTCGATTGAAACGTCACTGAAACGCCGATCACGGCAAACGATCACCGGATGGAAGCGAACACTATTTAAAATTTTCCCGGGGTGGGGAAACACTAATCGTTTTGTGTGGCAACCGACCTTCAGTGCGTGGGGGTCACACATAAATTAACAGACATATTGTCTGATCTTTGTACGCTGCTGCTTCAGTACATATACTGATGTAAAGCTATCCTTCCAGGCTTAGCTATCTTTCCAGGCTCCAGGTTCAGGGTCAATCGACAACCGTGCAGCTTCTTCTGCATCGGTATTTTGTGTGGGTTACATCCACCTTGTACCCTGTATCTTAAGCAATCAATCAAAACAGTATTTTTGCGCAAAACTATGCTGGATCTATGTGACACCCGTGCATCCAACTTCTATCCTGTGTCTCAAGAAAATAATCAAACCAGAATTTTCCGCAACAAAACTGCGCTGGATCTGTGTGATACCTGCGCGGGTGATACCGCTGCTGCATTTCAAACAGGGTATAATGTGGGATCTAAAGCTTCAAATAAAGCACTATCATATGTCGACATCTTCACTGCTTCTGCACTCAAAACAGGGGGGACTGGCTGCTAGTTGAAGCACCAACGTCTTCACTTCACTTATCACTAAAGAAAACTCAACGATACCGATAGAACGATTCCTGTGCCAAGTCTGTAGGGACGCTATGATGGAGCTAGGCCTCGGACATGGAAATATACTACGAATAACGGATATCGGCTTAGAAGCTATACTCGAGAACATATGGCGGATACGTCACATACCTGGATGCTGTGCTGCCCGATCAATGAGATAACAATATCGTCTAGAGACTTTGTTCTCGGTTGAATGGAAATATCTGACTCCCCTACGTAGCTGAAAAATATCGCCCCATGCAGTGATGCGTATATATGAGCACGAAGTCCGAACCATACCTGGTATAACTAACTTACCACCAGTCAAGTGATGACTTGTAACAACTTGCAACACGTGAAGACGTTCAAAAACTATACTAGCCATAAAACTGTAAATATATAGGGGAGCCGCTTGTACTGCAGTAGTAGTGGCAATCTGAGCCGTTAAGCTCATGTACCCACATTATGTTGAAGCGCAATATGATTGACGCCACTCCCCTAGTGTTATAAGGATTACCTTGGGCTGGGCAATCGATCGGTATTTTACCCCTATAGCTCAGTAGGTAACACCTTCACATTTTGGCGTCGTCGGCAGGACGTGGAGTGTTGGGTCAGACCAGCAGCCAGATATTGGTCGAGCACAGCGTCGGCCTTTTTGGCGAGGATAGGGTTGATGCGGTAAGGGCGGGAATATACGGGGGCACTATCCGGGGGGGTGGAAATCTTGAACGGAATAAGGGAGCACGAGCCGAAGTCGGTTTTGGACGTGGAGAAAACGTCGGGGAACTCGGAAAGAACTTCCCCCAGCGCGGTGATGATCGAAGGAGACCAACCAGAGCCGCGGAGGTCAAAGGAGACGTCACGAAGGTGCAGCGGGAGTTGGTCCCAGACGCGGAGAAAGCTGGTTCGTTGGTCAACAGTCAGACGTCCCAAGAGTTGGTCACAAGGGGTCTTCGGGGGGTCAGCCGGAGGTGTATCGTCGTCGTGTACGGGGATGTTGTCGTGCAGGGCGCGGACGTCGATAACAGCGGAGGCTGGAGGTGACGTCGTGGGGAGAACTTGCAGTGCTGAGACCTGAATTTGTATGAGGGGGGAAGGGGAGGTCCCCAAAAGGTCGCCTGTTTCAAGATCGGTGAATCTCGAGCGCGGGATATTCTGGTATCCGTTGGCAACGAAGATTTCTGTTTCGGAGAAGAGACCGTCGCGGGGAAGCATGTCGACGAGGTAATGGTCGGTGGGTGCCGGAAGGCCGGAGGACCGCACCAGGTTGACCGGAACGAGAGACGGCGTAGCCGAAAGGGAGACGGCGTGAACGCCGGCGAAGTCGAGGTGGATGGCGTCTTGCGAAGGACGGTTGTCGTGAACGAAAGTGGAGAGGCCATCCTTGTAGGGGGTGGCTAGGGAGAGCTTGCCAAAGAGTGATCGCGACGGGAGGCGAGGCAGGGTGGTGTACGTGCGTTGTTCGAACCGCATCCAGCTGTCGCGTCCCAGTAGAACCGGGTGTTGCATAGTCCCATGTGGCATGATGCACGCCCATACAGCGAGTTCGGCGGAGGGAGTGTTGTTGTGTAAAAACTGGATGCTGAGTCGGACGGAAATCCCCAGGTAATGAAAAGAAGCGGGTAGGTCAGCGTACGGACGTATACGGTTCCGACGCCCCAAAGACCCCACCGTTCAGAGGGGGGGAGAGTGTTACAAGGATTACCTTGGGCTGGGTAATCGATCGGTCTTTTACCCCTATAGCTCAGTAGGTAACACCTTCACACCTAGCCAAACACAAGTGCTGCGTGGGAAATCGCACTACCGTACGCCCACTTCACGTCCTACCAACACATATGTCATGTTCTGCAGCGCAGTATACTTCTACCTGATGTTGCCCCCGGCACGAATACAGGAGGCGAAGAACATTGATCAGCGATGCCCTAATATCGGTTTGAATGATAAGCAGACGAAGCGCTTACGTCGAAGCTACTGGCGGCAAGACACGCAATATTTACTTGTTGGTATCTGATACGATACGGCACAACAATATGTGCGGCGTAACCTGAGCCAACGAGCTTCCACTCATGTATGGAGTATTATGTTGTAGAGCGATATCTGACTCCCCCTTGCTCGACAAAATCACCGGATGGGTAGACTAATCGCAACACGTATGCTGGGCATAAGACGGAACGTGACCTCAGCCAATGTGTTTCAAGTCATGTACCAGGTAGCTAATTTGTCAAACCGGAAAATATTTCTCGTCCTTAACTCGACATAATCGCTGCGTGGGTGAACTAATCGCAACACGTATGCTGAGAAACAACATAAGCAGAGTCTGGCCAGCAGTAGACTTGAAAACAAAACTAAACGAGCACACACAAACAAAAGCAAAAACCATGAACAACACCAAAAAAGGTTTCAGCTATTACCCCGACATGACCAGTCATTCCTACACCCTCGGTGCATCTCGGGGTCGGTACGACATCATGATGATGACCACCCAACACATTGCATGAATGACAGGTACCTGGTGTCCTTCGACGAGCGCAGCTACAAACTCGCCACCCTCGCGGTGGAGATCTTTGGGCGCCTCGGAAAGGATGGCAGCGATCTGATTGATCATGTAGCGGCAAGCAATGTCGGAGGGACGGACGGATCGTCCCTGGCACGGAAAGGCGTCTGCAAACAACGCCTCTTCCAGACGCATCTTCCAGATCATCTCGGTGACTACCCAGGTCGCGATTTCGCGACGAGTTCGTCGGTATAAACTATTTTTAGCACTGAGGGACCGCCAGGCCGATAGGGGGAGGGAGGAAGAAGCCGGAGGAATGCGGCGGATGACCTGGGGATGGAACGTTGATGAGGAATAGGATATATAGCTGAGATGAAATGATGTGTGGGGAATGGAAATTGGGAAACGGCTGGCAGAGAAGCGTTTGAGGAATACTGTTGATTTACGGAAGGATATTCGGTTTATATTGGAATGGCATCTATCTACGCTATATTGTCAGAAGGCAAGCATAATAATAATGGCAGAACACCTGTTACAACTTCAGAATCTCAAATCCCACTGTCTGCGTGCGACCTGAACACACTACAGCAGTGCTCTTCGATTGTTAAATGGCCAGCAGCTCCGTCTGGAGCCCATCTTCCCTTCCATTCTCAACCTCAAATCTGGCACGTACAACTTTAAGTTTGACCGCAATCAATCGAAAATCGAAATCCAAAAAAACAAAAAAATTAAACGTGCCTGGTACAACACAAGTATGTTGCTCGCAATCAATCTGAAGTCTGCAGTAAAATCAAAATCGAGCGAATAGCTTTGCTTGTCGGGCATAATATGCCAAAATCATATATACCTGATCCGTTTGAGCCGAAATCAGGTATATACTAAAGCCAAGTGAAAAACGCGCGCCACGAGCGATGTGTTCTGTCCATGAAAATCCATAAAACCAATACTGCGCCTAAGGAAGAAGCGTGCTGCCACATGCCACATGACCTTCAAAATCTGAATTGTGTTGTGTTCTTTAGGGTGTAAATATCACGGGATCCACTTATTACTTAGACCTGCAGAGAGTCACTATTAATAGGCTCCGTTTGTTTGGCCACGGCAGTGCGCCGAGAGTATTTACTCTGGCGCCCCTCCCCCGTTGACAGCCTTAAATCTTCTAGACCGTCCACTCGGAAGCGCCTGCTCGAGAGTAAATACGCCATAGAATAGCTGAAACAACGACCACAGCCGTTGACGCCAACGCGAGTGCGCAGAATGGCAGGGAAGAGGGGGGGTCGAAAGGGGGACGAGGGGGAATGCGGGGGGGAGGGGGGGGAAGCGGTCTGCCCAACAGACTGAAGCCTGGTTATTATGGCCATCATCGTCATGATGCACTCCCTTCTTTGGGACCCTAGTAACTAGCATGGTGCCATCTGGGCAACGTTGCGTGTCTGTATGCTCCAGCGCCTGCCTTTCGTCTTTTCTTCCCCCCCCCGCCCGTGATTATCGCTTTTTTGTCCCTTCATTTTTCTTTTCTTTTTTCATTTTTCTTTCATTCCCGTTTGTACCTCTTTGTGTCTTTGTTAGTATGGTCCGTTTTGCCTTTTTTTGCGTTTTGCTATCTATCTGCTTCTGTTTTTGTTTTGTTTTGTTTTTTGCTTAGCTTCATCTTCTTTTTTAGGTTTTTGTCTGCTATTAATAGTCTTCTTTTTGCTTCCCTGGTGTCCGCAGTGGTGGAGTGCGTATGCTTGTTTTTTGTTTTTGCCTCTGTTTTTACTTGATTGAGGTATTTCTTCCACTCCAGAGTTGTTGGAGCCTGTCCTGCGACCACGGACTGCATTGTATTGTGAGTTAATGTGAGAACAACAACAACAACAAACTCTGCCCCCCCCCCCCGTTGACAGCTTTAAATCTTCTAGACCGTCCTCGCGGAACCGCCTGCTCGGCACGAAATTATCTTGCCGTAACAAACCTGCGACCACCTCGACGCGGGGTGGTGCAGACACAAAGACCATGGTGCTGTATAGACTACTGTGACCATACCAGGTAAAAAACAACAAAGTACACATCACAACAACTATTAAATACATGAAGCACGTCGCACACCCCAGAAAAGAAAAAGTAAAACCAGCGTACGCATGACATTGTATGCATGTATAAATACGTACTTTTACGTACGGCGTACGAGTAGAATTTATAGGGTAATACGGAAGAATTTCAACCAAGGGAGGGCAGAGGCACACGGAGAGAAAAAACAGTGTACGTATGGCCGCTCTGACTCGTACAAATTCGGCCAAGATCGGTTGAAAGCTAGGCAGAGTAGAAAAAACAGGTTTACCTTGGCCTTTTCGTGCCAAAATCAGTTACGATGCCAGCCTGGCCAAGAGCAGACTCTGAGGGCTCCTGGGGTGCGTTTTGTACTGGTTTTTAGCATGTAACTGATTTTGGCCGAAAAGTGGTCAGATATACCTGATTTTGGCAAAAACCCTTGTTTGATTGTTTCTTCTGCTGATGACACTCACGATTTCTAGCGCGTCTCTTTCTTTCTCCGTTGCCTGCTCGCTTCATGTATACCATGCGCGGGGGTCGTCCTACCCATAGTTGTTCTCCTCGTAGCTGGCGCGGCGTATCCTCTCGTACAAAAGTCGGCCGCCGGGATCAAACGCAAATAATATTTATACGTAGTCGTCCGGATCCAGGCTGGGCTCCATCTTCGTGCTGAACAGCTCTTCGTAGTGGCGTACCCCTCTGGCTTCCTAGGGTGTAAGGCTCATTCTTATCGGAGAGCTTTTTTTTCCAAAATTTCGAAAGTTTGGAAATAATTGGAGATATGTATCGATATACGGAGGCGTTCTGTCACTATTCGTGGAATTCTCCAGAATCAAAAATATCAAGTTCGTTAACATTCCAATATTTGGAAAAAAAAAACAGGAAAATATGGAAGATTGAAAAATTGCGCGAAAAATATGTCAAAAATTTGGAAAAAAAGCTCTCCGATAAGAATGACCCTAAGAATGAAAGGTGTACTATTAATAGTACACAAACTCGAGTATGTGCTGGGTGACTGAAACACCACGCGCCCGAGTTGGAGTCGGGCTGCTGCAATCACGGGACCGAGCTGCGTCGGGCCGCTGGAAAGACCGCGTTTAGCTGCTGTAGGTGTGTGTAGCAGTGTCAGCGCTAGAATCACGCGCTTGAGTCGGAGTCGAGCGGCCATGATCACGGCACCGGCTGTACCGTCGGACCGCTGGAAAAATCACCCTGTTCTGCCGTGTATAGCAGTGCCAGCGCTAAAATCACGCGCCAGAGTCGGAGTCAAGCGGGATCACGGCACCGAGCCGTATCGTCAGGCCGCTGGAAAGATCGCGTTAAACTGCTGCGGATGTAGTGACAGCGCTACAATGACGCACCCGAGTCGGAGTCGAGCACCGAGCTGTATCGTCGGACCGCTGGAACGCATGCTGAACTGCTGTGGGTGAACTCCTCTGCTGCTGCTCCCGCTCCACAGGGCGACCAAAGGTCGTGCATGTTGGCCCAGGTCTTGGATTGTCGAGACGGCGAAGATGAAACGGCCACTGCGCAGCATTGACGAGTAGAAGGGGTGGTCCAAAGGGGTAGTTTCTGTAGGTGTGATCAACTTCAGCCGACGCCGCTAAAGGTGCCTCGTTAAAGAGCACAAAGCAAGTCCCTAGCTTGTGATGCTGCCCCGTAGTCCCCCCAGTGCAGTGCGCTCAAGTGAAACGAGGCTCATAACCTGTTAATAATATGTTGAATACACCCTCAAATAGCTGGCTGACAATGGCCTTTAGAGGCTAGCGCAGAGCCGTTGTTGGGCAAGCTCGGGCATCTGATGTAGAAGATGCATGTTGAGTAAAAAAAGAGGCGATCGATGGGCCAATAAAAGCTTCTTATGGAACGATGAACTACAAGACGTTCAGGTGCGGTTGAGAAGAAGAGTGATTGTGGGGGGGTGAGCAAACACTCCAGTTCTCAATCTCGATGTCCTCTTACAGCCACATCGTCTATCGACGGCTTGCCGCTGCAACTCGAGGACCACAAAAAGCTGCTGAAAGGTCTTCTAAATATTCCCCTACTCACAATGCGAGGTCATATATTTGAACCCCAACTTACGAAGCATTGACTCGATAGGCTACGATGTATTTGCTGCCTCCTTCTTAACACACCCTGCCTTGATTTTACCCTCGCTCGCTCTCCCAGCCTTATATGGAAAGGGGGTTCAGTGCAAAGCATAGCCAAGCCCCGCTGTCAAGACACTTTTAGTTTGATTTTAATAAGGCCGTTTTCTTGGTCGTGTGGTGATATATTTTTACATACCAGGTAAAAAACCATATAATATGTGTGTTCGTCTGTTGTTGTACACTGTCTGTCAGCGGCCTGTACCACTGGATATGGCAGTTGTACGCGAACGATTTATACACACACGGCGTCTACAGAAGCGAACGGGTATGGGCTAACTCACACGGAGCTTATTTAGTCGCGCACGTCGTCTCGAGTCAGACGCGGGCGCTGTGCTGCAGTGGTTTTTGTAGTGTGTTGAGTCCCGGCGAGATTTCGATTATCAAATCTTCGTAGTTTCCTACGAACGCACACGGCTCACAACATGTATCAGGCAGCCTTGTCTCTAACACCTCCGTACTGACTGTACCTGAAATGTGTACCGAACATTTCTTTTGAAAACGAAGCACAACGCATGACCCCAGGGGTCTGTATACAGTTTAAGGAACTTCAGAGGGGGGGAAATGACAACAAAACGGCAATTGTAGAGCAGGGCAAGCGTTGCCCTGCTGTTCCCCAGGTGTTATCTTGCCATTTAGTACAAGCTTCGATGGAGGTATGGAATTTTCAGGGATTGGTCGGGCTTATAAAAGCGGCCAGAAAGCAGGAACGATACAATACGTTCGCAAAGACGCCGGGCAGAAACAATAACATCTACTGTATTGCATCTGGCGTAGGAACGAACAAAAAGTGACAGCCAAATGGCAATAAATGTAGGGTTGGGGGTGATACACTTTGGTTTTTGAACCACGAGGACAGTGCAAAGAGTCCTACACTCGGCACGTGGCACGATCGACCCTACTCATACTGCAGCGTGCTCACGTAGTCCTACACGATGGACATGACGAATTTCGGAATCACCTTAGCTGCCTCTGGCTCCCACAAGGCTGCTATTCGTGTTGAGTACCAGGTATATCGGATCGTATCGAAAGTCTTTATCAAAATATCGAACTATCGAACTTTATATATATCGTATTTCCATGCCCCCTGGCATCCCCGTCTTGCTTATGAAGATATACACGGAACGAAAGCACAGACTCATCGAATATCGAAATGGCATCGTTTTTTTCTTTAATGTATCGGTATCGTGTCGAACTCGACTCCGATGTCGATATCCGATATCCAACACTATAATAGTTCTACTGCTGTATTAGGCAAACCTTGAAGATTGCAAGTGTTATGCCTCAGACAGCCATTTTCTACCGGCCGTCGACGATGGGCCTTTTCAATCTCGTCAGCTACATGTAGAGTAGTTATAGCAACGACGGAAGAGTGCTAATCGCTTCAGTGCGATGAACCTTTTTAGGTAAGCAGCGACCAACGTATTTGCCCGCCCTTCATGAATACGCATTGGAGCAATAGAGCACGCGTGCTTTTGATTATTTCGCAGTCACAATCATAAAAAAACAAGCCTTCTAGAAGTTTTGCTCACCCTCTCAACGCCACGCCACTCGCCACCTTCAACACCAAGTTGGTGAAGCAGCGAGAACTCCGAGAAACCCCGCCTCCTATTTTAGGCAAAATCGCAAAATCGCAACCTGTTCCCCGGTGCAACGCGCCGGTCATCCCCCTTCCAGCACTACAGAAACCCCAGTATCAAACCACATCGCGACATGTCAGCATTTCTTCTTTCCTACTCCCCCATTCCGGCTGCAGTCACGTTTTTGGGGGATAAACTATTATGAATTTGAGTAGTTTGACGATTTTAGGAAGTGGCAAAAGAGGGTTAACCCTTTTAGGACTACAGTCTTGTTTTGGGGGCAAAATACTTGGAATTAAACTGGTTTGTCCCCAAAACGGGCCTGCGGTTCTAAAAGGGCAAAGAAGTACGGTACGCTGTCAAAAAAAAAAAAATGGGACATAAAATCCGGTATCGGGGAAAAAAGTCCGCGGAGGGGGGAGGGGTCCACCAAAACCCTCCAGTAGTTTTCATCGTCTCCTACACCTCTTTCAACCCCACGCGTATATACGTGCGTCGCGTGACAGGTTATTTTGTTGCTAGTTTTGTTAGATGCCTGCCTGCCTGCCTGCCTGCCTGATCAAGAGGCAGAGGCACCGGACCCGACGCAATGCATGATACAATTTTTGTTGGGAGTCACGCCTGACTGAGCAGGGAGCTGACAACCAGCTGTCATCAGCTTTGTCCGGCTCTCGCTCTCTCTCTCTCTCTCGTTCCTCAACACCACTTTTTAATAAATACGGGCCGCATCAGTCGGACGCACCGACAGATCTTCAAGCCTCCTTCAATCTCAAAACTCAATAAAAAACTTTTTCCCTTCCTTTTTTCCGTATGCCGCTAACTACAGCTGGGAAAAAAGCAAAGAAAACGAAAAAAAAAAATAACGGCATCGCCACAACCATCATCACTATCACTATCACCAACAGCATACAGCATCCCCCACACTTCAAACCCGGCGCGTCACAGAAGTAACGCCAACAGCGTGGAACTCCGAACGAACTTCTCAAAACAACCACGTGGAAGCCTGTTCGATTTTTAAAACGCAGCACATGGAGCCCCCCTTCGAATATCAAAAAAGACAGCAAAAGGAACAAACAGCAGTGTCATCGTAGTAGGTGCGCAAGCGTGAGCGCGCCCGTGCCCCATCAGACCGGAACCAATCACACGACGAAGTACTGCTGTAGTTGCTACCACCACTGCTCGTAACACCACCAAACACAAACATGTACCAAACCAGTTACAACGCTACGCTATTTGAGCTAAATATAAATATATGTGCTATGGCAATCAATCCGAAACACTTTTCGTGCTACTGCCAGGCTTCTGGAACCGGGCAATTGACAGCTCGGTTGATTTGCTGATTTAGCTGGTACTTCTTGCCGTCCAAAGCGTACACCCCTGCAAGCGAGCGGCCCGTTCGAAAAAAACAGGCAAAAGTCTTTCGGACGCGAAGAAACGCCGCAAAAAAAAAAGTAAATGAACAAATAAAAACAAAAAATAGAAAACACAAAAATAAAAACAACACAAAAACAATACGTTCTCCGCAATTCCTGTGATACAGCCGCACAACCAGCATTTCTTCTCCGCCTCTTCCCCCTCCTCCCCCTTGTGGAACTGCTCTCGGGTTGCAACAATCACCGCGTTGGCTGTGTGCCGAGCCCAGTCCGACCTCCCTCTGCCGCTGTTCACATTGCACTGCTTGCATCGGTGGGGTACGGAAGGCGGCAAGGGATCCCCCCCCCCCCTCTATCCCTGAGAGCTGGCGAACGACTCGGTTTTTTATCGAACTGTCATCCTGATCCAACTGGCAGTTTTGGTCGAATTGCCAATGATCCAACCAGCGTATTTTTACCGAAGTGTTTCCTGATCCGATCGGCGTTTTTTCGCCGAATTAGCTCCTGATGCAATTGGCGGGTTATAACCGAATGGTCTCCCACTCCAACCGGCGGATTTTTACTGGATTATTATTCCAACCGGCGGTTTTCTACCGAACTGTTAACAATCGAACCCGGCGATGCTACCGCTACGGGAGGTACGTAGCGAAAGGTTCGAATGTCAGTGCCAGCCGTAGTGCGTCAGAGCACCCCCACCCCACCGAGCCCCAAAGACTTAAAAAAGGAGACCGCGCGGTTTGACTCCTAGACTGACTGCCCTTCTACACTAAAAATAGTATATTGAGGATTGACTGACCGCCTTGACGCGCACGAAAGACTGGTCTCCTACTATATAACCATTTGCACTCGAGTTGCTACAAATATCTCGAATCATGAATAGCGGCTATAAATGTAACGGTAAAGTCGGTTTCGGTTCGACTTACGTAGCGTCGGTTCCGCTGCGACTCCCCCTCCTCTGCCAAACACCAACGTCCCGCAATATAGGACATTTTGTATATAATGTTAGTACACAATCGGTCCTAATACTGCGGGACAGAGTTGAATGCTATTCATAGGGGACCGCGGCTAGACCCCCTAGACTGACCATCCCTACACTAAAACTAGTACACTGACGCTGAATGAAACCTTGACGGACGGTTTGACCGCTTGACTGACCGTCGCTTACACAAACCTTCGTATACTAAGCAACGTCTAGACCTTTGACGCGCCCGAACAGACCGGTCTCCTACGAGCTAGTTGGCCCATCACCCGTCGAACGTTTTGGTTTCATCAACCACACTGGAAAACATCATTCAGTCCTCCCCCCCCCCCTTCCCCGCCCCGCCCACACACCCTCCCCCCGACTGCTGAGGCCTACCAGGTATCAACGAATGCATCCTGACGGCTGAACGAAAAAAAGAAAATCAAGTTTGAAGCGTTTCGTTTCTCTGCGTCCCTCTTCCCCCTCTCGCTCTCTCTCGTTCTCGTATTTTATGCCGTTCCTTGCTCTCGTTTTTTGTAGAGAAGAAAGCTGCCTCCAAGGACACTTCTACAGTACGAATCCTACTTGTAACAAGAGTAGCGAAACGGATTAAAACGAATGTTTTTCCCGAGAGAAAGCGCAGAGGGGTGGGGCGCGGGGGAGGGGGGGGGGGGGGGGGGGGGGGGGCAAAAAACGCCAGCGGTAACTGAAAACCCCAAAATACGAGCCTGCCGCTGCTACTGCTGATTGTTGTACAGTTTGGTGGTACTTCTGCTCAAGCACGGCAGCAACGAAAACCCTCTCCCCGTTAAAGAAAAAAACGGACTGTCGTATGTGACCAACCGCCTCAACGTCCTCGCAATTTCGACTGAAACCACCTCAATCTCGCCACGCTCAAAACATTATCTTGCGTGGGTCGTCAAAAACAAAAAACAAAAAAAAACTGGTCCACCCACCCACCTACCCACCCACCCACTCACCCACCCACCCACCAAAATCACGTTTACGCTCCAAGGATCAATAATCGCACACAGTTAATGTACCACCCAAAGCACGTTCAAGTTCCAAGTATCAGGGGTTACAAAAATACACGGATGCGGATGGGCTGGGTCGGGTCGGGTCGAGCCAAATCGGGTCGGTCGGTGGAGCAAATCGGACTGGTCGACTACTGCGGAGCAATCGGATTGGTCGATCAAGGCACAGCAATCGGATCAGTCGACTGACCCGGAGCAACCGGATTGGTCGACGATGGCGGAAATAATCCGATCGGCCCAAAAAGGCGGAGCAATCGGACTGATCCACTAATGCGGAGCAATGGGATTCGTCGACTAGTTCCGAGCGTTCCGATTGGTCGACCGTTAAGCCGCGTTCCTCCCGGAAGCCTTGAAGGCACCGAATACCGCACCCCCCACAATGATGACCCCCACAGCAGCGCCCACTCCGATGCCGATCTTGGCTCCAGTGCTAAGCCTAATTCACGGGGTTTTTTTGTTTCGTATGACACCGGGAAAGAGAAGAAAGAAAGGCACGAGGTTTCGACAAAGGGAAGGAGAAAACGAAGAATGGTGTGTAGGTACCGGGGTTGGGGTTGGAGTTGTAGTTGTAGTTGGGGGACTGGCGTTGGGGCTGCAGTTGGAGTTGGAGTTGGGGGACTGGCGTTGGGGTTAGAGTTGGGTTCGGGGCTGGGGTCGGGGTTAGGTGGGGTCGGAGTTGGAGCTGGGGTTAGGGGGTTGGAAGTTTCGGTCTGGTTCCAGGGTTGGGATTGAAGTTGGCGCTAGAGTAGGGGTTGGGGGGTTGGCGTTGGGGAGCTGGAGTGAGGGTTGAAGTTGGGGGGCTGGCGTTGGGGTTGGAGATGGGTCTGGAGTTGGGGGGTTGGGGTTGGTGTTGGAGATGGGTCTGGAGTTGGGGGGTTGGGGTTGGTGTTGGGATTTAGGTTGGTGTTGGAGATGGGACTGGTGTTGGGGTTAGGGTTCGGGGATGGAGTTGGGGTTGGGACTTGAGTTGAGGTTGGGGTTGGAGTTGGGGGGTTTGGATTGGGATTGAAGCTGGTGTTGGAGTTGGGTATGTTGGGGTTGGGATTGGCGTTGGGTTCGGGGATGGAGTTGGGGCTTGAGTTGAGGTTGAGATGGAGTTGGGGTTGGGGTCGGAGTTGGAGTTAGGGTTGTCGTTGGGGGGTTGGAGCTTCGGGGTTGGTTTTAGGGTTGGGATTGGAGTTGGGCTGGGACTGCGGGGCGCCAATAATTCTCTCATGTCGAAAGGAAAATCGAAACCGAATCTGAATCCCAATCCAAGCCCGAATCCGAACACACATCCCATTCCTAAGCCCAATCGAAATTCCAATCCGCATCCGAATCATAGCCGGAATTGAAAAAAGAAAAAAGAAAAACGAAAATCGAAAAGAAACCCACCCACTACAGTACGTAAACATCACAGGAGGATGTGAGCCGAAAGCTCACCCGTCGTCGCCGCTGTCTTCCGCGGTGTCCAACCCAGCCCGGTTGGTGACGTCCGACGAGGTCGCTGCCGCGGAACTTCTCAAATAGGATTATTACGTTCGTGGTGTGCGTGCGCAACGCCGAGAACAAAAACAAACGAACAAACAAACAAAGAGCGTCGCAGGTCGAGAGACGTGAAGACGGAGGAGGGAGAAGGGAAGGGAGTGGGAGAGGGGGGGAAGAGGAGGAGCAGCGGAAGAGATGGCGGGGGGAGACTATTATTTTTTCTGGGGGAGGTCAGTCGTAGAGCTCGGCTGACACGAAAGCCCGTCGAACAAATACACCAACAAAATATTTGGTGAGGCCTGTTCTAGGAGAACGACACAATTCTCTCACCTTGGGACACTCGCTCGTCTTGTATTTCGCCTGACCAAAAAGGACAAAAAACCCACATTATTTATGTTTCCCGCAACCGCATTCCGTTGCCTCCGAGCGACATTTTTGGGCCTGTAAAAGGTTCTAAAATATGCCATGCAAGTTGGTAGGACACACACCCTTCCGCTAAAAAAAAACAAAAAAATGGAAACAAGTTTTGGACAGTTTTGAGGCTTCTGTGATCGGGGGGGAGCAAGCGCCCCGGGATGCGGAAGGGACAAGCGTGTGGTCTCTGCTGTTTTTTTTAACAAATACCGGTATTTCGTTTTTGTCTTACTCTGCGACACCCATCCAACCCTATCTTTCTGTCGAATATCAAGTAATTGACCCCCCTTTCGGGCAGAGGTACTAAGGGGCAAAAGGGGGTACATAAATTGAGGGCCAAAAGGGGGTACATAAATTGAGGGCCGAAAGGGGGTACATAAATCGAGGGCCGAAAGGGGGTACATAAATCGAGGGACGAAAGGGGGTACAGCTTTTGAAGCCCAAAGGGGGAAACAGCAATTGACGCCCAAAAGGAGGCACGGCTGTCGAGGGTCTATGACGGAGGTACAGCTATCGAGGGCGAAAAGGGGTATAAATATTGAGGTCCAAAAGAGGGTGCATATATTGAGGGCCGGAAGGGGGTACAGCTATCGATCATCCAAAGGAAACACTGCTTTTGAGGACCAAGTGGGGCATAGCTATTGAGGGCCAAAGAGTGGCGCTTTAGTGAGGGCCAAAAAAGGGTAGTTATATCGAGGGGCTTAAAGGGGTATAGTTAATGAGAGACAAAAAGGGGTACATATATCGAGGGCCAGAAGGGGGTACATTTATCCAGGGCCAGAAAGGGGTATAGCCATTGAGGGTCAAAAGGGGGTATAAGTACGAATAGAGGGGTAGTTCGGTCACAGGAAATAAAATTCCCTCGCAAATTGGAACGGCCGAAATGTTTTGAATTGAATCTAGTGTTAGATATCTTAGACCTATGCCAATGGTACAGCGAAGTTGCAATAAAAAGTTTGAATTTCAAAGATACCCGCCAAAAAAATTCAGAACACGCTTCCTATGGGCCACGTAAAAAAAAAAAAAGTTCCGAACTTTTGGAAAAGCCCAAAGAAAGCAAATCTGGGGCCGATGTTGGGCCAACATCGGCTTGAGAAAAACTCAGGCCGATCTTTGGTTCGAAGCGGCGAGATTCCTAGTCCTCGACAGACATCGATCAACAAAACCAACGATTGCGTCATGCATTCTGAACGGAGTGCGCTCGTTAGGGGCTCCGACCCACCCTAGGGTCACCGTCTTCACACCATGGCCGGTGTCATGTGGCGGGAGCTGACCAGGCGTGTGATAAAAAAACATTTGGCCGCTGGTTTGCGCAAAACAGAAGACAAAACTTCTCCATCCGTCTCGAATGGCAAAAAATAGACTTTTTTTCAGGTTTGGGAGGATACCGTAGGACGCCGCCGGCAAGCTCTCGCCCCCTAGACCATGGATCCGCTTGATATCTTCGAGGCCGTCATCTATATTCGTTGGGCTTGCCAGATACCGAGTGGGTTGGCCGTGGGGTGAGTCTATGTCGAGATCGAGCGTCGATCGTCGCACGAGCTGGTTTCGATCACCGTGTTGACAACTTGCGACCAGAAAACACAAATTGCGCCGCCTGCAGCCGTTGGGGGAAAAAAAAGAAAAAATCA
Organism: Nereocystis luetkeana; assembly: GCA_031213475.1. Classification (NCBI taxonomy): domain Eukaryota; class Phaeophyceae; order Laminariales; family Laminariaceae; genus Nereocystis; species Nereocystis luetkeana. Next base: position 1,801,754 of record JARUPZ010000022.1, read on the forward strand.
AACATTTTTCTATTTTTTTTCCACAGCGGCGGTACGAGAAAATTTTCGGCTGTTTTTTTAAAGCGATATTTTTGAAAAAGAACTTTTGAACTTCGCGTTTCCATTGGCATAAGTCTTAGGTCAAGGTTTCCATGTATCGAATTACCGCTGTAGGCGGGACGATAAGTATCGTTTACACCTTGGTATGCCAACCGAACGGCCCTTACATTTCCATCCAGAGTTGTCCATATGAAACATCAACTTGGACAGATCGCAAACGAATTATCGTTTTTTTCATATAATCGTATTGAAGGCGTTTTGCCCTCGATCCCCCTGGATGCCCATATTTGTTTCTACCACTTCACGGTGAAACTACCGAACGATCAACTTGTACACATCCATTATCTAAATCGAAATTTGATTGTCAGTACGATACTAATTATCCAATTCGGTTTGTGATTCGATATTCTTCACATCAAAATTGCAACGTTCAAGTGGTCGTTTTTCATTATCTTGCCCCAACTGGGGGGAAAATAAAGAAAACCCCGACGTGAATCATTGCTAGACACCAGGTATCTTACATAACATCATATCAGTACTTTATGTTAGGAACAAGATAAGAATGAAACTTCGTGCGAATGTATCACATGCTATATACTTGGTATATACGAGTATCTGACGAAAAAAGAATGTGACTACGTACAGGTTGCGGATGGGACGTTTGGAGCTACGAGTTACCAGAGATAAAAGAGAAGAATGTGACTATTGACTACAAATAAAGTAGTACGTACGTACTTCGTACAGGATCCAAAAACAAATAACTAACCTCGGTATTATTATTAAGATGAACATAGGGCTTACTTACTTTCAGGAAGACCCTTGAGAGTATTCGGAATAAGAAAGCGTGCTCAGCCGCGAGAGCTGCACTAAATCCTTATTCTGATCATCCTGCAAACCCCGTCGAGCGTTATCGAAAGACCACTACTTCATAGTATCACAGCATGCTTGCAAATAGGAGTTTTGAGGCTTTTTTCGATCTCACAGCTCCGGTGTTTCTTTTTTCAAGTTCGTTCGGGGACGCTACGTATCAAAAAACAAAATCTACGAGGCTTGTTCGCACTATTGCTGTAGGTTTTTCATTTTTGACGGGCCCACACTGTAATCCAGCGAGTATACTCTTACGGGGGACCATAGTTAACAGGACCTATGGTACATATAAAAACCTATATGTTTAACTATTTTTACTAACAGTATTTGGTCCTGTTAACTATGGCCCCCCGTAATATTAATACTACTATTAATATTGCCCCCTTAAGGTGGGGCGGGTCAGCTGCATCAACCAGTGGAAAGGACTGGTCGGGGCAAACGTGGAGAAGCGGCTCGCTATAACTGGGGCACAGCAGTACGTACACAAAAAGCCAAATACATCTTCCTTCTTTTTTTAGTAAATACGCAAGCAAGTGCCACTGCTGCTGCTGCTGATGATGATGACGATGATGATGATGATGATGATGATGATGATGATGATGATGATGATGACGATGAAGGTGTGCCTTGTTTTCTGGTTTGTCACACGCGGGCATATGCACTCAAGCGGCACCCTCGCAAATAGGAAAGAAACACGAAATACGAAATACCAGGTACGATTCAAGCCTTTTTAGTACTGCGGTCCCGTGTTGGGGGGCAAAAAATCATTTGGGATGGAGTGGTCTGTCTCATAACGGGATTTCAGTTCTCAAAACGGTTGAGAAACAAAATTTGCGTAGAAAAATTCGAGCATAACACCGGGTACGAAGTATGACAAAACGAAACACCAAAGAAACACCTCGTATATATAATATAGATAATAAGGAAATCACCTTTTTTCCTCGCGGTTTCGGCAGAGCATGTACTACAAATACAAAGCACACAAGCAACAAGAAAACACTCAAACCAAAACATGGAACCTGGTGAAAGTTCATCGTAAAATTATCTCAGGTGCGCGTCCACATAAAACACCACGGCCTTAACAACTGATATCTACCTGGCACGCAACAGAAACAAAACATAGAACGTGTTGCATAAAATTCCCAGACTTTTCTCCCAGGTCTTGACCACGTACGCATAGTTTTGACCTTTCGCATACCTGTTGGACCAGCTGGCAACTAAATCTGCCATGTATGGCAACATTCTTCAGAAGGGACAGAATGAAGTGCTGCTGCTCTAATGAGGGAGGGGTGCCGTCATAAAACTGCAAGGGATGTTTTTTCCCCCGAGGTGAGGTTATTCCCGGCTTCGGCTACGACGGGTACCACCCCGAACCGGAACTCTGACCCTATAACCTTGACGAGAGGCCTACGTTGATTGGTCGGTGTGCCAGCTTGGTCGTTGTACTCGGAACGGCTCTACTTGGTGTTCGGGCGCATCTGAGCATTTAAGGAACTTCGCCTGATCGGACACGTCCTAGCAAACACCTGGTAGGCAATGTCTTTCGTTAGACAACTATTGATAGTTGTATCCCCAGCCTTCTCTCTCATGACAGTAGAGCACTGCTGCCAAGTTTCCAAAAACAATGACTCCGGTTTATCGATGGGCACCTTCCGCAGCAGCAGCAGCAGTAACCTCTTCGAGGCCGAGTACATACGGTCTTGCTGTTGCTACGAGTATTACGGCGGGCTATATTAAATAGGACCTACGGTACACACAAAAATCTATGTATTTCCCTATTTTTACTTACAACAATTAATCTTATTTATTGCTGGCATTCGACTATGCGTACTGCTACATATAGCACGGGCTTCAAAGTTGACCACTCACAAGCAATCCGGAAACATAAACGCACAACCATATACTGGTATGCACAACGCCTAACTCAACTCCTGCACCTGAGCGTTCTCATATAGACATGCTGTAGGTTTCCCCTCGCTCATAACTGCCGGAACGATAAACTGGGCTGAGCGTGGTGCCCAGGGCTGTCAAAAGACACACGGGGCGGGTGTTTCGAAGTCCAGATCGCGAGGTGTGTGACACACATACGTAGACATACTGAAATTTCTCGGAAATTTCTGCAAATTCTGTTTACACCAACTTCCGTATATGATATTAGTATATACCCTGGTAGTAATTACCAGGCACCTACTTATGTACACCGTATCACACGGGTGATGAGAAAACACACACACCCTGGGGCCAATTTCCGAGGCGTTTTTGTGCAAACCTATGGGGGGGACACACGCACACAACCACATGGTATGGTGGCTTTGGAAAATATCTCGTCGAGATCACTTTCCATAGACGCGTCGCTCGGAACTTCCACTCTCCCCGTTATCGAGAAAAGCAGCCAAATAATATAGTTAACACTCTTGGGTGTGTCATCTCAATCGCGTGTTAGGGCCGTCGTCATCGGAGACATTCTGTCACAAATTGCGAAAAAATTACGGAGGGCTAAATATCAGGAAAGCATGAATTTGACCTACTTTGGAAATCTAAAAAAAAAAACGGGAAAATCCGGAGGATAAAAACAAAAAGGCGTGAGAAAAAAAAAGTAACGAAAGTCTGGAAATTCTAGGGGGGGGGGGGGGGGGAAAGCTCTCCGATGAAAACGGCCCCTATACGTAAAATGAATGCATACGCACACAACATTGAAAAAAAAAACTGCGTCATAATACGGACTGTCCTATACCTGGTACCTGGTATACATCGTATATACAGTACTTCGAAGTGTATACATCATTCATGCATGCATCATTCGTACTAAGAAATAAAAAACCGTGGGCACAGAACGCAAATAAATACTCACGGTGCGGGACTTCCTAGGTCCGGGTCGCGAGCGCCAGATTCAGGGGACGTCGACCCAGTCCCGGCCGCGCTGGAGGAACTCGCAGAGGGGGGCGGTGTCACTGTGACTGGATCTTTCGTGGAATCGATGGGGGCCGTCGTGGGGGTCGGGGTTTCCACGATCGCAGTCGGGGCGGGTGTGGGGGCGGGGGCGGCGGTGGGTGGAAACGTAGGGGACGATGTGGGAGCGTCCGTGCACTCGGTAACCGAAATGTTGAAAATGCTGTAGTCGAAAATGTTGACCTGGGGGGGCGGACGAGGAGGAGAGGGGGGGGGGGGGGAGGGCGAAGGGGGGAGAGGCGGGGGGGGAGGAGGGGGAAGGGATGGGGAGAGGAGGGGGAAGAAGGAGAGGGATGTTAAAATAGCTCGCAGTTGGCCAACGAATGAGCCGGGGCACCAGTTCGACATGGGATACAAGCTAAGACGATGCCTGCGAAAATAAGACGACGCAGCCGTGCGTTACAGTGGGTAGATGGTGCCAGCTCTGCGGTGCTATAATAACGCCTCCCTATCATCTATCGGTGGAGGCGATAAGGTCAGAAGCCACGCCACTTTCGGAGCTGATGCTATGATACGCTTTTCGTATCCTCGGTCCGGGTTGGTTGTACGCAACCAGTGGGTGATCGAGGAAGCAGCACTATAAAAAAAACAACCCCCAACAACTTCAACAGCAACAGCATCAACCCTAAAGACAACAACACCATCCCTAAAGATAACAACACTATCATCGCTAACAACCGACAAACACCACCACCACCACCACCACCACCACCACCACCAACAACAACAACAACAACAGAACATCAACACAACGACAACAACACCACCACCACCATCACCATCATCGACAACAAAAGCCACAACAAGGACAATAAAATATTTTGTGGTGGCGATGACCACTGTCAAAAAAACACGCCATACTTAACTGAGCCAGCGCCAAATAAAACGACTCGCGTAGCGTCACAACCGCTGAGCTAGCGTCACAACCCCAGAGCTAGGTCCACCGCTGAAAAAGCAATTCGCGCGCGTTGCTTTGTCTTTTTGGTTTCGATAAAAACCTCAAACTCGTTGTTCAATCATCATGTTGCAGTTTCCAGTGTTCTCGTGCTCAGTATTTTTTTGGTGTGGTGTGTACAGATAGCTCTTCGAGAGAAGGAGCCTCTGAAAGTACTAGACTAGCTAGGTACGCCTCTCCCGTACGCACTGTGTTGTTACACCCTTCAGCCTCCACGTCTCCGGAAGTACCCACACCGCAGAGCAAATGAGCTCATTGAACCTGTCATCCATACGCTAGAAAATCCGCCTCAGCGGCGGTTTCTTAGTGGGATGCAGGCCACCCTCCATGCGACCCGCCGAGCACCTCACGGCGCTTTCGCGCCTGGTGCAGGCAATGCAGGTGAAAACCCGACGTGCTCCGTCCCGGAGATGTAGGGGTGCGAGGATCTATGGTCATATCACTACCGCCAAGCATGATATCGAGTGCAACCCCCCCCCCTCCCCCCTCAGCCTCAACCCTCACGATGACAGCTTCATTGTTGCTAGTTAGTTACCCACCACCTTTCCCGCATTCTGCCGCATACCGCGCATGCTTTCGGTGTCTATTTACTGTATTCACCCGCCGTGTCTTCGTCGATCTCCCGAACGGGAAACCAACTTCAACCGGGCACGCTTTCGCTCGTACTCGTATCTAGGTTACCCAACACACGCACACCTTCCGCTCCTGGTATATATATATATATATATATATATATATATATCAACATCCTCTCCCGTTGTTCCACTAAACCGCCAGATTTTATTACGTTTATTTAATCTCTGCTCACCTCAGAAAATATTACTGTAGGTGCGCACCTCTCCTGTAGCACGGAACCAAAGTACGATAGTTCGATAGATATTCCGATATATCGGATATTTCGACATATCGGAAATTCGATAATCCGATATGTCGGATTTTTCTATACGATAGCCAACACTTATCACCTCACCTCCAAGTCCGCGCGCTCGTCCTCGGGAGTTGTCGGGACACACACATATCGAAATAGCGGAATCGAAATTTGGCTATTTCGATGTTTCGAGATTTCAATATTCCGATATACCTCTGGTATCGGATATTTTGATAAATCAGAACTTCGATATTTTCGATAGATCGCATTTTACGATACGATCGCCAACAATACTATTACGGGGGGGTATAGTAAATAGGACCTACGGTACACACAAAAAAAAACTACCAGGTACCAGGGTACCTGGTATATGTTTACCTATGTCTACCTATTTTTACTATTAAAACAATATTTGGTCCTATTTACCACAGGTCCCCCGTGATCGTAAATGATAATCACCTCCTCACCTCCAAGTCCGGGTGGGATTCGGCGAGAGTGGTGGGGACACAGCACGGGCAGTCCCCCCAGTTCGGGAGGGTCAGCTCGGTTGCGTTCGTTGCCTCCAAGTAGACGGCTTTGGAGAGGTAGCATGTTCGGCACTCGGGGATGTCATCCGTGAAGCACCCGTTGAACCCCTTCTCCGCGCACACGCTGCGAAATGTGGTTCCATGGGTCCGTTTCGATGTGGGGAGTTCGGCGGATTTACGAGAAGCGCACTACAAAACGAAATCGACTGGGTCGTTCGTTGTGCATCGAAGCTATATATGCGAGGTGTAGGTACAGACGCGAAGCGGAAAACTGTACTGTCTGTAGGTCGTTGTGGTTCCATGGGTTCGTTTCGATTCGGGAGGGTTAGGCGGACAACAAACATATTTACAAAAACTAAGTCGACTGGGCTGTTGCACATAAACTTCGACGACGAGCGAAAAAATACATACAGCCCATTCTAAACAAACCGCGAGGACAAAATCGACCGGGTTGTGCATGGAAGCTGAAAATACGAGATGTACTGTAGGTACCAACGCGCACCTGGCAGCGGAATATTACAAAAACAAAATCAACTGGGTTGTTGTGCGCACAGCAGTAGAAGCTATAAGGCTGTATGAGGTATGAGGTATATACGTCGTCGTAGCGGTCAGAATAACACAATACGAGAACAACATCGAGTGGGTGTAAGAAAGGCGACTGGGTTGCAGCATAGAAGTTACCGGGTAGGAGGAATATCGGTATACTCGTTGCAGCGGAACACAAAACAAAGTACACAAACAAAATCGACGGGGCTGTCGCGCACAGAAGCTGTGAGGTGTAGGTTACGGCGTTAAATGTGTGCTTACAGAGGGTGTCCATAGTTCGGGAAAGAGTGATATACCTGAGGGGTAGCTGATTTGACGAGACATGACATGACATGACAGGACATGACGTGAAAAGACCTGAACCATATATCATACGATACCACACTGACTAAAAGACAAAACACATCCGTACTACTGGGAAACGACATGACATGACATGACAAGACATGGCATGACATGACAGGACATGACGTGAAAAGACCTGATACATATATCATACGATACCACACTGACTAAAAGACAAAACACATCCGTACTACTGGGAAACGACATGACATGACATGACATGACATGACTTGACATGACCTGATGTATGCATCATACGATACGACACTTTCTGACTAAAACACAACACATGTTCGTACTAATGAACGGCACAGCACGACATCTTTACCCGTCGTAGTACGTCGCGTAGCCAGCCTCCACCATCCCGATGGCCGTCGTGTTCAGGGTGCATGGGTCCGCCTCCGGCAACGTGCAGGCCGGGTTTCGGGTGGAGAGGAGAGATCTTGTCCGATCCCATCCAGCTCCCCCCTCGACCTGCCGCTGCTGCCGCCGCTGCCTGTCCGGCCCCGCAGCACGCAAACTGGCGCGCCAGGAGGCCGACGATGGTGCCAGTCCCATAAGAACAATCAACCCCGTGAGAATCATGATGCGCAAGCCACCGACCCTGCAGCGTGGGATTTTGGGATTTCCGATTTCCAACAACACAGCAAGGAGAAGAGGGTGCGGTCTGGAATTTAGCAAACAAGGTGGTGACTGATTGGTCCATCGGGCATGTGTGTGTGTGTGTGTGAGTGCGAGCGCCGATCTTGAAAAACGACATAATACCGGCCGGATACGTACAACATGTTCATTGGTGTCAAAGTAGTAAACATCACGTGTTCTTGTGTGGGTTGAAAAAGAAAAGTGTGATTAAATGAAATCGTACTGGCAACAGAATGGATAATCTATTTTCTGAATTCGGGGAGACGAAATCGAACGTGTCCTATTTAGTCATTCAAACCAGGATGATACGGCAGGCAGTCTCATGGTAGTATCAGGGCTACGAACCGAGAACCGAAGGTTGACGGTGTTTCTGTCGCTTTTCACCGACCGAAACCTAGACACTATATCATCGGTTTTTCGGTTGCCAAAATGCAACCGAAGCCGAAAATCGAGTGGTTTTTTAGTCCCATCTTTTTTTTCCGTGCCCCCCACGCCCAAAACGCCCACGTATACATATTACGTATGGAAACCGTGTGGCCTATGTGAGGATCCCTAGCCCACAGCCTACAGCCCAGAGCCCACATCCCGAATCCTATTCGACCGGAGGCGACCGATATTACACAAAAAAACAATGACCGACTGACCAACCAACCGACCGACCGAGGCATTTATTATCTTCGATTCACAACACATTATTAAATGTGCCGTCATACGCGAATATATTCACACCGAGTCCTTCTAATTCACACCGAGCGAGGTCTTCGATATGTTGAGCATTTGGGTGGCTTCGCCAATGAAAACCCGACCGAGAAACCGACCCAGAAGTGTTCGGTTCGGTTCGGTTCATGTTCGGTTAAAAAACAAAAAAGCCAGAAACGTACCGACGTTTTCAACAAATAAGCGAAAACCAGACCGCACCATTTTCGTTTTCGGTCGTCATATTGTTTGTACCAGTATACTGCTGTAACTATACTATTTACGGGGGACCGTATTAAAATAGGACCTACGGTACACACAAAAACCTATATATTTCGCTATTTTTACTAACAATATCTGGTCCTATTTACTATGGTCCCCGGCAATATCAATGTAGCGGTACATGTACGATACATGGGTGGAGTCGTGGATTACACTGTTCTTCAGACACAGAAACCAACATGGGCACCAGCGTATGATGTTACACATTTTATAAGAATCGTATACCTCGTATAATAAGATGCATGGTTAGGGAAATTGATCGCGTATACATGGCAGATAAACACATTCGTCGGTCGAGCCACAAACCACCCGGTACCTCCCGGTGCGCATTACATCACAGCCGGAGTTAGGGAACACGCCGAAAAAACAAGAACCAACGAGAAAAACAGGAAACCTACAGCAGGAGGCGACAAGAGTCAATTGGTGTAAACTGCCGCACGAAACACGCGAAAAAAACAAGAACCAACGAGAAAAACAAGAAATCTAGAAAGCAAGAAAGAAATCACGGTGGGAGATCGAACGAAAGGAAATCTAGAGTTTGTGGAGAGGTATGATATCGAGTCGCTGAAAAGAGAGGATGGGGAAGGGGATCATTCATCGAGTTGGCGAAGTGACAGAGCAGGCAGGGAAGGGATGAGATAGGAAGGAAGACCACATACCTGGTATTGTAGTACGGAGCTCTACTCGTGGGCCTGGCACTAGGTATTACGGGGGGACCATAGTTCATAGCACCAAATATTGTTAGTAAAAATGGTTAAATATATGTATACCATAGGTTCCATTAACTATGGTCCCCCGTAAGAGGAGGTCTGTGAGTTAACCCCTTTAGAACCGCGGTCCCGTTTGGGGACAAAACTACTTGAAATTTGACTGGTTTGCCCCCAGAACGGGACTGCGGTTCTAAAAGGGTTAAAGGGTTGTCAATGAATGGAAGCAGCAGCAGCAGCAGAGTCGGAACTAGGAAAAGGGAGCACGCACCCACGTGCTGGTACCAATAAGAGCAGAGCAGCAAGGACAACAACCTGGGACGAACTTCTAAACCGCTTTTCTCGGCTACGAGGAGAGTGTAAGCGCCGAGCGACACGTCTCTTGGGAACTAATCTCGACAAAATCTTTTAAAAAAAAAACACAATCAACTTCGTTGGGTGTGCCTGTATCCCTTCACCCTTTTAGGACCGCATTCTCGTTTGGAGGACACGTTACTTTTGAATTTGAGTGGAGTGTTCGCAACACGGGACTGCAGTTCTACATGATTTTTATATAAAAAAAAAAACACCCGTGAGGCTGTGAGGTCAAGGATTTGGTTGAAACTCTAAAATAAATGCATGGTTTGGACAAAATCCGCTCCGAAATTCTTCTCAGGGTGTGCTATTAATATCTTCTTATTGTTAATAGGATGTGCGTGTGTGAGCCTACTGTTGTTAAATGGTGTGATCATAGTGTCATGTACGTACGTACGGTGTAGACGTATCATATCATGTGCAGATCGCCCAGCACGACACCGCGATCGTGACATCACGACACTGCTGTGTCATCGGTCATCGGGGCACCACTCAATGCATCTGATATGTGTAACATTCGATTTCAAGAGACGTATGGCACCATCACATGTGTGCGTGTGGGTTTTCACATTGAACCGTTCTTTCTACCCGTCGACATGCAGTGTACTCGTACCACAATACCACAATAAATCATACGCAATTTTAACTTCATAGTACACAAAATGAATCCATCTCCCTCTTCCATCGATCAAGATGCATACGTACAAATACGGATTACCTGGTACCTGGTACCCTGGTACCAGTATCTATTATTAATACTACTGGTGTGCTGCTACTCGTACTGCTGTGCGTGTTTGCTGTCTTCGTGACTAATCGCGGCTGATGAATCGTCCCTTCTGCCCAGCTTCATCGGGGTGTGTCTTAACCCCCCCCCAGAGAGCGTTGGAACGAACCGAAAGGAATATTATTTGCCGCCTGAATTGGTGCTGATTGGTTGTGGGAAACGAATAGATTCAGTGCAGCCCGAGAAAAACAGTATATCTAGGAAGAGGAAGAAGAAGTGTTGCGCCCCTTTTTCTTGTTTGGGACGACCGAACGACCCCGACCTAACGGGAACAAATAGCAGATTATTGGATGTTGATGGACACCACCGAAGATGGATGCGGACACCATTTTCCTTCGGCCTTATGTGCAAAAGATACCGTTCGTGCCGATTCGGCTGGCGAGGCCCAGGATTCTGCATGGACCTAAACACGTTTTTTTTAGGTAGGAACGGAACGAATGACCACTAACAGCCTCGTTCCGTTCCGCTCGTTCCCGTGCTCTTTGGTGGGAGTAAATAAACCCTTTTAGAACTCCAGTCTCGTTTTGGGGACAAACCGCTCAAATTCCGAGTAATTTGTACCCAATTGTCACCAAAACGAGACTGCAGTGCTAACAGGGTTGAGACACACCCTTAGTACACCCAGTGTCCGTCCTGCTGATTCCTTACCCTAGAGAGATACCAGGTACTCGTACTATTAATAATTGTGTGGATACAGACTCTGTGAGAAACCGAGAAAGACCACACAAGCGAGACTAGATACAAGTCGAAGTGCGGTTTTAAGCTATATTTTTAAGCTTTATTTTTACCAATCCGCTAGACGATAAGAAAAACGAAACACACACGAACAAGCAAGACTAGAACGTATAAATAAGAAGACAACACATACCGTCGTGTGTACTCCGTGTATACTCTGTTTATCACGTATCACACAAATCATCAGATACCGTTACGAATATCATCCAGGGTATTACTCACCAGGTAATATGTCCAAGTATCGGAGTGATGAACGATCGAACGAACATCGATCTCGCTTTTGGCCCGCCCGATCAATCGTTTGTTCTATTGGTAGACATATCGGCTCACTTGAATTCTGAATTGCCGGTGAAGTCGAACGGGCGAAGCGAGCCCCACCCACTATTACGGGGGACTATATTAAATAGGACCTACGGTACACACGAAAACCAAACCCTTCCGCTATTTTTACTAACAAAATTTGGTCCTATTTACTATGCCCCCCCGTGATACGACTGGGCACCGCCTGACTCGGTCAGTAGCGATTATACTGTCGTCAAAATCAGTCAGTATACTGGATTGCAGCAGCATATACCGACTCTCCTATCTACTCTCTCCTCCCGAAACGCATTTAGTGGGTTTCCGTACCGCAATATGGCGTGTTTCTCGAATGTGCGTAACTTAAAAAAAAACTAATGGCAAAACGTTAAATGTACCTGGTGATGATAGGATGAAGTTCTCACAATAGCTCACTTCCCTGCAATACTGCCTGGAGTGCTCACAAAACCCCGCTGTAACAAAAGCGCATCTCGATAGGAGAAAACAAACAAGTACGAGACAGCGCGGACGGCAGTTTCATAGCAGTCCTTAACCCCTTTAGAACCGCAGTCCCGATTTGGGGACAAAGTACTTGAAATTAGAGTGGAATGTCCCCAAAACGGGACTGCGGTTCTAAAGAATGGTACGAACGAGCTATGGTTTTTACCACCACCCCGTAGCATTAGCGACGAAATAACACCAGGAGCGTGTCCATCGTATTATATCAACACTCGAAAAAAAAAAAAAAAAAAAAAAAAAAAAAAAGCGAGAGGGGGGACCGGAAACAAAAAATAACACATAAGAAAGAAAAAAACAAAGAGAACAATAAAAGAAAAAAAAAAAAAGAAGGTATGTAGCAAATCACGCGCTCAGGGCGCAGGCGGGGACACGGTTGCTGTGTGCCGGTACGGATCAGTCTCGTGATATGCCCAGCTGATGAATCAACACGAGGACATCACAAGGAGGCCAGACGGGAGGCGAGCAGGCTAGAAGAGGGGTACTACAGGCAAAGAGCTAACAACAAACGAAAAACGCGCAGTGTGCCTATGTCCGTATAGTTGGTGGGTCAAGGACGACACAACCGAGACAAAGAGGACAGAGACAGACGGACCAGGGGGGCGGGGGGGGGGGGGGGGGGGGGGGGGCAAAAAAAAGAGAGAAAAAAAAAGGTCTACAGCATCGGTAAACAGAAGAAGAAAGCAAAGGGTTACACAAATATAGCACTAAGGTGACGCAGCCGACGCAGGATGGCAGGGTACGGGGGGGGGGGGGGTGACATCGACTTGGCAGAGGATTAAGCATCACAAAAAAAACAGGTAAATATATATACGAAGTATGTAAAGTATATATATACAGTATACATAGAGCAGGCAGCATTTGGCAGTAGTCACTGCGCGTCTTAAACTACAAGCACGGCCAGAGCCAAGTTTCGGCAGATGCTCTCACTTTCTCAACCGACCTACTAGTAAATAATAGCTACTGACAATTCGACCCCTTCAACGCGGCTCCTCCACCCCCCCCCCCCCCTCCGGAAAAAGTTGCTGCACATTTTTGTACCGCAAGCGTTCGTCGCATAGCAGCATGCTCCTTCTCCTAAACGAACCAGCGCTTGCATGCGTGTGCTACTCTGCCGCTTCTTCAACACGTCTCAAGCACTTTTGCCCGATTTCTTCGATGCCAGCGTCCCTTGCTTCTCTCCGATGGACAAGTTGAACAGCGACAGGTCGCCTTTGAGAAGACCCATCCAGTCCTGCTCTTGCCCTCCCAAGTAACCCTTGCCCCCCGTCCAGTTCCCCAAAAATCATTCGTTCGGGTAGTCTCTCGTTACCCCTACGAGCCATCAACCCCGCGAAAAGTATTATCTGCTTTCGCGCGGGTCGTCTCGACATTCTCACAGCCGGTCTTGGCCAGTGCGTCTCCATATGAAGGCATATATATTATAGCCGTCGCGGTGTTTTCTGTTCCATCCGATGCTGCACAGGAGCAATCGGTGGCGAGACTGTATGGACCTAGGGACCGACTACTGCTAGCAGGTGTGCTTGTGGCTCTGCCATAAGGTCACTCACACGAGGTGCTTGACGATGTTAGATGCTATAAAAGCTCTTGTATTGGTTGCTGCTTGCCTCGCCGAATGTCTTCTGAATGAAGGGGCGAGGCATTCATCAGTCAGGCAGGCGACAACGCCTGCCAGGCATTGGTGAGGGGACGCTTGCTACAAATCGTAACGCCGCAACAGGGGAGAGGGAATACCACAACACCAATAAACTGGACAGGTGAACCAGTAGAATACTACTGGTGGTAGATTAATACTGGCAGTAGATAACTACTGGCAATAGATTACTACTGGCAACAGATTACTACCGGGAGTAGATTGATACTGTCAGTAGATTACTACTGGCGGTAGATTGCTACTGGCGGTAGACTACTACTGCCAGTAGATTATTAGTGGCAGTATATTACTTTTGCTGGCATTAGATTAATCTTCTGCAGTAGATTACTTTTACTCGCATTAGACTACTGCCAGTAGATCACTACTGGCAGTACAATACCACTGGCAGCAGATTACTACAGCCAGCAGAATACTACAGGCAGTCCATACTGTGCCAGTGCCCAGCCATATAAACAGATATCACCCAGGCAGTTACTCCTGGCATTTCTTACGCAGCAGATACCTGGCACCAGGTATAAAATAATATACCAGGTATATACCAGGTATATACGAATTTGCCTATTTCGGTATGCCACGTGGTTCGGCGCATTCAAGTATCAAGTATCAAGTACCTATTAGACCCGAGTCGACGAGGGCAGAAAGCGCCGAAGTCTTCTGGCGATAAAAACGCCTCCCAAGGCAAGAACCGCAGTGGGGAGGGCGAAGAAAAATAACCGGGAAGAAAAAGACGGAAAAAAAAAACGCAGTACACAGCAGCATCATAGTAGCGGTCCCTGATGCCGATTTCCCATGCCGATTGCGATCCCGCTTTTCCGATGCCGATTGAATCGGAGGAAATCGGCAGCAACTCCCCACCCACCCTGAGGGCAAAATAGAGCACGAATCGTGTTGCAAATACTGTGGTTACACGAGCATCGCGCGCACATGCATGCATGCGGCCTTAACCCTTTTAGGACCGCAGTCCCGTTTTGGGGACAAACTACTTGGAGTTAAGAGTGTTTTGTCCCCACATATGGGAGTGCGGTTCTAAAAGGGTTATAACCTCGTCGGCCTTCACCCCGAGAGAACAAACCAAAACAACAACAACCTTGGTGTTGGCAACCGTCAACGAGCAGCAGCGTGAGGGCTCGGAAATACGGGTGTAAACATAGGGGTAGGATAAAATGCTGCTCGCGCCCGTGCTGTGAGACTCCTTGCATTCAACCATTGTCACTCAGACACCATGTTGTAGCCTATAGGATATCATCCCCCCGATCACCCAGTGGCCGTCGCTGTAACCAATAAGTTGCTTTTTTAAACGCGAATTGTGTCTACAGGTACCGCCTACTATTTAATAATAGGCCTACCCACGGGCCACGACCTACCAAGCGCTCCGCCGCATGTTCTAATGTTTCTTGGGTCAAACATCCATAAAACGGTACACCCGGCAAGTTCGGCGCCACTTGCCGGTATTTGGGAAAACTCCGTCACGAAAAACGTCTCAAATCGGCAGCGCCCTCATTCGGCCAAAGCACCTCTGTACCCCGTGGATATGATCAGATATGCCAGGATACACCGGCTGCTAACCTCCCGATTTGAATTTCACCGTTATATACACCAAACAACACAACACACGTTCCACGAAGAGAAAAACAAAACATGCAACCAAAAAAAAAAACGGGGGTCAAAACACACGATGTCGTTGGCTCATCCGCATCATATATCCGCTTGATCTAAACAATTTTGCTCATTCCCGGCTTCACGGGAAATCCCATGGAAACCGACGTTACGTAATGGTGTCCCATGTGGCCCGTGGTGCGCCCCACGGGAACCCGTGGGACGTCCCAATTGAGCTCACGGTGTGCCGTGGTATACCGTAGGTAATCTCAATCGTTCCCGCGGGATCCCGTGGGAAGACTACGGGATTCCATGGTGTACCGTGGGGGACCGCGGATATTTCCTGGAAGATTCCCGCGGGGTCCAACGGAACTCCCAGTGGGGCGTCATATGGGGCCCCAGGAGTTTCGTTTTGATATATGTGGTACACGTCAACCCGGCCTGCATGCAAGATAAAATACCTATGACGTACAACCCGAGACCATATCGTACACACTATGCTGCGCGGGAACAGCAGAAAGCCAACGTGAACCCACGGGAAACAAACTACAATCTCCGTGGAATCCCGCCGAAATTTCCCAGGACACTCACGGAAAAAAGCGGGGGGCCATAGGAACCCACGGCGATCATTTCCAACTCCCACGGTGTTCCGCGGTTCTCCACAGGAATCCCCACGGACTCCCGTCATAACAGCGGCTTTCCCCCCCGGCGTGACCACCCCGCGGCTATAAATGTCCACAAACCCATCACCGAATCCCATGGTTGTATGCCCATAACATCACGGGTGGCCCGGACCCCCCCCCTCGCAGAGTTTTTTGTTTTTGTTGTTTTATTCATCACTTTTACTTTCCGGCCTAACTCGTACCAGGTAGGAGGTTTCACCCTCAACGATCTTCTGGACAAGCCGCGGTCACAGGTGTCTGACCCTTCTCCCCCCCGGTGCATGCTATTATTTTTTGTCGCGCATAGGGTTCGGCATTCCCACTGCTTGTCGATGTTCATCGAATATAGCTATAACTCACGCTCTCTCGCTTTCCGCTAAATCCTTTTTTTCTTTATGCAAGAAAAAGCCCCTACGAGCATGCACTCGGTGAGGCTTGAACCCACGAAATTGATCTTGATAGGCACGCGGACCACCTACCAAACCACCTACCAAACCACCGGGGACACCGGCAATGTGGGCGTAAAAACATCCTTGTGGAGACATTGAACAAAGTAGCTTGTCCCAGAAGGTGTCAACAACGTCTCGATTCGGGAGGGTATGGCACCCCTGACGGTGTGCAACATTATTCCATGCCTCTCCAAACTGACGTTTTTACGCCCACATGGTGCAGGGGGAGGGGGGGGGGGGGTCCCGGCCACCTGTGATGTCCATGAAAGCAACCCCACAACTTGGGCTAGTGGATCGTTCTGGTTGTAGCGGTAGCGCCCATCATGTAGTAATACCACTTACAGCAAAAAGGCGAAGGAGGCTCCGACTGCTTTGAGCCGAAAATAAAAATGGCCCCGTCGGTTTTTTCGTTGTTTTCGTTCGAAAATGTCGAGGGGTCGGCTTGGGTTGGCTTGAAAAAAACAAACAAAACGCGAAAACCGAACCGAAACCGAAACCGAACCGAAGCCGGACCGAACACTTCTCGTTCGTTTGTTCGGTCGGTGCCTCGGTGACACCCGCCGAATGGTCAACATTTCACACGTCGGACAGATCAGATAGGTCATCTACAGATCATTCTGACTTTATGAATTACCTGGTAGATATTTGAATGCAGATAGATCATATGTTCCTGATCTATATGATCTGTACGATTTAGCTCATGTTACCGGGTGCCGCACCATCTAATAAATAGGCCGTCATTTTCTGTGTTTGGTCTGTACTACTGCTTGTTCTGTTGTTGACAGATCCTGCACAACATGCACGCCATGAAACGGTGAACTTCACTAACAACGTGCCATAGATCGGTCACAGCTAGCCCCGAGAAGATATAATCCGGTGCACCCTGGCGTTTGCGGCCTTACCGTACAGGGGTGCCTCGGCCGGTGAGGGCTGCCGATGTACGAAGACATTTCTTGTGACGGATTTTTCTTGTGTACCGGGAAATGGCACCAAACACCCCCGGTATACCCGTACATGGATACACGCCAAGTGCTAGGAGTCTAATATATTTTCCTTCCGTTAACTCATCATGCCCAACATAGTGACTGTGGAGTCACAGGCTCCGAAAAAACCGGACCGGAAGGATACCCCAGGACGAAAAAAAACAGGTATGGAGTAGTCGAATCGAAGCATACCGAAACTGTCAGATACGCATGATGGCTGAAGCACATCGCAGGAGAAAGTCAAATCCTTGCACGAATGTATCCCTCGTATGTAAAGATGGGTTTTCAGCAAAAGCCGTGCCCTTTCTGGCGTATAAATTCTTGCGGTACGTGCCTGACGGGAAAAAGTATGTTAAAATCAATAGTGTCTATTATATATATACCAGGTACATACGTTCTATAGGTAGGAAACACGTCTGACGGAAACCTTCACACCTCTCCAATCAAACCTGTGTACGCCCCTCGGATGAAGAAAGCTTTTATTCACAAAAAAAAAGAACGAGTACTTCGACGCATACCTCAACTCGAAAAACGCCTCACAGACGAACACCATACATAACAACACCCTGCCTGCTATGAATCAAGTTCAGCAAAAACGTAACAGGCATGTAAGAGTTCTCGTGCGAACGATGTTAAAACTGAAACTTCGGCGGCAATGCCAACCTCTCGCGTACCGACCGGTTCAAGCCTCCAACGGAGCCCCGTGTTCCGTGAAGCACGAACGTCGCAACCCAAATATACGAGTTAACCCTTATAGAACCGCAGTCCCGTTTCGGGGACAAACCAGTCAAATTCCAAGTAGTTTGTCCCCAAAACGGGACTGCGGTTCTAAAGGGGTTAAGGGCCGAAGAATGGCCAAAGGACAGGGGTATCTTCACGGACAACGCGTACGTTCTAGTGATCGACTGGTAGTTCAAACACGATCGAGAGTGTGTGTACTCAACTCTCAGGTCGACAGGTTTGGTTCGAAAGGTAAAGGCGTATTTTCGTAAGGAATGTCTCACAAGCCGCTATGGTATCGGAAAAAACTCGTATCACTGCCGCGGAACATGCGTACCAGGTACGAATTTTACAAAACGAACGACAAGAAAACATACCAAGTCCCTCGTAAACCCCGAGTATACAGCATGGTCGGTGAGGCCTCTCATGCACTATAAATAACATGAGCAATCAGCGCGGACACTGGCTTTGGAGGATGCGGGTCGATGGGTGGAAAGAAAAAAAACGCTTAACCCCTTTAGAACTCCAGTCCCGTTTTGGGGACAAGGCACTCACATTCCAAGTAATTTGTCCCCAATTGTCCCCAAAACGAGACTGCAGTCCTAAAAGGGTTAAGGGCAAGGTCTTGATTTCTTCATATTATCCCCCATCCCCGTTTGATAATTTCAGGACCAAATCCTGCTCCTTCGGTTACGAGTGCGCTCGGAACAGTTTCTGTCGACACCTCGCAAAAAGAAAAGGTCAGAATGGAAGACAAACCGCAGCGCTGTGGTCACTATTAATAGATGATTTAGGAGAAAACCTGTTTTTTCCATACTTTCCAGATTTCGGATCACGTGGTTTTTTAGACCCTCCCACCGTCTCTCCCGCCCCCCCCTCCCCTGCCCCTCCTCCCTCCCTACGGGAGGGATTCGCTAAAATCAAGTAATCCACATTTGGAGAAACATACTTCGAAGCATGTACATACCAGGTATAAATATCTGCTCTTAAATGGTCCTGCTAAAATCACAGCGCTTCGGTTTGTTTTGCATTCTGACCTTTTTTATGTGAGGTGTCGACAAAAAGGCTGTTCCGGGCGCCCGTTTCGGTTACAAGACTAAACTCATACCGACAGACGTCGGAACCGGGACCAATGATATGCCTGTGTAGAGTAGTAGAATGCTTGCTGAATTTCAGCTCAAGCTCGAGAAGCTGATTGCGCAGCCCGATCACACACGTGCTAGCTGACAAGAGAAGGCAACCCCTGGTAACGCTGCCCTGCGGCACCATGTTAGTATTACGGGGGACCATATTAATTAGGACCTACGGTATCCACAAAAACGATACATTCCGCTCTTTTCACAAGCAATATTTGGTCCTATTTACTATGCCCCCCCGCAACAGTGGAAAAATACGAGTTCGATCAGCGCCCTAACGTATTTGACGATGATGTTGATGTTCTCACATTAGTTCCTTTCCCTGAAATCCTGCCGGTGGTAAAAAAACAGGCTGTAAACAAAAATGACCTGATGTGACTGCTGTGAACATTTCGAGCACTCTTTGGTGGTCTGTGTCAACGTCAAGGCCGTCGCCTAGAAATGAGTTTCGACGAGCCGACTCTTCTTGGGTCTCTCCAGCCTCCAGAGCGCAAGGGCATTGTATCGAAGCAGCCGGATCGTTCGTTCGACAGGTCAGATACAGTCAGTACACGCCACAAAAGTATCTCATCCCGTAGACTCATGGATATCATGGGGATCGCGTGCCCGAAGGAGCGTGTACGGCAGCGAGGAGTTATATGGTGTCGGGGGGCGTTTCGAGAGAAACTAAAACAAGGCAGGCCCAGCCTTGGGGGATGCCACAATGACTCCATCCCACGGGAAAAGCCGCACACCGTGGAATGGAGCCCGTGGATCTCCACGAAACCGCCCGCGCCCATCTACTACCACGTATGCTGTGTCGGAGGGGCGCTGAGCTGAAATCGGCGACATGCAATAGTTTTTTACGTGTCGTTTTTAACCCTTTTAGGACCCCCAGTCCCGTTTGGGGGACAAACTACTTATATTTAGAGTGTTTTTTTCCCACATATGGGAGTGCGGTTCTAAAAAGGCTAAGGGCAGCAGTGTCATCAATCATTCCACAAGCCGACTTCCCTGTCGGGAGTTTGGATGTGAGTGTGATCTCGCGGTCCAACGTCCTCCTCGTTTGTACACGCGGGCGCCCCTTCTCTGCGTGCCGTCGGGCGTGCAACTCCTCGGAAGCGCAGGTATTCGGGGGAAGAATCTCGCCGTTGCCCTAACGCAGCTGTTCGGGTGGTTCGGTCGTGTGACACCCGCGACGAACGCGCCGACTTTCTCACATTCCCCGTGTGGACACCTGCTTGCTGTATCCCTGACAAGTGCCCCCCTAACGCTCGACAAGTGGCCACACTTGCCTTAGGGGTGGCACTCCGCAGATAAATCACATGTCTGTGATGGGTGACAGCACTTCACTAAAAAACTAAAAAACAAAAACAAAAACAAAAAAAACAAATAAACAAAACAAAAACAAAAACACAAAGCGTCCAACGTCCAACGCCTGCAAACGCGCCTGTTAATCCCTGTCACACGAAAATTATGAATATTACATAACTACCTGGTACTGGTAGTATTTAATATTAATAGCTCAACCCGGTCGCCCCTGTGGGTTACAGCAGTACAGCGGTACTATTAGTATTACTAGTGCTACCCTCGAACCCCACGTATGGGTCGAACTTTTTTCCTCGAACCTTTGAGTTTTTTCGCAACAAAAAAAAAAACGAATCAACTGCTGAGAGCACCTAATATGGTGGTCCATACTCGTAGTATCTACAACTGTAGTAGAACGCCCAGCGGATTTACTTCAACTAGTGATCGGTATCGTATCTAAAATTCTCGATATATCATGCGATATTTTCGGGATAATCGATATCGAGAATATCCCCGGGACAGCTCGATATGTCGTATCTTGTACTATCGCATGATATATCGCACATACCGAAATCATGCGATATGTCGCATGATATAATATACCAGGTATGGTATTACGTATAAATACATACCAGGTACACCGGTAGTGTATCGAAGGGACTACAGTACATTACGTGGGTGTTGGTTCGGGTACATGAATATTCCAGATTAAAGCCTGAAATAAACGCATCAGCACATGACCGCGGGCAAGCGCTGCGCACTTTGATAAATAGCATCACTTCGTAGATAGATTCCATGCACAACAGTTCGATGCAGGTCGGCGCGAGCGAAGAAAACTCCAAGAAAATGCCGAACATTTCTCGCGATTAAAAACGAAGGCAAGCACAGACAGTAGTAGGGGGGAAGGGAGAGAGGAATGCCTGCCATGTGACCCGGGATATGAGTTAGTAAGGGAGGGAGCTTGACAACAAAGTATAGTGCACAGAAAATTCGCGTCCTAGATGGGACGGGAAAAAAAATAAAAGGTAACGCAAATAGCGAGCATGAATGTCAACTTGAAAAAATCCTGCACGTTCTGGTACGCTTGAATTAATCAGTTTGGTGCTTACCAGTCAATATCAAGATCACCTGAAAAATATACCGCAGAAACACACTACAGCCTGAATCGCCGGAAGCGCTGAACGATGGCATTTTCAGCAAGAAAACATGCCACTGGTGGGCTAATATATGGCATAGACTATGTCGACTATCCCGCTACAACAACAAAAGTAATATTGGACCGGAAGTGCCCGACTATTTTAGCACTATATCAGGTACCTCGCTACTGCTAACGAGAAGGCAAAAAAAAATTAAAAGAGAAAGAAACAAAACAAAACAGAGCAAACTGACAAGGTTGTTGTTTGCTGACACGGGTAGTCTTACACACGACATGATGTGTCCAGCTGATGGTCAGCGGAAGGACGACAAAAAAAAAGCAAACACAAAATCCACGATTAACCACCACGATATATTTTTTATGCAACTATCACGGGGGACCATAGTTAATAGGACCAAACATTGTTAGTAGAAATGCTTAAATATATAGGTTTTTATGTATACCACGGGTCCCATTAACTATGCCCCCCCGTAATATTAATAGTTCCGCACTCTATTTGGTGGATTGTGGGCTCTCTCGGCAAAAAGTGCAGGGAAAAGTAGACTAAATATGATACGACGCTACCCGAATCTAGGGCTTACAATCTCGATTTCCACCACACTCTCACCCACTGCACCTGACTTATCTATTATTTCGAGTAAGTTAGGAACCCCGACGAGACTCTTGAGTATCCAAGTTTTTACCTCCGACTTTTCGGCACCGGACTCAGTATGCAAATGATCGCATTGCTCCGATCGTTCCTTCCTGGGGGCTTCCCACAAGTGAGTGAGTTTTACAGGTCCGTGACCATGAGATAGATACATGTTGCCCTTTTTTCGGGGGATAAAAATGCGAGAATCGAACCACGGATCTCGCTCTTCATAATCTCACGCCCTGCCTGCGACACCATTGTAGGACAATGTAGACAAACATGTTACGCAACAAACGCTACCCGAGTTTTGAGGCTAATAAACTCGATTTCGATTACCAAACAGGCCGCGGGGTTTCGATGTTGTGTTTGCCCGCTGTTTCGGGGTGATCTGGCGTGATATCACATGATATATCGCGATAAATCGTGATGTCATATATCATATCATGCGATAATGTGATTAATAGATACGATATATATCGAGATGTCGTATCCATATCCCGAATTTTGGGGGCTGGTATTGAGATATATCGTATCCCGTTGAAAAGAATTTCGATACCGATCACTATTAAATAGTATCTACATCTACAGCAGTATCAATAGTAGGAGCAGCGGATTTACTTCAACCTTTTTGTTTTGGAACTTCAGTCCCGTTTTGGGGACAGACCACTCAAATTCCAAGTAGTATGTCCCCAAAACGGGACTGCAGTCCTAAAAGGGTTAATAGTGGCGTGGGTAGGCGAAATCAATTCGATGCGACTCCACCAGGGAAAAGGGCAGAAACATTATCACGATGAAAGAAAGCAACGCACGGCAGGAACCGTACAGTAGCTGGGGGGGGGAAGAGGGAAAAGAGCTTGTATTCGGGACCCAGTTACGACTATTAACCCGTTTAGGACTGCAGTCCCGTCTTGGGAACTCACTACTTATGATTTGACTGGTTTGTCTCCAAAACGGGACTGCAGCACTGCATGCGTTAATAGAGAGGAGACAGGAGACAGAAAAGTAAGGGCGAAGGTAATGGAGGGGACGGAAAACAATGCATACAGCTACTACGGGGGACCATAGTCAATACCAGGTAGGACCCTATATTGCCAGTAAAAATAGTGAAAAATATAGGTTTTTGTATCTACCATCGGTCCTACCTGGTATTTACTATGGCCCACCGTCATAGTAGAAGAAAAAAAAACGCCCAACGCCTGCAAACGCGCCAACGATCAACACCTGGTTCATACAAAACGATAAATTGATCCCTGGTCTCGCCTGGTAGTGAATAAGTACCCTGGTAGCTGTCAACTGGTGGGGTCCGGGTTGGGGAGTGTCCTTTTATGTGCATGTGTAACATTGCCACCGAATTTTCAGGCATCATTTACCGTTCGTTTCAACCGTGACCCAGCAATCAACCGTATTATGTACCCTGGTACCTGGTATGAATATCTCGCACATGCTCGTAAATACTATTATTCATAATACGAGTACTAATAGTATTATTGACCGTTTTTGGCCCATGACGATGGGAAAGCGAAGTTTGAATGTTTTCTTTCGAAAATGTTGATTCCAAGAAACAGGCGAAGATATTCTCGTGCCGCCGCCGTGGGAAAAAAAAGGGGAACACATGATCGATTTTTTTTTTTTTCAAACGGCTGCAGGCGGACCAATTTGGGTTTTCTCTTTGCACACTAATGTCGACACCCCAACACGCTGAAACAGCTCGTGCGACGATAGACCTTCGATCTCGACATAGACTCAGCCCACGGTCAACCCGCTTGGTGTCGGGCAAGGCCAACAAGTGCAAATGACGGCCCCGAAGACATCAGGTGGATCCATGGTCTAGGGGGCGAGAGCTTGCCGGTGGCGTCCTACGCTCTTCTCTCAAACCTGGGGAAAAATCCTATTTTGTGCCGTTCGAGACGGATCGATGATTTTGTACTCTGTTTCGTGCAGACCAACGGCCATTCTTTCTTTTTTTAACGTATGCCTGGCCAGCGCCAGCCACATATTGCCGGCCATTGTGTGAACACAGCAGCAGTGATCCTACGAGGGTGGGTCGGAACCCCTAACGAACACACTCCGTTCATAATTCATGACTCAGTCGGTGGTTGTGTCGATCCATGTCTGTCGAGGACTCGGAATCCCGCCGCTTCGAAGTAAACATCCGCCTGAGTTATTGTGAAGACGATGTTGGGGCCCAGAATTGTTTTTTTTTTTTGTTCTCCAAAACTTTGGAGCTTTCGGTGTTAAGAATCGTGCTCATAGCAAGCTGGACCTGAAAAGTTCAGGCGGACATCTTTGGAATTCAAGCTTTTTTTGAAAAAATTGCGTTTCCATTGCCATGTCTCCCACTCCAGTTTTAGGGAGCCAGTCTTGTGACGACGGACTCAATATTTTGGACATGATGAGTCAATATGAGGATAACAACAACACACCGTCATGCCTATCCGGACGAGTCTATCTATTCTATACTGCTGCTGTCTGTCTGTACGAGTGCATGAATCTATCAGACATACAATACAATACAATACGAGCGACTCAAATATCGCTGCGGTCCAGTGTGCAATCACGCCATCACAGCGCTCAGTACCCTCCCCCCCCCCCCCCCCCGCCCCTCCCGCTGGGATGAATCCCAAATCGATGTTCCCTTATACCTGGTACTTCGAAGTATACATGGTATATTGTATCAAAGCCAGTAGTCAGTGAGGTCAAGCAAGAGGGAAGCAAGCACACACGACGAAAACGATGGAAATTGGAAATGTCTGGCTGGTCGACAAGTTTCCACGTGAACCCATCTACGCATCTCTTTGGCGGTTGCACTCCCCCCCATTGTCGCGATTAAACAACAAACAACCTGACAAATTCCTCCGAGGGGGTGGGTGCTTTGTTCGATAAACCAGGTACATATCACGGACTGCAGTGTATTGCGGCGATGGGTGCAACAACAACAACAACAACATTCGTGTATATACCAGGTACCAGGTATGTATTACTTCAGAAAATTGAGTGTTATTACACGGGTATGCACTACTGCTGGTTGCTGTCTTCTGTGCTACATACCATGGTACCTGGTACATACCTGGTAGTACATACCAGGTACCTGGTAACTCCTGCCTTTCGCAGCTCGACCTACGCTAAAAGCTTGTCTGTCGACGTGGTGTATTTGGCTGCCAAACCGGTTGGGGTGTTGCGCGAATGGCAGTTATTAATAGTTGTATTGTACGCTCTGGTATGATACGTCAGGCGTGGCATGTATGGCGTGATCATACGCGTAATAATTAGTCTCTGGGCAATGGCACATTTTGAAGTAGAATCATGGCTCACACCAGTCGACAGCCGAACCCATCATAGACACCGTACGTCGGGCAGCAGTCCCCGAAACTACAAGAAGGCTTCAGCAATGACGAATGTCTCCAGACTCCAGAGCTCCCTCAATAAATTGGTCTAGCCTGGGCTGTGTCGATAAGTAGAGCAATATCCGGCGCATGGAGTGGTGTTGGCATACACACATATTTATATGTGGTAAGAGCAATGTTCCTCAATACATCCTGGCATGTCAATGCACCACGCACGCACCAGCAGCAGCAAGCAGCAGCAGCAGCAGCAGCAGAAGCAGCAGCAGCGGCAGGAGGAGCAGCACACATCCAGTAGCCCTACTTGTTGTGCACGCACTCTATTTCCAAGTCGCAGGATCCGTGCCTGCTGAGCAATCTCCGTGAACCCCCGTTTATGAAGCATTTTACGTATGACTTATCACCCTCACGAATCGTTCACGCTACGGCCGGCCAACAGCGCCGGGAGTCTGGATCTGCGGACGATTGCCGAACGCAAAACGCGGTGGAGCAATAGAATGACCACCGAGATTGTCGGCCATGTGGCTTCTATACTACTACCATCAGGAGATGGGTGGGCTGGGAGGGCAGGCATCTACCATCTCACCAGCTGCTATTGATCTACCATCCACGACGGGTTGGAAGGTCGAAAAAAAAAGTTCTCACCGTGCGAAGGCAGAGCAAGGCATGATGATGGTGATTGCGGCAGCCGGGGCCGATTCAGCACGACGATCTTGCTAGCTAGCCCTCCTCCTCCTGGTCCCTACGAGTGTCGTCCACCTATGAATTGCCTCGTGTGCCTCGCGTACCAGCCCTCCTGCCCCTCGAAAGTTCCAGCCTGCGGTCTTTACCGGTCACAACAGCAGTAGTACCAGTAGCAGTAGAACAGGGAGAAAGCAAGCTGTAGGTGTGTAAATATTGTATTCCAGGAAGAAAAGAAGGAGCTTTGGTGGCTTCCGAGGGGTCTCTCGACTCTGCCGGCCTTCTTGGTTGTGGAAGGGGCTGAAGCGATTCAGCGACTGGGCGATGACTGAAAGCACTTGATTGCCCCGAATTTTCAGCGTGTGGTGGTCGGGGTCGGGCAGGTATAGAGGTGGTTCGCAGCTGGCAGGCTGGGTGACCTCGCAGATTTGTTCAGATTTTGACAGATCAGATTGCGATTAAGGAAAACACCTTCGTGCAGAGGAAGGTGTGCCTTCGGATCTACGGCTGTCTGCTGTTGGAAGAATTGAAAAATGCCTTTGAAAAACGAAGATACGCGTTTGAACGTGACCGTATTTCTACGATTTCGACGATTCAGTTGATCCAATGGGACATGATCTACGTAGATGATTGTATAAATCGGTAAACCTTGATTTTGAGGTCCACGGGTGTTCATCATGATTATTTCGTGATTTCGAATATAAAAACTTTGACGAAATGTATTCGTCGATAAGTTTTATCACGATATTCATCTCCATATCTCCTGATGAATTATTCGACGGAGAAACTTGTCGACTTGTCGACAGATTAAACCCGGATGGCCATGAAAGATCCCCGGACGCCCTATCTCCAAACGCCTGATTACCAGGAGGGCCGGCACCCGTGAAGTCGGAGTCCTCCCTTCGACTTTGGACGTCGTGTGCGAAGCAATCTCACGTGCAGCGTGTCGCACGCTCTGTGAGAAAGCTGTGGTCGAGGGACATCGATAGCGACTGGAGAAGGGTTAGGGGGAAGCAGCGCTGTCCGAAGCGACAGCAAGACAGCGGTTGAGGGAAATTGGGAGCTGACGAGCTGCGGAGCACCCCCGTTCTCTTCCCGAGGGAGGGTTGGGCAAAAAGAGGGGGAGTACGATGAGCGAGCTTTGCCACATATGCGACCTTTTTAGGACGGCGCTGTTCGGCCCCACTAACACCAACGAGGACCATCTTGACGATGGCCAGGGGAACGACTTGCCTCGACCGATGGCCGACGCGCCGGCAACCATGGGAGTAAGGCGAGTCAGTGGTCCACCGAGTCCAACGTTTACTGGTAGTGAATAATTACCCTTCGCCCCTAAAAATGAGCGCAGGGCAGCGATCGCCCAGCCCAGCAGGGGCGCACCCCGATAGATAACTTCTCTTGCCGAGTTTAAACGACCCATATACCAGCAGTGTCTTGACCGCCACTCCCCGAAACCCACAAAGACAAGTGTATTCCCGTGTACTGCGAGCCCCCTAGACGTTACCGACGGCACGCTCCTCGACGTTATCGGGTCGGTTCGAGTCGATAATACCGCGGAGCTTTTCCGGCCTTTCTCCCTCTCGTGTTTCGGCTGGATTGTTTTTCATTGTTGACGTTTTTTTGTTTTTTTTTTTTTTTTTTTTTTCCATCCCCATTCATTATCTTCGCACATCTTCTTCTCTCTCTCCTTCCAACTCGTAACTCAGATCCGGGGTCACATAGCAGGCTCTTCTCCCCCCTTCCCGCTACGGTACGTGCCTTCATTTTTTTATCGCGAGAAGATTTCAGCCTTTTCTTCCCTCGTCGACTCGCATCGAATTGTGCCTACCCACGCTGCAAGGCGCTCTCAACAATTGAATCCCTTTTTTTTTATTTTTGCAAATAAAGTCAAAGTCCGACCCTCCTAGGGCTCGAACCCAGGACTCAAACAAGTAGAATTCGAGGTTAACCACTTGAACCACCGGGGCGAACCCTGGGCTGTTGACTAGGGGTGGTCCTGCTTTTTGTTTGCCTGAAATTTTATCGTTTGTTTTGTTTCAAGGTCGAGTCTCGGCGCTGTGGCGGACCCCCATCCATCGCGAGGGCAGACGATAAGTTCCGTCCAGCGCCTGCTTCGAATCGAAATATCTCAGACATTTGCCTCGCAGCCGGACGGCCAGCCGACTCGCTGTCGGTTCGCGGAGAGGCCACCGTCGCTATCGAACGACGAGCACAAAATTCCGCCCCCTCTGTCTCTCGAGACAGCAACAGCAGCAGCGCCTTTTTCCACTCGTAAAAAATAAACAAAGCTCAAATTTCAAGATGGACGATTCTGTATGTTTGTTTTTCTCGGTTCTGCGACAAAATATTAAATGAGGAGTGTTTTCGGGTGATTCTGGTTATTTTTTGCTACGAGTACGCAATCCGAAAACGTGAACGCTCGTCCGCTATTAATAGAAGCTGAAAGCAGAGCAATTTGCGAGGTACGTACGTGCGTACACTCGTACCGGTAATATTTTTTTTGGTGAGTTCTAGGCTGTTACGATTACTCGAGGGCTGTACGTACGTGTACGAGGTTCGTATCCCAATCTTGTCATGCCACTTCGGCTTCATAAGAGGGATTATTGCTTCCAGATTATTTTGCTGGAAAATATCACGATAACTACTGGTGATTGTGATATCTTCAATACGTGAATACGTATTATTCATCGAAATATTTAATTTTGCCGACGACGTCCTATTTTGATTTATAGGTATCATGTATATGTCGCAGGGTCGCTCTCTGTTCGTACGTACAGAAGCAGCAAATACATGTCACACGTTATACTGTACCAGGTATACGAGTACTGGAACGCTGAAATCGCAGGGTCGCTCTCTGTTCGTACGTACAGAAGCAGCAAATACATGTCACAGACACGTTATACTGCTGTACCAGGTACCAGGTATACGAGTACTGGAACGCTGAAACCATTAGGCTTCTTACTGTAACCTGGTACATCGTGCATGTCATACGAGAGCGTTCTCAAGACTCCGCAAATTGAACTTGAGGACCGCCGAAGCTTACATACGTACGCAGCGCATTTCGGAAGGTTGAGGGCTTGATCCTGCCCGATCTCGTTTTGAGGTTGTCTCTCCCGAAAACAAATTGAGCGTTTAATGACAGCAGTAAGAGTAGCAGTATAATATATTTATCAGTACAAAAGTGTTATTATTATTTACGACCGAGCCTGTTGGTAGGCGATCACATGATCACATCAAGCGATGGCCCAGACGGCGCGAATTTTGGTAAGTCCCCGTGGACTTTTCGGACCCTGGGTGTGGCGTGTTTCGTCAGTTCACACAAGGTAAAATAGGTACCCTATTCTTATTGCTGCACATCTGTGCAGAAACCAAAATATAACTCTAATTCCAAGTGTTTAGTGCCCACGACGGGAGTGCAGTTAGTCCCCAAGAGACTTCTGCTCCACCCCCCGTCCCCGCCCCCTGGGTTTTTTGCGTATTCATACTCTCATGCTCGCTCGATAAAGTACCGTAACCATGTACGCAGCAGGACTTTGTTTTTGTTTCTAGCTGATTCGGAAATATATGGACCCTTTTGTTTTTTCACGTTAATACACAAACGGTCCTTACGTTTCCAGAAAACGCGGTTCAGGTTGTACTGATAATATATTCACCAGGCGCCAGGTACCGGGTTCGAATTCATGACTAGATGATTGCTGATGGCTGAAATATTGCCGTCATGAATGGGCTAGGTTTGGTTTTTTGGGCTTCGTGGCAAAAGGTGAAAGGTAGGGCTAGTCCGGCGTGTTTTGGTCTTCCGAATTCCGACCCCCGATGATACACACAGCAGCAGCCAGTACAGCGAAGCAACATGAAACTGCTGTAAGTTGTTCATCACACATACCTTGTGCCTGGTCTGTACATGCACTACGTGCTGGTACCTGTAATTATAGAACATTTAGATTCTCCGGTACCGGGCAAGATCAAGGCCTCTACTTTTGTGTCTCATCATTATTGTGTCCCAGGTACCTGGTTAGCTCGTACGGTTGCAGCAGCAGTAACGCCGTCTGTGAACTGCAGTGTAGTTTTCCACAGCTGGTATTCCTCTTTTAAAACTACGAACCACCCAAATTCTACCATGGTGGGTAGTTTGTCCCAACAACGGGACTGCTGTACATATATACTAAAAAGGTCAAAACACGATTCTTGTTTTGTGCCCGCACAACGACCTACTTCTGCTGTGCCTCAAACAGAGCCTGGCTAAGCACAACGACGTTCGTGTAGTCTTCCCGAAGCACACAGCACCGCCCAAGCAGGCCTCTGGTTGGTAGAACTGCTTCCAGTTTTGGCTGCCGAAACGTTGCAAGTATAGTTATTGATTGGCAAGATGTTACGGTTTATTGCAGCCGAGCCAGAGGCCCAACCATATGTGACTAGTTTAGGTTTCCTTTTTTGGAGGAAGGCGTGTTTGGTTTTAGCACGTCACACTTTTTGACTTCGCCACCCACCCCCCAAACTGGTACCTGGTACTGGTAGTAAACTACGGTAGCCCGGAAGGGTCCAACGCACTTACAGCCCTACGGTTGGGGTTAGGGTTCAGCGTCGGGGTGATCGGCAAACCCAGCCGCCGTCTGCTGAAGCGAAAACATTGAAGAACAAGACGATACACAGCCGGGCAAGATACCCCACAGGATCTCGTGACGAAACCCTACCTAGTAGTTCAGTCGACGGGCGGAACAGGACCTAAATGCAGGGCAACATGTCTCTCCCGATACGCGGTCTGGCTGGTCTAGACTGGACATACGGCCCGTTCTATTGTTTTGGAAAAACGCCTCCAAAACAGACTTAGTTTTCAGAAACCGCCTTAAAATCAAGTTGCGGTGCCTGCGACCTCGGAAGTCCCATAAGGGTTAGGGGTAGGGCTGGTCATGCCCGCCTTGCAAGATTCATATTGGCTACCTGGTACAGGAGTTGGGGTTGGGTTGGGTTTAGGATCAGGGTCGGTCTGGGGTCGGGTTAGTTCGGGCCGACGTGCAAAGTTGGAGTCGACCGCTGGAGTCCTGCGGGAGGTGTCGTCCTGCATTTAGAGAGCCACCTCGGCGGAATAGCATTGGTGTACGTATTCGGGCTCACTTCTTGTGATGAGGCCTTCAGCATTCGTGCATTTTGTAACACGTTTCCTATTTACGGGGGACCATATTAAATAGGACCAAATATTGTTTGTAAAAATAGGTAAACATGATGATTTTTGTGTGTACCGTAGGTCCTATTTACTATGGCCCCCCGTAAAATAGGACAGTATGCTGCTGGACATGGGTGTCCTCCCGTTTTAGGTTCGGATAGAATGCGGAATTTGGTGGACCTCACTTTTGCACTCCATACATTACATACCAGGGTTTGCCACGGGTCGTGACCGACGGGTCGGGCCAGGAGGTCTTCAACCCTTTTAGGACCCCAGTCCCGTTTTGGGGACAAACTACTTATATTTGGAGTGTTTTATCCCCACATATGGGAGTGCGGTTCTAAAAGAGTTAAAACCTCACGGGCCAGGTCGCGTCGGGTCGGACCGAGAGGTTATCAAAATATCGCGCGTCTTGTCGGGTCCGGTTATAGGTGACCCGACCCGACCCGACCGACGAGTTTTGACCCAAGCCGTGAACAGCCCTGATCACACGTTCACACTATCAGATCACAACACACCACGAATCAAGTGACCTACAGTAGTAGCTTATAATCGCGTGTTCCGCCTGATGAGGCCAGATGGGTGATGAGATGAGTTGCCATCAAAAATAGTGTGCTGTTTACGTTTTTTTTCATCTATCGTCGGTGTGTTTTTGGATAGATATCATATAGTCGGTGGTGTACTGCTGTACCTGTATCATACACCTGGTACCGGGTACCGGTTACGTCAGGCACGATATCCCAGGTGTACGATTTACCGCTACGATCAACTTGTGGTGTTCTGGTGTACGATACTGCGAATGTGTCTATCATGCGAGTACATACATACATACATACATACATACATACATACATACATACATACATACATACATACATACATACATACATACATACATACATACATACATACATACATACATACATACATACATACATACATACATACATACATACATACATACATACATACATACATACATACATACATACATACATACATACATACATACATACATACATACATACATACATACATACATACATACATACATACATACATACATACATACATACATACATACATACATACATACATACATACATACCAGGTACAATGTTATGTATTTGTAATAGATCACAACTCTGGCCTCTGCAGGGAATGTAGTCACCGTTTTGCCCCTCATGTGGATATGAACTGTGGCTTGTATTTCCGGCCTGCGAGGTGTATTTTTTATTCTGCTTTGCCATCCGACGATGAGCACACGGCGTCAGAGTTTTGGATCTCTCGTGATGAACAGCTACATAAGAAGAAGAAAAGCCAGGTGCTACTACTCTGTACATCAAACGAGGAGACCTGTTGGGCAACCTAGCTCCGTTCTTCCATACCTTGTTCCGGCTTACGTTTAGAATGGCCCGGGTATGTCCCAAAGAGCTACTCCTGTACAAGCTGGCATGGCATGGCGTGGGAGTGTTTGTGGTTTCTGGTGCTATGTTGGGTATGGCCATTCGATACTTCCGAAGTTGCAATATTTTCACACCCCGGACACGTCATCGACGTACGCTTCATTATCTGTTAATAGACCTTCCAGGCAAAACTCTTCCCGACCTTGTAAGGTCTGTATGATCTGTATGATCTGTTTGATCTGGCTCGTGCTGCCAGGGTGGGACCCGTACTATCTTCACGGTCTAGCACAGGTATTTTGGGTTGGATCTGTTCTATATATTAATATGCAAGTCATGATCTATCCGAGGTATGATTCACTCACCAACAACCACAGAAAGAAGTAAAAGCCAGTTCAATCAAACAAGGAGACCTGTTGGGCAACCTATAGCTCCGTTCTTCCGTCCCTTCTTCCGGCTTACGTTTAGAATGGCCCGTGTACCAGAGAGCTGCTATACACGCTGGCATGGCATGGCATGGCATGGCATGGCATGGCGTGGGAGTATTTTGGGGGTTGTGGTTGGATATGGCTTCGAAAGTTTCGATATACAGCAGGTAGCCTGCCTTGAGAGAGGTGTGGTACGGACCGAAAACCCCTCTCTTGGCTTTTCTTGTGCACCGCGGGAAATGTGCAGCTTTTAGTGCAGTAGCCTCTCCAGCCGATTTTGGTCTCTCTTGACTACGGTACCTTTTTTTTTCTAGCGTACCCTCTCTCAAGTGAGGTACCCCCTGCCTCGGAGTTGCTGTATATCGTATCGAGCACGTTTTGCCCTTCATCACGTGGGTGTTTGTTTTTCGGGCCGATGCTGAAAAACACGTCCTTTCTCAGTACTCTGTAGGCCGTTTCCGATTGGTCCACCTAATATATGCTGTACAAGCCGATGTATCCTGCTTTCTTGATATTGATCGTACGAAGTCCTCTCGTACATATTATCCCTTATTAAAATCGTTATAGTAGCCCGTGAGTGGGTCTTGAACAGCTCATGGGCATCATCCCATGGGCATCACGTGGGGATCCCATGGGAATCCCATGGGTACCTCATGGGTAGCCCGTGAGTAGTTTTTGGTTAGCCCATGAACTTCCCGGGGGGTCCCGTGGGATACCCATAGGCATCCCACGGGGGTCCCATGTCGTTCCCATGAGGGCCCCATGTGGTTCCCATGGGTAGGTATCCCATGGGCGTCCCATGGGCATCCTATGGGCTGGTCTAGACCGTGGGCATCTCATGGGCAGCCCATGGGTATCTCATGAGCAATTCATAGGCAACGCGAAGGCTGTGAAAGGTGTATACTCTGGGGTACACGGGTGCCAAACGTGGCCGTGTTGGTCATACTCGGGGATACACCCGCCCGGGGGACATCCAGAGCTTGTCCCCTACCTACTAAAACACGCCGCTGTATCCCGCACTTATACTATTACTAGTACCAAGTGCAATATGTTGTCCTTACCGTACTATAAGTCGCCGACTGCTCTAGCCAAGAGTTGGGTAGAGGTACCTGTATTAACCTTTAGTTGCGAGCGGCAAGTTTGCGGAGTTGTGCGTCTGTGTATCTCACCGGCGCGTGCGTACTGCTGTCAGCCGCGTTTGTCGTTTTGGCCACCCGCTTTTTACGGGGGACCATAGTAAATAGGATCAAATATTGTTCGTAGAAATAGGGAAATATGTAGGTTTTGGTGCGTACCGTAGGTCCTGTTTACTATGGCCACCCGCTTCTTAATTGTAATCAGAACCCGTTATGTACCCGCAAACCCATGCAACCCCCTATGTTTCCACTCCTATATTTGGTTCTAATTACTGGGTTGCTTAATGCCTTTAGAACCGCAGTCCCGTTTTGGGGACGAAACTACTTGAACAATTTTGAGAGGTTCGTCCCGAAAACGGGACTGCGGTTCTAAAGGGGTTGAGTAGTCAGAAGCCGACATGGACTACAAAAACGTGTATTCCCGCATGTTTGTTTGCACCCCTATGTTTCGGCTGTGATTGCTTCAATGTAGTTATTAGCAGTAATCAGACCCCAAGATGCACCCGAAAAACGACGTAGTTCCGTGTGTTGACTGCACGCACCCCTATGTGTGACTCTGATTGCTACGACCCCCCCACCTAACAGCCGTGAAGTCCCGCCGAGGCATGCCTTACTGGCAGCCCTGAAATATGCAGTAGGCCTTGACGCGCTTTGTAGTCTTTTGGTGCCAGCTCGCCCTTGTTATTGTCAAGGATGTCAGGAGAGACACGTTGAGCAAGCCTAAACGTGTGAAGGGTGTGGGGCCGACTGTTCCACGGTATCACCTGGTAGTTTGGTGTCTTGTGATGGCATGTCAAGGCAAAGTTGCTGCCTGTTGAAGTGTGAAAGGAGCGCTGTTTCCTGGCATCTTTAATAATAGAGATGGTTGGTGAGGCCATACCGCTCATCTTCGTTGGGTTGTTATGGGACGGTAGACTACCATCTATTGGAGGAAAATTGTTGTAGCGTCATTGCTGTTTTCGAGGCCAATGGAACTAACCCTGCCCCTAAGCCAATCAGATCCAATCAACCATAGGCTGACTTTTTACCCTTCCGTCTCGTGTAAGAGGCCAATTTAACTGACCCTAACCCAAGACCAATCTGATCCAATCAACCATTGGTTAGCTTCAATCCCTTTGTCTTACACACATACAGGGTGTGTCAACCATTCTATCGAATAGCGTCTCATTCGAAAAAATGGTTGATGGTCGCTGTACACGAGACGAATAGAGCCGACCTCAAGCCTGAGACAGTCAGAGCCGGTCACCCATTGGTTGGCTTCGTTCCGTTGTCTCGTATACAGTGTGTGTCAACCATTCTCAAATACGAAATGGCAGTTGTGAGCCCTGTGCTGTTGTGGGAGCATTTCGTATATTTGTCCCTAAATGGTCATATCTAGGGTGATTCCGCTCGAAATTGAGTATCCACATCTCAGGGCGTGTCTTGACTCCCACCAAAGAGCATGGGAACGAGCGGAACGGAACGAGGCTGTTCGTGGTCATTCGTTCCGTTCCTATCGAAAAAAACGTCTTTGGGTCCATGCAGAATCCTGGGCCTCGCGAGCCGAATCGGCGCGAACGGTATCTTTTGCACATGCGACAGCAAATTGGTGTCCACATCCATCTTCGGTGGTGTCCATCTACATCAAATAATCTGATATTTTAATCCCGTTCGGTCGGGCCGTTCGGTCCTCCCTAACAAGAAAAAGGGGTGCAACACTTCTTCTCTTCCTAGATATACTGTTTTTCTCGGGCTGCACCGAATCCATTCGTTTCCCACAACCAATCAACACCAATTCATGCGGCAAATAATATTCCACTCGGTTCGTTCCAACGCTATCTGGGGGGGGTCAAGACACCCTCACACGGCGCTAAGTAGGTACTCCTTCCGGGATGACTGCAGCGACCGACCGACCGACCGACCGACCGACCGACCGACCGACCGACCGACCGGGATTAAACGCACACAAGTTGACGGCAGTTGCGAATCCTGCTGCGCGACTTCCTGGCGACAGTTGTGCCATCTTGCAACAGGCGAGGGGTCCCGCCCAGCTAGTATCACCTCGCGTGCCTTCTCGTGGGGACGAACGCACCGGCCACTGCAGTCAGGAGTCGAAGGCAGAAAAGTTTATGACTACTATACCAGTTGCCTGTTCTGACCGCTGCATTGCTGTTGCTGTAAGCTGTAAGGCTGTAACTGCTGTAGTGCTGTACACGGCCTCGTAGTCTTGTATGAAGGTGTTGTCACAATGTCGTACTTGCAGAGCTGCATCTTCGTTTTTGGGGTGAAACGGCTTTTTTTTCTTATTTGCAGGGTAAAATGGTATCAACAGCAGTATTGTGGTACCAGGTATGCACAACAATTTATTGTACAAATGCCGCATGTTGCGAATTTTGTGTTCGGCTCAGCAGAGTTCACCTGTGAGTCGACTCTATGGTTGAAGTGAAGCTCACTACTGCTGTGTACGAGACAATCGACTACCAGGTATTCAGCAATGCCAACCAATGGTTGATTGGATCTGGTTGGCATAGGGGTAGGGTCTTTTTTTTTTTTATTCGGTACACAGCAGTCACCCTCGCCCATCCTGCTCCACCAGGTGCGGGTCCCCCAGCAACCAGCAAGGCGGTGGTGTGTCCGAGCAAAATGACCGACTTTTGGGGGGGAAGCCGCCTTACGTAGTCCAGGTTATGAGTGCAGTTCTCCAGTCGCGCCAAGCGAATTTGGCCGCCTTTTGTCGGGATACCGCCTTACTCAGAACGCGTTATGGCGTCTGTTGATAAACCCCCCTCGATAGCTCTCGCCAACCAACTAGTAGTAACAACACGCGACACAGGAGCAACACTCCTTGAGCACGTCGCGGCATCCGCCAACCATGGAAACGTCCGCAGAAGTTCCCCAAGTTATTTCACGCTACTCGTATGGTTGAAGTGATTCCCACTGCTATAAATATGTACCAGTACGAGATACGAGCAGTGATGGATACCGAACCAGAAAACACAACCTTCGGTATTTTTTAAACTACCGAAACTTGAGTACCGTTTCGGTATTTTTTCGGGTACTTTCCGGTATTCCAGCAGAACGATTTTGGGTATTTTTTGGTATCCACACAATCTCGCCAGGTGTATGTCGTTGGCTGGGCTTTCCTTTTACAACAAAATCGGTATATAGCCTATTAAAAACACATTTCCCCAACCCACTCCGTGGCATCCGTGCAAGAACACCAGGCTGTTATCTGACCCAGGAGACAACCTGTTTATTTTCTTCTTAAAATTGCTTCCTGCGGCGGTAAAAACTCTCCCTCGAAAAGAAGCGGGTGTGGCGGGTACCGCTACATTTATGCCGCTACATTTATGCCACTTGTACCTGTGCAGGTAAGGGTACGTATTCCCCGTCTTGCACAACGAGTGAGCTGTGTAGGCCGCAGGCCATACGTGTTTTTCTGTGCCATACTATTACTATTAATAAGTTTCTTGCAGGGTGGACGACAAATACCGAAACAATACCTTTTCACGGTCTCTGCTTTCCAGTATCGGTAAAGTGCCCGATAGCTCGTGAGTTGTGGTCCGTTGTGGTTCGCTTTTAGCCGGTAGGTGTTGTATGCCGTACGGGGGCATTCTTGAAAAGGATGGCAACACCGAAATACCGGATTCCGGTATTTCCAGTTCGGTATCGGTAGTATACCGATACCAATACCGAACCTGTTTTTGTACGAGTTTCGGTATCGCATACCGCTACCGAAATTCAGGTGTTTTCGGTTCGGTTCGGTATCGGTACCCATCACTGGGATACGAGACATTTGGTTTTTGTATATTGCTAACTAATGGTTAATTAGATCTGATTGGCTGAGGGCTGGGGTTAGTTATTGCGTCTCATATATTATTAATAACATAGTAACTCCCAACCATTTGTTGTGTCGGATATGTGAAAAAACTCCTGTCGAACTACGTACGTTTCGCCAATGACGACGGTGTTTGTATAACATTTGGACATTTCACACCTCAAGCAAGGTCACGATCTATCCATCTACAGATATATGGTCTAGTTCTCACCTGCCGGTGTGAGCGCTTGTGCAGGATTTGCCTCGTAGGGCAGATCTAACCCAGAAAACATGTGCCATAAGGATTACCCTGGGCTGGGTAATCGATCGGTCGTTTACCCCTATTGCTCAGTAGGAAACACCTTCACATTTGACGTCGTCCAGGTCACGGGTTCGAATCTCACATCAAACGCGCGCGCATCCCTAAAAAAACACATCTTCCTTGTTCCCCAGGTAATGAAACGAAGCGGGTAGGTCAGCGTACAGACGTATACGGTTCCGACGCCCAAAATATCCCGCCGTTCAGAGGGGGGGAGAGTGTTACAAGGATTACCCTGGGCTGGGTAATCGATTGATATTTTACCCCCATAGCTCAGTAGGTAAAACCTTCACACAGTATAAGGATTGCACACCTAGGACAGATCACGATCTAGATCATCTAGATCCTTTTTCACAGATACGTAAAAGTTGTAGATTATACGGTTCCCACCGGGAAACATGAGCCAGGTCATACAGATCATACAGATGAGGAGTGTGTCTTCTCTGAAGGATCTAGATCATCAAGTGGGAAGGATCTGTACATTATGTGTGGATGGTATGTGCAATGGGTGGTAAGCTCCCCTCGAAGTGCTTTTCGCTACGAGCAATTGGACGATGTCCGTAAAATATTTCGCAAATTTGACAGCTCCGATTCTGTTTTGAATATCTGAAATAGGCATTTCGGGGAGGGGTGCTTACCACTTGTTCGAGAAAATGGCCGAGGGTGACTGATGTGCACGAGACGAATAGAACTAACCCTGAGCCCAAGCCAATCAGATTCAATCAACCATTGGTTAGCGTTGGTCCCTTCATCTGGTACCCAGTGTATCTCATTACTTGTCTCCAATACGTGTTAGGCTAGCTTTCCTGAACAATTCGCAAAAAATCGACAGCTCAATACCCTTTTCGTTGGGTAGATGTGTAGATGTATATCCCTCATATATGTTGATCTGCGACCATGCTGCGGGTGGGGGGCGTATTATCGGCATAGTCTGCAGCTCATGTTGCTTGGGTAGGATCTGTGAAGATACATGGCCTGGCAGCATCTCGCACCAACAGATAAGGGATGTGCATGATCCAGAGCAGTCGAAACTTGCTGTCCGATGTGGCGGTAGATGGATGGCTTGAAGGTACGGGTTGTAAATCGACGGTTACGATTCAGCTCTGACTATCTACGACTCGGTAACTACTGCTGCTGCTGCTGCTGCTGTCGGGTACGAATCTGGCCGAGAATATAAGAAGCGTTTGACATCGACATCAGCCTCAAAACGGCCATTGTATTCATGGCCAGAGCGGTATCAAAGATGACCAACGTATGAACACGATGAGACTCATCGTTTCGGACGTGTCAAGCCCTCAATTGGCCGTAATTTTCTACTGCAGTTTTAGGGTTGCGGGCTGTCAGTCGAGCCGTCAAACCGCGATCTCCTACTGTAGCATCCTTATTGTACTAACTCTAGTGTTGGGGACGGTCAGGTCAGTCAAGCATCAAACCGCGGTCTCCTACTGTAGCGTCCTTATTATACGAGTTTCACTGTTGGGGGCGGTCAGTTAAGCGGTCGAAACGCGGTTTCCTACCATCCTTATTTTGCTGCAAAAGCACTAGTGTTGAGGACGGCCAGGTCAGTCAAGCCGTCAAACCGTGGTCTCCTAGCACCCACTGGAGTACTGTAATTTTAGTTATGGGGGCGGTCAACAGAGGGCAAGTCAAGCGTCAAGCCGCGGTCTCCTAGCATCCTTAGTATGCTAATCTCAATATTAGGGGGGTTAGTCAAGCGTCAAACCGCGGTCTCCTCGCGTCCTTGTTGCACTATTGTTTGTGTTGGGGCAGTCAGTCAAGCGTCAAACCGCGGTCTCCTACCATCCCTGTTGCCCTAAGCTTAGTGTAGCGGGCGGTCGGTCAAGGCTGTCAAACCGCGATCTCCTTCTCGTCGCATATTTGCCTGATATGTTTGCGTTCTTCGTTCTTCACATGGACCCCTTGTTTCTGCCCGCAGGCGTCAGTCACCCAGTGTCCGTGCCGGTTGCTGTTGGCAAACGTGATGTTATTACAGTATTACGGGGGGCCATAGTTAACAGGACCAAATATTGTTAGTAAAAATGGTTAAACATATAGGTTTTTATGTATACCATAGGTCCTGTTAACTATGGTCCCTTGTAATAGGAGGAATACGACGTACGTTGTATCCACGCTTGAGCCTTTTAGGACTGCACTCCCATTTTGGAGACAACCTACTTTAATTTCAAGTAGTTTGTCCCCAGAACGGCACTGCAGTCCTTAAAGGTCCTCGAAGGGTTAACGGTTGACGCCTAAAGTACACGTACCAGGTGCGTATTAGTTGCGTCGCACAAGAAGCATTTTTGATCGGTTTCGTCTCTCATAGTAACAGTTTTACCCAGGCAGGTGGCCTACTCGTAAAAATATTATACTGGTATTCATTCAGCAGCACACATCCGTATGTTTTTACTAGTAGACGGTTTTTGACGTCTCGAAGTCTACTTTCTTTTTTTTTTCGCGGACAGATCGACGAGGGCAACCGGTAGGTCCGGGACAGG
Organism: Nereocystis luetkeana; assembly: GCA_031213475.1. Taxonomy (NCBI): domain Eukaryota; class Phaeophyceae; order Laminariales; family Laminariaceae; genus Nereocystis; species Nereocystis luetkeana. Next base: position 1,842,897 of record JARUPZ010000022.1, read on the forward strand.
CACAACAACCGCCAAAGCTGGGGAAGACACTGTTGGGGCTGCACAGGCACAATCGCAGGAGCAGAAGCAACCCACCGGAGGTAACGGGGCTACCGCAACTCCTAGTGTGGCATCCGAAGCTGCTGCGCCCACAGCGGGGGCGGTGCCGGAGGCGCGAGGGGCTGCAGCGGCGGCGGCGGCGGGAGGGAAAGGAGCGGGCGCCGCGGCTGGTGGGGGGGCGGCGACGGCGGGAGTGGAGAGTGGGGCGGCGGCGGCGGCGGCGGAGCCGGCTGTGGCTGCCGGTAAGCCGGCTCCGAAGATCAAGTTCAGCAAACGTGCGTCGAGGGGTATGAAGACCGCCCCAGCGTACATGTCGTTTGACGACGTTAATGTGGAAGGTGAGCTTGGAGGGGGGTACTGGTAGAGGCGAAGGCGTCGGTTGACCGCTATTCTCTCTGGTCCCCTTCGACGAATAGCCGTTGCTGACACCCGTCAAAGACGGCCGACAAGAACGGCCGTCAAGGACGGCCATCAAGCAACTGCCTACACTTAAAACTACGGTAGTTTAACCGTGCCCATAAGAGGTTTTGGGAAGATGTGGCCGAGAGATTTTCCGAAACAGAGTCAACTTTTTTTGCGCCCTCTTTGCTGTCGAGGGATAATGAGCGCCGACAGGAACGATCGCACCTACCTGTGGGCGAAATCGAAGAAGTTTGGGGTAGTGCTCGTTGCTGGGTACTGGTTGCCTCCAGATACTGGTCACATCGGACAGCAGTGCTCTCACACATCTGCCATGTCTGGCAAAGTTCCTTAGATGTGCCCGAACAGCAACTACTACTGTAGAGCCTTTCCGAGCACAACGACCAGCTGGCACACCAACCGAGCAGGCCTCTGGTTAAGGTCAGGGTTAGGGTCACAGTTAGGGTCAATATTAGGGTTTGGGTTAGAGTTCCGGGTCGGGCGTGGTGGCCGCCGCGAGCCGAAGCCGGAAACAACGGGTAGCGGTGAACGGAACTCGCGAGTCACGTCTAAAAAAACAACTCCGGGGACGCTAAGTAGTTATCCCCTTACATCCGCACCTTCCAACCCCACACAAAACCACCGTTTGATACCAAAAGATGGGTGGGTGGGTGGGTATAGTATAGGTCTTGCTGGCACCGATACGGTCGTACCACTACAGTAGTATGGTACCAGGGATATACGAGGCATGTAGGTAATATTACTGCTGTAGTAGCTGGTTCAGCCCAAACGAAACGTCCGGGCAACTGTACGAGGGCCGTGGGGCCGCTTTTGCTGTGCCAGCCGCAGAAGACTATGATATGTTCGTGTATATCGATATCCACTAAGTCTTCCGAGTACATCCGATATTGGCTGCAGCTGTGCTGCTGTGATGCTCGGATCTACAGGTATTACGCGTATTATTGTGGTACGGCCCGATCTTAACGACGGGTATGAAATCATGTTACTACTGCTGCTGTTGTAGTCTACATACATATGCCTGGCATGCGGGAATGCGGGCGAGAGAGAAGATCGATGCGGATTTTTGCAGCAAACTGATGGCCGTGTTGGCATCGCTGTGCTGCTCGTGCCGGGGTAGCTCGTCGAACCGGAGACATAAGATCGATGATTTACGTACACGATACACGATGCCAACGGTCTACAGTCTTTACTGCGCACGCCTTGGGTACAAATTGTTTCGAGTTCGACTCTTGTGTTGATGTTGTTAGGCTGCTGTGCCGCTGCTGCTCGAATCTAGCGCTGCAGCCTAGATTGCCCAATGTTACTGCAAGCGGCCTCGCCTTCGTGTCGTGCTCAGTCGCGCTGCGTGGCCGGACCAGTCTCCGCCTCGAGTGTGAACGTGTGAACATGTTGTTCATAGATCTTTTGGTATCAAAGTATCAAACGGCGGTTTTGTGTGTGGTTGGAAGGTGCGGATGTACGGGGATAACTACTTACCGTCCCCGGAGTTGTTTTTTTAGACGTGACTCGCGAGTTCCGTTCACCGCTACCCCGGAAACAACCTCACCATCGGGAAAAAAGCGCCTACGGCTTCGTTACAAAACCCCTCCCCCATTAGAACAGCACCATTTTATTCGGGCACTTCTGAAGAATCTTGCCAGACATGACGGATTGACGGCGGCTGCATGTAGACCTTACGGTTAGTTATCTGGTACCTAGAATCGTTGTCGAACATACCCTATAACACGCAAACCAACACATCGCCTCCTCCGGGTTTCCAACATGATTTTATCGACATCAAGGAGCATGCAAAAACGCCGAGCGATGCGTATGTCTACGGAAAAATAATCGACGAGATGTTTGAATAAGCTGTATTTTTGGGTTGTGTGTGCCACTCTCTGTTGTGGCAGTATTTCGACGCATGCATTCGTCCCTGGGGACGTGTTATCTTGATTTTAGTACGCCAGGTACGGGTCAACCCTTTAAGGGCCGCCGTCCCGTTTTGGAGACATATAACAGCGGTGGTTAGATTTTGGAGACTCACGACTGTTTTTACAACCCAGCCGAATTGAATTCTCGCAAGCACCTTATATAGTTAGAAATAGGTTCGAAACGTGTACGTGTACCAGCTCTCGAGTTCCTGGCGGGAGCTATACGTTAGGAATGTGTATAGTTATGTTTGTGAATTTTCCGTCTTTTCTCCCCAAGTTTTCTCTTCGTATGGAAGGATTCGCTTTGCTTCAAAATTGGGCCCTGGAAAGGTTGCTCGTAATTACTTTTTTGGATTGGTCTAGATTGTTGAAATATGGCACCGTCGGCCTTGGACACAGAATATTTGGTACTGCTAGTTCACACCTCGGACGGATCAGGTAGATCATGTACAGATAGATCATATACAAATACATTATCAACAGATAGATCAGCTACAAATACATCATCTACAGATAGATCAGCTACAGATACATCATCTACAGATAGACCAGCTATAGATACACATCTATAGATACATCATCTCGTACAGATACAGGATGATCTACAGGTAGATCAGCTACAGGTAGATCATCTAGATTCTACGCTGCCGTCATGATTTGCTGTGGTGCAGGATCTGTGTAGTACAGATCCAACCCAGGAAGCGTGTCCCTATTGCAGATCATGGAGGTTGCACGGCTCTCGCCCGCCGACGTTATACAGGCGAGGAATGTATTTTGTATTATATCATCTTGGTCGTGATGCAGGGATCGGCGATCCGTCCAAAGTGTAAAATAGTTGGAGATGCCGTTCATACCTGGTAATTTTTTTGCGTCAGACCGGTTAAGCCTTTTAGTACTGCAGTCCCGTTTTGGGGACAATCGACTCAAATTCCAAGTAGTATGTCCCCAAAACGGAACTGCGGTCCTAGAAGGGTCCTATTAATAGAAGGGTTTATAGGGTTGTTTTATAAATGGTAACTACCAGGTATAAAGTATACTGATAATCCTTTTCCGACTGGGCCCACCTTTTTGGAAAAAAAAAGACTACTTGAAATTGGTGTGTGGGACCATTTTCGCTTTTTTTATGAGTTTTTGTTCACAATCTATTCCGGGGGACCATAATAAATAGGACCAAACATTGTTAGTAAATATATACCTGGTAGATTTTTGTGTTACCGTAGGTCCTATTTACTATGGTCCCCCGAAATAGTGAGTACATACCAGGTACCCGTCCGAGGGTGAGGAGGGTATCAACTCCCAGGTATCGATTGTTATGTTTGAAAAAAAATATATAGTGATGAAAGTAATAATACCTACCTGGTATACCTGTACAGTTCTAATACCATGAACAACTATGCCGCCAAATATAACGACCGTTTGGATAGCATTATTTCATCCAAACGGTCCTTATGCTGTAGAAGGTAGCGGTAAGAGAGATATCGTTCGGACACATAAAACATACAGGCCGAGCGGTACCGGAGGTATCGTATGTACTACGAGGGGCCGACGACAACGGACGGACGGACGCCAGTGGCATGAAAAAAATGAAACCAGAGCCACCAGTGGCATCAGAGGTTATAACTGAGAGGCTGTCGTTGCGGTCGGTCGCTATCTCAAAAACTCCAAACTATCCCATGCATGCATATCTTTCATACATACATCCGACTGGACTGCTGTATTGTGTCGTTGTGTCAGCTCAACGGGGCGTGGAGCAGACGGGTGACCACCCCCGCCGCTCGCTTTCTTGTGTCTGATGTTGGCCCTTCCATAAGATCGTGTCAGGGATGTCATACCGAGAGTCATGTCGGAAATGTCCAGTTAAAATAAAAGAGCGTGAAGAATAGAGTGTCAAGCTTGTCAAGGCGAGATTATCATGGCAATAGTATTTTGTGGTGAGTCATGTCGAGAGCATGATATCGAGAATGTCCGTGTCAATTTAGTGTCAAGGATGTCATGTCGAGACTTGCGTCACGGACATGATGTCGGGACACGTCGAGAGTGTCATGTCAAAAATGTCAAGCCAAGCATATCACGGCAATAATATTTTATGGCACGTTGATGTCGAGAATTTTGTATCGAGAATATCATATTCGGAATATCATGTCAAGAATATCATACCGAGACTCTCGTCCAAAACATCATTTCGAGACACGTCAAAAATATCACGTTGAGCATTTCAAGTCAAGAACATCGTGCCAAGAGAGAATGTCAAGTAAAACATATCATGGAACGTTCAGTCAAAATATGAAGGCCAAGAAAATTGTCAACATTGTCAAGAATGCAACGTCAAGACTGTCAAGTCAAGTATGTCATGACAAGAATATCATGTCGAGCATATCACGCCAACAGTGAGAATATCAACTCAAGAATATTATATCAGAGAATGAAATTATCACGTCAAGAATATCGAACACTATCAAATGTCATGTCTAGAATATCGAAGAATATTAATATCATGTGGAGAGTATCAAATCATATTAATATCACGTCAAGAATATCTATTGTGGGATGTTAGAACGTACGTTAGAAGAACTGTTAGAATGTACGATAGAATAACTGTCTGTTGTTCTGATCTCGACAGATCTACGATGATATGAGACGAGATTATCAGCCGGGGAAACAACAAGAGTACTCCTAGTATAGAGTATCATAGGGTACTGGTACATGGAATATAGAGGGTACTGACACATGATCAGATCATGAGGGCCATGTAGACATGTAGGACATGTAGAGTAAGTTGGTCACACAACTTACTATTAATAGGGTGATCGCACCGTGTGGTCCCACAAATAAGTGTCGTGAGCCCCACCGAGCTCACTCCCCAACACACCACCGCTCTCTAGAGCACGGCCACATAAGCGCCGCCTTTCAAACCATCTCTTTATTTTCTTTTCTATTCTATTGAAGAACAGTGAACCTCGCGGTCACTGGGCGCCACCAAGCCACCTACCTGTTTCTCCAAGAGAGATTCACGTCATTATTAGTCTATCAGGTTATGAGCCTCGAAGCCAAGGGCACCGTAAAACGACGATCATCAAGGTCGCCAGGGTCATCAAGACACGGGACAGTTGTCGCGCCATCAAGCGTGAAGCTACATCCTCGCCATCAGGCGGGAAGGAAGTGAAAGGACTGTTCTTTCAAGGGAGGAGCTGCTGGAGGTGTACATACAACAAAGCTGCTCTTCGAAGAGTGCGTCAGCAAACAATTGAACATACAAGTACGAGTACGAGTATGAGTGTAAAGCCGTATAAAACCGCTATCAAGCGCAAGGAAATTTCTTCCAAGACAAGAAATAGAGCGAGGAAACCTACTGCTGCTGCTGTTCGAACACCACGGGGGAGTCCCAAATCAGCGGACATCGTCGACAAACTTGTTAGCGCCGTGGGTGGTAAATTCAATGGCCTCAAGTTCGATGCATGGAGGAGAACCGCTCAATCAGTCATCAGTATGCGCCATCCAGAGGTAGCCTACATTTTTGACGGGCAACGATGCCCCATCAATAAAAGTTCAATCAAGGGGAAGGGCCCCAAGCAGAACGACACAGGCAATACAAGAAGCCGCGGACAACAACCCGGTACGGAAGAAGTTACTCCGGCCGAAGCGCACGGTGAAGATCGAGAAAAGGAAAGCAAGCAGGAGAGCATCAAGAATCTGCTCCACCTTCCTCAGCTACAGCTACAGCAAGGTCTTCACCTCAAGTTCCAACATTTCGGACTACCGGGCGGGTGACAAGCTCACGCAATGTGTCCTTCATCGAGGAGCCGCCTGCCGTTAGTCCAACGGCAGTCACCTCGGGGGGAAAATACGCTGCTATCGAAAAGGAAATGAACGATGAGTTCATGGAGAAAGAAGAGGAAGAAAAAAAAATCTACGAACGAAGACTACGAAAATATTCAAAACGGAATAACATTTTTGGAGTCTGGAAACGAAGGAAACAAAACGGATGAACAAACTGAGAATCTTCCGGGAAACTTATCTACAATGATATTGAGATCTTCGGGAGCTACTGCTACTGGATGCCAAGAAGAACATCACACAAGAAAGAGCCCTTCGACAGCTAGCTCTAAATTGTAAAGAAGACACGTCATCTACAACTCTACTGGAAACTGTTACGCAGTACATCGGGATCGTCGGCGTGGACGGCGTTCTACCGCCGGCGGCAATCATCGTACCCAGCACCTACAAGCAAGCCATGGACACAACACCTCAAGTGGGTGAGTGGGAAAAAGCTATGCAAAAGGAAATGCAAAGTTTAGATGAGCATGAAGTAGCAGACTTGATTCCATCCGAGTCACTACCTCCAGGCCCCTCCATCATTGGCACACGCTGGGTATGTAGGGTGAAAGCAGATGGACGATTCAAAGCGCGTCTAGTAGTACAAGGATGGGCACAGCAGCAGCACGGAATTGATTGCTTTACGACATTCGCTCCTGTCTGTAGACTGGGCAGTCAAGAGGCTTTTACTCGCCATCGCAGCATCAAAGGACTGACCTGTGGTAAGTAGCCATGGACGTTCAAACGGCATTTCTCAATGGGAAACTACAAGAAAACGCCTACACCAAACAGGCTCCAGGCTTTCAGAAGATCGACATCAACACTGGTGAACCTTTCGTTATGAAGTTACGCAAAAGCCTGCACGGCTTTCGTCAATCTCCAAACGTTTGGAACAAAACCATCGACAACGAGCTACGGGAAATGGGTGTTGCGCCCACTGTATCCGGCCCATGTGTATACACTATTAATAAAGGGAAAGGCGAACGCTACGCGATGCTTATTCTATTCGTGGATGATCTACTAATTACTGGGCCATCAGACGAAATAGGGAACATGGCTCGTGGTATGCTGATGGCAAAATTTGCCATGAGTGGTCTTGGCAACGCTTCTCAAATATTGGGGATCGAAATAAACCGAGACCGAAAAGAAGGAACCATCGAGTTAACTCTAAAAGAAGTGCACCATCTCCCTGCTCGAGCGCTTCGACATGAGTGACCGTAACCCAGTACACACTCCTGGAACTGGAAAGGAAATTGGCATCGCAACCTGAAGGAAGCACGCTGCTTGGACGAGATTGCGGCGAAGGAAATATATATCAAGCCATGGTGGGAAGTCTGATATTTCTGACGCAATGCACAAGGTTCGACATTACGTTCAGCATAATGCAAGCAGCTCGACATATGTCAAAACCGACCGACATTCACATGGCTTGAGTGAAAAGGATTCTACGTTATCTGAAAGGAAGGCCAAGTGTGCCAATTGTTTACAAGCGAGCAGGCAGCTTCAACTTAATTGGATGCTGCGATGCTTTTTACGGACTAGGAGACCCAGGCAAGATGAGATCGGTATCTGGATATTATTCATATCTGGAGGGTTAGTTTCATCTCTCAAGCCAACTACGGAAGATATCTGCACAAAGTAGCAGTGAAGCTGAATTGATAGTTTTATCTACCTGTGCAAAGCAAGGGATTTACCTATCAGGAATCCTCGGAGAACTGGGATGGACGAACTTCAGGAGCTTCCACATCATGTCAGACAACCGAGGAGCTCTTCATTTAGCATCTAACAGCAACTACTCCAATCGAAGCAAGCACATCGCCGTCAGATTCGCCGCTCTCAGGGACTGGATCAAGGACGAACTGCTAATAGTTGATCACGTTTCAAGCAGCAATCAACTGAGTGACAATACTCACAAAAATTTGCGTTCGACCAACATTCAATTTGCTATGCGACAAGATACGCAAATTTTGATCGGAAGAACATATGATATTTTCTATCAGTACAACAGCCGAAGATATTTCCGAGAACATTTTCGGACTGAAGTAACCAAGTCAACGGTCCAACACGTTATGGAGAAAAGCGTCAAGGCTCAAGACTCAAGTCACCACCACCACAACGTCTCAAAACACCAAGGCAACAACAGTTACAACACCAACATATCGACAAGGAGATATTCATCATCATGAACACAAACCAAGTCAACAACAACAACAGGCACCGCAGCAGGAGCCAGCTCAGAGCATCAAGGAGAGCAATGAACCGAGAACTCCTACGCAACTTCAACAACGGAATGCCAGTGAACAACCGTGGCCAGGAACTGGAACTACTACGAGCTCAACGTCAACTGGAGAACAACGGCCAACAACTACCAGCAACACTGGAGTACATCGGATTTCCGAGAAACGTCATAGTAAGAGCGCCTGGTATTGACGAGCAAGGAGCATTCTGGGGGGGGAACCTAGATTTGACTAAGGACATTTTGATTCCAGGGCAGGATGAGTATGATAGAAGGAAAATGGCCAAACAGATGAGGGTGCATGGGTTTTTAGACACGGTAGAATACCCATGCACCCTCATCTGTTTGGCCATTTCCCTTCTATCATACTCATCCTGCCCTGGAATTAAAACGTCCTTAGTCAAATCTAGCCTCCCCCCCCAGAATGCTCCTTGCCCGTCAATACCAGGCGCTCTTACTATGACGTTTCTCGGAAATCCGATGTACTCCCGTGTTGCTGGTAGTTGTTGGCCGTTGTTCTCCAGTTGACGTTGAGCTCGTAGTAGTTCCAGTTCCTGGCCACGGTTGTTCACTGGCATCCCGTTGTTGAAGTTGCGTAGGAGTTCTCGGTTCATTGCTCTCCTTGATGCTCTGAGCTGGCTCCTGCTGCGGTGCCTGTTGTTATTGTTGACTTGGTTTGTGTTCATGATGATGTGAATCTCTCTTGGAGAAACACGTGTGGATCTCTCTTGGAGAAACAGGCAGGTGGCTTGGTGGCGCCTAGTGACCGGGAGGTTCACTGTTCTTCAATAGAATAGAAAATAAAATTATAGAGATGGTTTGAAAGGCGGCGCTTATGTGGCCGTGCTCTAGAGAGCGGTGGTGTGTTGGGGAGTGAGCTCGGTGGGGCTCACGACACTTACTTGTGGGACCACACGGTGCGATCACCCTATTAATAGTAAGTTGTGTGACCAACTTACTCTACATGTCCTATGTCTACATGACCCTCATGATCTGATCATGTGTCAGTACCCTCTATATTCCATGTACCAGTACCCTATGATACTCTATACTAGGAGTACTCTTGTTGCTTCCCCGACTGATAATCTTGTCTCACATCATCGTAGATCTGTCGAGATCAGAACAACAGACAGTTCTGCTATCGTACATTCTAACATGGGATACCGGTAAGTTTTATTTTTTCGGCACTAAAAGGGGTCGTTGGTTTCGCGTACGTACTGCTGTATGGGAGCACGGCGAAAAGCTACGCTGGCGCGGAAACCGAGTGTTGCCAAATCGGGAAGCAGCCTGAGGACAAAGAAGGGTATCACTTTTTCGGAAGGGTAAGTAAGGATTGTTTGGGCATTCATAACATTAAGGGTACGTTTTCGGGAACAACGATAGTAACGAATCGGGAAGTATCTGGTGGGCGAATGTTACTGCTCTGTCCGGAAATATAACCAACGTTTTGGTATTTATGGTGGCACCCAAATAAGATGGTCCTTACTTTTCCAGACATAGTCGTGGTGTAGTTTGTATTAACTCCCGTGTAGATGTTTGCGCCGGTGTTTCTGGCGGACATCTCTTGGAAAGAATGCGGACCAATTTTAGCGCAAGTGTGATTACCAGGCGGCTGCCGTGTTCTACTCGTACAGGAGTATTTGGAGTGTGTTTTGACTGCACGGCGTTGTAGGGTAGCTGGTGGTGCGGATCGGGGCTCTGGGGTTGTTCTTCAGGTATGGCTGTAAGACCGGCGTTTGTGGGATCGTCATGGAATGGTATTAAGATGGGTATACTAAATGTACCTGTTATTCAAGTTTTGATGCATATGCCAGCCCTTAAAATATGTTCCGGAATCGTGCAATCACGGAGCGCCTCTTTTTTTGCACACCTCGAAACATATCATGATATATCTCATATATCTCATCTATTTTGCTCTATTTGATCTATTTGATCTATTTGATCTATTTGATCTATTTGTTATATCTGGTCTATCTGATCTATTTGATTCATCTGGTCTATCTATCTCATATATCTTCTATTTGATATATCTTGGTCGATCTACCTACTGTAGATGATCTATCTGATCCATCTATATCATATATCTATCTACTGCAGATGATCTAGTTCTTCGCCTGCCCTTGTGAGAGGCTTTCCAGGAAGGGTCTGCATACGTACGTAGCACGTACCCAGGGTATCCTGCTGTCAACAATAGTAGAGCGTGCAGATTTGTTTCGGCTGCCAGCAAGATGAGTTGCGTACGGTAGATCTACAGATCAAGAACATACACCAGGTATGTATGTAGCTGCCCTGAACGATGCAGAGGAAGGATCAAGAGGAGAAACCGATGATTTGTCAGAGGTATGAACGTTTTGGCTGTCCAAGGTCTCGGCTTGAGACGCCCGCTTATCATCCACATACAGCGTTGTAGCATGGTTAGCATTGCACTCCTCCAGGCGGAAATGTACAGACCGTTGGTGCATAGGTATCAGTATCTAGCGGGCGTTAGTAGTGTGGTTGCCAGTAAGGTAAAAATATAAATAGATTTGGTTTAGGGACCACGGAGCGCCGCGTTTACCTCTTTTAGTACCGCGCTATTACGGGGGACCACAGTTAATAGGACCAAATATTGTCAGTAAAAATACGTAAATTTGTTGGCTTTTGTGTGTACCGTAGGTCCTATTTACTATGGTCCCCCGTAATAGTGTACAAATATGCCAGGAGATGTGTAAAGCAAGGCAAAACGTGCGCTGTTAACCCTTTTAGAACCGCAGTCCCGTTCTGGGGACAAACCAGTCAAATTTAAAGTAGTTTTGTCCCCAAACGGGACTGCGGTTCTAAAGGGGTTAAAGGCGTAGGGTCGGTTCCTCCACACTCTCAACTGATGACTAGGTGTCAGTCAAGATGTGCCAAGGCTAAATTGCTCTCTGTGGAGGGGTGAAAGTGTTGTCTGCTGACATATTTGCTACTTGTACGTAAACTTTATACCTGAGTCTAGCTACACGTTTAGTAGATTTGGCCCGAACTGGGAGTGTCCCAAAGGTTGTTGTCGTTGCTGCTGCTCTTACAGTAGCTCGTGTCCAAACTTTGAGCTCGTGCTCACGGGACGGGCTTCAGCATTAACTGGAGCGAAAGAAGCACTCGAGGGAAAAAATACTCGTGGGCGTATCAAATAGTATTACAAAAATTAGCCATACACACATCGATTCGGAAACACATCATACCTGAAACACATCGTACACCTCGACCAGGAAAAAGTAAAACCCCCCACTGCCGCAAGACCACCCCGAGACAACCCATCCACGTGTTGTTCTCTTTTTCCAGGCAGTACGGGGGATCATAGTAAATACCTGATAGGACCTACGGTACACCCAAAACGTATATACCAGGTATACACCTATTTTTAACGACAATTTTGGTCCTGTTTACATTACGGGGGACTGTGGTAAATAGGACCTACGGTAACACTAAACGTATATATTTACGTATTATTTTACTATTAAATATTAATAGCAACATTTAATCGTATTTACTACCGGGTATTTACTAATATTATATTAATATTATAGTAAGAACTGCAAAAATGATTCCAAACTAATTCCAAGTAGATTAGTGTTCATGGCACGCCTATTTCATTTCCCTAGTGTCATGTCCTGATTTTTTTTTCGAAGCGGATAGCGTTGAACTGGGTATATAGGCACACACCCCACTGCTGCTGTAGCAAAGATGTTGTATTAATAGTCATAGTTAGCTCGCTACACCCAACATCGTCCATATTGGTATGCTCCCGGTATCAGAACGCCTCGTACCTGTAAAACAAATATCGTCCGACCTTGCGACGTGAGGGGCCGAATACCATCGATTTATCATGTGTCGATCTCCATCGGAGTCGTAGGGGGAGCGTGGAGAAAGCTGTTGCCCAGTCTTCCTACTTGGAGAGACCCCAATGCCACCCATTTTATCATTCGCCAGTGTATACGGTACGTTTTATCTGACTCGTATGGGGGGGCGTAGAGTGCTGCGTCGTATATACCGATTTTCTTTTAGCCGGAGCTCGCGGCTCAGTGGGCGCTGTTATGGAGGAGGAACTTGTCTGGTAGAGCTTTCGCCCTTTATTTTGTTGCAACAGCTGTGGACTGGTACTACGGCAGTAAGTAGCAGAACTTGTCGGATATCGTAGGTACGAGAATCGAGTCCGGTGCGATGGCGATGGATTACAGAATCAGAATCGATCATACGATTTCGATGTTTGATAGATACCTCGAAGCTTTCGTTCAGCATGTGCATGAGAACGCACGGGGAGGATTAGGGTGGCAGGGGGTGGAAGGCCAACAACGCTCGATGCTATATCCAACGCTTTTAGCCCCTCTAGAACTCCAGTCCCGTTTCGGGGACAAGACAGTCTAATTCCAAGTAATTTGTCCCCAGTCGTCCCCAAAACGAGACTGCGGTCCTAAAAGGGTGAATCGTACGAGGCAGAGGGAATGGTTGGTTGAGTCTGATTGGCTCACGGTTGGGGTTACCTTCGTTTCGTGCACATTGTGTGTCAACCATTTTGTCGGGCATGAAAGGTGAGGTCCCCTAAAGCTCTCCGGGCCCGGCGTACGAAGTTACGCGCCGACTTGTTATCCCATCGGTAGGTGTAGTGTACGCGTCCACGTGATGGGCGTGGTGCTTGTCCACATACCGGTAGAGTCTGTCCGACTCACCCCACTTGGCTAACGTAAACCCCTTTTGGAACGGCAGTCCCGTTTTGGGGACACACCATTCAAGTTTTAAGTAGTTTGTCGCCAAAACGGGACTGCGGTCCTAAATGATACCACTCTGTCCCAATACTTGAGTGTCTTTCGGATTCAATATCAGGTAGTTGTTAATAGATATAAGCACTCCTTGTATTTTTTTTTACTGTAGTACAGAGTGCAACTATTAATACGCCGGCGTCCCCGGTGGCTTGGTAGGTAGTCCGCGTGCCTATCAAAATCAATTTTCGTGGGTTCAAGTCTCACCGAGTGCATGCTCGTAGGCGGTAAGGGCTTTTCCTTGCGTGAAAAATATTGGCGGAAAGCTCAAAAGCGTGAGTTAGCTACGTCTCGATGAAAATCGACGAGCAGGGGGGATGCCGAACCCTGTGCACGACAAAAAATAAAGGCGCGTACCGGGTGGGAGAAGGGTTAGACACCTGTGACCACGGCTTGTCCAGAAGCTCGTTGAGGGTAAAGCCTCCTACAAGTTACAGTCTGGCAAGTGAAAGTGATTATTAAAAAGAAAAGAAAAAAAAAAAGGCCGGGTGCACGCGGGTGAAACACTTTTCTCTTTTAGGACCTCAGTCCCGTTTGGGGGAAAAAGTGCTTGGAATTAGAGTGGTTTGCCCCCAAGATGGGACTGCAGTACTAAAAGGGTTAACCCATCGGTACAGGTAGTGCATGTGCACCGCAACACGTGCTTGTCCATGGTCTGCCGGGCCTACACCACCTGACTTACTGCTATGAACACCATTGTGCATTCGAGTGCACAACTACTGTACGTGCAACCTCCAGATACATTGTTCTTTTTTGTTTGATTTTCGCAAATGTTGACACCCACTCCTTGAATTATGCAGCTTCAGGTTTTGTCTTCCTATACGGACAATGTATATATACCCTTCATGAGGCCATATAAGACCCGTGGTACGCGCGATCGAGCTTATCACACACAGCTTGCAAGAATGAGTTTCGACGAAATCCTCGATTTCGCAGCTGTTGTTTCTTCAATCTTATACATACGGGCTCGGGTTAACGCCGTGAAAACACATCAAAACTGTCGGGCCTGTTTCGTCTATATGTGAAAGCTGCTGCAACCGTCGCTTGCTTGCGATTTTTTTTTTGCCAAAATACGGTATACCGTGAAGAGCATTGGGTTCCCACCGGGGTGGTATCGTTTTTCAGCGCTTTTGATAGGATTTCTCAACCACGGTGAAGGGTGCTTAACCCTTTTAGGACCCCAGTCCCGTTTTGGGGACAGACTACTTAGATTTAGAGTGAATTGTCCCCACATATGGGAGTGCGGTTCTAAAAGGGTTAAGGCGAACATTACATCTTCGGAAGGCTCTCGACCAGATCTTCCCGAAGTCACCCTCCTTTCGGCAACCGACCTTAACGTTCTGGAAAAAAAATCCGGTTCGATCCCGTTCCATCCGTTCCCAACCCCATTCCACCACCCATCCGATCGCATCCATATCACTCCCCATACCACCGACACGGACATGCCCAACCCCAACCCCACTCCTCCCGTCCCAACCTACACCCCATCCCATCCCATCCGATCCTCATCCCATCACACCTTGTCCCATCCCATCCCACCTCGTTCCACCCCATCCAATCCTATCCCACCCCATCCTATCCCACCCCACCCCATCCCATCCTGTCCCACCCACTCAATCCCATCCCATCCTGTCCCACCCACTAAATCCCATTCCACAAAATCCCATCCGTCCCACCTAGCCACACACCCATCCGCCCATAGCATACCGTCCCCACCAACCCACCCACCCATCCCATCCCATCCCCTTCCACGACCGCAGATGACGACTCGGACGGCGAGCTGTTCATCGAAGAAACCCGCGATCGCAAGGGCTCCCGCTCTCCCACGACCGGCTTCACGGGCGGGGCGGGGGCGGCGGCAGCGGCAGATGCCACGGCGGCAGCGGTGGCGGCGGCGGCGGCGTCATCCGCGGCTGCTGCGTACACCGCTAACGCCCCCTCCGTCTACCGGCAACCTTCGCTCCCGGCAGCGGCACCAGCTGCGCCCGTCGTGGCAGCGCCGGCGGCCCCAGCCGAGGTGGCGCCTCCGGCGCCGGCGTACAACTCTAGCGCTGCTGCCGACTTGTACCACGGAGGGATGGGGGGGGCGGCGGCAGCGGCGGCTGGCGACCCGTCAGGGGTGGGCGCGAGCGGGGGTGCGGGTGGGGGGGTTGGGGAAGATGCCTCGGCTGAGGCGTTTCCTCTTGGAGGGGAGGGCACCAGGAAGGGGCTCGGCTTGCAGTGGGGTACTGGGAGCGCGCTGGGCGGGGAGCGCGAGTCGATCCCTCGGGACGGGAGCACATTGGATGTGAGTTGTGGGGGAGACGGCGGGGGAGGGAGGGGGGGGGGGGGGGTAGTAGTGCCTGTCGGTGTTGATGTTGTCTCTGGTTTTGATGCTGGCGATGCTAGTGCTGGGGGGGGGGGGGGGGGGGGGGGGGCAGGGACTCATGTTATGCATAGCCGTAGTATGTCCGTCCATAGACTCTTACCTCCCTACAATACCGGAACGGAGCACGTTGGGTTTTCACCGACCAGGCAGACATGGTTGCACCAAACGTGAAGAGTGAAGCGCCGTGGGGTGTTCGGCGAGTCGCAGTATGCTGGTCATGGCGAGTACTGGTGTTTTGTGTTATGTGATGTCGCTGTGCGTTGATGCTGACGATGTTCTTCGGTCGGGGTGCAGTGTTAGGTGCTTGTCGTGCTGTCGCTGTAGGTTGTTGCTGCTGACGTATTTCGGTGTCTGTTGTTGCTTCGTTAGTCTGCTTTTTCTTCTTGCTGTTTTGCGTCGGTCAACTCTCATCGCTGGCTACGTCTGTTATTTTTTGCGCAACCCTTGCTTCTCTATCTCTCCTGCTCTCTCTCTCCCTACCCAGTCCGCAAGACCCCACGGCCAATCGGAATCATTCCATGGCTACAAGGGCTACCCTGGGTACGAACCAGACACTCCCACTGCTGACACCTTGACCCAACAGGTGAGGGGGCGCTTCTCTGGCCATCGCGTGTGTTTTCGTTCGGGTTGATGTTGGTGGTGGTGGTCTTGGCGCTGGGTTTGGACTTTTTGTGGCTCGACCGTTTTTCGCTGTTCGTTCTGCTCGTGTTCTGTTTTTTTTTTTAGTTTTTTTTTTTTGGTTTCCTCTGGGCGGTTTTGTTTTATTCCGGTACTGTATGTTGAATTCTTGGCGATGTGATTGTTATCTTGTACCCCACCGCACTCCACTCCGCCCAACCCAACCCAACCCAACCTGCAGCCCGGCAACCATAAACCAACCCCGACCCCACCCCACCTATCCCAACTCGACCTACGTTAACCCAACCCAATCCGACACATCACAAAGCAACCCTCTCGTACGCAACAAAACCCACCCCTGATCCCACATCACAGCAGGCACGCGCGGACGCGACCGAGGCGCTGACGATCAACCCGGGAGCCGACGTCTCGGACCCCCGAAACAAAGCGAAGCACCAGGCGGCGTGGCCCACGCCCTCCACTCTCAGCAAGGACCCCAACCAACCGAGCGATCTTGCCTCGGCGAGACAAGAGGGCGGAAAGCACGGGGAGGACGCATACGCTGAGGTACGTTTTTTTGTTTTTGTGCTGCCGAATCATTCGTTGTATTTCCTTTGAACCCCCCTTACCCCCGCCCCTCCCCCCCCCCCCCCCCCCCGCCCCCCCCCTCTACACCCTGTCGCCCGTCACCTGCCACCCCGTCATTTGCTTTACCTCTAGTCTAGCCCGGCAGGGTAACGCTGAATAGATACGCATCCAGGCGCCTAGATCCGACGAGGGTTTTGGTCACGGAGTTGTCCTCCATGGTTTTGTCGCGCGTTTTGCATTCGATTTTTTTATATTCGCAGTTGATCTTATGTTTCCCTTCCTTTTCCCCTCGGTTCCTTTTTTCTTCCTTCATTTCTGCATTTTTCGGGTCTTTCTTGTTTTTGTTTTGGTTTTTTCCCCCAGGAGTTCTTAGTTGGCCCGCTTCCGTTCCAGTGACGTTTTTGTAATTGGCTGTTTCTTGGGCTGAGCCGGTTCTTAAAAGTTGTTTCGCTGTTTTGGAGTATGTGGTACAATGAATGGGGTGTGACGTCACGATGTTTCGTTGCTGGTTGGAGGAAGTATTTTAAATCTAAAAATCATGTCAGCTGTCAGAAACAAAGCCTCCCGGCAGATGGGCACCCAAACTTTGCACGCTGCGTGCTTTATCGGTCAACTTTCGTTGGGATGGAAGAAGCAACATCCAACGCAGCAGCAGCAGCAGCAGCAGCGGCAGTATCATTATACTTTATACAGCCAGTCAACAAGGCCAGCACTACTCCGCACACAGCCTCGCTGGTTTGTCCCATCTGTGCCACGTGATTTCACAGGTGCTCTGTAGCGGGCAGTCGACAAGACTCAACCAGCACTATTATACTGGTTGTATACTGGTACCTGGTAGGTAGAGGTGTGTAGCGCTTGCTGTGGTGCAGTGTATGTGTTTTTGATTGAGTTTCAATTTGGACTTGAACTTGATTTTGAGTTTTCGGAATATGGAAGCCGCTTGTGGGACACCGCCCCCTCCTCGCCCCGCTCACTCGATGCCACCCGTCGAACGCCCTTCTGCTCTTTGCTTGCCTGCGTGCCCGATTGCGTACTTGCCTGCTTTGCTTGCCCTACTCGTTTTGCTTGCCCTGCTCGTTTTGCTTGCCCTGCTCGTTTTGCTTGCCCTGCTTGCCCTGCTTGCCCTGCTTGCCCTGCTTGCCCTGCTTGCCCTGCTTGCCCTGCTTGCCCTGCTTGCCCTGCTTGCCCTGCTTGCCCTGCTCGCCCTGCTCGCCTGGTTCCCCATCTGCCTGCTTGCAAACACCAACGCCAAAATAAACCCCCAACGCCGAAACGAAACGACGCCGAAATCGGACACTAAACACACCGAACGCAAACACAAAAATTCAATTCGACACTCACAACACCACCCCGAATCACAACACCGATACCCCATAAAACCAGAATCACCACTACGCCCCTCACCACCACCAGCAGCAGCAGCAGCAGCAGCAGCAGCAACACCACCAGCAGCAGCACCAGCACCAGCAGCAGCAACACCAGCAGCAGCACCCGTCCATATCCCCTTCTGGGACATCCGACATACCCAGCGCCGCCGGCGTCGGTTCCCGCATCGGTGCCAACGGCCGCGTGGAGGTCACCTCCAACAGACAGCAGCAGCAGCAGCTTGACAGCAACAACAGCCACCTTAACCCTGGAGGGCGTTTGGCCCCGTACGACTCGCAGACGGGGAGCGCGTTCCGTGGGGTAGGGGCGGCGTCCCCCTCGCAGTCTGTGTCGAACTCCATGACGAACTCTTTGACGTCGAGCTACCGGAACAACATCCCCCAGATCCCGTCCGAGGATGGCATGGGGTCCGTGTTGGGCACGCTGGCAGGGACGGAGGACTCGACGAATGAGGACTTGCAGTGGAAGCGGAGCGCTCTCAAGAAGTTCCACAAGGCAGGTGGCGTTTTTTTTTTTTTTGTGTGCTTTCTTTGTTTTTTTGGGGTTGGTCCGGGCGGGTGTTGGTGTTGGTATCAGCGTTAGTGTTCGATTGCTGCTGTCCTTAACATTATGGGGTGTTGACTGCTCAATGGCGTGGAGTAGCCGGCTGAGGACCGGTGGGGTTGGAGTGCTCCGAATGAGTTCCGCAAGGTGGCCGTAGTGATGTTGGTGCTAGGGCTGACTATGCTAGTGGGGTTAGTAGTTGTAGAGAGGCCATGTAACGCCTCCATACCCCCCCCCCCCCCCCCCCCCCCCCCCCAGGCGAAACGGTGGCAGTTACGTGTGACTCGCACATTTAAGAACAGGAACTTTTCTGAGATTCACCCATGAATTAGAGAGCCACAGGTATATGATTTTCTACCCGGGTACCGATCATGGATAACCGGGTGCGGGTACCGTTGATGAATACCCGGGTACGAGTACCGGTTACGAATTTACACGTTGCAGGAAATAACGTACCCGTACCTGAATGGCCACGGGTTAATACTATACCGGGGAAAAGCGCCCCGATCCCAACCCGTACGGGTTTTAAATATCCGGGTCATGGCGAAAATCGAGGTGCGGTAGTGGTCCCTCTTTCGGGCCGGAATTGCGCCAGCTAGCATTACCCCGGCACCATCGCAGCATCCGCAACTACTCCGCGCACTGCCTCTCTGGTTAATCCCACCTGTGTCGAGCGAATCCGCGGGCGCTACGGCGGGTAACCGGTGCGAAAGAGGGATCGATACGGTATTTGTTACCGTACCAGGGTACCTGGTGGCGGGTTGTCCGCGTCCCTGCTCCTGAGTGACCCACGAGAGTGCGTTCCTTCTACTTTCTTTTTGTGTAGGTGATGGTGAAGGGCGAGGGGCTGAGAGTCGTGAAGCACAACCGATCAGGAGGCTCGCAGATGCGCATCATCCGTTACGACCCAGACATCAAAGCGTTGGTGTGGAATAGCAAGCGGTATATGAAAAAAGGTAAGCCTGCCGTCATGGGAGGGTACGGCTCACCACCGACCAGGTACCCGATAAAAAATGGTCGACACGCACTGTACGAGACGAGGAGAACTGTCCCTAGTCCCTATTCTTGGAGCCAATCAGAGCAACTCTAGCCCTCATCCCCAGCCAATCAGCCCGAATCTCGAATAAGTGGTAAGCTCTACTATTGCGGGGGGGCATAGTAAATTGGACCAGATTTGTTTGTAGAAATAGGGAAATATATACTGGTAGGTTTTTGTGTATACCGTAGGTCCTATTTACTGTGATCCCCCGCAATACTATTTTGACCCCTTTAAAACGGAGAGAGCTGTGCGTCGCCCGCAGCTTGAAAGTCACGAAGTACAGTAGTTAATAGTCCTACGTTTTATAGCTACTGTAGTTATCGATAGTCGTTGCCCGGAGGTGCGTCGGCTATCCCGACTTTTTTATTGGGTTTCCATAGTTTGTAGGGAGGATCTTCGCATGCGGGATATACGTTTTTTTTTTCTTCGTCAGCCGGCTGGCCGACTCAAAAAGTCAGGTAGTTGGCTACTATTACGGTGGACCATAGGTAATAGGGACCTATGGTATACATAAAAAACCTGTATACTTGACCGTTTTTACTAACAAATATTTTGGTCCAATCAACTATGGTCCCCCCGTAATAGCGGCCGGCACCTGCTGGCTGGTTATTTATTATTTATCGTGAAATCCCTCCACACGCCCAACAAGCGACTGTGCTTGTGCCGTTTCTGGGATATTAGTAGCACCTAAAAATGGGAGGCCTCTCGTGCGAGGAGCTGTTTACCTCGCCCGCTCAACTACCGACTCTTGAGGGGAGACATGTTGGCAGAGCTCTAGGAATAATCCCCATTAGCAACGACATCGTGCCACTCTCCGTGAGCTTTATGGAGCGTTCGGACGGTAATGTGTTGATTGATCTTTAAAGGGCATGGTATACCTGGTAGGCGCAGCTGGCACGGGCGCGCGTGGTTGACTCCAGACAAGATACCCCGGCGCCCCTCTTGTGTTGTATCCGAGCTGTCGAGTCGACTCGCTTCGTACGGAGCTACAGCTATAGCGAGTGGCATCGGTGGGCTCAAGACACTACCCCGATGTCCCAATGCCCCCGCTATTAATACGAGAATCCCTTTCCAGCATGGAACTCCTCAATATACGATGGATCTTACGTATCATGTTCCCGAGTACAACCAACATAATATGATGACCAAGCGGTTTATTAATTCTCCGCTTGGGTAGCTCCTTTCCCCAAGTTTTATTTTGCCACCAGGTAGATGAAGTATGTACCCGCCTTAACCCTTTTAGAACTGGAGTCCCGTGTTGGGGACAAACTACGTGAAATTACAGTGGTTTGTCCCCAAAACGGGACTGCGGTTCTAAAAGGGTTAAGACACGCATGTCACGGCAACTACTGTACTATTACCGGGGACCAGATTAAATAGGACCTACAGTACACACAAAAACCTCTACACTTCCCAAGTACACTTCCCAAGTTGTACTATTAATACCAGTATTTTGTCCTATCTACTATGGTCCCCCGTAATAGTGTAACGCTGTAATGAGAAAGAAAGGGCAATAAGAAAAAGAAGGCAGACATTTGAGATTTTTCAGGGAACAAAAAAAAGGCAGAATTTCGGCGGTCGTTGTGCTGAAGCTTTATAGTGTCGAACGCGCCCGGTCTCAAATTTAAGAAATCCAGCCCCGGGTCAGATTTTTCCCGTGTATTGTTTTCTGTGTCACTTGTGCATACGGTAGGAGGGTGTGTATATGCATATACCTGGTACATCAGTATTTGCCTGTACAGTGTATATAGTATGTGCCAAGCCTATATATCGGCATTGTACGTACGTAGCCGGCACCGGCAATGGTCCGCACACTGCCAGGCCACACTATTACGGGGGACCATATTAAATAGGACCTATGGTATACATAAAAACCTATACATTTGACCATTTTTACTAACAATATTTGGTCCTATTAACTATGGTCCCCCGTAATAGTTATTCCGATCTGTGCCAAAAGCGCTTTCACCGGCATTGTACTATTACGGGGGACCATAGTTAATAGGACCTGTGGTACACATGAAAACCTATATATTTAACCATTTCTACTAACAATATTTGGTCCTATTAACTATGGTCCCCCGTAATACTGTATCCTGCGACGTACGGAGTCGCATGACAGTGTACCCGGGTAACTCGCCATTCATGAAGTGCTGTCGGGGATGTACCTGTATCGTATGTAGCAGCACTTGTGTTATATCATGACACGGCTGGCCTGTTGGCTTATTATTTTTGCCCCCCCCCCCCCCCCCCCCCACCCCAACTGCGCTGGTTTGTTGGGTTTCCGCTCTCTTACAGGCCTACCAATCTCGACGGAAATAGAAGGAATATGTAGCCAGCAATGTTAAGCGATATGAGCAGTCCTTACGGTGTTGTCCAACGTGCCACCCGTACTGTTGGGCGTGTGGTATCACGAATCGTTCGTACGTACGTAAACACGGCATGTTCGCTTTCCGGCCTCTGTTTATTTTTTTTTTCCTTCGGCCTGTTCGTTTTGTTGTCTTCGTTTCTCTTGTTCGTGCTCTGTGATACGGCTCTGGCTCTGCGTGGGACTTTTGTGCTTGGGGGCACAGCTGGGTCGGCGAATGTGCCTATTGTGGGCATCAAGCGCGTGGGCAGGGAAGGAAATACGGTTTCTGTTTCGGCAGCCGGTCGCGGTACCATCGGCTTCGAACCACAGGTACTTCCATAGACCGATGGGTCGACACGACTCTAGTCGTCAAACTACAGTGGTTGTTAGTCGGATAAATAGTTGGTCGTTTCCCGGAGGTGCCGACTCTCCGACTTGTTGGGCTTGTAGACTTTTGGGAAGGATTGTGGAATGTGGGGGGCCTTCTTTTTTTGTGGGGGGTGGGGCCCCCATCTCGGTCGGGAAGGGCTGATTTTGGCTCTCGCTTCTCTCACCCGACTTAAGGTCGGCGATGAAGAAGTGGGCTGGCCATCAGCTGGCTTCGCAAGCCGACTTTTTGCCGACTAATAGCCTGTTAGTGGGCTCACGGCGGCCGGTCGTGGCACCATCGGATTCGAACCACAGATATTGTTTGGTCTTACTTTGTCATCCCTGTCTTGCACACCTTAAATAGATAAATCATCAGATAGATAGATAGATAGATAGATAGATAGATAGATCACGATATCTATCTACAGATAGATCATCTACAGTAGCTCATCACCTGCCGTTATGAAGGGTTGTGCAGGATCTGCCTTGTAGGGCAGATCCAACCCAAGGAAACGTGTACATACTAGAGCATGCAATTTGTACGCCTCCCACCCGGCAACACGAGCTGTTAATAGATAGATCATACAGATCTTATACATCAGGAAAATATGATATATCTGCCCTGAAATACCTAGATCATGAACTGTGGGATTGATCTATCTGATATGATATGTCCAAGGCGTGCAAAATTCGCCCTTCTGGCTCCTGCTCCCTCCCTCCCCGCTGCGGGACATGCATGCGTGCCTTGCATTTTGTTTTTCGTCTGGAGAGGGGTCGATCACTTTCTACCCTTGTTGAATCGTGCGTACCAACCCTATACTATTTACGGGGGACCACAATAAATAGGGCCTACGGTGGACGCAAAAAACTATATATTTGGCTATTATTTACCAACAATGTTTGGTCCTGTTTACTATGGTCCCCCCCCGTAACAGGCGCCCTCGACGGTCGGCGTTGCGTCGTTTCAGAATGGAGTATGAGGGTGGTGTACGTGGTGTCTTGTCTCCTCGCAAAATGTGCTGAAGGATTTCAATGGCAATGATTTCAAGTACGCCCCCCCCCCTCCCCCCTCCCATAGTTGATAGGACTGTAGGGGGGAGAGTGTCGGAAGGGCGAGAGCTGGAATAAGACGGGGCGTAGTCGAGAAAGTATGAAAGGGGTATAGGAGGAAACCAAGAAGAAGTGGTGCCCGCAGACAACTTGGGGAGGCGCAAAGCAGAAGTAGAAGAAAGGATAGGAAGAAGGGAAGGCTAGCGCCAATGAACACTTCCGAGGTATGCGGGGGATTACGAGAAGGGATAGGAATGAAAGCGAACGTAGAAGAAGGGATGGGAAAAAGGGAAGGGTAGCGCTGAGAAACACTTCAGAGGTATGCGGGGGATTTACCCGAAGGGATAGGAACGAAAGCGAAAGTAGAAGAAAGGAAAGAAAGAAGGAAAGGCTAACGCTAAGAAACACATCAGAGGCATGCGGGGGATTTACGCGAAGGGATAGGAATGAAAACGCATATGCACGGCCCAATGGAGATCGCGAAAAGGCTGAAACTGCGATTTCCTGTAGGCGTGACCTGGACCTGCCGGAAAGAACTACTGATGTAGGGTAGGCATACATGTAGCCGGGAGGAGGAAGTATGTGCACAGATGTGCCCGTGTGGCATAGAAGGAGAATGTGAAATGTGCGAGGAGGAACGGGATGTGTCAAAAGAGATGAGGGAAATAGACGAATGTGACATTGGAGGAGTTTGGTAATCTTGATAGCAGCGAGAAAACGATCGCCATCCTATGAGACAAGATGAGCAAAAAGTTTATATGTAATATATGGAAACGACGTATCGAGCACCCGAATGTTAGAGGTGTCTCGATTAGGATTAGGAACGGTGCTCCGTCTCGGAAGGGATCCGAGGTTAGTGGCCAAATGACTAAGGCAAGCAACAAATAAGTACCCCCCCCCCCCCCACCCCGCCGCCTCGTCTCCCTCCGATATACCCGTGTCTCCTCGCAATTTTTGCTGGATATTTTCATTGTGTGTCCTCGCAGCGCATCCGCGATGCTAAGATCTTGGCAGAAGCGCTACGTGCTCTGGTAGACAAAGAGGAAAGAAGCGCTATGTGGAGGGGCTAACAGGAGGAGGCGTAATATGGGAGGGGGGGGGGGATGGAACAAAGGAGAGGAGAGGAGCGGAGCAGGCGGAAGAGAGGGAGGGTGGGGGGAGGGGGGTCAGAGGGGACAGCAGCGTTGTGGCGTGGCAAAGCGTGTCTTATGTAGCGTGTTGAGGTGAACGGACGACAAGGCGAGGTCCGTTCAGCACGGAGCGACAGAGGCGATACAAATGCAGCATTAACGGCGGAGGGAGGGAGGGGGAGGGAGGGAGGGAGGGAGGGAGGGAGGGAGGGAGGGAGGAAGGGAGGGAGGGAGGGAGGAAGGGAGGGCTCGAGTGGGGCGTGCAGGCGGGTACGCGCTTGAGCTCCTGTTGTTTGTTCTCGCTGTAGTATTTCTCGGGCGAGTACGGCGGGGGTGGGGGGGGGGGGTCGGAATAGCTGCGGTGTATGCCGTGGCCTCATTGGAAATAGCTTTATCCCGCGGCTTATCTGAATCGGAATAGGTGCGCTCTACTTTTTGGCCGCAGTCCGAATCAGAATAGGTGCGGTACATTCCGAGGCCTTAGTCTGAATCGGGGTAGGTGCAGTGTACCGGTGTTCCGCGGTCTCATGCCGACTCGGAATAGATGCAGTGTATTCGGTGCCTCGTTCCGACTCGGAATAGGTGCAGCGTATTCCGTGGTCTCATCGCAAGTCGGAGTAGGTGCGTTGTATTTCGCGTCCTGAGTCCGACTCAGAGTAGGTGTACGTTGTATTCCGTAGCCGCATTCCGAATCGAAATAGGCACGGTATATTCCGCAGCCGTTTTCCGAATTGAAATAGGTGCGGCGTAATCCGCGGTCTCGTTCAGAATCGCAATAGGTGAGGCATCTTCCGCGGCCTCATTCCGAATCGCATTAGGTGCGGTGTGTTTCGCATCCTCCGTCCGACGAAGATTCGGTACGTTGCATTCCGTGGCCTCGTTCAGAATTGGAATATGTGCGGTTTATTCCTCGGCCGTTTTTTTTCCGATCGGAGTAGGCGCGGTGTATTCCGTTATTTGTTTTCCGAATCGGAATGGGTGCGGCGTATTCCGTGGCCTCATTCCTAGGCGGAATAGGTGCGGTGTATTTCGCGTCCTCAGTTCGACCCAGAATAGTTAGGTTGGATTCCGTGGTCTCATTCCAAATCGGATTAGGCAGGGTGTATTCAGCCGTTTTCCGAATCGGAAAAGGTGCGGTGTATTCCGCGACCTTTTTTTCCCGAGTCAGGATATAATGAGTCGGACTCGGGACTGGCATGTCGACGGAAGCGGCAGTTTTTCGGTACGGCCAGGGGAGAACAAAGCCTTGGAAAAAAGAGGTAGAAAGTGCGGTTAACTATTTACTAGTTGCGCTACCTCTATTCCGAGAATGTATTTGGTAGGGTGTATACTCTGGCATACCCGGGTACCGAACCTGATTGTTCCGACCATGCTTGGGTAGATACCCGGGTATTTACTCGGGTACATTATTCGGGTATCCCCAGAGTATATGTATACCCTGCTTAGCATACCCTTGGCTATGTTCCATGAGCGGCAATTGAGGGGAGGGAGGGAGGGAAGGAAGGAAGAGAGAGAGGGAGAGAGAGAAAAGAGAGGCGATCGGCTTTCAGAGTGCAACGGTGGTGCCGTGGCCTCATTTTGATGGTTCATGATACGAAGAAATCGGCCAATTCTTCATCCGCGCTCGGCGAGATCGTTGGGACTAACTACGATGCGAGTAAGTACCGAGGCAGTCAACATTTTTCGCCATCTTTTTCCCGAGGCTGCTAGTAGCGGTAATTAATGCCTGACACGTGATCATCGTCGCGGTCGTCATATGATATCGCCATCGTCATCACAAAGGTATCGGAGAGGATGGGTGGATGGATGGATGGATGGATAGATAACAAGCGGCGCGACTTTTAACGTCTCGAGGTGGTCCCTCGGGAAGCGAGCGTCTGGGGGGGATAAAAAGCTTCCTACCCCCCTCCCAACGCGTAGTTTTGTTAGTGCGGTACCGTACGGTACGGTACGAAGCGGTATGGTACGGTACTATATGGTACGGTGCGGTACATACGAACCGGTATTGTGCGGTACAATACGGTACGGTACGAAGCGGTATGGTACGGTACTATACGGTACGGTGCGGTACATACGAAACGGTATTGTACGGTACGGTACGAAGCGGTATGGTACTGTGCGGTACATACGAAACGGTATTGTACGGTACGATATGGTGCGGTGCGGTACGATACGGTTCTGTTTTGACGGGCCAAGTTTTCCCCGTGGCGGTAAACTGCGGCCCCTTTTTTAGTTTCCCTTTTTTTTTTCTTCCTGCTTCGCTGTCTCTTTTATCATTAGTGTCTTTTTCTTTTCTTTTGTTCCTAGTTTTTTTTTTTTCCCCGCGTTTTGGTGAAGCAAACGCATCGCTGCACCTCGAGCTAGCTAGCTATATATCTATAGCTCGTATATACCCCGAGCGAAAATTGTGAGAGAGAAAACGAAAAAAGCTCTCCCCAAAACTATGTTGAATTTTTATTGGTTTGACCTACGTATCACGTATCGAAGGGCTGTTTGCTCGCAAGTGACGTCCCCGTCAAGACATGTCCAACCGTTCCCCTCCGGGTGCCGACAAAAACCACACGGTACGCAACGATTTGCTCGCTGGCGGCCCTTCCTTTTTCTCCTCCACTTGCCAACCATCGTGTCTGTCGACGTTATGTTTCGAGTCGCGCCTGAGTACTGAATAATGTAGGGTTGTCGGGGAGGGAAGAGGGGGGGGGGGGGGGGGGGGCGGGGGGGGCTTCGACAATCAAGCGGAGCCGTGATTGGCTTGCTTTTTTGCCGTGTGTAAAGGCTTCACTCGTCGGGAACACTATTAGGTATCGACCGTGGGTACGACTTCTTGTAGCGTTGGTCCAGATTATATCGCCCCCCTTCCTTTTCTCCTCCTCCTCCTGTGTGTGTGTTTTGTTTTGTTTTTTGCTCTTTTCTTTTCGTTTGTATTTTGGTTAATACTGTTTTTTCGTTTTTCGTTTTCGTTTTTTTTTCTTTTTTACTCGGGGGGGGAAAAAAAAAAAAAAAAAAACTACATTTTTTTTTTTTTTCGTGCGTGTGTTTTTGTGTGTGTATGTTTTGTGTGTGCTTGTTTCTCCGTAGACTATGCGGCCGGAAACAACGATGGATGGATACATAGCCCCTTGCCACGCCCGCGGTGTATCCTGTCCCCCGCCCCCACCCCCCCCTGCACGCGACAAGAGAGCGTGGGGGTGGTCCCCGCTCTTGAACGGCGATCGGAGGACGGGGGGAGGGGGGGGAAGTGCGTCGAGAAAATAACTTGATGGCTCTTTGGCCTTGCGCAGGCAGGCAAGCAGGCAGCCGCCGTAGCTTTAGCTCCTAGCAACGTCGGTCTGCCCTCTCCTTTTTTTTTTTTGTTCGTGTGTGTGTTTTTAGTTTTTAGCGCGGATGGGTCGAAATTCGTGGGCCCTTGTCGCAGTGAGGATCGTGGCGGTATTGGTAACTCGTAGCAGTGGCCGTGGTGGTGGTGATGGTGGTGGTGGTGGTCGTTGTGGTGGTCGTGGTGGTCGTTGTGGTGATCATGGTTGGTTTTTGCCCCTCGAGCTTGCGGCAAAACGAGCACACCCCGTCTCTCAGCCTTTACGGCGGAGAGAAGCGCGCACACGCTTCTTTTTTTTCTTTTTTTCTTTTTTTACCCTCCTCCCTCGTATATAGGTGCGCGCTGCGTGACGACTGACTTTTGCTTGTTTCGAGTAGTTTGCTTCCCTTCTTTTGCGTGTTCTTGATCCATTTTTGTTTTCGCTGCCGAGGTCTCTCGCGCAACGATCGGTCGGCAGCGTGTGAACGAAAAAAGAAAATAAGCTTCCGACGCGATATGAACATTCGTGAAAGGAATGAGAACATTCTGAGGGGGATTGGAAAATTCCGGGTGGAATGAGAAAATTCCTGGAGGAATAAGAAATTTCCGCGAGGAATGAAAACAATCCGGGAGGAATAATAAAGTTTCGGGAAAACAAGAAAAAAACGGTAGAAATGAGAAAATTCCTAGAAGAATGAGAAAGTTCTGAGAGGGATCTATCTATCCGCGGGATTTCTCGGGGTTTCGATGACATGGTCGTGGCGTTGGGGCGGTAGCTTTAGACGGGGGGGGGGGTCGGGAATTAAAGGTTAGTGGCCCCCAAAGATGCTCGGGAGACTGGTCTTTTTGGGCCGTTCAAGGCCTGTTTCGGCCTTATTATACCGGTTTTAGTGAAGAGGGGTGGCCAGTCAGAGCGGTCTAACCGCGTTCTCCCAGCGTCTTAGGCGGTTACAAGAGGGAGAGAGGGAGGGAGGGAGAGAGAGAGAGATTCATGCCTTGGTCGTCTCCTTAGATTCCTCCAATTGAAGTTCAGAGGTGATGATGATACACATGCGGGTGCATAGAACGCCAAGGGTGACTCCGCGCATCGAATATATACTGGGTTCCGGAGGGGGGGGGGGGGGGGGGGGGGGGGGGCGTTTTTAGCCCGGGAAATTGGGGGGGGGGGGGGGGTCTAGCTAGTCTGGGTGCGGGGGTTTGGGGGTTGATTTTTTTCACTAACTGTAATTGCGAATGATGAGGAGGGGTTTGTTGTGAGGGTTGGTCGGTTTGGAGAGCCGCTGGGATAGCCGTTGGAGGAGAGTCCGATGAGGTACTGGAAGAATGGAATATTTTGATGTTTGGTTCAGGGTGAAAGTGTAATACCTCCCGAGTAATGCTGGTTCCGGGGAGCAGGGGGAGGCAGCGATTGGGCACAGTAGACTGCAGCGAAGAATTGGATGGCAGCCTGTACCTACTATGCTTGGTAAGTTATAGTCGCTTTCGCTCTGGTTTTTGGTGGAAAGAGGGAAGTCGTCAATTGAATCTGATTGGTTGATCGTCATCGTTGATGATTTGATGTTGGTGATCGTCAACTAACTGGCAGCTGATTGATGATGACCGTCGACTGACTGATTGTTTGAATGACTTGATTGATTGATGATCAACTATAACTGCTTGATGTTGTTGATGACCATCCACCACTGATTGATGACGACCATCTGAAAATCAGCTGATCGATGATGTGATTGCCGACTGATCGATGACGATGGTCGTCAACTGATGATGGCGATGATTATCAACTGATTGATGATGGCGATGATTGATGACTATTTCTCCACGACAGATATTAAGCGTTTCGATTATCGAGCTATGAACACCATCATCTATTATATACAGCACAGACGAGCAAAAAGAGTAAGTCGGAAGCAACCCGTTTTTGCATGCCGTTTTCTATGCTGCAGCGAGCAAGCAAAACCGAACGTCCAGCCCCGATTGTCGGCGGCTTACTTACTCGTAGAGCCATTATTTTTGTTGCTTATTATTATAGTGTCATCCCATGCTGCTTGTATTTTGCTGGATGCAAGAGCGGAAAGTAGGGGAAGTGGTATTCTATTATCTGGTCTGTCGATTTGAAAGCTGATTTGATGACGATCTGGAAGATGTGATCTGCTGTATGCGTTATTTGGTTATTTTTTTTTTTCATTTTTTGTTTCGAGCCCAGCTACAGAGAGAGAGGAGAGAGACGGACGCGTGTCTCCGCTCGCGCTTTTGGTGTTACAGCTGTTGCGTTTTTTGTTGTTGTTGTTGTTGCTAGGCTACTGCTTTTGCTTCGAGTACGTACGTGTCGAACTAAAAATGTGGTGTTCCATCGACAAAGGAGTTTACTTACAGTAGTTCGTGTCATCGTGTAATACGGATGTACCGTGCATTTTTTCCCCCCCCATGCGCTTCATCTGTATCTAACTATCTGTGTTTTACGTTTCGCGAGGGACACCACTCTGGTGGTGATCCAGAGGCTATAGGAACAGCTCTCGGGCTTTTGAACAGATAGTAGTAGATGCCTCGGCGACAATACAAATTATCTGGATTTTGTTTCATTTACTACTGCTGCTGTGTTTGTTGTGAGCTGGCGGTACAAAGCAACGCAGAAGTAGTCCTAGTCCAGAATGACACAATAATCACCTTCATACTATGGTTGGCCCCACTATAGGCAAAAGGGCGGTCTGACCTCTCTCGTCCAGGATTGGTCCAGTCAAAAGGTCTTTCAATGTCTGAACAAGCAACAAGAAATATTTTAATTTTTCTCCGGGGCCGACCCCCAAAAAAGTCGATTATAATAATAATAAAAAAAAACAGTCGGTCACGAAAAATGCAAGGACATTTTTTTCCCATAATATATATATATATTTCTTGGGTAAAGCGAGTTGTACGTAGCCCAGTGAACTTGCGCGGTCGACACCTATCTATTGGTACTATTACGGGGGACCATAGTAAATAGGACCAAATATCGTTAGTAAAAATAGCGAAATATATAGATTTGTGTATGGGCCGTAGGTTCTATTTAATATGGTCCCCCGTAATATATGTATGTTTTTTTCTGTTGACCACGCTGATTGATGAAGAAAAACAATGAAGATCAAAAACACCATTTTTTTCCCCACCGAAAAGGAATCGAACGAAAATCGAACGAAAATCAAACGAAAACCCAGGGATATCATTTCCGTTTCCTCCCCCGTTATAAACTTGGGCATGTATGTCCTATACTTGAATGGAATAGACAAAAGAACGTGAGACTCTGAGGGCGTTTGTCTCGGTCATGAGAAGCCTAAACAAGAAACGGTAAATATACCTTTCATGGTAAGTTATTGCTATTATTACTGCCATCCGACACAATGGGTATGGACGTAGCATGAGGATCATTCAACGTTGCTGGCCATCCACAAAAAATATCCCAAACGAACTAAAACAGCTAATGAAACGAAGAAAAGGAACCCTATCACCTACCGGTATCACGAATTGTGCGCATTACGCCGTGGTTCCACCCTACTACTATTATTGCGGGGGGTCATAGTAAATAGGACCTACGGTACACACACAAAGCCCCTATATTTACCTGTTTTTACTATCAATCCTATTCTCAGTTTGTAGAAGTGAGTCTCTGTTTTGGTAAATGCAAATAAATCTATCTGTCTGTCTGTCTGTCTGTCCGCAAGGCTTATATTTTCGAACACTTTCCAAATGGCCGATATAAAAGCTCGTTACAGATGAGATTCGTACGACGTATTCGACCCTTAGACCTATCTATGCCAATGGTACAGCGAAGTTGCAGTAAAAAGTTTGAATTTGAAGGATACCCGCCAAAAAAAATCAGAACACGCTTCCCATGGGCCACCTAAAAAAAAAAAAAATGTCCCTCACTTTTGGAAAAGCCCGAAAAAAAGGAAATCTGGGCCCGATGCTGGGCCAACATCGGCTTGAGAAAAACTCAGGCCGATCTTTGGTTCGAAGCGGCGAGATTCCGAGTCCTCGACAGACGTCGATCAACAAAACCAACGATTGCGTCATGAATTCTGAACGGAGTGCGCTCGTTAGGGGCTCCGACCCACCCTAGGGTCACCGTCTTCACACCACATGGCCGGTGTCATGTGGCGGGAGCTGACCCGGCGTGTGATAAAAACACATTTGGCCGCCGGTTTGCACAAAACAGAAGACAAAACTTCTCCACTCGTCTCGAATGGCAAAAAAATAGACTTATTTTCAGGTTGGGGAGGATACCGAAGGACGCCGCCGGCAAGCTCTTGCCCCCTAGAACATGAGTCGGCCTGATTTCTTCGAGCCCGTCATCCATACTACGACAGTACTTTGTCTTGCCCGCCACAAAGCGGGTTGGCCGTGGGCTGTGAGTCTATGTCGAGATCGAGCGTCTATCGTTGCACGAGCTGCAAGAAAACGTTTGTACTTCGCATTTCCATTCGCATACTATAGCAGGTCTCTTACAGCAGTACAACAGCAGAGATGGGTTACTTTTTACGGCACAACACCCTGCACTACGTATGAAAAAAATTCACCCGTCTCGAAGGGCAAAAGGGGGCTTTTTTTCAGGTTTGGGGGGATAACGTAGGACGTCGCCGGCAAGCTCTTGAGGCTTGCCCCCTCCAACATGGATCCACCAGATTTCTTCGAGCCCGTCATCTATACCTGTTGATCTTGCCCGCCACCAAGCGGGTTGGCCGTGGGCTGAGTCTATGTCTCGAGATCGAAGCGTCTATGGTCGTACTAGCTGAAATAATTTGTTTGTACTTTGCGTTTCCATTCGCATACTATTATAGCAGGTCTTTTACAGTACAGAAGCATGCAGCAGTGGATTACTTTTTGCGGCACAGCACCCCCGCACTACTCGTTTGTATGAAAAAAAAAACCCAGTACGACTACCAAATAATATTAATACGAGTACACTGCTTGTTGTATGTGCTTTGTCGGAAAAGTGCGCATGTCGTATGATAAAAAAAACAATTGACTGCTGGTGTGTAAACTAAAACTATCCAACAAGATACCTTTATCTGGGACGTCGCCCGGCTTCCAAAATCATTCGTACTACTCGTACTACACCCTGTACTACTGGGAGGGAAGAGGAGCGGGATGTTTGCATTATTTACTTGGTTTTCGAAATATTTCGTGCCTCGTACTAGGTATAATATTATTATTATGCTTGCCATCCGACAATGTGTAGTGTTGTTCTAATAAACGACTATAATAATAACAGAAAGTGAAGAACTCTCCAGAACAATAGCGCGGCAGTATCCTACGACAAATCAGAACTGATGTGACGCTCATGAAGACGACCACAACCAACATCCCTCCATCTCGTCCACCAAAAAACGACCACTAGTCCCCTCCTTAAGCACCCCCGAAGAAGTATACACCAAAAACCCGCTGTCCATCAAAATGGCTGGTGTATTACTGCTACACGCATGTTTCAACGCGCAGAAGGTCGTGCGGTGTTGCTGGTCTACACTGCTATCGGTAGTACCTAGGAGAGAGTCCCTGCCGTCTCGCTCTTCCTGCGGCTCTTCTACCCTATTCTCCAACCCTTCCCCCCACACACTATTACTACTTTTACTTCTCGTACCCCTGACCCTGCCACCTCCAACCGCAAGAGCCCAGTCCTTCCCCCCAAGCACTCCCGAAGAAGTATACACCAAAAACCCGCTGTCCATCGAAACGACTGGTTTATTACTAGTATATTATATTTATTTCTCTTGCCATCCGACAATGTGCAGCATGATCTTCAACATTGATCACTCACAACTTTCCCGAAAGAAGAAAACCCCCAGAAATGAAAGGAAACCCACGCACCAAGTCCACCCTCCTTCTGTGCCAACTTTCGGCTTGTCTACTCCATTTATTTGCTGTCCTTTGCTCCTCCCTTTTTTTATTGATTTTCCGATTCGGGAATGCAATCATGTAGCTGCTGTTTTTGTTGATACTCACTCGTGTTGGGTGCGGGAAAGTAAATGGTGGCAAGAAAACTGCTGTATGTAGATGATAAAATAGTTGTAAAGAGTGTGGAGGGGGGTGGGGGTGCTGGTGATCTCGGTCGATTAGCCTCTTCGTGCCTGTGGCACACGGGACCGACTGTCCATTTGGACCCCGGTACAGGTTTGCTCGCTTTGACAACAAACCACAGAATGTGAAACGCGTGCCACATACATACCTGCTATACTGTAGTTCTCGTACGGGTTGCGTCCTCCGTCCGTGTGATTTGGGCACGCTCATGGGCAAAACCAACGATAAAGCCGGCACGTTCTACCATTTTGCAAGCGGTAGCCCTTTTCAACAGGTTGTATTCGCCCGCGAACAATGGTTTTTGACCCCGCGATATAGTTGACACATTATTTGTTTGTTTCCGAGCGTGTTTTGCATGCTGTGTTCGCGTTTTTGTGTTTTTGATGGATTGACCCGCATGAGACCCTCGTTTCAAACAAACATACCTGGTAATATTTTTTTCGAGGATCTTGCTTTAATTTTTTTTTGTTTTTCGATTCATATTTGCAATCTGACCGAAGCAATTACAGTAAATAAATACGGCTGCGTTTTTCATGTATCAAGAGCAGAAGAGGCCAAGAACATGTGCGATAATCATGCAGTAGCGAGACTCACCAACAAACACGTTCTCACGTGCTGGTACGTCAAGATCCGCTGCAACATTTACTGGGAGTATTTCAAACATTTTCAGAGTCTTGGTGTGCCTGTCACGTTCAAACTGCTGAGCCGTGTGAGCTTTTATTAGAGGAGAGGGGAGACATTCTGCGATATAAAGATATCGGCAGACGTGCTTTCCCGCATACATCAGCGCCGTATGGACCAGGCAAACCACAACCTATTGATGGCCGTTGGGGGGTGGGGCGTCCTGCTCCCGCCGTGCTATCGTACTGCTGTCCTGGCATACAACTCTGTCCCGTTGTATAGAAACCGTATTTTACAATGAGGCGCGCGAGCGCGAAGCGCGAGCCTTTTGTTCTCGGTTTTCCAAGGAAGAAAAGCAGACGTTCAGTCTGACGGAGCCAAACCCCGCCCGCTGGGGTGCCGTCTGTGCCGGTGCCGACTGGTCTCTATCCACACTCGCACCAACTCCAACTGCGACTTCGCGAAAAAAAATGACAAGCGAACTGAGAACATCGAGGGCGATAACAATTTACTCTGTTCATGTGCTTTGTCGACCTCACCAAAGCCTATGAATCCGTCGACCGCACCCTCCTGTGGGCTGTCTTGGCTCGCTTTGGCGTGCCATCTACAATGCTCACCGTTATATTCCAACTTCACGACGGCATGCGAGCGTGCGTGCGGCTGGATGGCGGCGATTGCTCACATATGTTCGACGTGAAACAGGGCCTACGGCAAGGGTGTGTGCTCGCGCCATTGCTGTTCAACAATGTTCTTCACAGCGGGTACGCTTGGCCGCTGATAAAGCCATCACGGACAGCTTGGTGCAACTCCAACGAAAGCAGGAGAAGAAGAAAAGGAAGGGGGGGAAGGCACGGGCCGGACACGCCGACGGACAGGGGAATGATAAAGAGGCCCAGACACTGGGCTATGCTCTAACGCTGACGATGCGGGCATAGTATCGCGATCACCTAACGGCCTGGAGAGGATGATGACGGTGGTCGTGTCTGCGTGCGCCGCTTTCGGCCTGACGGTCTCGGAGGCCAAGACGGAGATAATGTGTCTGCAAACGAAATATGAGGGGAAGGTGCCGTTCACAGTCACCGCCGCCGGCCACGTGTACAAACAAACGACCGAGTTAGTGTATTTGGGCGGGGCTATCAGCGCAGATTGGACGAGCAGGTCGAGCTAACGGGTCGACTCCAGAGGGCATGGGCGTGCTTCGGGCGGTATAATATGGAAATCTATGATCGCCCGGGTGTGCGCCTACGCCTGAAGGTGCGAATGCTGAGAGCCGAGGTGATCGAAAAGTTGCTCTACGGTTGCGTTCCTTGGAGCCCGAGCAAGACTGATTACGGTAGGCTACAGGAGGCCCACCACAAGATGCTCCTCCGATGCATCGGGTGGCGAAAACGAAAGCGCGAAGACCACATCCTATCCTATGCTAGCGCGCTTCTCAGGACAAACTCTGACAGCGTTGAGACGACGGTACGCAAACGTAGGCTCTTGTTCGCGGGATTTGTGACACGCATGGGAGAGGAACGTCTGCCGAAGAGGGTGATGTTTGGGGAGATGGTTGGGGGTAAGGGTTACTCCGGAGGACAGGAGTGGAACTGGATGAGGTACCTTGAGGAGGACCTCAAGGAGTTCGGCATCAAGCTCGAAGGGTGGCGCGAGGCAGCACAGAAAGCCGGCAGATGGTTCCGACGGGTCGAGGAAGGGGCGGAGGTCTTCATGCGGAAAGGGCATAAGGATGACAAGGAGCCATCGGCAGAACGGCGTAGGATAGCTGCAACCACGACCTCAACCGTTGACGCCAACGCGCGTGCGCAGAAAGGCAGGGAAGAGGAGGGGGGCGAAAGGGGGACGAGGGGGAATGGGGGGGGGGGGGGGGGGGGGGGGAGGGGGGGGGGGGGCGATCTGCCCAACAGATTGAAGCCTGGGTATGGCCATCATCGTCATGATGCACTCCCTTCTTTGGGACCCAAGTAACTAGCATGGCGCCGCCTGTCGTGGGCAGCTTTGCGTGTCTGAATGCTCCAGTGTCTGTCTTTCGTATTATCTTTCCCCCCCGCCCGTGTTTGTCCCTTTTTGTCCCTTCTTTTCACCTTTCTTCTTTCCGGTTTGTACCTCTTTGTGTCTCTGTTTGTATCTTCCGTTTTGCTTTTTTGATTTTTCGCTATCTGCTTTTTTCTTTTTGCTTCGCTTCGTCTTCTTCTTCTTCTTCTTTTTTGTTTTTTGTTTGTCTGCTAGTCTCTTTTTTGCTTCCCTGGTGTCCTTAGTGGCGGAGTGCGTATGCTTGTTTTTTAAAATAGTTTTTGTCTCTGTTCTACACCCCTCGCGAAGCGTGCGAGCCTGAAATCTGCGAAAATTTGCGCATTCTCTTGTGTGTCCTTTCTTGATTTCTTGCTTCCTATTGCTTCCTTGCCTGACTTGAACTAATTTTCCTCTCTCTTCTTTTTTGGATGTGTGATTTTATTTTCGATTTTTGATTTCGAGTTTTCGACGTCGAGTTGTTATTTTCATCCTGTCTATTTTTTTCTGGGTAGTATGTGATCCTCTCGGTTTTTGTGGCGACTTGTACAGCGTGCCGCAGGTATCTGATACGTACGCGCGCGGACCGCCTTTTTTCATGTTTTTGTCTGAGGTGTAGATGTGCTTCAGTTATCGTGTGTACTACTCTTTGCTTGTTTAATTTTTTCACCGAGGTATTTCTTCCTCTCCAGAGTTATTGGAGCCTGTCCTGGGACCACGGACTGCATTTTGTATTGTGGCGATGAGTTAACGTGAGAACAACAACAACAACAATGGTTCCCCGTAATATTAATAATCTGCTGTTATAAGGCTTAGATTTTTCACCAGTAGCGCAACGGACAATTAATAAGACCTTCACAATATGGCGACAACGACAGAACACATGGGTCGTTGGTCGTGTGAGTTCGAATCTCACGTCCCCCATGGAATCGCTTTTAAAGAAAGGCGAGTTTCCTCATGTCAAGATCCTGAAAAATGCTTCTGGATCCCCAGCAATCGGAACCGCGTGTAGGTGTCACGCTTCGACCCGTATATCCGGTCCGTTCCAGGGGGGGGGGGAGTGTTACAAGGCTTAGAATGGATGGATAGGCGACCGGTTAACCTTAAGATCTCCACGCTGCACCACAATGTGGCATCTCCCAGTAGCCCATCACATCACATATGTATGCATCCACCGTCTATCTGTGCACCCCGCCAACTTCGCGGTACGCTTGTTTGGTTTTTCTCCGGTAGTAGTAGTAGTAGTAGTAGTAGTAGTAGTAGTAGTAGTAGTAGTAGTAGTAGTAGTAAAAGTAGTAGTAGTAGTAGTAGTAGTAGTAGCAGTAGTAGTAGTAGTAAAAGTAGTAGTAGTAGTAGTAGTAGTAGTAGTAGTAGTAGTACTAGTAGTAGTAGTAAAAGTAGTAGTAGTAGTAGTAGTAGTAGTAGTAGTAAAAGTAGTAGTAGTAGTAGTAGTAGTAGTAGTAGTAGTAGTAGTAGTAGCAGTAGTAGTAGCAGTAGTAGTAGTAGTAGTAGTAGTAAAAGTAGTAGTAGTAGTAGTAGTAGTAGCAGTAGTAGTAGTAGTAAAAGTAGTAGTAGTAGTAGTAGTACTAGTAGTAGTAGTAAAAGTAGTAGTAGTAGTAGTAGTAGTAGTAGTAGTAGTACAACAACGGTCTGACAGAAGTAACAAGAAAGTCCCTCTATAGAACTGTTATCGTACTCTGCTATATTATTATTTCACGTTGCCCTCCGACAATGTACAGCATGATCTTCAACATTGAGCACTCATAACTTTCCCGAAAGAAAAAAAACACGGAAACAAAAGGAAGCCCATGCACCAAGTCTACCTCCCTTCCGTGCCAACGTTCGGCTTGTCCACCCCATTTGCTGTCCTTGCTCCTTCCTTCTCATTACGTTATATTCTTAAATCGTAAGCTGCATCCAAAGCTCCATCCCCACCCCATCGGTGTGGGTCTGTCGTCCCTCCCCCCCCCCTGTTCCTTCTTCCTTCTTGGCTGTTACCTGGTAAATTATTATAGAGCAGAGCCCGTATGCGCCACGGCCAACAATACTGGCGCTATACTTCGCACACTGGCACACTGGTGTTATCCCTTTCAATACCGAAGGCTCGTTCTGACAACAAACTATAACGGGGGACCAGAGTAAATAGGACCAAATATCGTTAGTAAAAATACCGAAGTACCGTAGGTCCTATTTACTATGGTCCCCTGCAATAATCACAATTGGCAGGGCCTTCCCTGGGATTAATCCCGCGGGCCGTGGAATCCCGGCGAATCAACCTTGACAGACTGACGAATGAGGAGTAAGCAATGACAAAGCACCGTAAGAAAAGGATAAAGTCACGGCGAAGCGAATGACGGTGGTGTAGTTCTTTTTTCACGAAGCAGAAAGCGCGGGGTATGACGGCGGGAGTTTTACCGCGGGGATTTGGTTCTATATTTCCAAGCGCTTTGTCCCCGCAGCGGCAGTGCTTAAAAAATTCGAAATTTAAATGTTACGGGGGACTAAAATAAATACCTGGTAGGGCCTATACGGTGCACACAAAAACCTATACCGGTAATATGTTTAGCTGTTTTTACTGCTGTAACAAGATTTGGTTCTAATTGTTATGCCCCCCCGTAACAATAGGGCGAGTAGACATAAAAGCTTAACCCTTTTGCAGGACTGCAGTTTCGTGTGGGGGGCTTGAGCCGTGTAGACCTGCTGTCTCATTGCGGGGGCAAAGCACCTGGAAGTATAGGGTCATATTTCGGGGTATATGCTGTAAGGATTGCCGTGATGGGCTAGGTAATCGATCGAATCTTTTACCTCTATAGAGCTCGGTATGTAACACATTCGCATAGGGTTTGAACCCTACTTCGAAGGTTTCTTTGACAGAAACGCTTGCTTGCGCGTGCGTCCCTAAAAACACATCTCCCTGGCTCCCCAGGTAGTGAAACGAAGCGGATAGGGATAGGTCAGCGTACGGACGTATACGGTTACGGACACCCCAAATATCCCGCCGTTCAGAGGGGGGGGGAGTGTTATACGGAAGTACCCTGGGCTGGGTAATCGATCGATTTTTTACCCGCATATATATATAGCTCAGTAGGTAACACCTTCACAGGCACGTACACTGCATGAAGTAGCATTAAAAAACGTTCACCCGTGCATCAGGAATGCACTCCCATTGTAGTGGGCACAGATACACCGGGAGTTGGTATCATATTTAGGCTTTTTTTGTACGGTGCACTCTCAAAGGGGTCAATTTACCCTGTTAGGGCTACTGCACTCTCGTTTGGGGGGAAAACTTCTCATTTTTTTTTGAGTGATTTTTCCCTGAAACGGGACTGGTGCAGTGTAACATAGCGCTATTACGGGGGACCATAGTAAAAAATAGCCCCAAATTTTGTTAGTAAAAATCGGCAAATGTTTAGGTTTTTGTGTATACCGTAGGTCCTATACTTAGCATGCTCCCCCCGTAATATTATAAGTTATTATTGTGACAGTCCTAAAAGAGTCAAGTGCCCAAAACGAGACTGCAGCCTTGCTACGAAGGGTTGACTTGACCTTTTCAGGCTTGCTTACCAATCCGTCGCAGGATAGACAAAGCAGAGCATCGCCCGACTGTTCCTGCGCACGGCGTTTTCCGGGCCTACCTGCGCGCTCTCACCCCCTTGTGGACATGTGACCCCCGCGTGTCCCCGAGTCAACACCGCCTCCACAAACAACGAATTCCGCACGTACATAAAATAGAGTTGCACCCCGGCCTCAAAATTTGGAACCGGGTACCCGACCGGGTGGGGGACGGTTGAGGCGGAACCGGAACCAGGTACCCGGGTCCCGGAAGACACGGGTACC
Organism: Nereocystis luetkeana; assembly: GCA_031213475.1. Taxonomy (NCBI): domain Eukaryota; class Phaeophyceae; order Laminariales; family Laminariaceae; genus Nereocystis; species Nereocystis luetkeana. Next base: position 1,883,345 of record JARUPZ010000022.1, read on the forward strand.
CGGGTACCCGGGTTACCATACACTATTTGCTCCCCTTTTAGCGTTTGAGCGGCGGAGGATGAGGCCGGCACGGGTATTTGGGTACCCGTGTACCCGAGGACCCGGGTTGCCATACACTATTCGCTCCCCTTTTTGCGTTTGAGCTGCGGCGTGGTAAGGCGGACACGGGTACCCGGGTACCCAGATTACCATACACTATTTGCTCCCCTTGTAGCTTTGGAGCGGCGGCGTGGTAGGCAAGGCAGGTATTAGTAGGGGTATTCTCTATTCTCGGTCTGTAGTCTGCAGGGGCGAGAGGCGAGAGTCTAGAGGCACAGCCGCTGGAGGGTAAATCAGCGTATACCCCAGTCTTGTGGCCTCCATATAGAACAATTGACGGGTACCCGGGTACCCGGGTACCCGGGTACCTGAGGTACAAATACCCGCGGTTCCGTGAGTTGGACCGGGACGGTTCCGACGGTTCCGGGTATACCCGTCACCGGGTACCCGGTTCTCAGTCAGACGGGGTACAACTCTAAAATAAAATAGATAGACCTTGTGCATAGATATATACCAGGTACATAATATACGAAGTATACGTTTCCTTGGTTTCCGGGGATTTTTTTTCTTTCAGGAATAATAATGTCTTGAGTGATCAACGTTGAAGCTCATCATGCTGCATGCACATTGTCGGATGGCAAGCATTGTATAATAATAATCCTACATTACCGCCTCTTGCGATTTGCCTGAAGCCGTGAATTAAACAGAGTTCAAGGACGACCGAGAGGTTCCAAGACCGACCGCCGAGCAAGATTCAACTTCATATAGAATAGACAAACGGGAGGTAGGCTTTTGGTGCATGGGTTTCCTTTTGTTTCCGAGGTTTTCTTCTTTCGGGAAAGTTGTGAGTGATACATGTTGAAGATCATGCTGCACATTGTCGGATGGCAAGACAAATAATAATAATAGTAATAATAATAGTAATAATAATAGTAATAATAATAGTAATAATAATAATAGTAATAATAATAATTATAATAATAATAGACAGGCGACCTTCCCATTTGGGGTTTGCCTTTCCGAGGAGAGAATGATGATCGATCTTGTTATTTTTTTGTTTTGTTTCAAGACATGCATGGGTGTGTTTCCCGCAATTTAGTTTTTTTTTGTTTTTTTTTGGCAAGAGAAAACCTGTTTTGTTTACGCGATATGCTCCAGATTCGCCAAATAATCCGGGGGCCAAACTGTTTTGTTTTTGTTACTGCATTGTTTGACTTTTTTCATTCTATTTTGTCCCCGTGAGGTATTGCTCCGCTTTTGTTTTTTCTCTCATAAATCCGGAATTACTATCAATAAGTAAGTAAGTGTGCTGGACCTTTCTCCACCCTTCACCTACAACAGTCGCATATAAAACACACACCCGATATAGACTGCCAATTGTGAACGTGTACACTTAAAACCTATACCATACCCAAACCCCATCTTGAAACAGTCTCTACATGCATTATCTGTGTACCATCAATCAATCCATTCTACATGCCTTAACTCCCATGTCACCCGCCAGCCACACTGAATACTCCTGCCTCCCACATTCATATTTTTTTTTTACTCCGCGTCCCCTCCCCACTTTCGTCCCCTTTTGTCCTGCCTGGCTGAATCCCCCCGGCCACTCGCTGCATTGGAAGCTAGAACTCTCGAAACCGTTCAATCTTCCACCCCGGTTTTTTTTTGAGCCTGCGCTGTGACGACGGATTCCCGGTTATTATGGGCATGAATGAGTCAATCTGAGAACAACAACAAATAGTTGGGAAAGCCCATCATCCCATTTTTCCTTGTTCGTGGAAGATTGAACAGAGGAAAATCTGGGGCCGGCCTGTGGAGAGGTACTGAATCGTTGGCATGCTTGAGCAGAGGGGATGGGCAAGAGGTTCATAGAGTTGATGACGGGTGCGGTTGGTTGGACTATTATAGGAAGACAGGCTGGGAAGGGTGGACGCAGTCAGGAAGAACCTCATCTATCGTACTGTAGTACTCTTCTACTCCTCGTGGGTGTGTGTGCGCGAGCCGGGGTTTGATGTCCTCCAGGAGGTCGTCGAGTTGGAAGAAGAATAATTGCATTGTTTGACTCGATTGACTTTGTTTTTTCCAGTTGTTTTGGAGCCTGCACTGCTGTGACCACGGACTCGCGATTTTGGACATGTGTTAATCTGAGGCCAACCATAATTTGAAAACCAGGATCGTTCCATTCTTTTTTGCTCGATTTGGCTGAAGCCGGGCTCTGTGACCGAGGTTAGCATATGACAGACCGTCGTACGTTTCTCCAGATAGATCCGCCGAAAAAAGCAACCAAAACCTGTGCGTTCGGAAGAATCGAAAAGGAAACCCGATGAAGAATCCTAAGAGGGAGCAACGACGAACAAGCGGGTTCTCTGCGAGTTGTGTGGCATGTGGGGTGCCACCGAGATAATTCACATCTAGGGGAGGCAGATAGATCATGTACAGATCATTCCCACTCCATAGTCCAGATAATTCAGGGTAGATTGATCTGTATGATCAGTACGATCTACCTCATGTTGCCGGGATGGAACCCACATAATCTGTACGATGTAGCGCATGTCTCCTGTGTTTTATCTGTGTTATACATATCCTGCATGCAGCACGACATATCTAGAGGCTACTGTAGGATCTCGACAATCTATTAAAAAAGATGCCGATATCGTGATCTGTCCAACGTGTACAAAAGCTAGTGCCTCAGTCATCGTCATCATCATCGTCATATATCATCAACAACAACATCACCATCAACATCATCATGATCATCATCGTCATCTATCATCATGATGGTCATCATCATCGTCATCTATCATCATCCTCCTCATCATCATTATCATCAACAACAACATCACCATCAACATCATCATGGTCATCATCATCATCATCATCATCATCATTATCACCACCATAATCATCATCACTATCATCCTCACCCCTCCCCATCATCTCATCATCAGTCTCCTCCTCACGTTCACCAGCGCGATTCATCTTGACGACCATTGAAAACTACCATTCTGTTTCGGCTGCAAGCCGTGTTCAAAGACAAAGGCTTTCACCGCCAAGAAAAAGCTCTACCGCCGACCGACACTCAAAACGCAAACGATCCTCCCCACATCGTTGAAGCCATAACCAACTTGACAACCATGACTGTACTGGCAGCAAGTTTCCTCTCTATCCTGCTCGAGCTTATAGCAGCGACAGCTCTGATGCCATTGATACCGGTACGGCAGCAGTAGCAGCTTCACGGTAGGGTTCGGAGTAACCACCCGGGCGGATGTCTCCTGCACCAAACTCCTGCCCGCGACCCAATCAGTACCCCTGACACGAAATACGACAACACACCCACATCATAGGGGCGAACTTTCAAACTGGTGTGCAAACGCCGATCAGGGTATCTATTTCAAGGAAAGGTCTCGATTACTTCCAAGCATATAGATATCGCAAATAACTGGTGCGCAAACGCCGAGCAGGGTATCTATTTTAAGGAAACGTCTCGAATACTTCCAAGCATATAGATATCGCAAAAAACTGGTGCGCAAACGCCGAGCAGGGTACCAGGTATCTATTTTATGGAAAGGTCTCGATTACATAGATGTCTCTAAAATATTTCCAAACGCCCACCATTTTTTTTTTTCGTTGTGTGGGCTTTTTCCCCTCAAGACATGTCTTTGGACAAAAAATCGGCGCCCGAAATTCCCTCGAGGCGGGTGTGCTATTTTGTAAGTCTATGGCAGCGTTGGAGAAGGTCTTCGGGTGGACAAAGCACGCATCCCGCGTCAGCTCCTGCCCCCAAGACGCAAACCGTTCTGACACAGCGACAAGCGACAAGGAGCAACTGCTTGCGTGGAACTGCTGTACCTACCCCATCAATCCCTGGCGAAGACCCTGATCGTCCTGTACTGCAGCACTAGGACTAACTCCTTGAGTGAATGCCTCCTCCATCATCAACTCCTGGCCAAGACCCAGGTCCGCTTTCCACGGTGATGACGACAGGGAGCAGCCACTCGCGCGATCTACCTACCCCCATCAATCCCTGGCGAAGACCCTAATGGCCCTGAAGCATTACTTCTCGAGTGAATGCCTCCTCCATCGTCAACTCCTGCCCAAGACCCTACCGTATGCCACAATCAGTGCAACACATCCGTGAAAACCGGGGACGAATTTCCGAGCCGCGTTTCTCCAAAGCATGCCTTAAGGGGGGGCAAAACACACAAGCCAAAACAGTGCGATTTTAGAACCATCTCGTCGAGATATTTCCCCATAGTACGCATCGCTCGGCGTATGCGCCTTCCCCACTGTCCAGAGGAAATCAGCTATGTATAGTGTACATATAGTCTCGGTGGCATTCGCCCGAGGATGCGTGTGTTACCGTATGCGGGTGGGTAACCACTATGATCGGAAAGGTAAGCTCCGTTTGATGGTAAAATCGTACGTGAAACGATGCTTACATTGGCGGTCAGAGTAGCTACCACCTACCACGGTAACCGCCCAAAACGCCGTCAACTCGTACCCAATAACGGGCCCTAGTGCTCATCTTCCTTCGCGCCATCATCGGCTGCTGCTGCTGCTGGTGAATACCCCAGTATCACCCGATACCATACTCGTATGTACCATTTGGAGTAAGCTCTCGGGTGGATGCATCTCCTTCGTCAACTCCTGCTCCAAGGCGCTACTCGTCCTTTATGGCGGAGTTGGAGTGAGTCTTCGGGTGGCGTATTGTTTTGCACCGTCATGGCCGGGGGGGGGGGGGGGGCGGGAGAAAGGTACGCAACGAGCCAGAACGGGAGTGGCAAGGGTGGGTAGAAAGAGTTACAGTGTAACGTTACGGGGGGGGGTATACAGAAGCAGTCAAAACCAAACATGTTGCGAAAACACGTGGAGATACATGGTGTTTGGGCCCATGGCGAGTTCTGTTCACTGTGTGCTATTTTGACCCTCCCGAACAGTCAGAGTGTTTTCAACGAACGACAAAAAAAAAAGAAGATAACCCGTGACAGTCTCTAAACAAGCGTTAAGTCAAGCTCGTACTCCGGAGTATTCACGAGCGAAAAGCGATTTTTATCGTTTAACGCGGTGCCGAACAAAAAAAAGGGTGGGTGACAAAAAAAAAAACATGGCTTCAAACCAGTCGGATTTGCAGTCAGTTGGAAATGGTGTTATCAGCACGTTCGCAAGAGCTTTTGCCCCGAAAAATGTGCGAAACTGCTGTTTCTCGCCTCGGAATGACTTGGAATTTTCTCCAAGACCTATCTAGAGCTGTTTCCCGCTTCTCCATGCGCCCAGTTGCAGGAAATCACCTTCGGTACTTTTCCGATTCAACTGGTCAAATACGATTACGATCAGGGATCGGATCGGAAAAAAACGTTTTTTCCGATCCAATCGGGGATTGCAGTCGTATTTGACCCAGTTGGATCGGAAAAGTACCGGAGGTGATTTCCTGCAACTGGCCACCTGGAGAAGCGGAAAATAACAGCTCTAGATAGGTCTTGGAGAGAAGTCCGAGTCATTCTGAGGCGAGAACCAGCAGTTTCGCACATTTTTCGGGGCAAAAGCTCTTGCGAACGTGCTGATCACACCATTTCCAACTGACTGCAAATCCGACTGGTTAAGAAGTGGGCCGAGGGGCCCATTTCTAGGAAAAAGGGTTCGTGAAGAAAAAAAAAAAATGGCTTCAAACTCCTACTGGTGTGAAATGGGGGCAGAGGAAGTGCACACGAGTCCCCGCTAAAAAAAGCTAGAAAAAAGCTAAAAAATATTTACCTCAAGTTTTTTCCTTGAATTTTCTTCCGCGTGTGACCTCGCCGCCACGATGGCCTCCGCTTGCTTCAAGGCCACGGCTCTCGCGCGCTCACGGTCTAGCACCGCTCGCCGTTCGGGCCTGTTGGCGTGCTTGATCGACTGTTCGCTAGTGGTGCATCGTGCCAGGTGCAGGCACGCAAGAGGCATCGCGTATCGCCACGCGAAGAAAGAAAACCGACCAAAGGGGGGGGAGGGGGGGGGCGTACTCATTTGTTGCTTGCCTTAAGTCATTTTGACCATTGGCCACCCATCCCTTTCGAGACGGAGCACCGTTCCTACTCCTAATAGAGGGGGAGAGCGGGGGCAGCATTTGCGGAAGGTTGGCGGGCTTCATCGATCGTTGGTTTTGGTAAGAAACTATTTCAAGCGAAACATTAACGCGTGTACAGCAATTACGGGGGGCCATAGTAAGAAGGACCTACGGTACACACAAAAACCTACATATTTACCTATTTTCACTAACAATATTTGGTCCTATTTACTATGGTCCCCCGTAATAGTAAGACCTCTATATAATGCCGGCATCATATGCGCCAGCCAACATTACCGGTACTATAACGGCAAGCGGCAATATATACTCCGCACACCGACACACTGGTCAGCCTCATATCAGGTATGTGCCAAGTGTATCGCCATTCAGGGCAAAATCAAAACGGACCAACTTGAACGGATACGTGGTTCGGGCCTGCGTTATTAATAGCGCGCTTCATCGACTGTTCGCTGGTAGTATATATTTACAGTAATACAAGGCATATGTATATATGTAAAGAACATCGAGTGGTGCCATATATTGTCATGCGACAAGAACACGAAAGGAAATGGAGGGGGGGGGCGGGGGGTATACTGGATATCATGCATGGCCGTAGTGGTATGATCACAGACCCTCGCGTCCCTACAATGCCGGAACGGACCCCGTCGGGTTATCACCGACCAGGCAGACCTCGCTTGCAAAAAAAAGAGCGAAGCGCCGTGAGGTATTCGGCGAGTCGCATGAAGGTTGAGCCGCATCCTACTAAGAACCGCCTTGTACGGCGGATTTGCACGTGGATAACAGCTTCAAATAGTTACTTTATTTCCCGGTGTGGCCATTTCCAGAGACAGCAATAGGGGTACTACGTAACTGTCTCCTGGGTGCCTTGCCATAAACACTACGAGAAACGATAATTCCCCACGAAAGGAGTAAGGGTTCTCCACCCCGCAAAAATGATCAGTGGCTCGATCGCCAGCTGTGACCCGACCGCCAAAATAATAAAAATATAGGGTGCCCTGCTTGCCTGCTGTATCTCACGTAATGAGCGGCATGTTCTACAGAAGTGTGGGTGCCAACCTATATATAATATTAACGGGGGGGGGGGGGGGGGTACTCGATAGGAGAGATGTACTCGATCTCATGCATGGCCGTAGCCGTATGACCATAGACCCTCGCATCCCTACAATGCCGGGACGGAGCATGTCGGGTTTTCACCGACCAGGCAGACATTGCTTGCACCAAGCGCGAAGCGAAACGTGAGGTGTCTGGCGAGTCGCATGAAGGGTGAGCTGCATCCTCCTAAGAACCGCTTGTGAGGCGGACTCGCATATGGATGACAGCTTCAATGAGTTAATTTAATTCCCGGTTTAGGCATTTCCAGAGACAGCCATGGGAGTACTAACGGGGGGGGGGGCGGAAGGGAGAAGAAGGTTTTCGTGTTTAACCGATTTTTCGCTGTTATACAGTATGAAATACCAGGTAGTATTGCTGGCATCTGTGGATCGCCATGGGAGGATGAAGAAAAAAAAAAACGAAAGGACGAGAATGGACAAAAAACGACAGAGATGAACGAGCAAAAAGAGCGGGGGAAGAGATGGGCCGCATACGCTGGAGCACGAGAACAACGGCGCACAATTAAAAGAATTATTACCGCAAAAAACTACATTTTTTTTAACAGGTCAGGTCGAACCTCGCGGGTCGGGTTGGGTCAGGCCACGTCGGCTCAGGTCGGGGTCAGGGGGACCTGGCCTAACCCGTGAGATTTTGAAAACCTACTGACCCGAATTGACCCGACCCGACCCGACCCGTGAGAGTAGGTAGACCTCCTGAACCCGACGCGCGGATCGGTTTACGACCCGTGAAGATCCCTGCCAAAACATAACCCAGAGCAGATAAAAGTCAAGCATCTTCTCCCAGACAAGGTGGTTGCTGCCTTCGACTGCTCTATACGGGCGATAACTACTGCTGTTGCTCAAATTACTACTGCTGTAACGACCACTGTGCACCAAGCAGCGGCCGATAGCGCAATCGTCATTTGCACTCGAAAAATTCTTTCGGGCTTTCGTTTATGTATCGAGATAATCTACAGATATTCGACCCCCTCTTGATGATGACCTCGATCGTTTCAGAGTAAACGCCTTCCTGATCTGTATGACCTAGGGCCTGAGTGAGAGCCATATATGGTTTGCAGGATCTCGGGGGTGCGTCCCGGATTTGATCCGTACTACACAGATCCTGCACAGCACCTCAGAACGGCAGTTTAGGATCTACTGTAAATGATCTATCTGTAGATTGATCTACTGTAGATCGTGATCTGTAACGATGAATTGCTGATTATGAGTACCCACGAAGTGAGTACTGCTGTAGTACGAGCGTTCCTCACTTTTGCCGCTTCCGCCAACGCCGCCGCACCGCATCCTTGCAGTTGTACCACACCACCGCCAGGAACACAAAGCTCCACCCGTGGGTCGCCAGCAAGCCTGCCACGAAGTTCACCACCGCATCGCTCCTGTCTGCGATGCTCATGGCCTCTTCTTGCATGCCCTCCGGGCCATCGCCAGCACCCTGATCAGCATCGCCCATTTTCAAGAATTTCCCGGCGCAAATAACGCCTTGGATCCGTTGGTAACCCGCCCGCCCACCAGAGGGTGGGATTTTTATACGATACCAGGTATACGATACCTGTGGCACGAGTGATGAACATCGAACCGCGAAACGACCGCGAAAAAAAAGAGGACGGAAAATCGATGCGAAGAATATGATATCGAGCACGAAACAGCAAATCGGTTCGATTTGGGCGTTCGGTTCGTACGAAAAAAAAAACAAAAAAACGCCCACCTGTGGTATGATGGCAGGTATGATGACACCCTGTGGTATCAATGGCGATGGATATCGAACGACAATCGATTTCGATACGAGAAACGCAAAAAAATACTACCCCAGGTATAAATATAAACAATATCGATATTATTAGGCTTTTCGATATCCGATGCACGGTTGACGAAACTTCAACCTTCCGCTCTATGTATGATATGGTACATGATACCTGGTGCATGATACCAGGTACCAGGTACCTGCATACCTGGTAAGATATAAGATAAACTGCGGTCAGGCCCACCAGCAAGAAACTCCTCCTGCTGCTGTACTCCCAATCGGAGCAAGCCTTGCACTCTTACCATGACAGCACCCTTTACTGCACGCCCAGAGCAACGGTATCAGGTACCAGTATATCGATACGAGTATCAGACATGGAAACTTTCGATGCTGCTATACGATATCCAACACTAAACCTGGTACATTCGTGAAAAATAAAATAGGACCTGGTCGTACTATTTACGGGGGACCATAGTTAATAGGACCACATATTGTTAGTAAAACTGGTTAAATATATAGCTTTTTATGTATACCATAGGTCCTATTAACTATGGCCCCCCGTAATATAAATACAACAGCAGTAATTGCTGTACCTGATACGTACGTATAGACGCTACCAGGTACTATTACGGGGGACCATAGTTAACAGGACCTATGGTGTAGATAAAAACCTGTACATTTAACCAGTTTTACTAACGAAATTTGGTCCTATTAACTATGGTCCCCCGTAATAGGTAACCCGTCTATCTGATTTCAAGACGAGCAAGTGGAGCAACACAAGGCAACAGCGGGAGGATTTCGTTGCTCATGCGCAAGGGCTTCACGCCTTGTGAGGGAATCATGGCGCACAGCTTGAGGCGTGTGGGTTTATTACTGACGGCATACCCGGAGATACTGCGCTCCGTAAGTTGAGTCGGCGGGGACACGCAAGCTGTGCCCGTCACACTGCTGTCACAGCACACGCGCAAAGCGAAGGGAATACGAATAAAACAAAAAGCAGAAACAGCAGCAGCAGCAATTTTCTAACTATTAATAGCAACGGTGTCAGGCTCTATACACAGCTAGCTCTGTTGTTGTGTTGCCCGCGTGCTCTCGTCTCACCGCTGCGAGTAGAGCTGAAAGTCCGCTTAGGTGTAAATCAGCGAATCGCCATGCGATATGCAATGACAATGACAACAAAGACCTTTTGCGCCGACGGAGTATGTTCTTGAACCCGCGATGGTAGTTTTGTATTTTATGAATGGCGTTACGCACTAGGGAATTCGTTGCTTGTTCGTTCGCAGAGAGCCGGCCGGATCCCCACACCAGAACCCACTACCTACTGCAGTAGCTTAAGTTGCGAAGCACCCCCCGGATAGACACGGCGAAGCCCGCGCACCACTACTTGCAGCATCATGAAGCTTGCGATTGCAGTCACGACCGCCCTGTCGCTCCACGAGGTATCCCATGGCTTTGTGGTTCCATCTGCCCCGCTCACTATATCCTCCGCCTCAAGTAGAGCTGCGCGAAGCAACACTTGCGCCCTGAGCATGAAAGCAGCCCAGCCTAGCGGTATGTCGTCGACCATGCCCATGGATCGCAAGAACATGCTGCAATCTGCCGCGCTAGCGTTCGGCGCGGCCCTGGCCACCGGCAACCCCTCGCAAGCCTCTGCTGCTACGGCCGTTGACTACGGAAAGGTGAGCGCATGATGATCTCGTTGTTCTTGGTACAGCAGAAAAAAAAAAGCGAAAAATGCACACCAAAAGAGAACCAAACAAACTACTTGGAATTTGAGTGGACTTCTGAACACGGGATATTTCTCACCCTGGCAGTCTGGATCACCACACCAAAGATGTCGGGAGACAGCCCTCTTACCCCTTGGCAGACACCGTCAGACAAAGGTCTTGACAGACAGCCATGACAGCAATAACCCGGGGACGCTACGAAAAAAAAACGGTTTTCCGGAAACGCCTGAACATATTGTCGAACGTAGTGTGTGTTTCCCGTTCCTGTATTCTTGTTTTTTTCTTTTTTCGGCATTTTTTATGTATGTCCGAGTCCAATATACAGAAAAATGCAATTGAATTGCAGAATCTCGATAGTTGAAAAAAGCTCCAAATAAAATGAGTAAATAATGCAAATGTAGCTGCACGTAAAATAAATAAATACCTGGTAGGGGTTTCCACGCTTGTAGTGAGGCTTTTTCAGCCAGGGGGGGTAGGGGATATATGTCTAGACAGATGGATCTACCTTGACAGACACCTTGACAGAGAGACATTTTGACATTGACGTTTAGTCTCCTGACATCTTTGCACCACACACCACACAGTAGGATTTACTAGTAATAGTCAATGTTGGACCAAAACAGCCACGCTGTCTCTGCGTATTCGTACAGCAGCAATACGTACGCGACAGCAGCTGGGGGCGTATCGTAACAGCCTCCAAGGAACACGGGAACGAGCGGAACGGAACGAGGCTGCTCGTGGTCATTCGTTCCGTTCCTATTACCGATAGCAAAAAGACGGAGGACCTTTAACAATCTGGGAGAAGGGATCTTTAGGTTGGTAGGCTGTTCGGATGTTTTGGTTCCTGTTGGAAACAAGGCACGGGCGAAGACCCAACCCAACCCCTGACTCTAACCCTAACCCTAACCCTGACCCCAAACCGCAGCCGAAACGGGCCAAAAATCGCCATAAACGAGGCTACGCCGAGTTTGCATCGAACCAGGAAAATTCTCAGATGCGGAGGACGATTCCGAAGTGCAGACCACGCTACACATTTTTCGAGTAAAAAACATCCCTAAAGATCCCTTCTCCCAGACTGCTAAACCTACTCAAAAGACGTGTTTGGGTCCATGCAGAATCCTGGGCCTCGCCAGGCGAATCGGCACGAACGGTATGTTTTGCACGTGCCAAAGGAAATTGGTTTCCACATCCATCTTCGGTGGAGTCCGTCTTCCATCAAATCATCTGCTATTTGTTCCCGTTCGGTCGGGCCGATCGGTCCTCCCAAACAAGAAAATGGGGTGCAACACTTTTTCTTCCTCTTCCTAGATACCTGGTATACTATTTTTCTCGGGCTACACTGAATCTATTCGTTCCCTTCCCCTACTACCAATCAGCGCCAATTCACGCGGCAAATAAAATTCCATTCGGTTCGTTCCAATGCTCTCTGAGAGGGGGGTTAACCCTTTTAGAACCGCAGTCTCGATTCGGGGACAAACCACTCAAACTTTAAGTAGGTTGTCCCCAAATCGGGACTGCGGTTCTAAAGGGGTTAAGACACGCCATGAGGAGGAAAACATTCTTAGGGATCGGGAACCGATATGAGAATAATATGCAGTTTTTGTTGTAGAGAAAGTCGGCGTTATGATTCATATTATTTGGTTTGAGTACGCAGCTGGGCCAGGGCTCGCGGCCTACATAGGTGTCGACGTTGATACGGGCTGTTTTAGGCTGTTTCTTATGCGGTTAGATTACGAGCTTGAGGCTGTTTCCTACCAGGTATGCGGTTAGATTTCAAGCTTCAGATTTGTATTTTTCGATCCAAAAAATGAAATCATCTGCGTAGTATGCATGCAGTCCACGTACACAAAATCCGACCGGATTTTTTTTCGATTTGAGAATCCGATGGCCCAAGCCGTCAGATTTTCGTCCAAAATCCAAAATCCGACGACCTTCGATAGGTCCAACAGATTTTCGAATCGGAAAAATGGCATTGTCTCTAGATTCAAGATGTTATCCACGACAGCGCAAGCAGCAGCAGCAGCAGCAGCAGCAGAACGATCGTGGTGCCCCCGGTGGGTGGCGACATGGCTTCGCACCCGACGCACAGTCGGCAGGCGGCGCGCCTATCCGTGGCCAGACTACAGTCGGCTGGCGCGGGCTCGGGCCTAGCGACCAAGAAAAAACCACTCGGCGCGCCCCTCTCTGTGGATTCGTGCTAGTAGACGACAGCAGCAACAGCAGCAGCAGCAACAGTAGCAGCAACAGCAGCAGCAGCAGCAGCGTTCAGTCACAAAACGCCAAGACAGATTGACTCTACGTAGCTACGTAGCGCACTCGGCATGCCTCTTCGCCGCTAGACCAGAGACTATATATGCGTGGGCTCGGACGCTTGGATCCTACTCGTACGCGCAGTGCAGCGCACTCGGCGCGTCTTTTCGCGGCGCCGGACCGGACCGCGACAACAGCAGTTGGTCTCGCCGTTTGCTGGAATATCTGCACGAACATTATTTGATTTTGCCGCATAGATAGGGAGCGTGTTTCGATTTTGCCAAGTTCACATCTGAAAATGCGATCGGGCCAAGATCTGAAGCTCAAAAATCGAACCGCATAGGAAGCAGCCTTAACCCTGCCATAGGACTGCACTCCCGCTTTGAGGACAAACCACTTGAATTATAAGTAATTTGTCACCAAGAAGGGAGTGCAGGGCCAAAAGGGTGTACAGGTTTTCCAAAAGAAAGTGCGGCGTTCCTCGCTGAGCACAAACGTTATTGCTCGTATTACGGGGGACCATAGTTAACAGGACCAACTATTGTTAGTAAAAAATGTTAAACATATAGGTTTTTATTTCTACCATAGGTCCTGTTAACTATGGCCCCCCGTAATAGCTGTAATTTCTAAATTTTCCTTGAAAAAATTCAGCCTGAAATTATTTACTCCCAGCACATGTCCCGCACCCGCTACTGCTTGTACAAGACAAAGAGTAGTACAGCAGGACGCCGGGTGGAAAAGAAGGAAACTGACCCAGCAGGCTGGATTCTTTCATCAAGAATGGGGGCGGTACACACTACTACTACGGGGGGCCATAGTTAACAGGACCTATGGTACACATAAAAACCTATATGTTTAACCATTTTTACTAACAATATTTGGTCCTGTTAACTATGGCCCCCCGTAAATAGCCGCATTTTCCTGGGACTATCACCTCCCATCTTCTTATTTTCCTGTGACTATCAGCCCTGCGTTTCGTACTGCTCGTTTTCTTACGTACTATTGTAGTACTGTATGGATAGGTGTCCTGTGTGATATCATCTATCTCTTCTTGCTTCCGTCTGGTCTTCTCGTGACGTCCGCACGTTGGTCCATCGGCTGGGTATGTCGTAGGACTGATCGTGCCAGCGAACAGCAACCTTGTCATCGGGACTCGGCCTGCGCCCTGAGCTCGTGTTTGCTCCGTTTTTCTTTTCTCTCGTTTTTTCCTTCGTTTTCTTCTGTTTTTTCTTGTTTCAGTTCCCTCTTGCTGTTTTTCTTTTTTCCTTCAAGAATGTACATGATATACCATGGATACGTTCCTGGCGCTATTTGGTTGCAAGCGATATGGGATGGTAATACCACAGCTCGTTGGTACCGTTCCCCTGAAGGACTGGTATGAAACTGCCGTGTGCACTATTTCGTATATACTTGAGGGTTTTCTCTCGTCGAGCTGCGTTTTATCACAGCCTGTTTTGTGACCACAGGCGGGACTTAGGGGAAGTGAGCTAGTATTAAATGGTTTGAGAACATCATCATCATCATCACATCAGTAGTTACTGTTACGGGGGGCCATATTAAATAGGACCTACGGTACACACAAAAACATGTATATTTACCCTTTTTTTACGAACATTATTTGGTCCTATTTACCATGGCCCCCCGTAACATAATAGTACATTACCCGAGTCTAAATACGTGGTATCAAAAACCCGTACCAGGTACTGTAGTGTCCCGATCCCAAGAGTATTAGATACCTGGTACTTGGTAGTATATATCGTGGGTATGCCTTCGGGGGGTGGTAACTCGGGTTAGTATACCCTGCCAAACACGTTTCCTTTCTTTTTTTTTCCACTCCCCATGTGTTATCTTCAGCCTTCTTTCTCCTCCCTATTGATAGTCGTACCTCAGATCATTCTGGGGTCTCCTACAAGCAGGCTTTCCTGCCCCCTCCCCAATACGCTTCGTGCCTTCATTTTATCAGCGTTTTACACAACTTGATGGTATATTATCCTACCCGATGATGATTTCATCCAAGTCGACGTTTTACTACTTTTATGCTGTTTTTTGTTCAGGTGAGGGCGGACATCGAGGGCCTGATGGACAAGGACGCCGACAAGGGGCCTACCCTTGTGAGGTACGTTTTGAACTTCTACAGCAGTCGTAGTGTCGTCGGTTTCATTGTAATTCCGTCGGTATCATTTTATTCTCATCTGCCTCGTCGTATTACCGTCCGTTTTGTCGCGTGTTGGTCGGTTCTTGTCGTCAGTGCCATCGTATGTTGGTCAGTTTCGTTGTGTTATCATCGCTTTCATGGTGCCGTTGTCTGTTTCACCGCGCTGTCGGTTTCACTGATGTATTCTTCGTCGGTCTTCATCGTAAGGTCGTCGGCTTTATTTCGTTGTCGTCACTTCCATGATGCTGTCGTCGGCTTCATCGTATTTCCGTTGGGTTCATCGCGTTTCCGTCGGAACCATCGTATCTTCGTCGATTTCATCGTCGGTGTTCCCGTCGGCCTGGCAGGCTGGCTTGGCACTCCTCCGGCACTTACGACAAAATCTCCAAGACCGGCGGCTCTCAGGGTGGCACCATGCGATTCAAGGAAGAGCTCGCGGACGGCGCGAATGCCGGCCTCGTGAACGCCGTTGGGTGAGAAACCCTTACAACGTATAACCCCAATATGGGTCCTTATACTAGTCTGTCCTACAGTAGGGTGCAAGGATTTTTTTGGTTGTTGCTATTACGGGGGACCATAGTTAATAGGGACCAAATATTGTTAGTAGAAAAGGTTAAATATATACCTGGTAGTTTTTTAATGGATACCACAGGTCCTATTAACTATGGTCCCCCCTAATAGTATACGAACGCCTTGATATTTTGGGACATAGTGGGGTTCCTATGTATGGCAATATAGGGTTCAGGTGTTCGGGTTATCATCCGAATCGTCTCCCGCCGAATAACCTTGCATAGCGTTACAGCCGTTCCCCGCTGAAGAAGCAACCCCATGTTATATATACTAATGTAGCTTGTGGTTTAGGGTCAGAGTACTAAAGTACAGCATGTAATGTAGTGTTAGTATAGCTGGGCTATCATCCCTTATATTATCGTTTTCCGCGAAACAAGATACGTAGAGTTATGATCGTGTCCCACTGAACAGCTCTTCATATTTTTTCTGTCAAGCCCTGAACCCTGATTGGATAGGGTTTCCACATATAGGGTTATCACGTCAGGGTTGGGTTCTAGCCATTCCCCTCAGAGTAACCGTTGATGAACTTTATGCGAAGCCCTTCGGCGTCGACCCTCAGAGCAGCAGTAAGAATATGGCAGTCGGCCACCAACCCATTTTCTGTGCTCTTTGTCGCATGGTCTCTTTGCTGGTGCCTGTCGCGTCCTGAGTTCCGTCCTGAACGTGAGTTTTACCTTATCCATACTCTACCAGGTATATCCAATACCTATCCCCTATTCAATCCCGCCCCCTGTGTTTTGATATATTGCCGCTAGCTCCACAAGCCAGGGACTTCCTACGTTGCCTCTTCCATACAAGCTCTGTATTGTATACCACGAGAGTTGACGTACAGCAAGCAGTGCAGGACGCCTGAAAAACAGCACGTATGATGGCTTGCTGTCTGGCTGTTCTTAGTGTTTGTTTAGCTTCCCTTCCTGGCTTGCAGGCCTTCTTTTTTTTTGCGCGTTCCTTGCTGCTTCGTTGTTCCGGTTTCCGTGCTACTCTGCCGCGTTGCTTTCCTTGCTCGGCCTTTGTCGTCGTTTGCCGCGTCGTTGCTTTGTTTTGGTTCATGCTTTGCTTTGGTTGCTGCTCAGCTCTGGTTGCTGCGTTGCTGATTTTCTTTTCATGCTGCTTTACCGCGCTTTTTTTCTACTGTTTTTATGTTTTTCTGCTTTGGTGCTTTGCTGGCTTCCCGCTCCCTTGCTTCCGCGTGGGTATGGGTGTGGATTCGATGTTCGGGCAGATGGCTGGAGCCCATCAAGAAGAAATACCCCGACCTTTCCTACGGCGACCTGTACACCCTGGCGGGCGTGGCAGCGGTGGAGAAGATGGGAGGTCCTGAAATCAAGTGAGCCGCGTCGTTACCGTCATCACTCTGGCCGTAAATACAAGGACCGCTTGGTATTAATAATGATGACTAAAGTCTCTTTCTATTTCCGGCCAGAAGGGGGGAGAAGAGCCTGCTATGTGACCCCGGATCTGAGTTACGAGTTGGAAGGAGAGAGAGAAGAAGATGTGCGAAGATAATAAATGGGATGAGAAAAAAAAAAAAGAAAAAAAAGAGCGGCAGCACCTTTAAGAGTATCGCCCTCATTTGGGGGACAGACGACACGTCACACACCGGTCAGATAGACGTCGATCTACAGTAGATCAGCTGTACTGTACACTCTGGCGGGAGCGACCGCGGTGGAGGAGACACAGTGTCTTGTTATCGTCAAGTGGGCCCGTGTCTTTACCCTTGCCCGCTCCATTACACCCCTCGCTCATGGCACTGAAAGTGCCCCACACCGATTCCAAGCAGTCTGTTGGAAAAGAAAAATGGTTGCGATTGATGAGGGGTTTGTACCACCTGCAAAAATGCCTCCCTCGTTTCTTGTTGGGAGGACTATTTTACAGTTCGGATGGATCACGAGCTATTGATGGATCATCTGCATTATTTACGGTAGTACCTAGCCTCTCGTGATGAAAGTTTCTGCGGGATGTGTGCAAGAAAGACCCAACCCATCAGGGGACTTGTAGACTATGCGGCTCCCACCCGGCACCATGAGCTAGATCATACGAATCATAGAGATCGTACAGATCAGGAATAGATGATATATCTTATCTATCTGCCCTGACAGATGTAGAACATGAGGTGGGATTCAATTATACATCCCGAAGCGTCCTGAGTTTGACCGATGGATGCGTTCGGTCTGGCACGTGGTAAAGTCTACTGAATGTTGCCGCCGTGCCTCCTGCTTCTTGAAAAGTTTGCTCGTTACACCGGGGTCTCCACGACTCTGTCTTCGTTGTGTTGTTGGTGTGTGTTGGTGCACGCGCGTTCATGGTGCGATACGGCAACCCTCGCGAAGGTGGCAATCAGGGCGCAAGGATGATTATGTGACGACCGTTTCTTCTTCTTTTTTTTTTCTTCTTTTTTTGTTTTTCCCATCCAATCTGGTTTTGTTATGTGTTCCCTTATTTTATCCTGCTCTCTCCCCAGTCTTAACTCTTATCTGGGGCCACATGATAGACTTCCACCCTCTCCTCCCGCTACGGTACACGTCTTGCACTCTTGCCGCGAGAAGAATTGTATACGGGGGACCATAGTAAGCAGGACCTACGGTACACACCAAAACCTATGCGTTTACCTATTTTTACCTCGCAATATTTGATCCTATTTATGTGGTCCCCCCCGTAGATAGCTATTACGGAGGGCCGTAGTTAACAGGACCTATGGTATACATGAACACCTATATACTGAACCATTTTTACTATCAATATTTGGTCCTGTTAACTATGGCCCCCCGTAATAGATAACACTTTCTTCTTCCCTCCTCGATTCGCATCGAAATTTGCTTAAATCATGCTAGGCGCTATCGGCAGTCGGTGTCTTATCGAGCAAGAGAAGCTCCACTCGGAGAGTGGAACCCTCGATATCAACGGTGTAACGGGGGGCCATAGTAATTAGGACCAACTGTTGTTAGTAAAAATAGCTATATATAGGTTTTTGTGTGTACCGTAGGTCCTATTTAATACGGTCCCCCGTAATAGTACATATATATGATATTCGAGGTTTACCACAAGATTACCGGAGCGACCCCCCCCCCCCCCCCTTGCAATTTAGTCCCCACCAAGCTGCGTTGTTGGTACTGCATGTGTTGATGGGTTTCCTTGCTATGTTGGCGTTCCGGGCGCAAGAATGGTGATGCGACGACCGCACCTACTGTAGTTTGGCCGCAATAGCTGAGTCCCCCGCCCATGAGGTTGCGTTGTTTGTTTGGGTGCCTTGATGTAAGGGCGCACGAAAGAGGGGGGACATGGATGAAGGTAATTCATTATTGTCTTTGAGCAGGGATGCACGTGAAAAAACCCCGGACACCCCTCTATCTAACCATTCTCAAGACCCAGACAGGAGGTATATATACCAGGTATACATTTAATAATTCCTCGAAGGGTATATACTCCGTACAAAAATCAAACTGCAAACAAACACTGAAAACAAAAACGTGTTTCGTAAATGCGTCCAGAAATCCCACCCCACTGCTTTTTTTTTCTTTTTTTTTTCTTGGAGTGTTTTTTTTTTTTTTTTTTCCGTGCGTCCCCATTGTCTTGCATTATTATTCTTGTTTTAAAAAAAAAACATAGTAGATGATATGGCGGCCGTTCCTTGCATGATCCATTCCTCGCTATACTCGCGCCCCCCCCCCCCGATTCTACGTTGTCATTGTTGGTGCGTTATGTGTGTGCGTCGATGGTTTTCTTTGCAAAGGTGGCGTTCGGGGCGCAAGGATGATGACGTGGCGGCCGTCCCCGCCGGAGGACGCCTCCCGGCAGCGGACAAGGGAAACCCCATGGCTACGGCGAAGGGCCTCCGCGACGTGTTTTACCGCATGGGCTTCAATGACAGGGAGATTGTCGCCTTGTCTGGAGCTCACGCCCTAGGAAGGTACGAGTCGGGGCCGTCGTTTGCGCCACAGCTTAAACCACAAACCAACCCAAACCAAGAAGACCGTGTGTGTTGACCCTTGATACAGCGTTGAGCATCGATTTGTGTGAGTGCTTTGAGCGGGTGACCCTAAACCCGCCGAAACTGAACTAAGTGGAACGAACATATAATAAGACTAGGAGGAGTGGTAGTAGTAGCAGTAGTAGTAGTAGTAGGAGGAGGAGTAGTAGTAGTAGTAGTAGTAGTAGTAGCAGCAGTAGGTAGGTGGTAGCAGCACCAGCAGTAGTAGTAGTAGTAGTAGTAGTAGTAGTAGTAGTAGTATTAATAGTAGTAGTAGTGGTAGTAGTAGTAGTAGTAGTAGTAGTAGTAGTAGTAGTAGTAGTAGGAGTAGTAATAGTCGTAGTAGGAGTAGGAGTAGTAGTAGTAGTAGTAGTACTATTAATAATAGTAGTAGTAGTAGTAGTAGTAGTAGTAGTAGTAGTAGTAGTAGTAGTAGCAGCAGTAGGTAGGTGGTAGCAGCACCAGCAGTAGTAGTAGTAGTAGTAGTAGTAGTAGTAGTAGTAGTAGTAGTAGTAGTAGTAGTAGTAGTAGTAGTAGTAGTAGTAGTAATAGTAATAGTAGTAGTAGTAGTAGTAGCAGCAGTAGGTAGGTGGTAGCATAGTAGTGGTAGTAGTAGTAGTAGTAGTAGTAGTAGTAGTAGTAGTAATAGTCGTAGTAGTAGTAGTAGTAGTAGTAGTAGTAGTAGTAGTAGTAGTAGTAGTATTAATAGTAGTAGTAGTAGTAGTAGTAGTAGTAGTAGTAGTAGTAGTAGTAATAGTAATAGTAGTAGTAGTAGTAGTAGTAGTAGTAGTAGTAGTAGTAATAGTAGTAGTAATAGTAATAGTAGTAGTAGTAGTAGTAGTAGTAGTAGTAGTAGTATTAATAGTAGTAGTAGTAGTAGTAGGTAGTAGTAATAGTAGTAGTAGTAGTAGTAGTATTAGTAGTAGCAGTAGTAGTAGCAGCAGTAGGTAGGTGGTAGCATAGTAGTGGTAGTAGTAGTAGTAGTAGTAGTAGTAGTAATAGTAGCAGTAGTGGGTAGCGGTAGCGGTCCCTGGGTCATCTTCTCCGAAGCACACCGGGCTGAAACGTAACAAAATAAAAACACACAGTATTTGGCAGTGGTGGGGGTGGAGCGGGGGGCAGTAGTAGTGGTGGTAGTAGTAGTAGTGATGGTGCGGTCGTGATGGTAGCCGTTCAAGCAATCTACAAACCAATTGATAAATCGATCAGCCAAGCAATAGATCAACTAGTGGATCGACATATCAACCAATCACACCAGTCAATCAATCGATTAACCTATCGACCTATATCGGCCAATCAACCGATCAATCAGCCTATCGCTCAATCAACTGATGGACCATTCGAGCAACCAACTAACCATGCCACTCGGCACGAAATCAACCAATCAACTCGTGACGTGTTACGTGTGCCAGGTGCCACGTCAACTTCTCTGGGTACGACGGGCCGTGGACCCCTACCCCCACCAGGTTCGCGGGGGCCGTGTACTTCAAGCTTCTCAAGAGCATCCCGTGGAAGGAACGCCAGGTGACTAGCCAATCACATCGCACCCGTCACGACTAATCACAGCATGCCACGACCGAGCGCATCAGGTTGTTGACCAATCACACCATAGTCACGAGCCGAGTTCGCCAGTTATGACCAATCGCCAATCGCAGTAAAGTGCAGCCACGACCGAGCGCACCAGGTTATCGACCGATCACAGCGCATCAGTCACGACCGATCACAATACAGTCACGACCAATCACGAGCAGTGCAACAGTCGTAACACCAGTGTCGACCGATCACAATACAGTCACGACCAATCACAGCACGGCAGCCACGATCAGCCTCGGCGCAGTCACGATCGACCAATCACATCGGAGCAGTCACGACCGCGCACCAATAACGACCATTCACGGCACATTTGCGACCGAGCGCGCAAATCATTGCAAATCATAAAACTGTCACGACCGAGCGCTCTATTCACGACCGAGCGCTCTATTCACGACCAATCACATCAGAGCGGCCACAACCAATCACAATACGGCAGCCACGACCAATCACGCTATAGAGCAGTCGCGACCCTGCGCACCGATCACGACGAAGCTCGGTCATCACGAGCCGCAACCGAGAGCGCCCGTCTCGACCAATCACAACGCAGCAGTCACAGCCGAGCGCACCAATCACGACCGATCGCGGCGTTAAACTATTAATAGCCTTCCTACAAGTATGGAAACCCAATCAATCGGATAGTCGGTTCCTCCGGGAAAGGACTAAGTATTGCTCCGGTTAATAACTACCCGTACAGTGCCGTGGCTGGCGCCTTGTGTGTTCTTCACACTATTAATAAGTCGTTTTCTCTACCCGTACATATCCAGCACACCCAGTGTCCCTGCCGATTTTTCATCGCAGAGAGATACTGAAGTACAAGCTCTTGTGGTTACAAAATCACGACACAGAGATACTTCGCTGTGTGCAGTAAGCAGAGTAGGCAATGCGATGCAATGCCATGTCATCGTACCGGATACGTCAGGCGCGACATTCATGCTATTACGGGGGACCATAGTTAGTATTAATAGGACCTGTGGTATACATAAAAACCTCTATATTTAACCATTTTTACTGACAATATTTGGTCCTATTAACTATGGTCCCCCGTAATAGCAATCCAGATGCGTTGAGCGAGAGAAAAATCGAAAGCGACAAAGAACAACAAATCGAAAAAGCGAAAATGGTGCACTTTGTATTACTTATCCCCCCCCCCCTTTATCTACCACCTCTTATTTTGCGTTTGCTTGCCCCCCCCCCCCCCCCCCCCCCCAAATCAAACAACGCCGCGTCGTTTGCCGCAGAACTTCACGCCTTTCCAGTACCAAGACCCTAGCGGGCGTCTGATGATGCTCCCGAGCGACATTGTGCTGCTGGAGGACAAACAATTCAAGAAGTGAGTTCACGCGGCACTTTGGCACAGCAGTACCTCAACAAAGTGTGACCAAAATGCTAAGATAAATAAAATGAGCAGGGTTCCGCTCGGGCCATGACTCGACCCGTGGATCGGGTCAGGAGAAAAATGAAATCTCATGGGTCGGGTCGGGTCGGTTCGGGTCGGGTGAGGTGAGGTGAGGTCAGGAAGTTTTCAATTTCTCCCGGGTCGGATCAGGTCAACCTTCCTTGACCCGACCCGGCCTGAGCCGCGAGGTTTGACAGGGCCCGCGAACAGCCTGCAAATAGGTACTTAACCCCTTTAGAACCGCAGTCCCGTTTTGGGGACAAACTGCTTGAAATTTGAGTGGTTTATCCCCAAAACGGGACTGCGGTTCTAAAAGGGTTGAGTCAACCCTTTAGGACTGCAGTCCCGTTTTGGGGACAAAGTACTTGAAATTGGAGTGATTTCTCCCCAGAACGGGACTGCAGTTCTACAAAGGGTAAAAAATCGACCCCCTATTGTCGTGTCCGCGAATTCCGAAATCTACAAAATATGGGGGCTACGGTGGCCTCTTTTTGTCCAGAAGGCATGTCAGGATAGAAAATTCCTTTTATGAGATTGGTCAGCATAATAAGACTTAAGCTGGAAATTAAGAGTGATGATTCGAATACACGACAGGAGCAAGGTAGTCAACGCGTAGCATATTATCGAACTATTTGTTGCGACACGAGATTTTTTGGGGATTGTGTATGTATGTATCTCTAACGACCGCCGACATGAGGGCTGACGACTATAGAGGAAGTCAACGGGAGAAGCAGGGGAAGGGTAGTGCCATCCGTTTGTCTTCAGCCCTACGAGTGTAGCGGAAGAGGCACACGAGCGGACAGCACGACACTGCCTACTGCAGCTGGTGTTGTCGCTGCTGTTGCTGCTGTTGTTGTTGTTGTTGTTGTTGTTGTTGTTGTTGTTGTTGTTGTTGCTGTTGTTGTTGGTAGCTCTACTGTAGAGGCCTTAGGACTATGGTGGTGCTTTTCTCCCGCCCACCCACCCTGTTTTATTTCGGAGGTGGATGGAACGGAGCGGCTAGAAGTGGTGTGTGTGCCGCACGGTGTTGCGACTGTCTGTCAGCGATCGGAGCCTACAAGGAAGATGTCGATGTAGTGAGGGTCTCGGTCGTCGGAGACAGCGCTTGCTGGAGCCCCGGCCAGTTGGCTGGGGGGGGGGGGGGGGGGCAGCTCTCGGGTACTGGCATCATGATACGAGACAAGAAGCAGCGGCACGGTGCCTGCGGTCCCCGTTATGTGCCAGTAGGGCCCTTCCCTCCCTAATGTCGCAAGAGAAAACTACGAACATGAAAAATTCGAAGGATACACAATACAGATGGATTACTATATATATATATATATTATAATGTACCAGGTATATATCACTGTCCTGAAATATGTGGTCGGTTTGGATTTAGACATACCAGGTATAGCGTACAAAACAAGCGGTCCTTGCATTTCGGTGGAGAGTGGCAACACGTAAAATTCAGGCACTGCTCGGGAATAGAGGCCATGGCGAACTGACACGGCTGATTGTTGTCGACCCCCCCGCCCCGTCCTCCTCCCTCGCTCGACGATAGGTATGTGGACATCTACGCGGCTGACGACAAGCTGTTCTTCGAGGACTTCGCCAAGGCCTTCTCCACTCTCCTGGAGCTGGGCACCAAGGACCTCCAAGACGCCTGAACAGAGTCGTAGGGGCGACCCCGCCCATCGCCGCCTGAACAGAGTTCAAGATCTCACCGCCTGAACAGGTCATAGGAAACCCCTCTCCCTCGCCGCTTGAGCAGAGTCCAAAATGTCACCGCCTAAACAACGGCATGCATGGGGAAACTCTCCCCCTCGACGCCTGGACAGGGTCATAGGAACACCCTTCTCCCTTCCTCCCCCCGACTTTCGGGGGCTGGCGACTTTCTGCCTCTATTGTAGCTTGGTGGGTGGGTGACTAGGGGACGCCCGCCCTCGAAGGCGAGCGGCTTATTTTGTCCAACCCACTGCAGGATGAAAAAAACACATACATATCCTGAACTGGGACGAGTTTCTGGCGATGTTATCCTAGGAGCCACTGCGCAGTCAATGTCCGGGAGTCGCACGAGTTTATGGTGGCGTGATTACGTCGTACTGTAGTAGCTAGTAAGCCATTCGCCTTCCGAGGGCTGTCGGCCTTTTATTGCTGTGGTAGCTCCGTGCATGCCTACGTAGGGGACGCCTAGCAACTATCCGGGAGTTGGATATGTTTGTTGGCATGCTATCCTAGGGGCCAACTATGAGAGAAATAGTCTACGGTAGGAGTTGGACGTGTATGTGGTGGCATTTTGATGCTACACAGTCCTCTTTTATGTTCATATCAGAGTCTACTGTAGATGGGGGTTCTTGTTTCGGCCAGAGAATGGTAGTGGGCACGCCATTTTTCTTCGGGGGTATTGGCTACTGATGTTCCAGCTTTTTATTCTGGGCTTGCCGCAGAACCGTCAACAACAAAAATATCCGGGAGTTGGACGAGCTTGTGGTGGCATTATGACTTGAGTAGCTGGCAATCGCCTGTTTTCCCTCCGTTGCAGCTGCGAGAAGGCCGGGTATTTGGGGAGGTAGGATTGTTTTTTTACTTTTTATCTCGTGGTACATTTTTGTAGCGGAAGCTGAGTAGCCTGTACAACACGAGCGCGGAGCTCCACGCTGGCATCGCGTGCCCGGTATCATATCATACCTGAAGGTTTCTTTTACGATAGAATGGCGCGGACAGCAGTTATGTTGGAGTAATAGCCGCAGATAGACTATTTTTTTTGTAGTATCTGTGTGGCGTTATTGCCCTACCCGTTTTTCTTTCAGTAGACGTTTTGTTGTTGTGTAGGCGTGAGTGAGCTCCGGGCATGCTGGTGTGCGGCGATATCAGTACAGCGATATCAACGCAGCGATAAGAGCGCGGCGATTTCGGTGCGGCGATGCCAATGCAGCGAATGTGCATCCGCGTAGCGATTTCAGTTACAGCGGCACGTCGATGCAGCGTTACCAAAATGCGACGAGATCGGCGCGAGTGATGTTATCACAGTGACGCATCAAGAGTGTATAGTTTGCGGTCGGCCCAGGCATACGTAGGGAGCTGGAGCGTGTTTCGCATGCTTCCCGCAGCGCTTCGCGGGTGCATGGTAGGTAGAACACGCACGGAGGAATCAGCGCTCGGTGTCGTGGTGGGCCTGTTTCTCGCAGTGTGCTTGAGCAAATACCGTGGCCCGAGTGGGACACGCAGCGGTACAGAGTATCGGCACCACAATTTATCACATCGTATCACATCGCCTAATAACCAGATAAATCCCCCAGCGCTTTTTTTTGTCGTCGTCGTGGGGGGCACGTTTCTCCCGCCCCCACCTCTCGACATGTATCTGCTTGAATGTCGGACTGGCCGAAACAAAACATGAGTACTCGTATTATCCCAGTGCAGTGTCTCCAGAGCGGGGGCTATTTTTTCGTACGTAGTATTACTTTCTACCAGATATGTATGAAGGCGTTTTTCTCAAGCACGACCGACAAAGACAGGAAAAACCCCCCGACAAACGCGCTCCTAAAAATGTCAAAAATAAAAACAAAACACCGGTGACTGATCCCGGGATGATATTTTGTAGGGGTACACTATGAATACCACTTTTTGGCTCAATATTTTCGAACCCGATGAGCTGCTCAAAAGTGAGCAATTACCCAATTTCAGGGCTTTACGCGTGTCAGGTCAAAAACCTCACAGGTCGGGGCCGGCGATTTTTTTTAGGTGTGTTGACTTGACCCGACCCGACCCGCGAGATTTTTAAATCCTCTTGACCTGACCCGACCCGACAAACGAGATTAAAAAAAATACTCGCCCGACCCGACCCGAACCGTGAGATTTGACAATCTCCTGACCCGACCCAGCCCGACCCGCCACCTCCCGATTGACCCGTGAGACACGGGTTTCATGCGGGTCGGGTCACCTTGACCCGCGAGTTCGTTCTCTTGTCCAGCGGATCAGGCACGTGGGTCGACACTTGAAAAACAAATAATTACTCATTTTTTATGCCCCGCAAGCGATCTGTTTTACCTGGCTCTAGTGGGTATGGATGAATGCGGGTATGCGCATATTATGGGTTTGGCGATGTTTCAATGTTTGAACATTACAACAGCGAAGGAGGATTATTGAGTATTAGCACGACGAGATAAGCCTTTGATTTGGGTGAAAGAGCGGGACTGTGAAACATTTCAAGTGTCAGATCCGCGAGCGGATGGATGCGCGGGTCCGACGCGCGGGTCAGCAACAAACAATTTGCGGGTCTCATGCTGGCCCGACCCGCGAGTGACCCGTTTCTTGCGGGTCATGACCTGACCCGACCCCGTGAATTTTTTCATCACCTTTTGACCCGACCTGACCCGAACCGTGAGGTTTAATAAAATTCTTGACCCGACCCGACCGGACCCGTGATTTTTTTTCGAACTCTTGACCCGACCTGTGACCCGACCCGCGAGATTTGAAACCTCTTGACCCGATCCGACCCGACCGGACCCGACCCGTGAGAGTTTGAACACTTCCTGACCCGACCGACCCGACCCGTGGCATTTTGAACACCCCGTGACCCGACCCGCGGGTCGAGTCATGACCCGTGAAAAGCCCTGCATTTTTTTTAGGTACGAGTAGTGCATCTGTTTCACTACTACCACTACTACTACCACGGGGGACCATAGTTAATAGGACCTATGGTATCCATGAAAATCTATATATTTACCCATTTCAACTATTAATATCAATATTTTGTCCTATTAACTATGTTCCCCCGTAATACTACTACTACTACTACTACTACTACTACTACTTGTACGTATAAATTTTGGTCACCGGGACGCGTGAAAAAACCCCCATTGAAGTCACGTTTCGGGTGAGATCTCGAGCCGCACATGCGAGAAGCTCAGGCAATAAGGCACCGACCTCTGCCGTGGCACGAAGACGAGGTGACGATATATATATATATATATATTTTTTGTCATGTAATTTGCTTGGTTTTGGTATAAATATAGTTCGAAGTATACCTCTCTCTGTCTGGGTCTCGACATTGAAGCACGAAGGGTGTCAGGTTTGTTTTCTACGAGCACGCATCCCTCACAGGTAGTTAAATAAATGTCAAAACGGACCTTACATTCCAGATCAGAGTGATATTTATTATTGGAAGCGTTCTACGATTAGAGGTTCACCGAAATATTTCTGAAGCTCTACACTTGAGTAGCTCCATACCCCACCCGGAAACTGACTTCAGCAAAAACCAAACTGCATCCCCATGAATTGATCCCATGGCCCAAGTATTAAAAAAAGACGTTTTTCGAAGCAAGATCGGCATTGATTGCGACGATTTTGGGGTTAAGCAGCCCCGTCATTCAGAAAACTTTCCAAGGAAATGTGACACCTCTATCATCGTAGAACTCGTCATTGCAGGTTTATTGTTTGCGGTGTGCAACCGAACTTGTTTTATTTTTCAAGATTTTGTCACACCCTAGTTGTGCTTGTCTTAACCCCTTTAGGGCCGAAGTCCCGTTCTGGGGACAAACTACTTGAAATTTTACTGGTTTGTCCCCAAAACGGGACTGCGGTTCTAAAAGGGTTAAGCTCAGAGGTCGGGACACTTGGTATACCTGGACAGGCCTACCTGTAGAGTCGGTACTCGTTGGTACTCACCGTGTCGGTTGCTTAGAGATAGAAGAAGAGCGGCTTTATTCCTTTCGTGCGCGGCGGAGACTGAGACCACGCTCGTGCCTCTCTGAAAAGCCCCTGGTTTCCCACCGAAGACACGCCTTCCAAGTACTACAAGTACGATCCCAGTGCCTGAACCCAGGTAATTACCGGGTTTTCCACCTCTCATTCAAGGCAGTATCATAACACTAGCCCACTCTGACGAGCCGTACATGCCGAATTATGGGAAATTAATGGAAACCCCGATTCCACGAACTAGAACATGAGCCGAAAAAACGCGGCTCCTTAAAACCCACTCCCAAACCTCTGAACGGCAAGGGAACAAAGCCGGCAAAGTACGTTAAAAAAAAAAGGGTGAAAGGAAGACCCAGCCTTAAGTGGCAGGAGTAAATATATCAACCAAAGCCATCGCCATGCCACCCGCAACGGGGGGGGGAAGGCAAGGAACGTGCATGGAAAAACGAAAAAATGAATACCGAAACGAGAAGAAAAATAACACGCAATACGCCGGGAACCCCCTAAATCCAGCCCACAACTCTGGCAACGTGTCCCGTGCCACAAATGAGTGGCCCAATTACCCAGACGCGCCCCGACACCGAGCGGGAGGGTAGGCAGAGGACAACGTACGCAAAAGCCATCCCCAAGCCAGCCCAAGGAACAACAAACCAGAAACACACCCAGCAAAAAACAAATAAACGACTCGCATGTACATCCGCAGAAAGAAGAAGTATGGCAGCAGTAGTAGTAGCAGAAACAATTATCGTCGCAGAGCACGGGGCGCGCTGGTCAGATCAGACCGCGCCTTATCGGGCTTCCGCTATGTGCAGGACTGGTGCGCACACACTTTAATGTGCAGGACGTAAGCCGTCAATTTCAACCTCGCACGTCGGCCCAGATCAACCCAGCCCCAATCTTAACCCTGACCCTAACCCCAACCCTAACTCGGCAGGGGGAATCGAGGTCGGCAGGGGTAGTCACGCGGCCCCGCAGCGTGTTTTTGGAGCCTTTTTTTCCAAAAAACATCCGTGTTTTTGACCAATAAGACCAACACCCTGCACAAAGTTTTGTGCCGACCCGTCCTGCACATAGGGCGATTCATGCCGGAGACGTGCCCTCAGTCTGTGGCCCAGACACCGGACAACTCGTGTATGCATATTATGTATATACATTTGTTAGGGCTGCAGTCCCGTTTGGGGGACAACCTACATGAAAATTCGAGTGGTTTGTTCCCAAAACGGGACTACTGCAGTCCTGGAAGGGTTGACGCCCTCAACCCGATGGTTGGTTACTTTTCACATTTCTAGAGAATGTGGATGCTTCCACAACTCCGACAGATATATAGCTATTGATATATCACGATATATCTACCTACGGCAGATTATCTGCTAGTCCTTCTCACCTGCCGTTGGGATATACCGTAGGTTGTGCAGGATCTGCCTTACAGGGCAGATCCAACCCAGGAAACTTGCGACAAGACCATGCACAGTCGGCGCCTCAAAACATGAGCTTCTTAGGTCATGCCGATATTTCGGCTCCCACCCGACAGCACGACGAGCTAAATCATACAGATCATACAGATCAACAATAGATCTATCTGCCCTGGGACATCTATTTGTACGATATCATCAAGAGGGAACCGATGATCTGTCAACAGGGGTGGGGCTTTCTAGTTCGCACGGCGCCTTTCGAGATGGCTAAACCGGACAAAAACTAGATCAATATTTTTGGTATCCCGAGATACAGCGACAAATTTAAAAGCAATGACATATATATATATATACCTTGTAAAGTGTTATCTACCGTCTATACTATTACTAAGTATATTAATAGTAAAAGCACCAGGGTGGGATCATATTGCGCCCGCACCGTACGACCGACTCCCTGCTCCCTGCATAGTCGTAACTCGGGGCACACCAATTTTCCACATTCATTCCCCGATCGCCGCAGTGTGTGGCCGTCGCTGTGGTAGTCGTCATGTCTATCGTCACTTCTCCCTTCCGTATCATCCCGGCGATGCGCCTGTGATGTGGTGAAATATATCGTGGAGAAAATATCTCGTCAAGGAAATATCTCGTCGAGGAAATACCTTGTGGAGGAAATTTCTCGTCGAGGAAATTTCTCGTCGAGGAAATTTCTCGTCGAGGAAATATCTCGTCGAGGAAATATCTCGTCGAGGAAATATCTCGTCGAGATGTATCGGGAGCCATATCTTGCGCTGCGTTGTGTGTTCCCGCCCTTGGTTAGGAGAAACTCGGCTCGGAGATTCGTCCCATCAGTGTGGCATCTCGCGTGTCACACGGCATACGACCACGAGTAGTATCGATCGCGCGAAGACGGGCGGACCGACGCGCTTGCTCGGCCTGCGCCAGTTCCCGCACGCGGCACCCACATGTTGCACGTGGAAGCGTGTGGTCATAAGAACTGCCGCCGTTTTTCTCGGGATTTTTTTTTTTTTATCAATAAATAGTTGGAATCAGTGTCCGAACGTTTTTTTTTCGGTAGTAGTGTAAAGACACCGTCATGAGGAGGCATTTTTTTCTTCACGGTTTCAGGCCCCTACCCGCAGGTCGGACCAGGAGGTGTTCAAAATCTCCCGGGTCGAGTCGGGCCGGGTCTGGCCGGGTCGGGTCAGGAGCTTTTCAAATCTCATGGTTCGGGCCAGGTCACCCTGACCCGGCCCGACCACCCTACCCGCGGGTGGTATTCAAAATACCACGGGTCGGGTCGGGTCGGGTCGTGTCAGGAGGTTTTGAAAATCTCATGGGTCGGGCCAGGCCACCCTGACCCGACCCGACCCGTGAAGTTTTACCTGGTCCGTGGATAGCCCTGAATACTGATCTGGGCGTGAATATAAGGGCCGCTTGGTCCTCATATGGATCATTAAACGGTCCGTATACTTTCCCCCAGAGTGGTATGCTATACCAGGTATAATATTACTATTCAGCTGCCCGAGGAAAGAAAACACATCGAACTCACACGGGGTGCCGTCAGTGCTGAGCACCATGGTTTTAGGCTCAAACCCCGTCTTCCGAAACCTCCTATGGGTCCAGTTGAGATACTATTAAGGTATGCATCACCGGTACTATTAATAGTGCACCTGGCAGCAGTACACTCGTACTATTACGGGGGACCATAGTTAACAGGACCAAATATTGTTAGTAAAAATGGTTAAATATGTAGGTTTTTATGTATACCATAGGTCCTATTAACTATGGTCCCCCGTAATAGTATACACGTTGTTCCAGAATTCCAATATATATTTTAAAAAACTTCCACTCTGCGCTTCCCACGCCGTAAATCCAGCACTTCACAGCTGTCACACCATGACGGCACGAAAGCACCACGACGAGGAGTGTCACCTTAGAGGGGCTGCGCCATATTTTATGAGCTTCTCAGACGAGGAGCTGAATATTTCTGAAGAAGGTTTGTTCTTGCTGAATCGCCCGACCAACATGCGTTCGCCCTGCAGTACGCAGAGTTTTTCTCAAGAGAATATGCCACAGTAGTAATGCTGGCGCGTTCTACGATAGAGTTAACACACTTCCACCAAAAACGTTTTTCTGAATGACGGGGCCCCTTAACCTAAAATCGTCGCAATGCCAATCTTGTTTCGAAAAATGATTATTGTTTACACTTGGGTCATGGAATTTGTCATCGGGATGCCACTTGATTTTCGCTGATGTCATTTTTCGGGTGAGGTGTGGAGCCATGTGAGGAGCCTCAGAAAAATATGGGCGAACCTCTACCGTAGAACGCCTCTGCTACAGCAGTGGTATGGTAGAAGTCTACTGTATGCGCTAGTCTTAAAGAACGTGCAGAGGCGTTCCTACGATAGAGGGCCATTCTTATTTTTTCGAGGCTCCTCCCTTAAGGAGCTCCATACCTCACCCGAAAACCGACTTCAGCAAAAATCAAACTGCATGTCGATTAAGAAGATAATGGCCCAGGAATACAAACTCGTCAGTTTTCGAAACAAGATTGACGTTCCGACGACCTTGGGTTAAGGAGCCCCGTCATTCAGAAACCAAAATGGCGGAATGGTGCTACCTCTATCGTAGAACGTGTCTGCACTCGTACAGCAGTAAAAATATCCCAGTGACATTGGGTAGTTGCTGCCTGGAGAAAATCAAATCAACCGGTCAGAAAACATTGAGCACAAACGAAAAAATGAAACCCTTAGCAGTGCGGATGAGTTTCGTCGCCCGAGCAACTCGCGTTTTTTTTTTTTTTTTTTTTTCATCACTTTTACTTTCCAGCCTAACTCGCAGGAGGTTTTTACCCTCTCAGCGATCTTCTGGACAAGCCGTGGTCACAGGTGTCGTCCCTTCTCCCCCCCGGTACGTGCCTTTATTTGTTTTCGCACATGAGGTTCAGCATTCCCACTGCTTGTCGATGTTCATCGAATATAGCTATAACTCACGCTCTCTCGCTTTCCGCTAATCCTTTTTTTTTTTGTGCAAGAAAAAGTTCCCACGAGCATGCACTCACTGAGACTTGAACCCACGAAATTGATCTTGATAGGCACGCGGACCACCTACCAAGCCACCGGGGACGCCGGTATTATTCAACGCCCCCCGTCCGATACTTGGCGGTTTGCATTACTACTAGTGAGAGAGCCATGCCTCCGTCCGACCTGCACATATCCGGAGATCGCCGTAAGGATCTCCCGTACAGGTATCACCAATTCACCCTGTCATAAGATCTCCGTCTCTTATCGTACAAACTGTGACGTCAGATCTCGTATGGTCCATCAGTTAGATCTCGGTACAATCCTTAGTCCACGGACGAACTATGATTGGTAATATTGCCCCCGAGACATCTGATGCATGACAAGATGCGTCACGCGCATCTCATCACTTCTCAAGTTCTAGGCTCGCCGTCGAGCCTGGATCCCAACACCTGGCGTGTTTCTACGCTACGCTCATAAAAGAAGAAACCGTTGCAAGTCTCGAGTCGAACCTTGGGTACCAAAACCCACACTGCTCTATCATAGTAGTAGTGGTAGTAGTAGTAGTAGTAGTAGTAGTAGTAGTAGTAGTAGTAGTAGTATGTATAGACGGGATCGCCCCCATCTCGCGATCTGATACTATGTATCGCCCGGATAGCCCCCATACCGCCATCTGACAACGGACAAACCATCCCTCAAAGGTAACATAAGCGCCTCGACCCTACAATCATCCCGCACTTTTTTATTGAAACCGTCCAAAGATTCCGCGATCTTCATCCTCCTCGGAGTGGCCGCCAGCACCCCCCCCCCTTTCCTCACCGCCGCAGGGAAATTTCCCGGAGATTTCTGTGCGGACAGAGAGGCCTCTTCGTCGCCTTGCGGCCCCTTCTCCTCTCTGGTGGTCGCCGCAGGGAAATTTCCCGGGGAATTCTGTGCGGACAGGGAGGCCTCGGCCAGAGGAACTAGCTCGTGAAAGAGGACGTTGTCTGCCAGCAAGATGCCTGCAGGGGCTAGGAGAGGCCTGGGCCCTTCGAGAACTTTCTCGTAGTAATCCCAGTATCTGACAAGCGAAAGAGAGAGATCGATTGAGGGGGGGGGGGGGGCGTGTACTCGATAGGAGATATGTACTCGATCTCATGCATGGCCCTAGTCGTATGACCATAGACCCTCGCACCCCTACAATGCCGGGACGGAGCATGTCGGGTTTTCACCGACGAGGCAGACACTGCTTGCACCAGGCGCGAAGCGCCGTCAGGTGTTCCACCGATTGAGGGGGGGGGGGAAGTGGGCTGTGAGCGATGGAAGGAAGGGGTTTCGATTATCGGAGGGAGTAAGGAAAAGGGGGGGGGGGTACACATGGCATGTCTGGCCGCAGTTGTTAGTCCATCAACTCTCGCATCCGTACAATGGGGGGGGGGGCGGGTAAGGGATGGAAGGACGGAGGGGTACGGAAAGGAGGAGGGGTCCTCGGACTGCCGTATTGTGAGATGGGGGCGGGAAGGGGGGGGGTACCCATCTGTTGCCTGCTATAGTCATTAAACCACTGACCACGCGTCCCTTTCGAGATGGTGCATGCATAGGGGGGGGGGTGAGGGATTGAAGGACGGGGTTCCGATTTTCGGAAATAATATATGGCGTTTGTGAATTCTACTTACTACCCTGGTATGCAGTTGATGGAGTTGATACCCAGCTCGAATCCGCCAAATACACTGGGCGGCTCCCCAGTTGAGACCGTAGTTGCAAGCCCCTAATTGCAACTCCACTGATTGAGGAGCCCGGTCAGTCACAGACAATGGGCTCATAAATGCAATGCCTAGTTGCAAGCACTAGGGAATCACAGCTCTGTTGTACCCCTAATTGCAAGCCCTAACTGCAACCCCTATCGTAGCACGGTTCCGTTGCAACCCTAATTGCAAACCCCAATAGCAAGCAACCCTTGAGGTAGCACGGCTCTGTTGTAACCGAAACTACAACCCCCAATTGCAACCCTTACCGTAGCACGGCTCTGTTATAACCCTCATTCCAAACCTTGATTGCAACCCCTACGGTAGCACGGCTCTGTTGTAGCCCTAATTGCAACCCCGAACGTTTGTTTTTTGGTTCGCCATCTCGGCACGTTCCAATACGAGCTACGATTCTAAGAGTGGGGGTGCGTCAGGCTGTTATTACGGGGGGCCATAGTTAACAGGACCTATGGTATACATAAAAACCTATATGTTTAACAGTTTTTACTAACAATATTTGGTCCTGTTAACTATGGCCCCCCGTAATAGTAGACCTCGATCGATCGAAAGCCGGGTTTCTCTTGACCTGGCATTGTCCACTATGTGGCCTTTGGTATGACCGTGCAAGCCATCTGACCTCTGGGGTTCGTCGTAAATCGAGCTCTCTTACAGACAATAGGCGAGGGCAAGTTGTACTGTCAAGACAGACCATGTCCAAGCCGTTCCCGCTTCCTGATTTCAGATATTTCAAGGAAGATCTGTTCCCGATCCTGTGTGGTGTAGCTCATGGCTCCGGGTGGTATAAGTATATAGGCCGCACAATCTGCATGATCTATCTACTACAGCACATGTTTCCTGGATTCGACCTGCCCTGCAAGACAGATCCTTCACATCTAGATGATCTAGATCATGCTCTGTCCTGCATAGGCGTGAAGAAATTTTGTCCCACCTCTTTTTGTCGGCGTCGATGAAAATTACGTCGAACTGGTGAGAGCCCTCCTCGATCAGCTGCAGGGGGCAACGAGTCAGCATGATAGCGGGAGCGGGCGACAGCACAAGGATAAGCGCGGTTTGGGGGAGGGGGGCGAGGCAAGGGCTGTGATATGAGTATGTCGAGATGCAAGCTTACCCTGGATATCGGGGTGCAGTACGGGACAGGCCCGACTACTGCTGTTGCAGGCTGAGCTGCAGTAGGCGCTCTGATCACTCACAAGTTTGACGTATTTTACTGGTACTGATTGTTGTCGCGCTGCTCCTATATATGTCCAGAGAAGTTCTGCATACATAGAGGGGCGGTGATTTTTATTATTTTTTTTGCTTCGTTTCCCCAGAAACAGGCCACCTAAAACCTTAAATTGAGGGGAAACTTGGTTACCATGACAACTAACCGCAACGCGAACGGTACCTACCACAGTAACGGAAGCGGTAACTGCAACGACAACGGTAACGACAAAGGTAATGACAACGGTAACGACAACGGTAACGACAACGGTAACGACAACGGTAACGACAACGGTAACGACAACGGCAACGACAACGGTAACGACAACGGTAACGATAACGGTAACGACAACGGTAACGACAACGGTAACGGTAACGACAACGGTAACGACAACGGTAACGGTAACGACAACGGTAACGACAACGGTAACGACAACGGTAACGGCAACGGTAACGGCTACGGAAACGGTAACGGCAGCGGCAATAGCTACATCGATGGATAGCTTGTATCTAGCCTAAGAACAAAAGCCTGTTGTAACTATTACTCTGAACCTGTTGGTCAAGTGACTATTACGGGGGACCATAGTAAGTAGGGCCTACGGTACACACAAAGACCTGTATATTTACCTATTTTTACGAGCAGTATTTGGTCCTTATTTGCTATGGTCCCCATCAATAGGTATCGAATAGACACTTTCAGACCCTCCTATTGCAGGGGACAATAGATATCGATATGCAATACATACACCAACCTATCGGCAGACCAATAGCCTTATCCAATAGGCTATTTGCCCGAGGGCAACGTCAACGGTACCGGAAACGGAAACACCAACAGCAACGGTAACCAAAAGCGGAAACGGAAGCACAAAGATGCTTGCACGAAAGTGTTGCTCCACATGGGACACTGGATGAATCTAGATCATTGTGAGCAGATAGATAGATAGATAGACAGTTCCAGATCAGAACGTTTAAGCTCCTGGCGCCGGGCTTCTGTCGGGGGCTGGATCTGCAGCAACGCAGACCTTGCACAGCACATCATAACATAACAGCTGGTTAGGATCTCGATTCTCAAGATGATCTATGAATGATTCATCTGACCTGTCCAACAAGTTGGAATCGAGCCGTTAGCCATTCGACAGCATCGTTTTTTTCCCCCGTCCATCCCTTTTTACAACCTTCGCTCTTATTTCCTCCCTCCCTCCTGTTGATAGCCGAAACCCAGATCCGGGAACAACTGTTAGGGCCCTCCCTCCCTCCCTCCCTCCCTCCCTCCCTCCCTCCCTCCCTCCCTCCCTCCCTCCCTCCCTCCCTCCCTCCCTCCCTCCCTCCCTCCCTCCCTCCCTCCCTCCCTCCACTCTACGGTAGGCGCCCTTTGTACTTTTTACCGCGTGGAGGGTTCAGCACTGTTCCTCCTTCATCGACTTGCGTCGCGCACGGAGCGTATCGATTGCACGGTCTCTGCCTATGGTCGCACGATCGCACGAATATTAGCCCCCCATTGGAATGTTAGCGGCAGTGTAATACCAACCGGAACAACGATCCACACCTAGTTGGTTGGTATACAACTTTCTTGCCATCAACCATCTGCATACGAGCGAGCGAGCGCTCGGCACAGTACCGGCGGGATTGCTTCCAACCATTGTAGCTCTGGCACCTACCATTGCACTGTAGCTCTGGCACCAACCATTGTAACCGTGTTTTTTTTTTGCCGGCAAATTTCACTCTGCACTCCCACGAAGGTTAAAATGTAAACCCATTTAGGACTGCACTCCCGTTTTGGGGACAAAGTCACTTGGAATTAGAATATAGTTCTGGTTCCTGTACACAATAATACTCTGTTACGGGGGGGCATATTAAATAGGACCTACGGTAAACACTAAAACCTATATATTTCCATATTTTTACCAACACTATTTCGTCCTATTTACTATGGCCCCCCGTACTAGGGTCAAGGTAGTGCGGAATACGATGCCGGGCAGTACGGGACGGAGCGCACCACCTGCCGCACGTGCGGAAAAAACATCCAAGGTACGTCAGAGCATGTACGGGTTTGACCCGAAAGCGTTGAATACACTCCCTACAGCCCCTACAGTCCCTACACTTTTTCGAACCCGGGGGGAGGGTCGGGCCAACGTGCCCAAGCGCCAGTAGCAACAGCAGCCTGTGCTGATGTTGCAACGGAAGCTTTGGGCTGCATTGACACACGGCACGAACCGTGGCGAGCTTAACCCTTTTAGGACCGCAGTCCCGTGTCGGGGACAAAAACTACCCAAATTCTAAGTAGTTTGTCTCCACAACGGGACTGCGGTCCTAAAAAGGGGTTGAACCCTTTTAGAACCGCAGTCCCGGTATTGGGGACAAACCAGTCAAATTCCAAGTAGTTTGCCCCCAAAACGGGACTGCTGTCCTAAAAAGGGTTCACCCCTTTAGAACCGCAGTCCCGGTATTGGGGACAAACCAGTCAAATTCCA
The DNA here is from genome assembly GCA_031213475.1 of Nereocystis luetkeana. NCBI lineage: Eukaryota > Phaeophyceae > Laminariales > Laminariaceae > Nereocystis > Nereocystis luetkeana. The sequence continues at coordinate 1,921,483 of JARUPZ010000022.1, forward strand.
AGTAGTTTGTGCCCAAAACGGGACTGCGGTCCTAAAAAGAGCTATTACGGGGGGCCATAGTTAACAGGACCAAATATTGTTAGTAAAAATTGTTAAGCATATACCTGGTAGGTTTTTAGGTATACCATAGGTCCTGTTAACTATGGCCCCCCGTAATAAAAGCTTTATTTTTACCCATCCACCCGAGGACCATAATACGGCAGTCGGGGCTCCTGTGTACCGAGGAGACGCCCTGACGAGCGTTGAGATCGTTTTTTCAGGGCTCCTGTCCTCCCAACAACAGTCATAGCCCTTCTAGGACCGCGGTCCCGTTTGGGGGACAGACTACTTAGAATTTGACTGCTTCGTCCCCGAAACGGGACTGCATTCCTATTACGGGGGATCATAGTAAATAGGGCCTACGGCCCTCGCAAAAACCGACATATTTCCCTATTTTTACTAGCAGTGTTTGGTTCTACCGGGTATTTACTAGGGTCCCCCCTAGAAGAAGAGGTTAATAACGAGGGTGCTAGAGTCGAACGATACATTATCGGGAAGGACTTCTCTCTCTCTCTCTCTTTCTCTTACATTCTTCGGTAAGTGCTAGCAAACCTTCCCGTCCCACGGAAAAATCGAGAGCTGGAAATTCGATCCCACCCCTCGCGCGAATTCAACGCTCTTAAGGCAACGTGACGCGAACCGAACCCTGACCTGATCGATGCCACCCATCGCCTGCCCTAGGAGGAGCCGAATCTTGTCCCCGTGTTGGCTGTTTCCGAAATGCTTCTTCGCGATCTCCGCGGACCTGGCATCGGACTGAGGCGGTGCGAAGGAAAAAAGAAAAATAAAAAAAATAGCGACTAAAACAAAAAGAAGGAAAAACGAGAAGAAAAAAAGCGATCGTACCACGCGAAAAGAAGAGAGAAAAAGAAAAAACGAAAGACAAGATATGGTGAGGTGTGTGTGTGTGTGTTTTTGTTCATGTGTGCGTTCGTTCGGCTGAAAAACCTTTGTGTGCCTTCAGTTAGCTCATTGCCTTTCCGGGCTGATGCTACACACCTGCTGTTGAATGTGCAACGTTTTTCACGAAAACAAATAAGCGAGAAAACGGCACTAAAAATGAAAAAAGAGGAAAATAATCGATGCCAAGGTATGATATGCTGTAGGCAGCGGGAAAAGGGGGGAGAAAAAAACCTTCTTAGCTACGTAGTGACCCGGGTCTAGGTTACGGCTATATACAGGAAGGAGCAAGAGCAAGAAGGGCGAAAACAAAAACAAAACAGAAAAAACGCATGGTTATAAAAAAACGAGCGAACCAAAACGAAAACGGGAGAACTCAAGGGGGGGGAGGGGGGGGGGGGGGACACAGTCGAAAACGCTCTTTCGTCATATCGTTCAGGAAAATCCCCCCCCCCCCCCCCCCTGGTTTGTTTTTCAGTACGAACGTTCCAGCAGTGTGATGTCGTTTTGTCTTTCGGTCGTGCGCTCCTGAGTACATACATACATACCTGATGGTGCGTGCCAGGTATGTATCTTGTGTCAAGTCGGAGGCTTGTGGGCTTCCTCGAGGGCAACGCACGAGGTAAGTACGTACTGCCGGCATCCACATACTCTACTGGTGGCCTCTCTCTCTAGTGTCGGCATCATATGCACCAGCCAACATTACTGGCCCTATGGCGGCAACCGGTAATATATACTCCGAACGCCACCAACACTGGTTCGTTCCGAACCACTCTGTTCGAAAATAGAAGTACCGTTTGGTTTAGCAATGACAGCAGTAGAGTAAAAACCGGTCCTCATAGTATGGGACAGAGTGATGTGTGCCGAGTGATTATACAGGCATTATAGCGGGCAACCGGCACTATAGAGGGACTACAATATAGAACTACATACTTAGATCACAACCCGTGAGCGTGCTCGGTTGGTGCATCCCTGGCCTCTCAGAGCTCCCACTTCCAAACCGCCTCCTTTCATTACTTGCCGGACCTTTCCAGCAGTTCTTTGTTTTCTCGGTCCTTTCTCCCTTTTTTCTTCTTTCGTTGCGTGTGCGTGCGCGTTCTCCGACCACGGCATCGCGGGAGGACCCGGCACCGTCGCGGGTGTCAGCGGGTGCTGGCGGGTAGAGGGGGGGTTGCAAGGAGCGCGGTCGCTGCTTTCGTGCCTAGGCGTCGCGTGTGCCTCGAGACACGACAGATGCATGAACGGGCTTTGTCTGGCTTCGATTTATGATTGTTGATAGAGTATGTACGAGTTTATAAAGGTCGTTCGGGAGAGCAAGATAATATTCAAGCGGTGCTTATTTTTGCGGCCACGCTAAAGTTGAAAGAGGGAGGTGTGCAGTTTGAACACCAACGTTATCGAGCTGGCGAACGACGGCCACGGTGAGCACCGGCTTCACGCGAGGCGGGCGACGGGGCTGATTGTGGCAGAGAGTGATAAAAGCTTTACCCGGACCGAATCGGTAGCGAGGTGGTCGCGAGAGGGGCGGGCGGTGTACGAGGCTGAGAGAGAAGCTCTTCTGTGCGATTTGTTTCTTTTCTTCTTTTCGACCGGGCTGCGGGTGTAAGGTGTTCCAATCAGGCAGAAAAATATCACACGAGAGGGGACGGGGATTTTTTTTCCTTTCCGAGTTTTCGGTTTCATTTTCATTGTTTCTGCTGCTGTGCCGTGCTGTGCTTTCGCTTTCTTCGTACATACAGTACAGACATACCTGGTAGAGCATACCGAAAGAAGAAAATAAGTACAGACAGTAGTACCCTACCTGGGGTATGTACGTACGTACGACATCCGCGACGCGAAGCGTATATGTGGCATCCAAGCTGACGTCGGAGCTGTTTTTTCCTGAAGCATGGCGGCAGGACTCTTGGCATTATCAAGTCGCCGGTTTGCAATTACGATCCTTGAAAAAACTAAACTCGATCGTGGACCTCTGTTCGCTTCGCATAATTTGATGTACTTTTTTCCTTCCTGAGCGAGCGTAGCGGGCGGCGTAGGCCGCCCCGCGGAGCGAAGCGCCTTGTATATATATACATATATATATAATCATATATACCAGGTATATGTATACGTATGTTTGTCAAATTCTCGTACTTTTGCCAACTTTTCTCTTCGTACAAAGCACTTTGCGGCGAAACACCAAATGTTCGGACACGGGAAGCCCGCCCGGACACACTCATTCGGTCGAGGTATTTACATATAAACGGGTAGGACCAACCATGGATGAGACTATAGAGGGACTACAATATATATATATATAATTAAATATATTATATACATCTATACAATTAAATATTCGAGAGGAAAAGCAACAAAAGAAATCGGAAGCGAAGCCAAAGGCAGAACTCCATCGGCGAGAGAGGTGCCTCACCAACCAACACACATGATGATGGGTGCGGTCAGATCCCACGATAATGGGTACGAGGCGAGCTAGCTCGTTTTTTTTTGTTTTTTGTTTTTTTTTCAAGAATTAGGGCTCGTCATGGGTCGGGTCAGAACACACGGGTCGGGTCAGATGGGTTCTCGCCTGACCCGGCCCGACGCGACCCGACTCGACCCGACCCGTGAGATTTGTAATACCTCTTGACCTCACCCAACCCGACCGGACCCAACCGGACCCGACCCGACCCGACCCGACCCGTGAGTTTTTGAAGGCCTCCTGACCCGACCCGCGGATCGGGTCATCATGACCCGTGAACCGCCCTGGTATTTCTCCAGCTCCCCTAGTAATGGTATGGTCACATAGCGGGCACTCCTTGCCCCTCCCCTCCCTTCCCCTTCCCCTTCCCCTCCCCGCTACGTGTATATGGCGCTCTATGGTACCAATCTATCCCAAACATATAACGAACAATTTCATAAAAATATCAAGTAAAACGTGTCTTAATGTTTCATGACAGCGGTAATATGCTGGCACAATAGGGGGTAGCACTTTTGGGCCCAAAATTTTATGTCACTGGGACTGATGAGGATTATGACCTTGAGGAACTCTCTCACCATTAATAATAGTATCGGTTGTGTTTCGAGAAGCCGTGTTCGTCACTGACCTACCAGTACAGCAAGAGAGCCCATGGGATTGCCCTTCTTAGGGTTAACCCTTCAAATACGGGGGACCATAGTAAATAGGACCAAATATTGTTATTACGGGGGACCATAGTTAACAGGACCTATGGTATACATAAAAACCTATATGTTTAACCATTTTTACTAACAATATTTGGCCCTGTTAACTATGGCCCCCCGTAATAGTAAAAATATGTAAATATACAGGGTTTTGTGTGTACCGTAGGTCCTATTTACTATGGCCCCCCGTAGCAGCATCACAGTAAATACCTGGTACTGCAGCCCGGTTTTCGGCACGAACCACTCAAAATCTATATACGTGTAATTAAACTCTTCCCGCAGAAATTACTTGGAGTTCGACTGGTTTGCCCCCGAAACGGGAGTGGCCTTTGCCCTAAAGGGCATTTTTTCTTTCAAGCCAGTTTTTTTTTGGGGGGGTAGGGGTTGTAGAGCTTCTATACTATCATCAGGCGTGGATCCCCCAGGAAATTGCCGGCACATCCTTCTACCGCCGTAGTAGCATGTCGTCACGCGTGCCTTCGTTCTTATCGCGGGGAGAGTTTTTACTCCTACCGCACTATACAAGGCATGGTTTAACACCAAGAACAGCGAAATAAGGACCACCTACCGCACTGCACCGCACCGTATCGAAATATTCATCGGGTGGCTAGCCCCTTGGTGGAGGAGCCCCATCAGCGATACTACTTCGGGCTCAAAAGTGCAACCCATGCCCCAGCACGGCTCAAAAGAGCCGGCCGTTAGATTTCGAGAAGATCGGCTGCTAATAGATGTCAAAAGGTTCGGCCGTTAGACATCGAAATGATCGGCCGTTATTACGTGCCAAAAGAATCGATCGCTAGATTAAAAAAAAGAATCGTCCGTTGTTGGAGGTCAAAAGGATCGCCCGTTACATGCCAAAATTTATCGTCCGTTAGATGTCAAAAGGATCGGTCGTTACTCTCATGTCGAAAGGGTCGCCCGTGAGACATCCAAAAGGGTCGGCCGTTAACCCCTTTAGAACCGCAGTCCCGTTTTGGGGACAAACTACTTGAAAATTGAATGGTTTGTCCCCAAAACGGGACTGCGGTTCTAAAGGGGTTAATGGGCATCCTTACCTCGAGGGTAACAACCACCCCATCCTTCGGCAGAGCCTCCGCGAAGGCCAGCGCGCTGTACCCAGTGAAAGTGCCGATATCGAGCACTCGCTTCGCGCGGCACAGCCTGCCCATGCGATGCCATGCCATGCCATGCCATGTGGATTGCACGAGCGCCGACGGGGGACGGGGGGGGGGGGGTACTCATTAGTTTCTTGCCTTAGTGATTTGACCATTGACCAACGTATCCCTTTCGAGACGGAGCACCGTTACTACTCCTATTACTGGAGACATCTCCTATTAATATTACGGGGGACCATAGTTAACAGGACCTATGGTACACATAAAAACCTATATGTTTAACCATTTTTACTAACAATATTTGGTCCTGTTAACTATGGCCCCCCGTAATACTTTGTTTCTGAAAGACGGGCCGCTTAACCCGAAATCGTCGGAATGTCAATCTTGATTTCGAAGGGTTAGGGTTTGGTATGCTTGGGCCATGGGATTGTTCGCCGCGATGCATTTTGATTTTTGCTGAAGTCAGTTTTCGGGTGAGGTATGGAGCTCCCAAAGTGAGGAGCCTCAGAAAATTTAGGGTGAACCTCTATCGTAGAACGTTCGAATAGCGAAATTATCAATAAAAAATCTGAATTTCAAAGATACCCGTCAAAAATGTGAGAGCACGCTTCCTATGGGCACGTTTAGAAAAAAAAAAAGCTCCAAACGTTTGGAAAAGCCCGAAAAAAGTAAATCTGGGGCCGATGTTGGGCCAAGATTGGCTTGACAAAAACTCAGGCGGATGTTTGGTTGGAAGCGGCAAGATTCCGAGTCCTCGACAGACATCGATCTACAAAAGAAACGTCTGCGTCATGAACTCTGAACGAAGTACGCCCGTTAGGGGCTCCGACCCACCCTAGGGTCACCGTCTTCCCACTGTGACCGGTGTCATATGGCGGGAGAGGACCAGGCATATGATAAAAAAAAAACGGAAGACAAAAATTCTCCACCCGCTTCGAATGGCAAAAAATAGTTTTTTTGTTCAGGTTTGTGAGGATACCGTGGGACGCCGCCGGCAAGCTCTCGCCCCCTAGACCATGGGTCCACCTGATTTCTTCGAGGCCATCATCTATATTCGTTGGCCTAGCCAGACACCGAGCGGGTTGGCCGTGGGCTGAGTCTATGTTGAGATCGAGCGTCGATCGTTGCACGAGCTGGTTTCTATCAGCGTGTTGACAACTTGCAACCAGAGAGAACAAGTTGCGCCGCCTGCAGCCGTTGGGGGAAAAAAAAGAAAAAATCAAACATTTCTTCTTTTTTTCCCACAGCGGCGGTACGAGGAAATCTTCGGCTGTTCTTCGAAAGCAATATCTTTGAAAAAGTGTTTTTTGGGCTTCGCGTTTCCACTGGCATAGGTCTTAGTGGCAGCAGCCCAGACTGAATGCACAGGATTTTTCCAGTTTAGCAGTAGCCTCATGGTAGTGGTAGCGCGCGGGGGGGGTGTACTCGATATCACGCATGGCCGTAGTCGTATGACCATGGACCTTCGCCTCCCTACAATGCCGAGACGGAGGGGGGGGGGGGGGGGGGGGGGGGGGGGTATAGGGAGCGTGTCGGTCGTAAAGGTTGGGCTAATTGCCGATGCCCTTTAGAGTGGGATTGTTTTTTATCTTGAGATGAGTGTAGGACTTTTGTCATCTAGGATTTAGTGTGTGGGATTTTATCTTGATGCTAGTGCGAGAGAGCAAAAAAAGCAAAGACCGCAAATAAAAAGCGATCATTTTTCCGAGAAAAAAGTGTGGCCCGATAAGCAAGCACGCAAAGAAACCAACGAACGCCAATAATACAAAGATCGTGGAAGCGACGGTTATTTGTCCTAGAATCGCTGAGCGCGGAGCAGGTCCTTACAACCAAGTGAAAGGATGACAGCGCATGGTCGAACCCCGCTTGAGTAGTTTCGTGAAAAAATGTCGCCGATGCAACAGGCTCGTTCGCAACGGCAAAGACATCGTCAATGGGCAGTGAACGACGGACGGTGACCAATAAGCAGTGGCCGATGGGAAATCGGGCCGTTGGCCAATCACCAGCAACCAGCGACCAGTGACAAAAGAGCACGCTTTGTGACTGACCGAAGAGCAGCGATCAATGGCTTTTGAGCAAGGTTAGTGACCAGAAGAAATGGCCAATAAGACGTGAACAACGCGCCAGCAGTACCAGCAGTACTGGAGTTTGGCCAGAATACAGTCAACGATAGCCGGTGGCAGCGTCAGTGACCGAAGAGCAAGGACCAATGAATAACGACCAAACACGAATCGCAAATGAGCAATGGCCAATGAACGATGGCCGGTGGCCAATGAGCAATGTGACAAGCTGCAGAGGACCAGCGACCAACGACTACAATAGTGACCAAGAACTAGCCACGAGAGAGAAATACCCAAGGCCAGCGATCAAAAGAGCAATACCCAATGAACTATGAACACATCAGCAACGACCACTGGGCAACGACCGATGAAAAATACTGGGAAGCAATCATCAATGAATAAGAAGGTCCAGGTCGTGGCCAATGGCCGGCGATCGAACACCAATGACCAACATATACTGACCAATGCCAAACGGATGATGAGCACTGGGCAATGACCAGTCCTAGAGGGAATGCTACATTAATCCTTTTAGGACCGCAGCCCCGTTTTGGGGGCAAACTACTTGAAATTTGAGTGGTTTGTCCCCGAAACGGAACCGCGGTTCTAAAAGGGTTAAGCCCGGGTACCGGGGTCCCCGCATACTCGCCAGATACTCGGGTGTATACTCGGACAATAAATATGTCGTCTTCACACTAAGCCGTTCTTCCTACCCACCTAACCAGTACATCCGCAGTACCAGTGTCTGTCCTGATTCCTTATCCTAGAGAGATGCTAACTATGTGGTCACAGACTGTGAGACAGAAAAATAAACGAAAACAGATAATAATCGCAAATGGTTGGGTCAAGCAAGTGAAACAGCCGGCGTACCGGGTACGAAAACACACGGCAACGCAAGCCGGACCAGGATATAAAGAACGGTAAATACCAGGGTGCTTTCGGGTGCCCGAGACGTTGCGATTTTCGAGTGTTTGTATCAGTCCTTCCCGACACCCACCTGGTGAGAAGCTTCAGCAGCTCGCCCTGAAGATGGCCGGACACCATGTGCGCCCCGCCCGGTTGTGCCCTGACACAGTGAACACAGTTACATGCCAGGTACCAGGTGTATATTAAAATTGCTACCTGGTATTATTTTTTCCCTCCAACAATGTATCGCAACACGCAAGTTGCATTCCAGCTTGGCCCGAATATGTTCTATTACTAGTACCGCAGCGGTAGTCCCTTTTCTTCCATCACTCTGAAACAATAGATGTCAGGAGACATGTCAAGCAAGGCTAAACGTGCGCTGTCAAGGGCGCAGGGCTGACTGTTCCACACTAAAACCTAGTGGTGTGGTGTCAGTCAAGGCATGTCAAGGCAAGAAGTGCAGTCTGTCAGTCATGGCGTGACAGTGCTGTCTCCGGGACGTCTTCGCTGTGAACCGACAGATCTCTCGTTTTCCCCTGTTAACCCCTTTAGTACCGCAGGCCCGTTTTGGGGGCAAACTACTTAGAATTAGACTGGTCTGTCCCCAAAACTAAAACTGCAGTCCAAAAAGAGTCAAGGGTTCCTACTAATGCCTTCCTCCCTTGGCAAACCCTCGCTTACTCTATACCTACTCCTCGTCAACGTTTCGCCCCCGCGTAATTGTCAATAGCTCGGCAGTGCTCCATGTACTAGCACGTGTTCGCCGGGACGTCGAAATCAACCGCAGTCAGTAGGGCCATCGAGCCAAAAAAAACAAAACAGCAAAAAGGAAAACAGAACGGGTGCAAGCGATGGTCGGCGGTGCGACCTGCCGTGCACTGCGATACGCAGCAATATACCTTGCTGTGCAAACACAAGAGCATATGCTGGTACTTCGAATTTTCAAGACAGCAATACACCCCATCGTGCGCTGCAACAACATAGCAGCACACGAACACGCATCTCTTCCAGGAAGGTGTGGGAACCGTTCGGGGGAATGCTGCCAACACCTAATCGCTCTTTCCATTTCCGGGCAGAGGGACGCAAGAACCGCCTCGGTATCACTTGGAACACCCAGACGGTGGAGCTGCGAGTCGGTATGACTCAACCACCAACTAAGTTAAAAAAAACAAAACCACAAACACACACACCGCCAAAGCACGCACAAGTTGACGACAGCTAGCCAAACTGTCCCGTGGCGGCGCGAGTTCCTAACGACGCATAAAACACATCGTTGCGAAAGAACCGTTGACGATATGTGTGTACCAGGTATGTGTTTTCACGACTGGCGTGGTTTGTCTTGAGTGGCCGGACAAAGCAACATGCCGGTCCTCAATTATTTCTGTCGGAAGCGTGCGGCGGACCTTTCAGGGGAAAAAAATCGAAAGAAATAAAAACGGGTAATGAATCCTCCGCACCTATTAGTCGCCTCCCGAATTTCCGTCAACGAAGAGGACTCAGACGCCGAGTGTCGCGAAGCGTAGCTCTCGAGCGCAGGCTCCTTCTCCTCCTCCTCCTCCCCCCCCGCCTCCTGCCGCCGCCTCTGCCCCCACCCCCGCTCTCGCTCCCGCCCCTCCTTACCGCCGTCGACGGAGACCGCATCAGCAGAAACGCCTGACGAAACCTGAACTCCCTGTTCAGAAGAGGTAACATCGTTGTCTCCATTCCCCCCCCCCCCCCCCCCCCCCCCTCTCAGAGCTCCCGTTCAAAACAGCAGAACCACCGCCTCTGCGTCCCCTAGTTGCATCACCCCCAACCGCTTCCCCTACCCCTGTACTAGCTAGCTTCACGGCATCGCTATCCGGACCCAAACAAAAACTGCCACCGGATCCCTCGGATCGGGCGGCGTCAACCGCTCTGCCCGATTCTTCCCCCTTATCGGGCGGGGCGACGGGAGAATAAGAACCCGAGGAGCTTTCCACAATTTTCCCCGACATGTTGAGCCGAGACGCGCCCGATCGGGGGTGGGCATCCCGCCGCCCCTGCCCCTGCCCCTGCTGCTGCTGCTGCTGCTGCTGCTGCTGCTGCTCCCCCCGCTGCTGCTGCTGCTGCTGCTGCTGCTGTTGCTTTGACCCCCTGCTGGGGTCCACCGGCAGTATCTGCGGCGTAACCTGCGACGCCTCCTGCGTCGCAGCCAGGGCCTGGCAGGCCATGCTGCAGCAGCCCGCATAGTCCCTCTCGCATCTGAGGCACTGAGAAAACTCGACGCCGCACCCGGGAGCGCGGCAGACGGCTAACACCGACCCGGAGGAGGGAGCAGCAGAAAAAAAAACGTCCCCGCACTGATCACAGAACGCCTCACTGGCCTTCGGAACTCCCGTTGAGCCGGCGCTTGAACCGCCTGAAGCTGCCATGGCGAAGAGACCGGGGTTCCTTCGCGCGGTGAGGCCATGCAGCCGAGGGGGGCGGGGTCGTAGTCTTGTGCCTTGGTGGAAGGTGTTCATGTTGGAGGCGTTGCTGTTGGCACTGTCGCCTGCCCAAGTCCCCGGGCCTGGGCCTGGGGTTGCGCTTGGGGCTGTGCCGGTGCTTGCCCAAAGGGACGCCAGCTGCAGTCGCTTGCATCGTGTTGCTGCTCGTCGGGGGGGCTCCTGCTCGTGGCTGGATGGTGGGAGTGGGGGGCGGGGAGGTGGTTTAATTGGGTTGGCTTGGTATGGTTTAGTTGGTTCGGTTCGGTTCGGTTCGGTTCGGTTCGGTTCGGTTCGGTTCGGTTCGGTTCGGTTCGGTTCGGTTCGGTTCGGTTCGGTTCGGTTCGGTTCGGTTCGGTTCGGTTCGGTTCGGTTCGGTTCGGTTCGGTTCGGTTCGGTTCGGTTGGGTTCGGTTGGGTCCGGTTGGGTTGGGTTGGGTTGGGTTGGGTTGGGTCCGGTTGGGTTGGGTTCGATTCGGTTCGGTTGGGTTGGGTTCGGTTCGGTTGGGTTGGGTTGGGTTGGGTTGGGTTGGGTTGGGTTGGGTTGGGTTGGGTTCGGTTCGGTTCGGTTCGGTTCGGTTCGGTTCGGTTCGGTCCGGTTCGGTTGGGTTCGGTTCGGTTCGGTTGGGTTCGGTTCGGTTCGGTTCGGTTGGGTTGGGTTGGGTTCGATTCGGTTCGGTTGGGTTCGGTTGGGTTGGGTTGGGTTCGATTCGATTCGATTTGGTTTGATTTGGTTTGGTCTGGCTTGGTCTGTTTGTTTCTTCTTTTACTTTGCTTGGACGGGCAAGGCAAGTTAAAGCGGGTGGTTCCTTTCGGGTTGATAAATGAGGCGTGCGAGCACGAAGCGGGAGCCTTTTTTTCTTGGTTTAACAAGGGAAAAAAGAAAAATGCCTCTTCATGACTGCTCGTACGAGCGTATTATACATAGGGTGCCTTGTTTATAGTTTATTCTCAAGTGTGTGTGTGTCAATGTGTCACTGCTGTGTGTGATTCGACGTTTTTTTCGGCTACATTTGTCCACCGCGCTCAACGCGCACAGCAGCAATGCCAGTCCCGGCGGGTTCTGTGCACGCATACACACTAACGAAACCTTCTCGTGCCGGTGCAGTTGTAAATCGTTCACACTTGGTCGAGCTAGGTGCGGCAACGTGTGTAGGCACATGGCTCGGACCATAGTTTGTAAAAAAGCGGAACCGTATGATATCATAACATCATAACGGTGTTTGTTTCGTTCGTTCTACCTAACGAAACCGAACTCTGAGGGCACCTACAGGCAGAATGTGCCTGCCCACAGCAACGTTCGCCCCGTGTCCCTAAGACATGTTGCAGGTGGTATTGTCAGCCCCCCCTGCTACTCATGAGGGGACTGAGAAGCAGGTTAAAATCTACTACTGTAGATGTCGTACATCAGTAGTAGTGGTGGGGAACTGCTACGAGAAGCTCTGTTGTTGACACATATATATGTCAGGTTGTAGATTTTGTTGTCTCCAAAATTTCGCCGAATTTCGAGTTGGCGAGTTGGGGAACGCACAACAAAATCGAGTACGTGTACAAAGGGTTCAAGGGTTAGACCGACAAGCCGAGCGTGCAGCGACGCTGACCCTGGCCTCGTGTGTCCTACTGCTGCTGCTGCTGCTGCGGCTGCGGCTGCTGCTGCTGCTGCTGCTGCTGCTGCTGCCGCCACGTCTGCTGCTGCTGGCGATTTCTTATCTTAAAATATTGCACCCAAACGTCACGGATACACACGACCGCGTACAACGTAGATTTGTTCGTTCGTGTTGGTTCAGCACAAAAATACAGAATAATCCGTATTCGTCTAGCATGATGCATCGCAGATTTGATTACTGCAGGCACTGAGGGCGCGCATCATTTATCACCAATTACTAGAAACGTCTCCTCAGGGTATTCTACCGCATGGTTATGGTTGCCACGTTGTCACGGGTGGAATCCCCCCCCCGTGACACGATGGTAGGGCCGCATGGAGTGCGGCAAAGCGAAAACAGCAAGCAGCAACCAGGGTTTCCCGGCATTTTCTTACAGGTCAGGCTACAGCAGCAGCTTTGGGGCGGATGGAAAACAAAACGTCTTGATATTGATATATATACCTGGTATATATTCAAATTATTTTTGCCAATCCTCCGGCGGATTGGTGGAAATAGAGCTTTGCGTACGTATGTTTTAGAGTGCGCGTCGCGCGCCAATTCAACCCGTTGTCCCCGTTGCAACAGCAGACCCGGGGGGGGACTGTTACAAGTATTGCTATTACGGGGGGCCATACCTGGTACCAGGTACCTGGTAGTAAATAGGACCAAATATTGTTATTAATAGTATCCCCCGTACTAATAAAAATGAGCACGGCATATATATACGAAAGCGCCGGTGACCAGCAGGTGCCGGTCCGGTCGGACTCTCGCACTCGAATACAATACTCGTAGTACAGCAGTGCGGGCCCTCTCACAAGAAACCGGAAATGCCGCCCTAGGCCAGAGCGCTTACTTTAGAAAGGGTGTGTGTGGTCCACCCTAACTCCAGTACATCTAACAAGAAACGGGAAGGCTGGTCCCCAGGCTGGATTTCTCGTTTGACAATGGGTGCGTTCCACGCTTATTTCCGTATAACGACTGTGCCGAATTTCGTGTTATTCTGTCATCAAAAAATAAATAAATAAAAAAAATGTCAGCCAGCTTTTCTTACTGTTCGTTCTCTTATGAGGTGTTTTGTCCTGCTGAATCGTACCGATTCTGACTCCCGATTTTTTACGTTGAAGTTTCTTGTGAGGCTCCTTCGTTTGAGGGGGCAATAAGAAACAGAGTAGAAAACTATTTGTTGGAAATGTAACATCGATCCTCGACCGTATATGATTCCTGGTATATTATTACTAGACCAAATATTGTTTCACTGTAATGATAGGGGGATTTGTTTTAGCTACTACGAGTACAGCAGCAGTTGCAATGTTATTTCTGGAGTTTTCAGCGATCTCCGAAACCCAGAAATAAGAACCATCTACTCTAACTCTAGTAATAATACAAAAAGGGACAGGTCTTCGGTCTCAGTTCCTATTAATAGGCAATCGGTATACCTCGACCAAATATGTCGGAAGAACGACAGACACCGTCAAGACAAGCGTCTTGACAGGCGGCCTTGACACCTAAAATCCGGGGACGTCAAGAGATATCCCCGTTCTTCCGAAAACGCCTGGAAATATTGTCGAAGGTGGTGTGCTTGCCTGTATTTTTGTTTTTTCGGCATTTTGATACATTTCCGAGCCCGATCTACAGAAAAATGCAACTGAATTGCAGAATCTCGATATTTTATAATAAGTTCCATACAAAACGAGTAAAAAATGAAGAACAGCTGCACGAAGAAGAAACAGAAAAAGAGGGGTTTCCACACATGCAATGAGGCTTTTTCTGCCAGGGGGGGGTAGGAGACATATGTGTAGACAGATGGATTTACCTTGACAGACAGCCTTGACAGACTGACAGCTTGTCACTGACATGTCTCCTGACATCTTTTCAATTTAACAGTAGTACCTCGACCGGTTTTCGTAATTCGTAACTCTGTCCTATCGACTGTGAACGACTCACCACCGCGTCTGCCTTGTAGCATGTATACAAGGAAAGCTGTAGCCCAGCCCGAATGCCGATGTGCCGCGCGGTGAAGATAAGAGCAAGAGGCCGCCCACCACCCTATTGCTCAGTACCATACTAAAGCAGCAATGCAGCGAGAGCAGCAGCAGCAGCAGCAGCAGAGGTAGACAAACGGCAGCCGCAACGGTGCAACCCCGTACTGGCAGCTCTCAGTCAACTGCCGGTACTCCTGATACTGCTGGAGATGACAGAGACTTGATGCAACAAGGTTGAGTAAAGCTATGGCGGCCAGCTTTTAGACCAGGCAAAAGCTGACAATATTGTTCATCACTTCAGACTTCAGACCTGGAAAACGTCAACAACGCTTGCGCCCCTGTGCCTTCGAGCAGAGCAGTGGAGCCCCCTCTCAGCGCATGAGCCGATTCCTAAATGAAGCCCAATCCCTCTAAAAACACGCCAACGTTTCTTGATAAACCTGCGGGGCAAAACGCAATCGCTAATCCCGCCGCAGGTAGAAAAGACCGCCGGCAAAACTACCACTATCTGTGCATCACACGGAAAGGATCACAACTCGAGAGGAACACAACCAAACGGCGCCGGACAACAAGACGACAAAGACACAACACAAGCGATCTGCCGTGCAATGGAGTCGTGTGGACTGGCCAAGGACGTTGTCCTTCAAAATAAAAAGGTATGTTGGCTACCTGGTACCATGGTATGTAATAAGAGCTACGGGTGCGTCTAACAGGGAACCGCCGTACCTACATTGTACGTACCACCGTCTGCAGACATAAGAACCGTTGTAATTTTAATATACATACTTAACGTTTCGTATATTTCCGGACATACGGGTAGTATACAGCGTGACGGCCGTAAACGTTGCTTCTGCGGGGTGGTGGGCGATGCTACGCACCGCCCTACTCAGCCGTGGGTCCCGACAGGCCTCAGACGCAGGCAACACCGTCCTGCTCCTGGATGTCACGTCGTAGGGTCGAGCGTGCTGAACGGTTGCGTTGATGGTGAGGCGTGGTATCGCGGAAGCTCTCACAATGACTGCTCTAGGTACGGATGGCATCAACTCGCCTCAACTCTCACGAAGCTGTACTGAATGGCAACGTCCCGCAACCTCATTCGTATGCTCGTGACCTACGGTCTTTTATACAGCAACAGCAGTAGACTGTAGAAAGATCGCGACATCTTTGCTGTTGTGGCACGAGCAAATACTCCCAACCAAAAGTTGCGAGTTGTCGGTGCGAGCAGTCCTCACAACTTCCTGGTACCTCGTACTTAAGGTACCGTATATTTAGTACGTGGTGGTGTCTGAGATGGTGGATAGAATACTCACCCTATTGGCTATCGGCAGTACCAGGTGCGTGATGTGTGAGCAGTATGAATATATGCAGTCTGTATGAGTATTATAGAACAGCAGCACGTGTACCATGGTAACGTTTAATACCTGTTGGGTACGTACTCAACTGTACTGTACGAATCCGAGTTCGAAAAGAAAGAAAATAGTTCTTTCTTTTCTTTCTCTTCTTCGCTTTCCTTGTTTTTCTCCTATTAATATCTACTCGTAGCGTACGAGTATGTCCTTCTTCCCTTGTCTTCTGCATTCTGTCTGTTTTTTTTTTTGTTATGCGCATGAAGTAAATTGTAACGTGGGCTAAACTGAAGGTTTTTCAACCGACCGCCCGTCATAGAAACAGACACGCTGCGGGTACATACCGCAGACAAACAAAATAATCCTGTCGGAAATGCGTTTATGATATTGGACTCGTGTCTCCTGCTTTTTCTATAAGTCGTACGTACTCAGCACGTTTGCCTCGCGAGATGTTTTCTGTGTATCGTCTGTGTGTACGTTATCACAATGAAGCGTTGTTTGTTCGTCCAATCGACATCCAGCTTGTGATTGCCATCCAATCTTGTACTGATTATTCATCGTAGGGATACGTACAAAATAGTAATATTGTACATTCATATCATGAGATGGAACTATTAATAATATGAAAACAGAGTCACATTAGCCACCGACGTGCATATAACTGGGGGTTTACTGCCGGACCGCCCTCAACAAAAACGCCATCATATCGTGGGCGGGTGATTGTACGGATTCAAACACCAAAACCCTCAACGCCATCATATATCGTGGGCGGGTGATTGTACGGATCCAAACACCAAAACACCTGGAAGCTAAGGTGTCTTACTAACTTTTCAGAGAGATTGCTTGAGCAGGACAAGCGGTAGAATACAACGATTCTACCGTAATATTCAATTATCTTGTGTGCTAGAACTATCCCAGGCGTGTGCGTTCTTCACAGCATCACGTTCTTCCTACCCGTCGATATCCATCCAGCACAACCAGTGTCCGTGCCTGTTGTCCTACCGTAGGGACACACCTATCAGGTGTGGTCACAAACAAAACTACGCCACAGAGATACTACACATCGTTCTGCAGTAAGCAGAATAAACATTGCAATGCCGTGTCATCGTACTGGATACGACAGCCACAACATACACATCCTACGTATATAAGAGAGAAAACGGAGGAAACCAAAACGATTCGAAAGGAAAATCAAAAAGAAGAATGAAAAAGGTGTCTTGCCCCACCCGTAAGGGATGTGGCAGGCAACATTATTATACAGAATGAGCTAAAGAAACAATCTCACCGCGTTTGAACACGAGAAACAGTATGAACGAAGGGAAATAACAGGCAAACAAACCGAAGCACAACAAAAGAAACCAAAAGCACCCTGTAGCCACCCGCAGCAGTTTGTGATACGAGTAGCATACTGCATAGACAGGTTATACGTACTACAGAACAGTGGTCGGGCCGATACCTTGCTACGTACCCTGTTTGTCTATTACGGGGGACCATAGTTAACAGGACCTACGGTATACATAAAACCTATATATTTCACCATTTTTACTAACAATATTTGGTCCTATTAACTATGGTTCCTCCGTAATAGGTACCAGGTATCCATTATCCCACCGCCACCACTATATAATATATATATATATTCATGTAGGGTCCAATAATTACGGAAAATGGAAGAAGAAATATACCCTGGTAGGAGAAAAAAAAAAGGATGGACGAACTACACGAGGAAAATGATAGTGCACGTCAAGCATTCAGAGCACTACGATGTACTCGGCCGTGGTCGGGACTCGCCCGTTTAACATCGCAGTCCCGGTTTGCGCACATGCCACTCAAATTCTACCTTCTAGGCCGTTTAGGGCAGCAGTCCCAGCTGGGGGACACGCCACTCAAATGATGAGTTATTTGTACCTAAAACGGACCTGAAGCCCTAAATGGGCATGGGGGGGGGGGGGGGGGGGGGCGGGGTAGCGGCCGAACTGCCGCACATCTCATTGATGTAATGCGTTATATAACCCGTCGCGATTTTCCTGCTTGCGCTCAGCACTCAGCACTCAGCACTCAGTACGCACAGCACACAACACAGAAGAAATGAATAGCGAATGTTGGGCACGTACGGGCATGACTCTGCAGCCGTGTTATCTTTGTGCAAGAAACGACTCAATGTGTAGGGTTATACTGCTGTGCCAGAGCACCGCTTCTAAGCACCCTGCTCCCGATTGGCCACCTGACCCCACGCGGACCTGATCCGACCCGGACCGACCCTTCCATTTTGGACCCAGAATTCCAATTCCCCGCTGGACCTGGTTTCTCGATACTAAACCCTTATCCACGCGATATACTTTTCTCCCCTTTTGGTTGATGGTTCTATGGGTCATGCCGGCGGCTTTATGCTTTTCCGGGTTCGGTTTGGAGGGCTCGGGCCAGGGTGCCAGGTGGGGGGGGGGGGGGGGGGGGGGGGTAGAGTGTGTAGAAGCAGTGCTCTCGTACAGCAGTGTAACCCTGTAATAACCCGGATGTATTGCGTATTACGGGGGACCATGGTAAATAGGACCATTTTTTGTTAGTAATAATAGCGAAACATGGAGGTTTTTGTGTGTATCGCAGGTCCTATTTAACATGTTCCCCCGTAATATTAATAGTCGTTTCGGGACTTGAAAGCCAGCGTTGCAGACTTCTTTCTGCCACGCACACGATTTCCGGATGAATGGCCTCAACTCGGACTCGAAGCAACCCCGAAAAAATGAATTGCCTCAGAAATTCGGGTTCATTTGATTGCCCACCAACAACCGCAGTAGTACTGACGAGGGCGTAAATAGGATGTTACATGTTGCGCTGGCACACATTTTCCCCCTTCAAGGCCGTTTTTTTTACCACGAGCCAGCCGTAGGCGTGGGGCGGCTCCACGAGTTTCGTGTCCCGCACCTTTTTGGGGGGTCTCTCTCACCGCAGGTATATCTCGCATGTTTTTCGCGAAAAGACGAAAATGGTTGCTCGTTGCCTTCTTACATGTTCATTGGTCGCCATTAAGTAAGTGCTGTGTACTCCCTCTGCAAGTTGCATAACGTCCTAAGCCAGCCGGCACCACGCCCACAAGAGGTTCAAACGACCGCGTAAGACACACATTTTTTTTAGTATGTATACGCATACCTGGTACGTTCTGGAAAAAAAAAACGCCCTCTGACGGCCCTCCGAAGGGCCTCCCGGGGAACTCCAGGGGGGGCCTCCGGGGGGTTTCCGGGGGCCTTGTGGGGGGGGCACACCTCGCGTATGAGATGGACGCCTATTTTCCGCCCTAGTAGTTACTCTACACAAATTATCCGTCACAGCTCGGATTCCGAGAAAAAGACTGAGCCCATGTCTCCGCATCCACAGTATATATCCATATATTGTATGTACACGGTTTTTTCCCAATTTCTGCGCCATCGCCGCTGGAAGTTTCCACGCGCTTGTGTGGGACGGGTCGCCCGTTTTTATCTTACCATATAATACCGCATATGGCTATCACCCTAGGGTGATAAGATAACACACCCCCTCGACAACGGGAACGGCACGTAGAAACGCCGCGCGATGCGTTCTTATGGAAAATATCTGGGCAAAGATCGTTCCAATCCCCACCGTTTTGTTGTTTCATGCGTGGCCTGCCCCGCTTGCTGTCGAAAAAGAAACCGGCTCCGAAAAAAAAAAATACCCCGGGGGATGTGGTGTCCTGTCTCGTGTGTTGTGTACGGTTGAACTTGGCCTAGCTTTGGCTAAAATTTGTCAGAATGTACCGCTCTGAACGTAAATATAAGGAACTTTTAGACACTACTATTGCTACGAAACAGTCCTTAAGGCTTCGTCCAGAGTAGTACCAGTAAGTATTAAATAGCTGGTACCAGCATACGTTTTATATCCTCAAAGATCACGGGACCTTGAGAGGTGAGAACTGACGATAGAATCGACGATGCGTGATTCGGGGGAGGATGCGATGATGAGTGCGGCGTTTCACGGTAGCATGGATCGTAGCCCTTGGCACACACACCTTGTCTGGACTCGTAACAGCGCAGTGAAGCAGAGGCAAATCTACAGGCCCAAGCTGTGGCACAGACTATTACCGGGGACCATAGTTAGTAGGACCTACGGTACACACCAAAACCTGTATATTTCGCTATTTTTGCTAACAATATTTGGCCCTATTAACTATGGCCCCCCGTAATAGTTTACCAAAGTGCGAGGAACCTCGTTTCAAGCTTTTCTTTTTGTTTTCTTTTTTAATCGCTATCAAAATCTTGGAGGAAAGTTGCTGTAACTATTTATTTCTCGATTCGGAAATGCTATCTGGCCAAAACAATCAAGCTTTTCTTTTTGTTTTCTTTTTTAATCGCTATCAAAATATTCGAGGAAAGTTGCTGTAACTATTTATTTTTCGATTCGGAAATGGCATCTGGCCAAAACAATCAAAGCTTTAATTCTTGTTTTCTTTTTCAATCGCTACCAAAATCTTGGAAGAAACTTGCAGTAACTATTTATTTCTCGATTCGGAAACGCTATCCGACCAGAACAATCAAATAGATTGACCTGGATTTCAATTTAATTAGTTCGTGCTGGAAATAGAGGTAATTGTTTATTTTCCATCTTCGGGTACACGAAATGGTGTCTCGCGTTACGAGCCAAAAGGAGTTGTACAGCACGGGGCGTTTTACGCTGCTCATAGACGGCTGCCATCGCCAACAACAACCATTGTTCTGGTCGCTACCGAGAGGTTCCAAACGTTCTAATCATGAACTATTACGGGGGGCCATAGTAAATAGGACCGAATAGTGTTGGTAAAAATAGTGAAACATTTAGGTTTTTGTCTCCACCGTGGGTCCTGTTTAATATGGCCCCCAGCAATATTAATACTACGCTGTTGTAGTACTGTAGCACTAACCTCGACCCCCTGAGAATTTTCTCGGAATGTTCCATGAGGTGCTGTCAACAGCGCAGAATCTCAACCACTTTTGCCGAAGCTGAGCCAAGCCGTAAGCAAACAACACGGACAGGTTCCCCCGCCACCGGCCACGCGATTTTTCCTTCTGAACGGCGTTTCTTGAGATCTCTGGGCCTATGTTTGAAGAAGAGGCTTTCACCAACTTTTTCTAAGAAAATGGTTGACGCACACTAATTACGAGTAGGTTTAGCAATCTGGGAGAAGGGATCTATCTTTAGGGATGTTTTTGACCTGAAAAATGCCTCCATAGCGTGATCTGCAAGTCGGAAACGTCGTCCGTAACTGAGAAATTTCCTGGTTCGATGCAAACGCGGCGCAGCCGCGTTTGTGGCGAGTTTTGGCCCGTTTTGGCTGAGGTTTGGGGTCAGAGTTAGGGTTAGCGTTAGGGTTAGGGTTAGAGTCACGGGCTGGGTTGGGTCTTCCGCCCGTACCTTGATCCCAACAGGAACCAAAACACCTGAACAGTCTACCAACCTAAAGATCCCTGCTCCCAGATTGTTCAAGGTCCTCCTAATTACTAGTGGACGAGGCAAAGGGGCTATTTTAGAGGGCTACGTAACCAATGGTTGATCGAATATGGTTGGCTTGAAACGTTTTGGACTGCGGTCCTGTTTTGGGGATAAACCAGTCGAATTTGGAGTGATTTGTCCCCAGAACAGGAGCGCAGTCCTTGACGGCTGAGGGTTGTTAGGGCTGGGTCCGTTCGTCCCGTACACAGCGACCCTCGAACGTTTTCTCGAATCACTGTACACCACTCTGTCCCAATATATAAACACGGTTTTGATTCAATATTTACATACCAACTGTACTTACATTTAGGCGCTCGTTTTTTCCGACCTCGTGTTCATACATGCTGACTGATGCCCCCCCCCCCCCCCCCCCCCCCCCCCCCGACGCCTCTTCCCCGCCTCTTCTCCCGCCCACGTGCCTCTCGAAACATGGAACATTTTGCTGGTTTTGAGACCGCAGTCATGCATCCTGCTGATCGTGTACGGGCTGCTGGAGATCCTCCTGTTAGTACCATCTTATGACGCCGTGTGGCCAATGGCGCTAGGCTTGGCCATATTGGGGCTCACTGCAACGGTGAGAGGCAGCCTTTTCGTCCTTTTTTTTTTTTTTTTTTTTTTTCGCTTTTTGGAGCATAAAAACTGGTTTCTATTTTGGGAGGATAGCGGTGGATAAAACTGATTTTTCTTTTCGAGAACGGCTGAACTGCTATGCCCCCCCCCGTGGCGCGGGGTTTGTCATGCCGATTTTCACTGTGGCGATGAGAGACAGGCATTGTTTTTTTTTTTGTTCTTGTAGAGCATGGCGATTGCTTTTTTTTCATCCTTTTTTTTTTTTTCGATGCGTGTCTCAACCCTGTCAGGACTGCCGTCCCGGTTTGGGCAAAAAGTACTGAGAATTTGAGCGGTTTGTCCCCGAAATGGGAGAGCAGCACTGAAAGGGTTCAACTGGTATGTTTTGCTTTTTTATATTGGCCAGCAGCATGACAATTGGTTCATCTGTGTGAGAAGGGTATTTAACTGTGTTAGGACTGCACTCCCGTCATAGGCCCAAATTACTTGGAAGTTGAGTGGTTTGTCCCCAAAACGGGACTGCGGTTCTAAAAGGGATCAACTGGTGTGTGTTTTTGATAATGTTTTCTTTCTCTTTCTCTTTCTCTTTCTCTTTTTCTCTCTTTCTCTTTCTCTTTCTCTTTTTCTCTCTTTATCTTTTTCTCTCTTCCTCTTTCTCTTTTTCTCTCTTTCTCTTGCTCTTTCTCTCTTTCTCTTGCTCTTTCTCTCTTTCTCTTTCTCCTTCTCTTTCTCTTCCTCTTTCTCTTTCTCTCTTTTACCCACTGTCGTCATCCGTATTTATTTATCATCACCCAAGATGCTGTGTGAACCGTATGGTACATCTCCGTCTAGGCTGTTGCGTTCTTTCTCCAATCTCCCCTTGTCATCCTCGTGTGGCGTCACCTCACCTCTGCTCTCTCTCTGTCTACCCCCCCCTTTCGCTCTTTCTTTCGTTATCCCCCCCCTTCACCCGGACATCTCTCCAACCATCACCAACCATGCGGCACACTGAAATGTATTTGGCGCCTATCCATGCCGGGAAGATCTGCGTCAACAGATACTTCTGGATTCGAATGTGAGTCACAATTTGCCACCCATCGGCACAGATCATCTGACAGATCATTCCCACTTTTGATGACCTACTGTAGATATACCAGAGCAAATATATCATATATTCCTGATCTGTATGATCTGTATGATCTGTATGATCTGTATGATCTGTATGATCTAGCTCATGTTGCCGGGTGGGAGCCATATAACCTGCGTGATCTATTACGGGGGGCTGTAGTAAATACGACCTACGGTACACACAAACACCTGTATATGTACCTATTCTTAATGACAATATTTGGCCCTGTTTACTGTGGTCCCCCCGTAATAGCGCATACGAAGTATATGTTTGTGTTGTTGGGTCTGAATCCGCATCTCCACTACCTGCACAGATCTATGACAATGTATCACAGCGGGAAAATTACGGTAGTATCTCTGTAAGGATTCACTGTAGGTCGTGATGTATTAACCCGAGGTTTAGGTACCTTGTGAAAATGGTATCCGACCTACGTACAGACAAGGGACCGCACGACACGCAGCCCAACATGATGGCTACTGCCCCAACCAGCCAGTTTGATGGAGGCGCGCTTCTAGATGCTGGGTTCCCACTACCTGGGTTAGAAATAGGGCTGAAATCAGTAGGTCTACTGCATTACAGTAGGCGCAGTAGGTCTTCGAGTCCTTCGCGATAGGCTACTGGAGAGTTACCAAGATACGCGTAGTGTCTGGCCCGACGAGCTTTACAGGCTGTTCGCGGGTCAGGAGATCTTCAAAAATTGGCGCGTCGGGTCGGGTTGGGTGTAGGTGACCCGACCCGACCTGACCGGCCCGCAAGTTTTGACCCGACCCTTGAAAAGCTCTGTTTGTTACGGAGTTCATACAGTATTCGTTGGGATGTGCTGGCAGTCTCCTTTTTTTGCCACCAGCCGGTCTCTGTACGCTTGCTCCGCCAAACCAAAGGGTCTTTTTTTATTCGCGCCCTCCCGTTTCGAGGACAATTTTCTTGGGGAATCGTACTCAAACGTTGTTCCTGCAGAGCAGCGTGGGTAGAGGCGCGATTCGACCCGAGTTGACGAGGCTG
This sequence comes from Nereocystis luetkeana, assembly GCA_031213475.1. NCBI lineage: Eukaryota > Phaeophyceae > Laminariales > Laminariaceae > Nereocystis > Nereocystis luetkeana. The sequence goes on from JARUPZ010000022.1 coordinate 1,945,228, forward strand.
CGGTCTCCTCGCGATAAACAGGAAGGCATAAACCTTGGTGGGGAGAGGGGGGGGGGACACTATGAGCCCCCGGATCTAAGTTGCTACTACAGCGAAATCGTAGACGGGACGCCAAGGGCGAAATCATAGACGGGAAAAGTACCAAAAATGCAGCACGTCGTAAAAGGCTTAGGACAACCGAATGTTCTGATTCATCCGCAATATATTTTCCCGCAAAAGGATTACTCCGCAAGCCGGTGCGGTTCCAGCGCATGCACCCTCTCAGACCTTTTTTTTTCCTGGCGGCAAGTGTTTGATCACAACCGAATGTTTTGATTCATCCGCAATATATTTTCCCGCAAAAGGATTACCAGGTACTCCGCAAGCCGGTGCGGTTCCAGCGCATGCACCCTCTCAGACCTTTTTTTTTCCTGGCGGCAAGTGTTTGATCATTTTTTTCTGCCTTGTCGACCCGTTTCGTTCACCGCTGCCTGTATTTTGGTGGTGGTGACAGGTTTCGACCGTTCCTGCGGTATGCCGGAGCCGCGCCGGTCAAGAGGGGCGGCGGGGAGAGCTGCTTCTGCTGCCTGCGCCGGAGGCAAGATAGCCGCAAGGTACTGCAGCCGCCGTGAGCCTCAGGGTAGTACTGCCGCGCCTCCTTCGGGTAGGGCTGCGAATTGGCTGACCGTCAAGTCGCCGACTGGTCGATCGCTGGCTAGATAGGTCCAATCAGTGGCAGGGCTGTGACTTGGCTGGCTGCAAGTCGCCGACTAGTTGTTTGCTGGCTACTCGTAGGTAGGTCCCATCTTTATTAGGGCTGTGATTTGGCTGGCTATAAGGCGCCGACTAGTTAGTAGCTGGCTTGGTAGGTTCCATCATTAGTGTGGCTGTGACTTGGCTGACTATAAGTCGCCGACTAGCTATTACCAGGCAGTTGGCTAGGTAGGTTCCAGAATGAGTGCATAGGGCTGGGAGTTGTCAGACTATCAGCCGCCGACTAGTTCTTAGTTGGCTGGGTAGGTGGGCTGAGAGTGTGCCGTCGACTGGCTATTTGTTGGCTATTTGTAGGTACATTCCATGATTAGTAGGGCTGGGAGTTGTCTGGCTGTAAATGTACTCATCAGTTGGCTAGGTAGGTTCCATGATTAGTGAGACAGATGGCTGACCGACTGCCGTATAAGTCGCTAAGTATAGGTAGGTTCCATGATTAGTGTATAAGCCTGTGAGTTGTCTGACTACAAGTCGGAGGCTAGTTACCATAGGGCGACGTAACGCCTGTTACCACCGCGCTCGCGTGGTGGAGACTTCCTACTCGCAATCGGAGTCAGATTTGGGTGCATGTACAGTGCAGTACCTAAAGGGTTGCGTCCGTATCGCAGTGCGGTACACGCGCGTGCTTTTTGTTTTCGCGGTGTTTTGTGCGTCTTTGGGTCTCTGACTGGAGCGTCTGTCGGCCCGATCTTTTGTCCTTTTTGTTCTGTTTTTTTTCCCCATCCCATGTGTTGTATCTTCGCCTTTCTGTTCTCTCTCACAACTCAACCATTGGATCACAACTCAGCTCAACCATTGGATCGCACACATATAGCAGGCTTTTCCTCTCCTCTTCCCCAGCACGGTTTGCGCCTTACAGTTTTTTTGTTTTGCGAGAGGAAGGACGTTCAAGCCCTCTGTTCCCTCTTCGTTTCGCATCGAATTGCGTTCGTGTTTTGAGGGACGGAGAAGACTGAGCCAGAACGTTGGCGTACTTCATTCGCCACCTACTCACGCCCATGGAGCCCCACCCTACTCATGCCACGCCCACGCCGTACCCCTTCCTTCGGGACCCCCCTTTTGTGGCGGTCTTATCAAGTGACGTGTTGTTTCGTCCGTTTCAGAAGTAGCCCTTAACCTCTTCCCCCGCCCCCGCCCCTCTCCCCCACTACGGCCGTGCGTGACATGAGTACCCCCCCCCCCCCCCCCCCCCCCCACCCTTCTAAGTAGGCTGCAGCTCACCCTTCATGCGGCTCGCAGACGAAGTCGCGGCGCCTCGCGCTTGATGCGAGCAAGCAATGTATGTCTCGTCGGTGAAAACCCGACGTGCTCCGTCCCGGCATTGTAAGAGGGATGCGAGGGTCTATGGTCGTACCACTACGGCCGTGCATGGTATCGAGTGCATCCCCCTCCCCATTTGATTCGATCCTCCGTCCCCTCCTTGGGATAAGCCTCTCGCTTGACCACACCCCCCACCCCCCCCTCCTCGCGATAAGCCCCTCCTTGGCCAACCTCTCACCCACTGCACGTAATACATGGGAGAACATGATGAACCCCCAAATAAGGTGTCTACTATTTACGGGGGACCATAGTTAATAGGACCAAATATTGTTAGTAAAAATGGTTAAATATATATATACCTGGTAGGTTTTATGTATACCATAGGTCCTATTAACTATGGCCCCCCGTAATAGGAGTAGGGACGATGCTCCGTCTCAAAAGGGGATGCGTGGCCAAGGGCCAAATGGCTGAAGCAAGCAACAAATGAGCGAGGTGCGCCGCCTCGAATAGGATCCGACGTGGTCGATAGTCAAATTGCTAAGGCAACTGTGACGAAATAGTATCCCCCGCCCCCCCCCCCCCCCCCCCCCTCTATTTGGGGTAGGAAAGGTGCTCCGTCTCGGAAGGGATGTGTGGTCAATGGTCAAATGGCTAAGGCGAGCAACAAATGAGTACCCCCCCCCCCCCCCACCCCCCCTTCTCTCCCCCTTCCCTCGTCAGGTCCGCCTCCTTAGAGCAGCTTTCATCCTGGTGTACGTAACGATCTACGGCATCACTATATCCTCTCTTTCGATGGAGCAGACGGTATCCACTAAAAACGGCAAGGATCCGAACCCCTGGATGTATTTTAGGTGAGAAAGTAACCGTTTTTTTTGTTCGGGGGGGGGGGGGGGGTGTAACCAATCATATTTCAGGCTCTACAGAGGTAGGGTGACGGCTATAAACCACCCGACCAGTGGGAAGGAGTTTAGGATTGGGAGGTATTGAGGCGTTTCCGAAAAATTCGGCCGAAACCAACTCACTGCGTTGTTTCTTCTGTGGTCTAGTTCCCTCATGCAAAATGACCCCAGCCCAAAGAAACTCGAGGATCTTTCTGAGGTCGTGGCAAAAAAGTGGCCAAATGGCATTTTTTTAACCTCGTTATCAATGGGTTGGGTTGTACCAGGTAGCTCTTAGGAAGGTTTGTTCCATGCGTTGGGGACATCGGTTATGCAGGAAACAGACCAACGAGAAGCCAAAATAAATTGAACTCCCAAGCAAATCGATCGCAAGCTTCGTGTTGGCAATGTGTCCGGTGGGATGTTCCCGCGGGGCTCGGGGCTGATTGTTCCCTGTTTTGACGCTATTGCGGCCTAGTCCGGGGGTCAGACATCATAGAAGCACCCGAACCGAAACATGGCAGTCGCTTCCGCGCTCGCTGCCTGTGCCTGCGCCACTCGGGTTAGTCGCTCCACCTCCGATGTCGCTTTTGCCCTCGCCGAGATTCCCCGACTCGCCGCCTGGCGATGAATCATAAACCGCCGAGTATAATTGGCCCGGCGAGCGACCACTGTCCCGCTGCAAGTAACAACCCTGTCTATTCGCTCGTTTTACCGATCTGCCGGCACCGTTCCGCTCGGTGTCCGCTTGGTATCCCCACCAGCGCGATCAAGCAAAAACGATCCGGTTGCTGCCGTGACAGTCGATACGTAGTATCTGGATCCCTTCATGGGTTCTGGTTGCCGTGCCCTGTTGTTGGTACGAAACGCTTTTTATCACGGGGGACCACATCAAACAGGGCCTAGGGTACGAACAAAAACCTACCTGGTACATATTTCGATTTTTCTTTTTCTTAATGAAAATATTTGGTCCTACAGTATGTACTACGGTCCCCCGTAAAGAGTGGAGGGAGGCATTTTCGAGTGGGGTCAAGGCTCGGAAATAGACCCAACCCTAACTAACCCTAACCCTAACCGTGACCCCGACTCTGAACCCCAAGCTACTGTAGACCCTAAATGGGCCAGAAACGCGGCTGCGCGGCGGCGGCGGCGGCGTCGTTGTTGTCGTCGTCGTCGTCGTCGTCGTCGTCGTTTTTTTTTTTTTTTTTTCTAAATTGTTTACGCTTCGTACTGTTCCCCCTTTCATGGTCTCTAGATATTTCGAGGCGGATAGAGATAGCTAGATCTATTCCTGATCTGAATGATCTACTTGTAGTTGCTCATGTTTCCGGGTGGGAGCCGTACAATCTGCGTGGTCTAGCGCAATGTTTCTTTGGGTTGGATCTGCCCTACAAGGCAGATCTTGCGCGGCCTCTCACAACGATAAATGAGGAATCATATAGATGGTCTACTGTAGATAACCTGGTGTGTAGATAGATAGATAGATAGATAGATGATGATCGGTCTGAGGTGCAAAACCATTCCGAGCTGCCTGACACTGAACTCCTGTTACGGGGGACCATAGTTAACAGGACCCATGGTATACATACAAACCTATATATTTAAACATTTTTACCAACAATATTTGGTTCTATTAACTATGGTCCCCCGTAATAATAGCGAACAGGAAGTTCTTGGAAGTTTTCCGCATGACTCACTCCGTCCTTTACTACTTCTTGTAGGAGTAGGTGTGAGCGAGCGGCATCACGCGTAGGGTAAACATCTCCGGGCCGTATGGATCTGACCCGTATATCGATTGCTGTGTGCCTCGGTTCACGCCGGATACCGCTTTTATTTATGCCTTGTTTTCCCCCATGTTTTTATCCGGTTGTTCCTCTTGCCATGTCGTTGAGACCTTGTATTTTCGTGCTCTGTGTTGTTAGAAAATAAAATGCGGGAAAAAACCGAACAAGTGTTTTTTTTTTTTCTTCTTTTTTTGTAAATGCTCCGGTAATCGTTTCTGCCTCTTATCGTGCCGCAGCTTCCAGTGGGCCGGGGGGTTCGTCCTGCTTGTTGTGTCCGCCTGGTTCGTCGACATCTTTCTGTTGACCTTCCGCGTTTTGAGGTTTTGTCGGAGGCGTTTCCTGCAAGGGGTGAGGGAGAAGGGAGAGAAGTTCGCCTTTCCCCTGTGGACGTTTCCTCTGCTATGGCTCGTCACCTTCGTTACGCTGGTGTCTGTGGCTTCCACGCAGGGCATTAAGGACCCTGTCGTGCGGACAATTGAGGTGAATTCATCCATCGTTCGTTTTAGTTTAGTTTTTCCGAAAAAAAAAAAAAGAGAACGGAGACCATGCTGCTGCGGACACCGAATCAGGCACCCCAGACCTCACCGCTCGTCGTTGAAGCAGCGGAACAGAGAAGAGATATAATATACCAGGTAGACAGTTAGTGTTTTGGCTTCGGTGTTGGTCTTCTGTTACTTTTCGCAGCTGGAGGGGACCGTGTGTATTCCGCTGTATTGACTGACGCGGAAGTAGGTCAATTGTATCGTGCTGCGAAACATATGCGTGAGGCTAAGGTTATTCTTTGCCTCTGAAGATTTCACCGTAGTGGGCGGCGAGGAATTTTTACCGTTGTGCACTAAAAGTGTAAAAACAAGGCGCTTTGTCGTACAGATGTCGCCATAGAGGGTGCAGATCTAGTAGATCGGGGATCTATCTGTCTTCCCCCAGATATCTGGAGGGTGGTTCGGGGATACGATCTGGTCTGATCTGATCGGTCATTCCTCTAGTCTGACATGATCGGTCCTTCCTCTAGTCTGACATGATCGGTCCTTTCTCAGGTCTGATCTGGTCGGTCCTTCTTCTGATCGGATCTGATCGGTCTTTCTTTTAATCTGAGATATGGTTGGTCCTTCCTCTGGTCTGGTCTGATGGGTCCTTCCTCTGATCTGATGTGGTCTGTCTTTCCTCTAGTCTGATGTGATCGGTCCTTCCTCTTCCTCTTGTCTGATCTGATTGGTCATTTCTCTGATCTGATCCGATCTGATTGGTCGTTCCTCTGATATAGTATGCTCTATCCTTCCCATGAGCTGATATGATACGAAGTATGTCCTTTCGCTGATCTGGTCTGATCGGTTCTTCCTCTGCTTTGATGCGATCTGTCCTTCCTACGATCTGATCTGCTATCTCCTTCCTCTGATCTGATCTATACTTCCTCTGATCTGATATGACCTGTCCTTCCTCCGACCTGATCTAACTAGTCCTTCATTTGGTCTGATTGGATATGTCCATTCTCTGATCTGATCTGAGCTGTCTTCTGATCTGATCTGATCTGATCTGATCTGACTTGTCTTCTGATCTGATCTGATCTGATCTGATCTGATCTGATTTGATCTGCCTTTCCTCTGACCTGAACCGATCTGTCTCAGGTGCCGATGGCAAATCTCCCCGCGTGTCTGGACGGTTACAGCTTGGCCATGATCAGCGACATCCACGCGGGGCCGACCGTCGGCCGAGCCGAGGTGAGGCGATAGTGCAGCATACGTTGGCACATTGGAATGGACACCACGATCTAGATCCTTTAGATGATTTAGATCATCACGATATACAGTAGATACGGTAGATTTTGTTATTGCAATTGGACTTGGACACATGTTAAAAGAGGTACAGCGCACCAGTGAAAGAGTAAAAGGGTCTAGAGGTGTAACAGGGTATCTTATCGCGTCAACCGTTAACAACGCCTCGGGGGCGGGAGGGGGGGGGGGGGGGGGGGGGGGTGCGTTGTTTCAGTTCGCGAGATAAGTGTTGGCGATAATCAACGCCCTCGACCACGACATCGGCTGCGCTTTTTGTCGAAGTGATGCCATTCCGACGCAAAGACGGTATACGTACGCCCAATCATCACGGTTGCATTTTGTTGGTCAGCGAACCAAGGGCAGACGACCGACAGGAAAACACACTCCCAGGCAGAACGGCCATAGTGAAAAGCAGACACTACTAGAAGTGGGGTGATGTTTGTGTACGATAAACAAAAATATGTTTTTCACTGCATTACACATTGGTCATGTATACTCATGATATAGCTGAAGGGGTCTAGAAAAAAAAAAAAAAGTTTTTTTTTTTTTGCAGCGTATCCTTTTATATACCTACACTTTCTTCATGGTGGGGGCGTTTCGAACGTTGCCGACCGTAACAAAAACGCCTCGTTGGGGGACGGGTTGATTGTCCTTGTTTCAGATCGCGAGGCACGCGAAGGCGATCAACGCCCTGGGTGCGGACGCTATCGTGATGGTGGGGGACCTCGTCGACGACCAGGTGGAGGACATCGGCTCCATTGTCGAACCCATCGCTGACTTCAGCGCTCCGGACGGGCAGTTCTTCGTTCTAGGTTAGTCCGGAGGAGGCGTGGTTCGGTAGGGGTACGGGCTGGCTCCAGCAAGATGCATAGCAACAATGACTACGTGCGCGTGTCCTTCACATGAAACCGTTTTTTGCACATGTCCGTCGACATCCAGCTCAACCAGAATCCGTGCCGATTCTTCAATCCTACTACTGCTGTCGAGATATACAAGTTATGTGGTCACAAATCTACGCCACAGCAGAGATACCGCATGTGCATGCAGTAAGCAGCGTAGCGGAGATACTGCATTGTTGTGCAGTAAGCAGCGTAGACAATGCAATGCCATGTCATCGTACTGGATACGGCAGGCACGACATACACATCCTGTGAAAGCGAGAAAACCGAAGGAACTATCCACCTGACCGTTTCAACGGAAGGAAACGCGTCGGTGAAAAGTTTTTGGTACATCAAAGCTGCACTTCGTGAGCCACGGGCAGTTCTGTTTTTTTTTTTCTTCTGGTTTCCCCCGACGACAATGTATCGTACACGTCCCATTCCAGCTTCGAAATCGAACATCTTCTACACACCGCAGTAATACGACAGTAGCCTATCTTATATCACGCTGAACCCGAAACATATCCCACTTTCGTTTCTTAAGGGCTCCTCCTACCTGCGCCTTCCTCCCTTTGACCTACCTTCTTTGACCTTATCTTAGGGTTTCAACCGTTCAATTTCCAACTGGAACCCTAAGAATGTTGACAAACTATGATGCTTAGAATTTTACTGGTTTTGTGCCCAAAACCGGACTGCAGCACCCTTAGTATAAACCCTTTTAGGACAGTTAGGGCCGCAGTCCCGTTTTGGGGACAATCTCCTTCGAATTTGACTGGTTTGTGCCCAAACCGGGACTGCAGCACCCTTAGTATAACCCTTTTAGGACAGTTAGGGCCGCAGTCCCGTTTTGGGGACAATCTCCTTCGAATCTGACTGGTTTGTGCCCAAACCGGGACTGCAGTCCCAAAAGACAGGCTCCCATAGTAGTTTATATTTCTTGAAGAGGCGTGCTTCGGGAGGGGTAAATTATCCATGCGTCGCCTGGATTTCCTCGGGCTCCTCGTTCGAGCTCCGCACTGTTGATGCACTTTTAGTGACTCACCCAACAAGCACGTTTCGAGAATAGAATAAACCAGTCGGGAAGAAACAAACGAATCCAAAAAAAAAAATGGACGTGACAAAATCGCAAACTAACGAAAAGAAAAATCTTTTTGAGAAAAAACGGCCAGCGGTTGAGGTATAATCGAAAAACATAATCGAAAAAGAGCGGCAACTAGTAATAAGAAATATTTTATCAGGGCACCATGCAAGTACAGCAGTATTACGGGGGACCATAGTTAATAGGACCAAAAATTGTTCGCAAAAATGGTTAAATATATAGGTTTTTGTGTTTGGCGTAGGTCCTATTAACTATGGTCCCCCGTAATGGGCGAAAACAACGGGAAAAGAACGGTGAATGCATGGAAAGGCATGGTCAGAAAAAAGGTAGGTGTTCTGTGATCAGAAATACAGGGAACGTATAAAATCGGTCTTGAGTTTCGGGACATATCTGGTATTTACGGGGGGGGGGGGGGGGGGCGTAGTGAATAGGACCTGCGTTACACACAAAAACCTACGTATTTTCCTATTTTTCCTGACAATATTTGGTCCTGTTAACTATAGCCCCCCGTGAATAGTGGTGAGCCCGAAACACATCCGAAGATCGGCTATTGATTGGCATGTGAGCGTGGTGTTTGGATTAGGCTGGGGGCCTGTCGTTCGAAGGTGGGGAGCCCGACAGTCGTGAATGGTCTTGGTCGTAAAGCGCTGCCCCGATCCGTGCCGTGGGCTGTAGCTCCCTAGGAAGGCTTCTGTGACGAGGCCAGCAACCGACTACAGCAGCAGCAACAACAGCAACAACCAACAGCAACAGCAACAACAACAACCAACCAGCAACAACCAACCGACAGCAACAACCAACAGCAACAGCAACAACTACCAACAACAACGACAACCAGTAACAACCAACAACAACAACAGCAACAATCAACAGCAGCCACAACGACCGATAACATCATCAGCAACAAAAAACCAACATAAACTACTGACCGTAGCTTGAAATCGACGCGTTGGCTCGGTGCGCATCTACTTCGCATGTGCGCATCCGTGTGCGATGCGATGCGATGCGATGCGATGCGGTGTTGTGCTCTCTGATCCAGGCAACCACGAGGAGTACACGGGCCAGGCTGACGAATGGGCGGAGTTCGTAGCGGAGAGGGGCTTTACGGTGCTGGAGGTGAGTTTTTGTGCACCCTTTATGCCGACGCGTACCACCATAGAGGTCGTAGCATTTTTTTTTCTGGCGAAAAACACTTCTAGCTGACCCTAAGCTCCTTACGGGCACTGGACATACTCCCCAATCGCGTCGAATCCCGTCGATGCCTTCCAATATTATTCGGTGAAAAAACCGAAGCCATTGCATACGAAATCGATGAAAACACGAAATGTCAAGTCTTTTGAGTGAGGTATACTACTGGTATTGCGGGGGGCCATAGTAAATAGGACCAAATATTGTTCGTAAAAGTAGGGAAACATATAGGTTTCTGTGTGTACCGTAGGTCCTATTAACTATGGTCCTCTGTAATAGTAGATAATGAGAAGGCATTGATCTACCCTGCTCTATATTCCCCTACCCTACTCTACCCTACTGTAGCATTGCATAGCATGGCATGGCATGGCGCATGCATGGCGTGTCAATACTGGCGCCGTCCTCGGAGTGGTCGCCTCGACGCTCTTCGCGCAGAAAGAAGATGAATCTCTTGCGCCGCTCGCGTGTATCATGTACGTACGTAGAAATGAGCTAAACGATAAAACTCGTTTGGGCTGGTCGTTGTTCCGCTTGCCGGGTTGCTTGTAGAGCTTGAAAAAAAACAACCATGAGCTCGTTTGGGCTGGTCGATGTTCACCTTCTACCCTTGGTTACTTGCCGGTTACCCCTTAAAATGCTCCGTTTTTCTTTAGCTTGCTGTTCAGTTTTTTTGTTGTTGTTGCTCGCTCGTCCCCGGTGGCTACGTACGAGTAGATAGCTGGGACTACGAGGAACGAGCGCCTGCCAGCTGTGTTCCCTCTCCCGTCTCAGCTTGCGACACTCCCGAAATTTGAAGTCAACCATAGTCCTAAAGGGGAACCTTGTACCTCATATTGCGGGGGGCCATAGTTAATAGGACCTATGGTATACATAAAAACCTATATATTTACCCATTTTTACTAGCAAGGTTTGGTCCTATTGACTATGGTCCCCCCTAATTGTAACAAGGTTGATAAAACATAAGACACCCATCCCCTGGGACGCCGATTTTCGGAGACGATTTTCGGAAGCGACTTTCTCCAAAACATGCCTTAAGGTCTTAACCCTTTTAGAACCGCAGTCCCGTTTTGGGGACAAACTACTTGAAATTTGAGTGGTTTGTCCCCACAACGGGACTGCGGTTCTAAAGGGACACGCAACGAAAATTGTGGCTTTGGAAAGGTCTTGTCAATAGTTTTTCATACATGCGTCGCTCGGCGTTTACGCTCTCGCCCGTTGTTAAAAGACACCCACTTATAGTCTCAGTGACGTTCGTCCGAGGGGGGTGCGTGCGATCTGAAGTGTTACGTGGTATGTGGTGGGATTCGCGATCATCTCGAGCCAGAAGAGAAGACTGCGAAAAGAATCGGTAACCGAGCTCATCCTTCGTTTTTTTCACGTTTGTTTTCGATTGTTTTCGTGTTTTTTTCGTTTTCGTTTTTGTCATCGCGTTTAGTTTTTTTTTTTTTTCGGGCGGGGGGGCGTTTTTAGCATGTATTGTAACATGTGTTTTTGCTCGTTTTGCTGTTCTTTGTTTTTCATTTTTTTTCTTGTGTGGTTTGCTTTTTTTTTTTTGTTCGCGATATTATTATGTATTATTTCGTGATTTGTTAGTTTCTTCGTATGAATATATTTGTTTTATACCAGGTAGAGTCGTTCTTTTACGTGCTTCGTTTTTTCGTCTTTTTTCCCTTTTCCTGCCGTTCCACCGCCACCCACCCCCCTCCGAATCCCACCTCAGGACACGAGGGTTACCCTGCCGCCAGGGGGGGAGGCGGCTAACGACGGCTGCTTCTTCTACCTAGCCGGGGTAAGCGACTACGAGTCCAGCCCGGACTACTCCGCCGCACTGGACGGAAGGGACGACGGTGTGGCTACCGTCCTCTTAGCCCATCAGCCCACCCAGGTAAGCCCCCCATGCTTCTACGCAATGCGCATGCGTGGTACCAGGCGTGTGCTCTAGGAGCAATGCCATCTTGTTCGAGGGTGCGGGGCCTCATGTTCTGAGCTCTCGCCCGAAATATCACCCCAAGAGCTTTATTTCGCGCTATTCGCAGACCTAGGAGAAACATGTTTCTTACGCTACATGAGTTATGAACCTCCTTTTGGGCGCGATCGGTATGCGCTGTATGCGCTGTATGCGCTGTATGCGCTGTGGCGGTACGTGTGCACCGTATGCCGCGTGAGGTAGGCGCACTTCAGTTTCGAGGCGACGAGGGAAGGAGGCAGGGCCTGAAAGTCTAGTCGCGACGAAAAAAGACGCAACGAAACGAACCGTGGTGGGGAGAGGGGGCAGGAGGCACTGCCTGCTGTGCGCGTGTCCCCCGTTCTGAGCTCCGAGTGCAGTAGGAGGGTGCGGGAGAGAAGAAGGACGAGTAATAGATAGCATCATTGGTAGTGAAGTTCGCCGCGATATTATAGGAGTGAACCTGATCTTCCCGAGGAGGGCCTGTGTCCACTTTCACTGAAAGCGTGAAAGCGAAACACACGATGGAACCCCCCCCCCCCCCCCCCCGCCGCCGGTATTAATTTCCAAGTAGTCTGTTCGCCCCCCAAAGCGGGACTGTGCAAGCCTGGTGAAAAATTGTTACCTCGGTGGAGGAGCGAGCCTCGTCGGCCAGAAGTAGGTCGGCCGAAAAAGTTGGTACTTCTGTTGTTGCTGTGTTTGTGGCGCGCGTGCTGTACTAAAGATGCTTGTTGCGTGTGTGTGTTGCGTGCGCTGTGTTTTGTTGCGACGTCGCGGCCACGCCGTGCTCTTTTTGGCCCACCAGTCCCACCCAGATGAATGCCTCGTTAGGGGTGTATTCTTCAATGTATGTGCTGTATTTGTTGTATGTGATGTATGTGATGTATACGCTGTATTTGCTGTATGCGCTGTATGTGCTGTATGTGCTGTATGTGCTGTATGTGCTGTATGCGCTGTATGTGGTGTATGTGCTGTATGCGCTGTATGTGCTGTATGCGCTGCATGTGCAGTAATTTGTTTATTGTGCTGTATGCGCTGTATGGGCGGTATGCGCGGTGTGCGATGTAGGTGCGGTATGCGCTGTATGTGCTGTATGCACTGTATGTGCTGTATGCGCTGTATGTGCTGTATGCGCTGTATGTGCTGTATGCGCTGCATGTGCAGTAATTTGTTTATTGTGCTGTATGCGCTGTATGTGACGTGTGCGCTGTATGCGCGGTATGCGCGGTGTGCGATGTAGGTGCTGTATGTGTTGCACGCGCTGCTTGTCTTCGAGACACTTCTCCGCCCATTTACCTTCATGCGACTCGCCCAACACCTCACGGCCCCTTTGCGCTTGGTGCAAGCGGATGTCTGCCTGGTCGGTGAAACCCCGACGTGCTCCGTCCCGGCACTGCAAGGATGCGAAGGTCTATGGTCATACGACTACGACCATGCATGAGATCGAGTACATCTCTCCTATCGTGTTATCACCTAATCCCCCCGCCCCCTCCCATGAATGATGTCACCCCCCCCCCCACACACACACACCATGATGTGATTATAGGTCAATGAAGCGGCCGACCACTCGGTGGGGTTGCAGCTTTCCGGTCACACGCATGGAGGACAGGTGTTCCCGTACCACGTATTGGCTTACCTCAACCAGGTCAGTGAACAGTACCTTTTGAACAGTACCTCTTGAACAGTACCTCTTGAACAGTACCTCTTGAACAGTAACTTCGAACAGTAGCTTTGAGCAGCAGGGTTGGGCAGTGCCCATTGGGCAGTAGCGTTGGACAGGAGCGTTGGGTTTGAACAGTAGCTTCGGGCAGTAGCACCGGGCCGTATATATATATATATATATTTATATATGTGGTATAAAAATATAAGCAAGCAGTAGCGTTGAGCAGGAGCTTTTGGCAGGTGGCGTCGGGGAGCAGCGATTGACAGTACGCAGCGATGAGTACCATCGTTAGACAGCGGCTTCGGGCCGTGGCCTTGGGCAGCCGCCGGGGGCAGTGTCGCGTGGCAGTATAGTAGCACTGGACAGCAGCGTCGGAACGATAGCGTTGGACAGTAGCGTTGTGAAGAGCAGCGTCGAGCGTTGATCAGCACGCAGCGTTGAACGGTAGCCGTAGACAGACAGGGTTCACCAGTATCATTCGCAACTGCTGGTACTATGACCGGGTGTCGCGAGTCGAAAAACGTATCGTTCGGTGGGGGTTGCGTGAAAACAAAAAAAAAACGCGAAAGAGGGACGAAAGAGTGTGAAACCCATCTCCGCGGCTGGGTGACCCATGTATCGGTACAGCCTTGCTGCCTGTCAGGGGTGGGTTGAGTGTACCTGGTGCCTGGTATTAATTACTTGAGCTTGCGAAAGTGCGCATTGGTTAGGTTTTCGCCGAGAGAGGGACACTATTTTGAGGGGCTTAATTTGTTATCGATCACTTTTACTGTCCAGCTGCTGGAGAAGCTGTGGTCACGGGTGTGATCCCTTCTCCCCCCCCCCCTCCCCCTATTTTTTTTAGGTTGGGTTGGTGTCGGTTGGCAACGACACTGTAAAACATACCGCTCACTACGTGAGCTAGACAACCAGGGCACCGTTTTCTTTTTTTTTTTTTTTGGCGGTCGCCCACAGCTGGCCGTCGAGTTAGATCATTTGTGCCAGGTAAAGAACCTTTACTCCGCACAAGGGAATTGATCGGATCACGTAGTGTTCAAGGTAAGGCACCCAAGAGGCAGTTACATAGTACTCCCATTGCTGTCTCTGGAAATGCCTACACCCGAAATTGAATCAACTCATTGAAGCTGTCGTCCATATGCAAGTCCGCCTCAAAAGCGGTTCTTAGTAGGATGCAGCTCACCCTTCATGCGACTCGCCAGACACCTCACGGCGCTTCGCGCTTGGTGCAAGCAATGTCTGCCTGGTCGGTGAAAACCCGACATGCTCCGTCCCGGCATTGTAGAGATGCGAGGGTCTATGGTCATACGACTACGGCCATGCATGAGATCGAGTACATCTCTCCTATCGAGTACCCCCCCCCCCCCCCCCCCCCCCCGGTGTGACATGTACATGTGCGTCTACGTTTTTGATCGAACATGGGGCTCAGCATTCCCCCTGCTTATTGGTTTCCATAGAATGTTGCTAACTCACGCTCTCGCGCTTACATGACAACATCAGAAACCGTTTCACCAATGCTGTTCGTTTTAAGCCAACATGACCCGATTCAAGTCTGAATATATGCCAAGTACCCCCCCCCCCCCCACCCCCCAAACACGCCTTCTTCCTCCCCCGTATCGCTGCCCCGATTTCTCGCGACAGGGGTACGTCTCGGGTTTGCACAAGAAGGATGGGACGTTTCTGTATGTGTCGGAGGGGGCGGTGGGCTGGGGGCCCCGCATGCGTCTCCTGTCCACTACGGAGTACACTCTTGTCGTACTCAGGTCACCCGAGGTATGCCGGGGTCTACCTCAAAGTTTCGTTGCCAAGTGTGGCCTAGAGCCTATGTAGCCCTAACTTATGCTCTCGGTTTTGTACTTTCGAAGGGATTTTTTTATAGCTGGGTCATTTTGGCATAGTACTTAACCCTTTTAGAACCGCAGTCCCATTTTGGGGACAAACCACTCAAACTTCCAAGTAGTTTGTCCCCAAAATGGGACTGCGGTTCTAAAAGGGTTAAGTATGGTGGTACTGAAATGAAAAATACCTGGTCCAACTTCTACTGCTAGTGCTTACGCTACTGCTACTACTGCTACTGCTGCTACTACTACTACTACTACTACTACTACTACTACTACTACTACTACTACTACTACTACTACTACTACTACTACTACTACTACTACTACTACTACTACTACTACTACTACTACTACTACTACTACTACTACTACTACTACTACTACTACTACTACTACTACTACTACTACTACTACTACTACTACTACTACTACTACTACTACTACTACTACTACTACTACTACTACTACTACTACTACTACTACTACTACTACTACTACTACTACTACTACTACTACTACTACTACTACTACTACTACTACTACTACTTCTACTATTTACTGCTACGACTACCAGCATTGCTACCAACGCTAACCCCTAGTGCCTACCGGTAGTACTATATTTTTTTTAATTTAGTTGAACCCTTCTCACCGACACCTACTGCGGAGTGCTTCTCATGTCCTTCTTTTGCAAACCATCCGCAACCCCCCCCCTCCCCTCCCTCCCGGGTGCAAGCAATGCCTGCCTGGTCGGTGAAAACCCGACATGCTCCCATCCTCCGTCCCGGCATTGTAGGGATGCGAGGGTCTATGGCCACACGACTACGGCCATGCATGAGATCGAGTACATCTCTCCTATCGAGTCCCCCCCCCCCCCTCCCACCCCCCCCCCCCTCCATCCCCCCCCTCCCTACCTTACTCCTCCTTCGCCGCTTCCGACATCCCACACCCTCCACACTACTTTTCATTCTGTCGCAGTTATTTTCGGATGCGGACACAAGCACAACAGAGTCGACTCGAGCCACAGGGGCAGCCGGCGTGCTCCTCCTGCTGACCTTTCTGTACTGCTTGGGTTACCCAATCGTGAGGGCGTTTCGCCACGCGAAGGGAGCCCGGGACACGGAGGGGCTCGGGACAGAGTCCGACGTGGGGGGAGAAGAAGAGGGTGCTGGCGTCCGTCGGAGGGTGGTGGCCGGAGAGATACGCTAGCTAAGTGGGGAGGGCATTGGCTGTCGTGGGGGGCGGGGGACGGCGGGGGGGGGCGGGTGACCGCGTCCGTCTCTATTTGGAGTAGGAAGGGCGCTTCGTGGGGGGCGGGGGACGGCGGGGGGGGGGCGGGTGACCGCGTCCGTCTCTATTTGGAGTAGGAAGGGCGCTTCGGTTTGAAAGGGATGCGCGGTCAAATGGTAAAATGGCGAAGGTAAGCAACAAATGAGTACGCCCCCCCCCACCCCCCCCACCGCCTCTTCCCCCCTTGCTCCGTCTCGAAAGGGATGCGTGGTCACTGGTCAAACGACTAAGGCAAGAAAAGAGTGAGTTAACCCTTCCCCCCCCCTCTCCGACTACTTGGGACCAGTCCAAACGTTTCTGGAGCCGATAAAAATGTTCCATTTTCAAGAGAACTGGGTTTGAGAAAGTTCGGTCCAAGACTTGGGCCAATCAAAACGTTCCATTCACGAGAACCGTTTCTGAGAACGCTCGTTCCAAGACTCAAAAAGTCCCAGCTTTTTGAATAGCTGTTTCTGAGAACGTTCGTTCCAAAATTTGGGCCAATCAAAATGTCCGATTTTTCAAGAGAGCTGTTTCGAAGAACGTTCGTTCCACGACTTGGGCTAAGATGAAAACGTTCCAATTTAGAGGATAAATGTTTCTGAGAACGTAGGTTTCTTGCTTATAGAACAAGCTGGTGCATTTGGGGGAGGCATTTGGGGGTGGGGGGGGGGGGGGGGGGGAGGGGTCAGCAATGCAGCCCCCCCCCAGTGACCTCGTGCGTACGTTGTGCTGTTTGAATGAGTGGGTATGAGGTTCTTGGGACCCCCATGTCGCGTGTGCCGATATTTTCGGTTTTGTTTGTCGTGGTGGGCTCTAGAGTCGTTTTTTTCCGGAGGTAGGCACACAAAATATTTTCAGTGGGGTACTCGAAACCCCCTAACGTACGTACGGGTAGTGAGGACGACTACCAATGCTTACCTTTCGGAGTATGTCCGAGTACCGAATAGACCGCTGCTACGTACGAGTGTTGCTGTAGCGCGACGTAAAGCTTGAATTCCTCTTGAAACGCACCCCACTCAATCTCATCTTGTGGGTGGGTACGTTTTGTTTTGTTCAGAGGTAGAAATGGGTCGAGGAGGCATGCGGGTGGGGGGGGGGGGGGGGGGGAGAGGGAAGGGGAAGGGGGGGGGGGGGGGGGGGGGCTAAGGCAGCTTGTTTCACGAAGGACCGATGGATGCCTGCAGGGCACACAAGCACCCACCACCCTGCAGAGTTATTAGTAGCCGCCTTTTTCCAGGAGTGAGCGAAAGCGAGCCTGTTGAAATATTTGATGAGAGGATCGAATCCTGCAAGGTTCGATAAGTAAATAGTCACCAGCCTGTAAAAAGTAGGGCCACGGCAGGCGACCGTACCGTAATCAGGACCCATCGTAAGCTGTATGTCCCGCTATTTGTAAACGGCAGCAAAAACGTATTTGTTCCTCTGATTCTGTGTTCCACCGCAATACTCGTGTATCAAGCCGAACGGGCAGAACCTGCTGCGGGAAGTTTTGGACACCCCGGGTCGATGTATCGGTAGATCCTTCTCGCTCCATGATCTACTATTAATAGTGCGCAGCTCTAGGCAGATACCGGTATGTGTTAATCTTGTACGAGCTAGCTCCTGTTGCCGGGTGGGTTTCAGCAAGATCTGCATGATGTGTTAATGGCACGTGTTTCCTGGAGTTGGATCTTCCCTGTAAGGCATATCCTACGGAGACTTCTCACAACGGCGGGTGAGGAACTATTAATAGATCATCTGTGGATGATCTATAGGTAGCTCATGACCTGTTAGAGGCGTGGAATCCTGTTGCTTCGCCCTCTTGTCTCCTCGGTGCGCCGTGTTACTCACCACTTGGGGCGGAAATATAAGGTCCGTCTTAGGATTAAAATGCGCACCTAGTGCTGCTTGTATTTCCGACCAAATTGGTATAGTGTAAGTGCTAGCCCGGGGGTCTCTCTGTCTCTCTCTCTCTCTCTTTCTCTCTCCTTCAGAACATGGGGGGAAGAGTGGGTGAGCGAGTGACGTATTTTACCAAGGCGGGACTCGTGTGCCTTTGTCATGGCAATGCCATAACCCACCCTCAACGGAAAATGTGAATAAACCGTTTCATATTACTGTTGACGGCCAAACGTTTTCTGCTTGTGCGGCAGTGATCCCTCCCCCCTCTATTATAGCGCCGCTCGAGTGAAGCGTCGGTCGCCTGATGTAGCGCCCCCCGTGGCATCGCTTGGTAGTGCGCCGAAGTTGCGGGTTAGTTAGTGACTGTTGCCGCTCGTAGAGTGCCGGTGTTGCTGGCTGGCTCATACATACGGGCACTATAGAGAGACCAGCACGATACACTGCATGGTACGAAAAAAAGTGTGTGTGTGTGTGTGTGTGTGTTTTTTTTAGTGTTGTAGTCAGCCCGGGAACTTTTTTTTTTTTCCGTTTCTATTAATAGTATGTCTTTGAGACGACACAGGGGAGAGCACGAAGTAGAGACCGGTACGCGTAAACGCTCGGGACAATACGCCCCATCGTGCGATTTTTCAGAGCTGATTTTTTCGATAACGGGGAGAGAGTACTGAAACACGCCGAGCGACGCGTCTTATGTCTTTGAGACGACACAGGGGAGAGCACGAAGTAGAGACCGGTACGCGTAAACGCTCGGGACAATACGCCCCATCGTGCGATTTTTCGGAGCTGATTTTTTCGATAACGGGGAGAGAGTACTGAAACACGCCGAGCGACTTGGCTATGGAAGGGTCTCGACGAGACCTTCCCAAGGCCGGTATCTTCGTTGTCCTAGGGTTACCTCCCCTCTCTTCACCCTCTCAATTTTCAAGTAGTTTGTCCCGAACACGGGACTGCGGTCCTGATTGGGTTGAGGCCTTAAGGCATGTTTCGGAAAAATTCGGCTCCGAAATTGGTCGGGGGGTGTGTCATATCACCCGTGTGATGGTGTATCTGTATGTTGCCTTGTTTACGACTTTGGGTGTCTGTCAAGGTAAGGGACGTTTCCTCCTGATGTTGATGTCTAAACGGTCCTTATGTGTCCGTCCAGATTGGCATCAGCTTTTTTCGAGGAGAGAAGGGTCGGCGAACCTAAAGAGGATGCTTGCCTTGGAGGCACCTACCTGCTTGCCGCGTGTGTTCAGCCTCTCCTGGTCGGAACGAGGAAAGCCTACTCTGTCCAAGCGTGTAACGTCGTGTGTAACGCTTGGCAAGCGTGTAATGTTGTGTACGGGCAACTAGAGGGTGAGAGAGATGGAAGATATTTGTTCTTGTTGCATGTGCCCGTGTGCCTCGAGCAGTAGTATCACGGTGTTACGTGTGCCGTACCAAGCCAGGGATGTTCGTTAGGTGGACTTTCTCGGCGTCTTGCGGGAGAGAGGGGAGTGTGTGGGTTGCCGTGAAAGATAGGATGTGGTTTGTTTCCCACCCAGATATGTAGTATGTATAAATGTATGTGTGCCCGCAAGGAGGCAGCAGAGTTATTGGTTGGTTTCCTGTGGAGATCAGGGATGTGATTTAGTTGCTTCCGGGTGTAGTCGTAGGCGCCCTGGAGACATGTCGGTTGGTTCCCTCTAATAAGAAGATGACCTCCGTTTCCATGTGCTCGTGGTGAAGGCAGGATGGCATGTCGGTCGCGATTGGTTCCTCTGTAGAACAGGAATGTGAGGTATTTCCGTGTACTCGTGTAGTGATAGCGGGGCGGGACACGCCGGTTGGTTTCCTTGAAGTTCAGGATTGTGATTTATTTCCGTGTACTCGAGCAGGGATAGCGGGGCGGGGCACGCTGATTGGCCCCCTTGATTACCAGGAATGTGAAAGTATTTCCCGTGTAATCGAGGAGGGATGCCGGGAGACTTAGGGTCGTTGCTGTTTCCCTTGGAGATTTTGGACTGTGATTTAATTCCACGCACTCGTATACTCGTAGCAGGAAAAAATGCAAGATGCTTGCTTTTTCGCCTCCTTGAAAGAGCGGGACGTGCAGGCATGATGTTCTCGAAGGGGTGCTGCTTTTTTTGTCCATGTATTGTAGCGTTTCATCAATGAAGTTGTCGCGTTTCGGGAGACACAGTGGGTGCTCAAATGCTCAAATATTGATTTGTTCCCTTGACGAACGGCAGGACGCGATGTATGTCCTCGAAGTAATGCGGGAGACGCATTGGCTCGCACAGATCATCTAGAGATCATTCTCACTTGATGACCCAGACCTTTCCAGACACAGATATATTTCTGATCTGTATGGCCTGTATGATCTGTATGATCTGTATGATCTATTAGTAGCTCATGTTGCCGGGTGGGAGCCGTATAATCTGGACGATCTAGGACATGTTTCCCGAGTTGGATCCGCCCTATATGGCAGATCTTGCGCAACCTCTCACAACGGAAGGCGAGGAATTAGACCATCTATCTGCCCATAGATAGATCGTGACCTGTCCAGGGGTGTGATAGTTTTTCCGTGGAAAACAAGAGGATGTGATGCGGGAGACGACCGGAGGGAGGCTGTGGAGGCGGTATTCTAGTGCTCTCTCTAGTTGGAGGGTGGCCCGGCGAAGCATTTCTTGCGAAGCAGGGCATTGGTCTGATTGGTCGAGCCCGGCCTTACGACCGCCAGGATGTCTTCTCCAAACCTACTAAAAATAATAAGGCCTACGACCTGTACTACCGGCGAGCTGGTTTATCTGGTTTAGGGTTCTTCACGGATCAAATCTCGCGGGTCAGGTCGGGTCGGGTCGGATAAGGGCGGCCTCACGCGATCCGTGAGGGTTTGAAAGCCTCTTGACCCGACCCGACCCGGTCGGGTCGGACAAGGGCGGCCTGACGCGATCCGTGAGGGTATGAAAGCTTCTTGACCCGACCCGACCGACCCGTGAGATTAAAACATTTCCGGACTTGATATGACCCGCTGATCGGGTCATGACGGTTGGAGAGCCCTGATCAAGTCGTTTTTTGTGGTCTGGAAGCTTCCTTCGCTCGTCGTTGTAGCAGAGGAGGTAGCGTACAACTGTAGCAGCACGTCTGTGAAGAGAGTCCAACATGCCTTTTGGAGGTAAAGAGACCTCCATGCATGGATGCAGATGCTGGATTGTACACAAAGCGCGCACAAAATAAAATAAAATCGAGTCAAACGTACGGTGTCTCCGCGTTATACAAAAGAAGCTATTACGCAGCCTTCAAAGCTGAGTACCAGGTATCAACTATTCAATCAGTCGAACTCACAGCTGACATATATTTTTATTAAATGATGAAATAAGTCGCTGTGAGTTCGACTGATTATATAGTTGATACTCAACTTTGCAAGCTGCGTGACATGTTTTATAATTTTACAAACAATAAGCAAGGGGCTGCTTGAGAGCATGCCACCAATAAAAAGACACGTTGAACCCTAACGCCCCCCCTATCCGCGACGCCCTCCCTACATGGGAAAACTGTGTCCGGGGGAATTCCGGCGAAAGTACGCAGATATATGTTTCTCCCCTTAAAGTAGATCTTCCACCACACGCGCCATTGTAACCCACAGCAGAGATCTGAGGCGTTCTACGATGTTAGAGGTTCACCCTATTTTTTCTGAGGCTCCTCACTTACGGAGCTCCATACCTCACCCGAAAACTGACTTCAGCAAAAATCAAAATGCATCGCGGCGAATAATCCCATGGCCCAAGTCTACAAAACGTTTTTTTCGAAATGAAGATTGGCATTCCGACGATTTCGGGTCAAGGAACCCCGTCTTTCAGAAACAAAATAGCGGAAATGTGCTACCTCTATCGTGGAACGGGCCAGCATATTTATGTATCATCTTGAAAAAAAACATTCAACTACTAATTGTTGGCACCGCAGGAGCTCAAGTAAACAATACATTCTCTTCACCTGTTGAACTCTCCCCGTTGATTTTTTTCCCCCCCTCCATGCGTTTTTTCGCACGTTCCTGCTGTTGTCCGAGTTCGTATTGTGGTGTGTACGTGCACGAACATACATGCTTCGCACGAAGTTTTTTTTTTCGTCCTCGACGACGTTCTGTGCAAGCCTTGGTCATGGGTCTTTGTTTCGCCCTCTCTGCACTTACTTGCCTTCATTTTTCGCCGCATGTACTCGTATACCTGGTAGATTTCAGGACCATTCCCACGTCTGATCGAATTTCATATTTTTTTTGCCAGTAGTGGCTCGGTGTCTGTTGTCCCCCATTGCCAACTGGGGTATCTAATGCCCGGTAATAATGTTCTGACCATCCAGATTTTCTCGGCTATCACCCGGCAACATGAACTAGATCATACAGATCAGGAATATATACCTACCAGATATCTATCTATCTGATCTATCTGCCCTGGGAATATCTACTACGGTAGATAATAAAGTGATACTCGATTCTCTTGTCCCGGGATAGATCTGTACTTCTCACCGATCCTGCAAACAACATCTATCTATCTCACAACGATCGGTTTTTAGGATCTGTAGATGATCTACAGACTACTACTGGCAGATCTTGATCCGATCGACGTGTGGACCAGTATATAAGCGACATCGAAACCTAAAGTACTATTACGGGAGACCATAGCAAAGAGGAATACATACTGCTATTATGGGGGATTATCATCATAGTAAATATCACCTACGGTACACACAAAAGCCTACCAGGTACAAGTTTTCCCTTCAGAGTGGCATGAGCGTAGCGTGTAAGAAGACTCTTCTTGCCGAAATACGTATTTGGTGGGTTGGTTTGAACTATTCCACCAATTGCAGTTGTATGTGCTGCAGTTGGGGCAATAGCTCAAATGTACCTGGTACCTGTTAACAACCAAGTATGTATGAGTATAAGGAAAATACTAGTGGAACATACAGATGAGGGTGACGCTGGTATATATATATATATTTATATATATATATGTATATATATAGACTTACTTTTCCCAACAATATTTGGTCCCCTTTTTGCAGGTGCCCCGTAATAGTGAAAATGGGGAAACATAGGGTATTGTGTACCTGGTATACCATATCTTAGATATGTCCTATTTAATATGGTCCCCCGTAATACCATTTGAGCCCTATACCAGGGACTGGTACGAGTTTGTCCCCATTTTTTATTGCCCATCCCACTTACACATGTAATTCGTACCAGGTATGTATATGTTTTGTATTCGCCGTCTTTTTTTTTTTTTTTTTTTCACTCTCTCCTTCCTATTTATAGTCGTTACTCAGATCCGAGGGTCACAAAGCGGGCTCTTATTCTACCTCCTCCTCCTCCTCCTCCTCCTCCTCCTCCTCCTCCTCCTCCTCCTCCTCCTCCTCCTCCTCCTCCTCCTCCTCCTCCTCCTCCTCCTCCTCCTCCTCCTCCTCCTCCTCCTCCTCCTCCTCGTCCTCCTGCCCACTACGGTTCTTGCCTTGGGAGGCATTTTTATGGCGAGAAGATTTCGGTCCCTTCTTCCCTCGTCAACTCTCGCGTCGAATTCCGAAAAAAATGGGCGGATGCAGCTCTATGAAAGGGATCAAGAGTTCCCTTTGATATTGTAGAAGAGTTACTACAGCAGCACTTCATCTGTGAGCTGGACCGGTTGAGTTTTGGATACTCTTTTGAGTATTTAATAGAAGAAGCATCGACCGCACGAAGCAGCCCCAGCTGCCGGGGTAGACATCAGGGTGTGTGCCCGAAGCCCAATCAATTGTAAGGGACTGACTGCCACAAAACGCGCGCACCTTGGCGATACATACGTACGTGTAGAACAGCACACAGACGTACGTGTACAACAGCACGCAGCAGTAGTATGGTACTGCTCGCACCACGCTCTTCGTATAAATACAACGTCGCTTGATCAATGTATCATCAGTCGTGTCTTGGGCGGCCACATGTGTTTGCCCGCGGGCATAGTCTATACCGCTCTGCTGGACGGAAATGCAAGGAGCGCTTGGTATCTACCGGCATGATATAATATATCAACGGTCTTTTGTATCTTTTAGCTCAAATTGGTTTTACTACTACTGCTGTATGTTGATACACGGCCTTCTTGGCGCAACGAGCGTCTCATTCAGAACGGCCAACACTTGAAAAAGCACTGCTTGCTGTCCAAGCTCAAAACGACAACGACAATCGTGTCGACATATCATACTTGACTCTCCCTCTTTCTGAAGGTGCTTGTACTTGTACAGGTACGTACACGTACCGTACGTACCAGGTACATACAATCAGCTACGTCGTATCACCGCCGTATCGCGATCTGCCCAACCGATGCGTATACGTACGAACGTGTGTACATACGTACGTACCGGTACGCAAGTACATTGGTCCGCAGTATCCAAATCCTCCAAACAAATGACCAACGGCGAACGAGACGCTTCGCGCAACAACGGAAACGTGGGCACCTACTGTCAAGAAAGATCCACTATCACAGGTGTCGACTACTCACTACACTACGAGTACAGCAACAAAGACGCCTAAAAACCAACCTCCGAAACCCGAAACGCCTGAATAAACGAAACGAAACAAAACGTATGAAACCGTAACCTTAGTCCAATTGTCAATTACGCCGCATTGCGCCTCAATTCTTCGGGTTCGGGGTTCGAGGCATCACGATCGCGATCGTGCACATGCTTATAACCAACAAGATCTTATTCGCGTCGAGACGCGATCAAGAGTAATAGACATGCCTGGAAGTCTGATCTACAGCCCCAGCGGAAGCGAAGGTGGCAGATCGGTTGGTGGCGGGGGAGGAACAGACCTGGACAAGAGCCTACTCGGGGTTGATCTGACATGCACCCCAGGCGAGTCTTGACAACATTGCCTACGTACTGACTACTGTTGTACATACTCGCTTTCTGCCTTCACTTTCCAGCATGGTTGGCTGGCTCTTGTGTGCACGTCCTCCTTTTCGTATCCAGTACAGGAGGTTGACGTTATGTTGTGTCTAGTCTCTTTACTGTGCCGCATTTGCGATCAAGGATATACGTACATCGTTGTCTGTGTGACCACAGAGCTTCCATCTCTCTAGTACGCACAGCAGCAGTACGAGGTAAAATGAAGAATCCGCACGGGGCACTGGATGGGTATGGGCACTCACTGGATGGTGTCGTACGTCTATCGAATGGGTGCGAATAGTGGTTATCTGACGATGCCGCAAAGGCCACACACACAAGACTATCGCAGTACCTGGTACCAGGTATGTAAGCAAACCAGCTAATTAATGGTACCATATTCATATTCACCACATGTATGTCCGTGAGGAGAACGGAGTCCGGCCCGCTCCTTTCATGAAGTCATGCACCCCCTTACATGCGTACCAAGCCGGACCACTCCGTTGCGCGTTTCTTGTTATTAATACGAAGTGGTAGGGCAAGTACCGGTACGTATGCAGTCCGCGGGTTCCTTTTTCAGCGTACTACTGTGAGATATTTTGTCCGGAAGTTTTTGCATCTTTTGGAACCTTTTGAAAGGATAATTTGCGACGTCTACTGCTGTCGCATAATAAGAGTAGATTAGCGCAGAAGTGTGCTATTTCGCAGTGGCTCGATGAAGTGCAAACGTTGGATAGAATCTGGGACTTGACCGATGCGGTCGCTTTTTATCTGTTTACGACGGAGTATGTTCAGTTTTTCATCACATTTTTCCTCTTCGCCCGATTTTTTCTCTCCCTCCTATTAACAGTCGTAACTCAGATCCGGGGCTACTTGTTACGGGGGAGTAAAGATAGGACCAAATATTGATAGTAAAAATAGCGAAATAGATGGGTTTTTGTCAGTACCGTAGGTCCTGTTTACTATGGCCCCCCACCATAGTAGGTTCTTCTCTCCCTTCCTCGCTAAGGTACGCGGCTTGCGTTCTCATCCCGAGAAGGGTTCAACTCTCGTCGACTCGCGTCTTATTTGCCCACCCACGCTACAGCAGGCGCTGTGGACAGCAGTAGGAGCTATTTGTACCCCAAAAGCTTGATACGGAGAGTTGAACCCATGACGTCAACCCTAGTAGTATTCGGGGTTGACCCCTACCAGGGTACAGTAGTTCACAACTCGACCTATGTGCAGGAGCAGCTTGCACAAAATTTGTGGAGGATGCGGCTCTTATTATTGGTAAAGGCGGGTCATTCGGCCGCCCCCGGCGTCTTTTGATAAAACCGCCACCGAAACTACTCGGCGGAGCCGCGTGACTGCCCCTACCGACCTCGAGCCCCCCGCAAGGCTCGGAGTTAGGGTGAGGGTACGGGTTGGGGTACGGGTTAGGGTCAGGCCTGGGGTAAGGTTGGTCTGGGCCGACTTGCAAGGTTGCAATGGACGACACACGTCCTGCAGAAAGTTGTATGCAGGCCATTGCTGCACACAGCGGGAGCCCTACAGTAGTTCACCTGGGCGGCCATATCAATTTTGTTTTAGGGGAGGGAGGAGGGGTCATAAATGTATGTAAGTCGTAAAAGACACCAGCTATGAATCTGCAATTTCGCTGGGAAGGCTCGCGGGTTTTAGTGAAGTCATTGTTGAGCATGTCGATGTACTGACTGTAGGCTCTTAGAAGTTTGCAACATAGTATATAGAGTGCCGTTGCACGCTGAGCACGAAATGCTCACGTAGCTGCAAATTCGTAAACTAAAAAAGAAAAATAGCCTGAAATTCTTGACCTCCCAAATTACTATCAATATCACATACCAGGTACCTGTTATCTCTCTGGGCGGAAATATAAGGATCATTTAGTCTCAAACTATCAAGACTAAACGAATTTTACATAAATGTCCGTTGTTGGGCGGGGTGGGAGTAGCTCCCCTCTTCGCGCGAGGAGCCTCTTGACCCTTTTCGGACCACAGTCCCGTTTCGGGGATTATCCACTCAATTTTCAAGTAGTTTGTCTCCAAAACGAGACTGCGGTCTTAAAAGGGATACTGGTAAGTGTTTCGTGCCCCCTTTACGGGAAAAAGGTTTCATCGCTGACGCGCGTCGCTTACGTGCCAAATGTTATACAGGAAAACCCTGGGCTGGGTAATCGATCGGTCGTTTACCCCTAGATCTCTGTAGGCAACACCTTCACATTCGACGTCGTCGAGGACACAGATTCGAATCTCACTTCGAACGCTTCTTTTGTAGAAACGTTGACGCGTGCGGTTCCTAGAGGCTTATCTCCCTGGTTCCTCAGATATTTAAACGGAGCCGTTAGTTAGGTCAGCGTGCGGCCGTATACGTTTACGACGCCCCAAAGACCCCGCCGCACAGAGGGGGGGAGACTGTTATAAGGATTGCCCTCGGCGGGGTAATCGATCGATCTTTTACTCCCTAAAGCTCAGTAGGTAATACCTCCACATATGACGTCGTTAGTCGTGAACTCACCCAGGTCATGCGACACTCAGCGTTGCAACCTGCGTGTGATAGTATCAGACCTCTCCGGGCGTGTACACGAGGAACGCCTGTACGTTAAGATGAACACCCATCGGGTCTTTACATTTACGCCTAGAGCGCTACATCGCACGCGCGTTTCCTGACACGATTTACTTTATTTTCTTTTGCATTTTGTTTCGCTTTGTGCAGGCACGACGCCGCTAAAGTGGAGGAGAAGGGGCAGCAGAGGCGTTGGCGGTAGCGGAGGCCATGTCGATGGGACCATTGATGTTGCCGATGTTCCTGTCAATACCAAGGTAAGGGTCGCATTTCATTTGTCGAATCATGGTTTGCCTAATTTTTCGTGATTCTCCCGTTTTTTTTCATGCTAGTTTAGAAAAATAAAAAAAATCCCGAGTTTTCCTGATTTTATTTCCTAACAAAGAGGAAATCTAACAAAATCGTCCTTCATGTTTTGCCCCGTGTACATGTCAAATATTTCTGAAATCTTGAGAATATTTCTTCTTTTTCCCCTCAATTTCCTCAAGATTTGTTCTTCAAGAAAAACATGAAAAAAAAACAGGGAAACGTTTTTCTAATCCTGACAAGAGACACCTCCGACAGTTCGGTGGTCAATACCAAGTACGTTGTTTCTAATAGGTTACGGGCAGTAGATTCGTCCTCCTTCACCGCCTGTGGCCACAGCCTCTATCTCCTAGGATTGATATCGTTTTCTCCCTACTATCTACATCCCAGGGGGGAGGGAGGGGGTGTACTCGATAGGCGATATGTACTCGATCTCATGCATGGCCGTAGTCGTATGACCATAGACCCTCGCGTCCCCGCAATGCCGGGAAGGAGCATGTCGGGGTTTTCACCGATCAGGCAGACATTGCTTGCACCAAGCGCGAAGCGCCGTGAGGTGTCCGGCGAGTCGCATGGAGGGTGAGCTGCGTCCCACTAAGAGCCAATTGTGGGACGGACTTGCATATGGATGGCAGCTTCAATGAGTTAATAATATCTACATGACGATTATTAATAGCCCCCACGCTAATATGCACATGACGATTATTAACAGCCCCCACGCTTGCACTCATGCCGGAGATCTGTGGGCGTTTGTTGTTCCACAGCCAGTAGTAGCCGCAAACGCGCCGTGTAACTGATGCTTCTGCAATCGTCAATGTGTTGGACACCATTCTCCCTTGAAAATCCGAAGGGCTTTCGTCACGCGCTACGAGAGCTGCGAATCGACAGCATTTCAAGACTACTACTGCTGCCGTAACTGTTTGGTAGATAGATGTCCTTCACCGATTACAAACGGGAGACCATAGTTAATAGGACCTATGGTATACATAAAATACCATATATTTAACCATTTTTACTAACAACATTTGGTCCTGTTAGCTATGGCCCCCCGTAATAGGTGTGTTTAGTCGGCATATTGGCTGGCGAAGCAGCCAGCCGGTGGTCAGCCGACTTATCCGACTTCTCAGTGAAAGGACTCCGTACGTAACTTCTTATTTTCCAGGAAACATCTCCGTCTGGCTTTCATATACGGTAGTGCTCGTCTTCTCAATACGCATATATAATCCGCTCTGGCCGGGCTCTCGCCGAGAACTTAGTAATTGTTTCACATGAACATGAGACTCCGAGCGGATGTAATAGTCCCGACCAGAGGGCTATGCGTCCCGCACTGTACTTACACCATTATGGCCGAAAATATAAACATTTTTTCTTCAATAACATCACCACATCCAAAAGGTACTTTACATTGCCGTTCAGAGCGGAACGTATAAACCTCGTGCTTCTGTTTTTGTGTATACCGTTCAGAGCGGTATGGACGGGAGTTTAAGGGTCGTTTAGTCTCCAACATGAAGACCAAGCGGTACTAACATTTTACGCCCAGATTATCGGTAGGGACGGAAATATAAGGATCGTTTAGTCTTCAACATGAAGACCAAGCGGTACTACTATTTTACGCCCAGAGTATCGGTAGGGGCGGAAACATAGGGATCGTTTTTAGTCGTCAACATGAAGGTCAAGCGGTACTACTATTTTACGCCCAGAGTATCGGTATGGATGGGCGGAAACATAGGGATCGTTTTTAGTCGTCATCATGAAGATCAAGCGAGGCGTTCTGCGACAGGTGTTCATCCCAATTTTTCTGAGGCTCCTCGCTTGACCTTAACCCTCTTAGAACCGCAGTCCCGTTGTGGGGACAAACCACTCAATTCTCAAGTAGTGTGTCCCCAAAACGGGACTGCGGTCGTAAAAGGGTTAAGGAGCTCCACACCTCACCCGAAAATTGACGTCAGTAAAAATATCACACGAACTGCCTCCCGAGGAGTAATCCCATGGCCCAACCACACAACAAAAAGTCATTTCGGAACAAGATTGACATTCCGACGGTTTTCGGTTAAGGAGCCCCGTCACTCAGAAACAAATTTAGCTGAAACGTGCTACCTCTTCGCATCGTAGCAGGCGGCAAGCGGTGCTTCTATATCAACCCCAGAGTGATACCAGGTATGTCCGTAAGGGCGCACCAGTAAGAAACACGTGATTTGGGCAAGCCTTGGAGCCTTCTTGTGGCACCCTCCTCGTTCGACCTTGGGCACATAGAGAGGCTACAATATTATACCATAATATACCGAGTCCCAGGTAAGGTTTCGGTTAGGCGATCGATGCAGAGCACGATTTCTTATTCCGATTTTCTCGGCGTCCTCCAGAAAACAGTGAGCCGAATATTTTTGTCCCATTAGCCACCTGACGATGTATTGTGCAAGCGCTCGTTTTGGAATCATTCTACATTCACAGATGAACACAGACACCAGGGCAACTGCTGTAGAATCCAAGGACGTTCAACTCATGGAAGGTGCTTTTGTGAACATCAGTGTCAGGGCTACATTCTCGACGAAATGAGACAAAAAAAAATAATGCTGTCCCCCGTTCTCAATCGTGGCTCTATGGTGCATCGTTCGCGTTTTCCCGCTTGCACCTGTTCTCCTTGCCGTACAGGCAACGGCGGCGGCAGAGGCAGGGCCAGATCGACCGCCCCCCCGAACTTTGACAAGAAGGACAAGCCTGGACACGGGCGCGAGCAAAGACGCAGCAGGACCAGCAGCAGCACCAGCAGCAGCAGCAGCAGCAGCAGCACCAGCAGCAGCAGCAGCAGCAGCAGCAGCCACAAGCTCACCGAGTCAGGCCGCACGAAAGCTCACGCTTAAGACCGCCGAGATTAGCAGGAACACGACGACGTCGGGCCAATCGCCGTCGACCCGAAAACGATCTTTCGTCGCAGCGTCTCCCCCCAGGAGGGACAGCAGGAGGGCTAGCGGGGCTGACAGCAGCAGGAGCAGCACTACGAGGGTAATCCCCGAACAGGCAAAGTCCAGCAACACCGAGAACGTCCATTCCAAGGAGAAGCCCGGAAAAACGCCTAACGCAAGCCTTGCTGCTGCTGCTGCTGCTGCTGCTCCTGCTGCTGCTCGGGAAGAAGCTAGAGACTGCGGGAGTACGCCTACGGTCAACGACGCGGTCGACGCGGAGGGAGACCATGGCAGCCGCGGCAGCGGCAGCAATGCGCGCGATGAGCGCTCCGGGGCGGCGGAGGTGTTACTAGTAGACGAGGAGAGGGATACAGAAGAGGAAGGCACTGCGCCACCCCCGTCGACCCTGCTACGTGTCCGAGACGAGAATGACGGAGGTCAGGTTAGCGAAGAAGGTGTGGTGTCTTTCCAAGGGAGGGAGTACGTTTTGCCCTCTGGGAGCTATAGGATCTGGGGGTTAGGATCTTTAGCGGTGTTTTGGACTCGAAAATTGAAAATTGCGCGACGCGGTCTGCACTTCGGAATCGTCCTCCGCAATTGAGAATTTTTCTGGTTCGGTGCAAACGCGGCTGCGCCGCGTTTAAAGGCGAGTGTTGGCCCGTTTTGGCTGCGGTTTGGGGTCAGCGTTAGGGTTTGGGTTAGGGTCAGGGGTTGGGTTAGGGGTTGGGTCTTCGCCCGTACCTTGATCCCAACAGGAACCAAAATACCTGAACAGCCTACCAACTTGAAGATCCGAGCTCCCAGATTGTAATGGGACCTCGACTAAGGGCTACGCTAGGGGTACGATCTGTACCTTTTTGGGGGGAGCTGTGGTGTCATTACAAGGACTACGATAGGGGTACTCTCTGTACCTTTTTTAGGGAACTGTGGTGTCATTGCAAAGGCGACGATAGGGTTACTCTCTGTACCTTTTTTGGGTGCACTGTAGTGTCATCACGTACTGCGATACGGAAGGGTACTGTGGTGTCACTACAAGGGTTGAGATAGGGGTACTCTTTGTTCCTTTTTTCGGGTACTGTGGTGTCACTACAAAGGCTGCGACAGGGGTACTGTGGCGCCATTACGCGGGCTACCATAGGGGTACCTTGTGTACCTTTTTTGATGAAACACCGTTCCTCTTGATTGGCGGGGCTCCTCACCTCAAAAACTACTTTTACGGGGGACCACAGTTAATAGGACCTATGGTACACATGAAAAACCATATATTTAACCATTTTTACTAACAATATTTGGTCCCATTAACTATGGTCCCCCGTAATACCACCCGACGCGTATCGTTCCTGGAATACCATACGCA
Source organism: Nereocystis luetkeana (assembly GCA_031213475.1). Classification (NCBI taxonomy): domain Eukaryota; class Phaeophyceae; order Laminariales; family Laminariaceae; genus Nereocystis; species Nereocystis luetkeana. Next base: position 1,977,428 of record JARUPZ010000022.1, read on the forward strand.
CACGTGTGTGCTTTCACTACTTTCCACCTATAAATGCTTATCCCTTCGACAGTTGGGCTTGTAGTATATATTTTTTTGGGGGGGACACGCTCCCTAGAGCTTGACTGTTCTAAGGCAAAGAGTGAAACCATCATGTGGCTTATTACTTCATCGGGATGCACGCTGTTTTTTTCTTTCTCGAGGTCAATTTTTTGGAGGTGCCTAGAGCTCCTATACTATACTCAAGTCAGGAGCTCCATGGCAAAGTGGGCGCGCCTCTGGTCGTAGTAGCACGCGGTAAAGGGCACGGACACAGGGTAGCGCCACGTTTTACGGGGGTACGGGCAATAATAGCGGGGATATGACTCACTCATCCCACGGTAGGGGGGGTGTACTCGATAGGAGAGATGCACTCGATCTCATGCATGGCCGTAGTCGTATGACCATAGACCCTCGCATATCCCTACAATGCCGGGACGGAGCACGTCGGGTTTTTCACCGACCGACCCAGGCAGACATTGCTTGCACCAAGCGCGAAGCGCCGTGAGGTGTCTGACGAGTCGCATGAAGGGCGAGCTGCATCCTACTAAGAACGCCTTGTGAGGCGGACTTGGCAATATGGACGACAGCTTCAATGAGTTGATTTATTTTCCGGTGTTGTAGGCGTTCACAGAGACAGCAATGGGAGTACTATGTAGCTGCCTCTTGGGTGCCTTACCTTGAACACTACGTAATACGATCATTCCCAATTAATTGTGCGGTGCCTTGGAGGGGTGGGGCCTAGCTTTCGGAGGAGCTACTCACACGAGGAGCTCAACATCTCCCCACCCGAAAAGTACGACTTCGAAGAGCGTTTCGTTTCGCGCAGCCAGAGCAATGCACCCTTCCCCATCACCTTGAGCCATCGAACAAATGAACGAGCAAAACAATATCATGCTGTTACGTACGGGGGATCACAGTAAATAGGACCAAATATTGTCGGTAAAAACAGCGAAATAGATACCTGGTAGGTTTTTGTGTGTACCGTAGGTCCTATTATTCTATAGCCCCCCGCGGTATCTAACATTGGGTCGGCAAAAATATCCCAGTGACGTTGGGTAGTTGTCCCCACGAGGAGCTCAGCAGCCCAGAACTTATCGAGCCGAAACGCGCAATCCCCATCTTCGTTGCGTGAGGAGGCGTTCTGCGAAAGAAAGGAGTTTACCCTAACTTTCCTGAGGCTCATGTCGGCACTTTCAGGAAGCTCCAAACCTCACCCGAAAACTGCTTTCAGCAAAAATAAAATTGCTGTCCTCTGAATAATCCCATGGCCCAAGTGTGAAATGACATCATTTTTTCGAAGAAAAATTTGGCATTCTGGCGACTTTGGGTTATAAAGTGGGCCCACCCCACTCAGAAAACAGTTTAGCGGAAATGTGCTACGTCTATCGCAGAACACGTCTGAGGGAAAACGAGTCATCCCTAGTTGTGCCTTACGTCGTTCATCTCGAACTGCCGCCGCCGTCGCCGCCAGATGCGGTCAACGAGCTAACGCTGGAGAAACCAAGCGAAGACCCCAACGGCGAGGCAGGAAGAACGTCGGGGGTTCGAGGCCGAACCCAGGAAAACGCTGCTGGTGTGGAAACCCGACGGACCGGGGCGGGCATTCCAGCGGGAGGTCAAACTCAGGCAGCAATCGCTGTTCGTATCGAAGCCCAGGGAACCGGGGGAGAAATCCGGGGGGCCGGGAGGGGAGAAGCCCGGGGTGGCGGGGGACGAACTCCACCACGAGACCAACCAACCCAACCAGGTAACGCTCTTGGCTTTGACACCCTGCGGCAGCCGGACACGAAAGGCGAGGAGGAAACAGAAGGTACGGAAAAACCCAACAACGAGGGGGGAGAACAGGCACTACGAGAATCAGGGTTACTTCAGGAGGAGGAGGAGGCGGCAGAAGAATGTCGTGTTGGCGTGGAAACCCGCCCACCGGTGTCGCGGTCTCGATCGAAAGGCAGTGCGGGACAAGGCGGCGATGGTGGCGACCCGGCAGACGGTCCCGATGGGGGAGGGGTCCCGTCGGGGGGGGCAGAAGAAGAGCTTGGCGTCAAAGCTCGCCGGTTAGGCATGAAAGGTGGGGAGGGTGCAGACGGTCCGGGTAGCGGAGAGGAAGAGGCGGGGACGGGGGGCGTGGCCAATGCCGGGGGGGTCGACTTTGGACGCCGAGAACCGCAGTCTCCGCCCGCGATGCCTAGGGTAAGAGGCGGCCGAGCGACGAAGCCGCGCGCTTGGGTGGAGGAGGAGGAGGAGGAGGGCATACCAAAAGAGGTAAGGTGTATGGTCGGTGTTTTGTGTTTGTGGAAGAACGATGGTGATATAACGCTTCTAATGTCGCGTGGACGTCGTTGGATCGATCGCTGCTGCTTCCTCTCATCTCGATGGTTCCTACCTTGTTGACCCGTTGTTGGAGCCACATGTTCTGAGTTATCCCCCCGCCAAAAATGTCTTGTTTCTTTTCATGAAGAACCGGGTCTCAACGTTTTAAGCCTTTTAGAGTCGCAGCCCCGCTCTGGGGACAAACCACTCCAATTCTAAGCAGTTTGCCCCCAAAACGGGACCTCAGTCCTAAAAGGATTAAAACCACATCGGGCAAAGCCAGTCAAGGCAGGGGTCCCATTTGTTTAGCCCACTATTTTTCCGGTTACAGAGTACGATGCTGTTCCCGGAAAAGCTTATACTTGTTTTATGAAGTGCTTTCAGAGGAATCAGCGTTGAAGCTACTGTGTTCCAATACGCTACTGTTGTGCAATAGTCTACTGCAGAGATCACAATAGGTTTCCTTTTTCGTTTTGGCTTCCGTTCGTTTTTCTTCATTAGGGGTAAGTGCTTGTTAGTGAGCAACGTTGAAGGAAGCTCATGCTATTAATATCGCTTTGTCGGATGGCAAAAGCGCAAAAACTGATAGTTGTAGCTCGGCTGAGCTATTCCAACGAAGAAGCCCTCCCCTCGACATGCTTTCATACAGGGCCGTCGGAGCCAGAGAAGGCGCGGACCTGATTCTCGAGATTCTGCTGGGGCAGCGTCGAGAGGCCCTTCCCCTCTTGATTGTTTGGAGGACGGCGCGAGGGACCTAGCCTCATCCGAAAGGTAGGGAGTCCACGAGCACCTACTAACTCTATTGCGGGGGGAAATATTAATAGTTTGTGAAAACGAGAAAATCGTTTGTACACATACGTGGAGGCGTGTTTTTTTTTGGGTCCGTGGTGGCTCCTGAATAATTTAGAATGCTATGTATTACCACGAACTACTATTTATTGCTAAGTGTTACTGTAGCCCCGTCCCGAAACAGCGGTATCGCATACTACCGGGGCATATACAGCCGTAGCCCTGCAGTTATATGCACATCATACCAGGTACGTAAACAGTATATGTATGCCGTATGTATATGCATATAAGCATACATGTATAAATGTTCTCATGTATTCTGTTGGCTTTCTCGAAACGAAGCTCACGTTTTGGCAATGCTGCGTGGACAAAAAACAAGCAAAAAAATCAGGGCAAATTTCCGAGCGGGAGGGGGGGGGAGGGAGGGGGGGTATACCCGGCAGGAGATACGTACTCGACCTCATGCATGGCCGTAGTGATATGACAATAGACCCTCGCATCCCTACAATGACGGGACGGAGCATGTCGGGGTTTCATTGGCCAGGCAGACGTTGCGTGCACCAAGCGCGAAGCGCCGTTAGGTGTCCGGCGAGTCGTATGAAGGGAGAGCTGCATCCTATTAAGAATCGATTGTGCGGCGGGCTTGCATATGGATGCCAGCTGCAATGGGTTAATTTAATTCCCGTGTAGCCACTTCCAGAGACAGCAATGGGAGTACTACGTAACTGCTTCTCGGGTGGCGTACCATAAACATTACGCGATACGATCATTCCCACTTGTGCGGAGTCAAAAGTCTTTCACCTCCCATGAATGATCTACCTCCATTACCAGCTGTGATCGATCGCCAAAAACAAAAAAAACGGTACACTGGGTGCCTAATAGCTCACGTAGTGAGCGGCAAACTTTACAGTGTCGTTGCCAACCGACGCCAACCCAACCTGCTGGGGGCGGGGGTGCTTTCTTAAGCATTAATCAATGGGCAGTTCCACGAAAACGTTCAGCTGCAGATACGTCAAGGCAGTCCGCCGGCTGGGCTCCGATTGACAAGGAAAACCGTTCGTTGGGTGGCGAATTTACCCCTCTGCAATAACTCGGACCCGCGATGTTCGTGAGCTCTTGTAGGATTGCGCTGTACTACTGCTTCTAAAAACGTGAGCTCTGCGATAGAGCTCCCCCCTAATTTTTCTGAGGCTAACCTCACTTGAGGAGCTCCGTACCTCACCGAACACAGGCTTCAGCAAAAACTCAAATTTCATCGCGGTGAACAATCCAATTGCCAAGCATACAAAAACGCCTTTTTTTTTTCGAAACACGATTGGCATTCCGACGATTTTTGGGTCGAGGAGCCCCCGTCATTCAGAAAACATTTCAGCGGAAATGTGTTACCTCTTTCGTAGAACGCGTCACGCCACACACTAGTAGTGGCCCCTGCTTAGTATCGGCTGCCCGCCATAGTGTCTGCGAAGCCCGCTTGTATTCGCAGTTGGGATCAACCATTGTGACAAATGTGCGGAAGGGGTGGTGCCGGTTGCCGCCATACTTATACTCGTATAGTGCCGGTATTGTTGAAGGGGGGGGGGGGGGGGGGAGGGGGGGGGTCACCTTTAGTTCACTTTTCGGTCATCGCTTTTCAGCCGTGTGACTATTACGGCGGACCGTATTAAATAGGACCTACGGCAACACGAAAACCTACCAGGGCAACCACGTCGCTATTTTCACAAAACATATCTGGTGGTGTCTATTATGGTCCCCCGTAGTAAGCACCCCGCTGCTTTCCTGCCTTCACCATCAGAAACCTTTTAGGTTTTCGCGAAAAAAACGGGGGGCAGCCGTCCCTCTGCCACAGGAACAGTCTCATACTATTACGGTGGGCCATGGTTAATAGGACCAAATGCTCTTTAGTAAAATTGGTTAAATACATACCATAGGTTTTTGTGTATGCCGTAGGTTCTATTTACTATGGTCCCCCGGAATGTGTACTTCCAACTAATTTCCCCCCGAAGCGAGAGTCAAGCCCTTAGCCCTGTTAGAACCGCAGTCCCAAGATGGGGACGAAGCACTCAAATTTCAAGCAGTTTGTCCCCCAAAACGGGACTGCGGCCCTAAAGGGATCGAGGGCGATTTAATAGGGCTGTGAATGAATGGGGTGTGTTTGCCCATGTGGTGAGACATCGTTGTTTTTTTTGCTGAAGATAGATCCGATGTATCGGCGAATCCGACGTGTGAGTGAATCCTTGTTTTTCGACTAACGCGAATGGTGTACCTACCGGGTATCGTGAGTGATGCACATCGGGGCGAGCTTTTACCGACGTGTAATCAATGTTTTACCGATTTGTTTTTGCCGTTCTTGTTTTTTTTTGTCGCCGGTTAAAAACATTGTCTTGATTTGCCGATTCCGAGTCCGGTTGCACTCTCGCTCTGATTAATCCGAGATGCAAACACGTGTGCTTTTTCATGCGCACAGAACTCGTCGACCCGTTGCCCTTCTGGTTTTTTTTTTTCCCTTCTAAAGTCAAAGCGAGCAAGCTTGCAGCAGCAGCAGCTGGTTGGGGCAGTTGCCCAGCTTATCGTTTGAGTGCTTGGCCCAAATATTTTGGCCTTCTCGGGCCCACTCTGCAACTACGGGGGGTCGTAGTAAATAGGACTAATTATTGTTAGTAAAGATAGGCAAATACATAGATTTTTGGGTGTACCGTAGGTCCTATTTACTATGGCCCCCTCCAGTGCCCTCTTCGATGCGCACATCACTCACCCACCGGTGCGCTTTTCAACGTTGGCGCGACCGAGCAGCTTCGCTGACTGCCCTGCCCAACCCGCAGCTCGGTCGCTCTGGCTTCAGAAAGCGCAAAACGTCCGGTGAGTTCTGCACGCCAGCGAAAAACACGCTGCAGATAGGGCCATGCCGGACATAACCTCTGTAAAAAACGCGGTGAACGTGCGCGGGGTCGAAGGGAGGCAGGTGAGGGTGGAGGGACCCCCTCATCTAATAATGGTCAGAATATAATATCTAGCACTTGTGTCCTGGGTGCTTGGATGATCTGTACGGGACGGGTCCTAGACCACACCTCATCACGTCGGGCGATGATCGAGTGACCCCCTTTTTTGGTGATTTGGGACAATAAACTGCTCTACCAAGCCAGCGCTGACCGAGAAGAGCTGCAGGTTATCCCTCCTCGCCAAAATCAAATACAATGGTATGCCTTGTTTTTTACCGGGGTGAAGACCCTCGCCGCGCCTCGCGCTACTGGTCAGAAAAGAGGAGTCCACCTTTCCCCATATTTCCACCTGGAACGAGTTGACGATAGCCGAGAATCCAACTCACGCTTACCGTTCTATTGGGCCGAAGGGGGGCCATAGTAAATACCAGGCAGGACCAAATACCGTGAGTAAAAATGGGTAATTATGTAGGTTTTTGTGTGTACCGTAGGTCCTGTTTACTATGGCCACCCGTAGCACTGAGCTTCACAAATCAATATATACCACTTTGGGTGTCTGTAAATATAAGAATCGCTTGTTATTGATATTATATATATTACCAGGTAGTGTCTAATACGGTCCTAATACTTCCTCCCAGAATGCTATGTAAATTGGTCACAAGGGACATCCCCCACCCGACCACTCATCCAGCGCGGACTGGGTGGTGTAGAAGGTTATCCCTTCGAGCGAGTACCCCTTGGCATCAATTCCCTAAACGGCATGCCTGCTCTTGACAGCTACGCAAGCGCATCGATACAATGAGGAGTTTTTTCCCTGCTTTAAAAAAAAGGTAATGAATATCATATACCAGGTATATATAATATATATGTAATATATAATGTATATATAATATATAATATATATATGTAATATACATTGTATATATAATATATATATATATATATTCCGACATGCTACACCCCCCCCCCCCCCCGCCCCCGCCCGGCAAACTTTGTCCCTGGCACCCTCAGGCCTCCGTCTCTCTCGCCAGAACGAGGACGGGGAGCGCGCGCGCCATCGCCCCCTCCATTTCAGCGTCCATCTCCCCCCCAAAGCCCCGTCGCTGTGGCGGCCCGAGCAATCTCCTTGGAGCAATCAGTCCGCTCCACCCAGCGCATGAAGAGGGCGGCGGAGGCGATAGCCCTGGAAGACGAAAAAAACAAGGTGCGAGCTGCTCTGGCAATAAATAGACCAGGGGATAGGGCGTGTGTGTGGGATCTGATAGATCTGCCCAGATTTTATTTTTGTAGATCGGCTATGTAAATTATGTGTGCCCTGAACGATCTATTCACGGATCGCCGAATCGGGTCGGAGCTAGTAGTAGATACTGAAATATGGGAACTTTATATATATATCGTGTGGTGTACCAGGTACCAGGTATTCATTTATCGTGAATGTAAGGACATCCGATTTTCTGTACGAGTATAGCACGAAGAGGGCAGCGGGAGTCATGGGGGATGGACACGTGCTAGGCAACAGCAAGAAGCGCCTAATACAGGGGGCCATAGTAAACATAACCTATGGTGTACACAAAAACCTATATATTTACATTTTTTTTACTCCCAATATTTGGTCTTATTTGCTATGGCCCCCCCGTAATACTTCGAAGTAGTAGACGATACGGCAAGCAAAGCGTAGCAGGGTCGTGCAGCCCACACCCTCGTCTGGCTCGCAGCAAGCACAAGAATTGAGAACCAGACGCGTTGAGGGTATAGTACGCCGTCAACCAACGCTGAATATCGCCACGAGCGCTACCCCCCCCGCCCCCACGTTATCCCTGATTTGAAACACCGCGAAAAAAAATCCGGTGAGTTTGCTTGTTATTCCGGCTCGAGTCGGTTTCTGCTTTTAGAGGTAGGTGCGAACTACACACACTCCCTCGTCCAGAACACAACTTCTCTTCTTGTTTTGGCGATAGAGACAAACGGGACTCGATTCCCGCCTTAGCTGCGATTTCTACGGCAATTTCCTGTAGTATCAAGGGAGGCTCGACAAAAACACGGCGTTGCTTTGGTCGTGCTCACAGGCGGCGGCTCCTGCGGCACGTCGTGCGCCACAACGGCGCAGGCCTGCACCGGACCGCCTGATGGACAGCCCCAAGGCCGAGAAGACGAGCAGGCGACCACAAGGAGGACAGGACCAGGCCGAGGAGGTGAGGGCATGATGTGTCAGGACCCGCCGCACCATGGCAGGGGCTGCGTTTCTTGTGCTTACGACTTTCTGATCGGACAGGGGGGATATGGTTATCAGGACCAAACACGCTCACTAAAAATGCTGAAAACACCTGCCAGGTCGGTGTTGGGTGTGTATGAGGGGGTCCTCATTACTATGGTCCCTCGAACCAGTAAATGTCTGACCGGCCGAGCTTCTCAAGTGCGTACTGGCTACCGGCCGAGGCGTTCCTACGGTAGAGGTCCGTTCTAACTCTTCTGAGGCTCCTCCCTTAAGGAGCTCCATACCTCACCCGAAAACCGACTTCAGAAAAAAATCATATTTCACTTCGATTAACAGGATAATGGCCCAGGGATACAAACTCGTCAGTTTTCGAAACAAGATTGACGTTCCGACGACGATGGGTTAAGGAGCCCCGTCATTCAGCAACCATTTTAGCGGAAATGTGCTACCTCTATCGTCGAACGTGTCGGCTGTTATGATACGTTCACCAGTACACTTTATTTCGGACGATAACAGGGAAACATGATAGTCAGGACTGCATGTACTTACTAAGAATACTGGAATATATATACATAATATAATATATATATACATAATATAATATATATATACATAATATAATATATATATATACATAATATAATATATATACATAATATATTATATATACATAATATATTATATATACATATTATAATATATACCAGGTATATATATATATATATATATATATATGTTTTTATGTGTATAATGGGCTCTGATTAGCATGGTCCGGCGTAATACCTTAGTTTCTAGTCGGTTGCTGAGGGGAAATATAGTAACCAGGACCAAATATTATTGGTGAAAATACTGGAATATAGAAGTTTTTGTCTATATGATGGGTCCTGACTACTATGTTCCCTCTACTACTCTACTACTGCGGGTCGCGTTGCGCGAAAGAAACGTCTTCGAGAAAAAAAAAAACACCTTTTCAGATGATGTGTTGCCATCAGGAAGCAAGCAAGGCCCCACCGTTGCTTATCGTGGCACCGCTCTATCAATACTGCGACTATATGCGAGAAAACACGTGTTATTGATAATCAAGCGAGGAACCTCAGAAATGATGCTGCAGGTTGTTACTTCTGCCGTAGAGGCGTAAGAACATCAACACTGTACATCTGCCTGCCCCAAAGAAACATATCAACCCCCCGCCAAACCTACGCACGCAAGGAGGAGGAGGAGGAGGAGGCGGAGGAAGAGAGGATGCAGGCCATGCTGTCGCGGGTGGATGAAGCCCAACGAGACCATCACGAAGATGGCGATGAATTGGAGAGGGACCGAGCCCTCGAGCTAACCCTGGAAGTGCTGAAGAGGAGGAACGCGAGTAAGACCAGAGGGGGGGGGACCAGGGGACACAGCGGCGGTTCAACCCCAGGTGGGAGGGTGGGGCCTTTACCAAATCGTAGCGGGGAGTACTGTGCGTGCTTCGTTTTTGGAGAGATGTCGTATACGTATAATAGTGCGCGCGATGGACGTATCGCGCACAGCTTCCAAAGATGAGTCCCGACGAGATCCTCGATCTCTCTATATATTATATACAGTGTATGCTTTTTGGGTCCATCATGGGTTCGGACTACTCTTCCGCCACGTACTGTACTGTACTGTATTCCGGGGGAACCATTGTAAATAGGACCATCTATTGTTTCGTATTTTAGGCGATCAGGGACAGGCCTGCCCTAGCAGTACGTACCTACATTCCGAAATGGAGATGCTTTCGAGCCTTGTTTGTTGAAGTTTTTGACGGTATATAGGAGGGGGGCTGTCATGCCCAGAGATCACCAGGGATCTATCTATCTCTGTAGGAGCTGCTGCGGATAATGAAATAATGCTTCTTCTGATCTGTGTTGATGCCTGGGACGTTCCTCGCAGGCGGCAAGAGGGTCTACTCTCCACCTCGGAAAAGCAAGAGGCCTGCAGATCACCGGAGCAGCCTGGCCAGGGGCCTTAAGGACTCGGCCGCAAGGTTTAAATATTTGAGTGTATGTATACGATATTATCTGTCGGGTGTTGTGAAAAACGTTGGGTTGCCACGTGTCGTCTCCAAAACAAAAACAAGTACTTCGAAGTACGTATGGAAGTGACACCAACAACGAGGCGTTTTTGTGTCCGGGGTTCTCTTCGAAGTGGTCGACGTCGCAGCTCATCATGGTAAACATTGACGAATGGCTCCAGCTACAATAATAACAAAGCGATTATTTTTATTCCACCCACACACGCTCACAAAATGTACTCTAATACAGTCTCAGGAAGTTATTAGTAGCACACATCCTACATGAGGCGGTGCCAGAGCCGCACGTGGTGGCGCGATCGACCAACACCACACTCTTCATGCGAGGGGCAACCCTTAAGTCGGTATAGGCAATTTTTGTGCTACGTAACGACTTTTGTCTTTTGTCTTTTTCTTTTTTTTATCAAAGCAGCTCCCGGGCATTGAGCGCCTCCCAAGTTGAACGCTTCGCATGCTCGTAGTAGTCCACGACGAGATGATGGCATTGACATCATTTTAATGCCCCAGCTACTACTCAAGGTACCACTAGTCGGGGTAAAAGATGGAGACCACTTAGTATTCGTAGCAATGACTGTACGTTCCCTGTATTTCCGATCAGACTGGTAACACGTGAGACAAAACGCACTCTCGTCTCCGCCCGGGAGGAGTACCCGCAGGGGTGCGAGGGTCTACGATCATACGGCCTACTATTTATACGACTTTCGAGGCCGTTTTTTTTTTTTTTTAATCACACGATGGTTTCGAGGCCGATTTTTTTCTCACTCGACGAGCCCAATCGGAATAATAAGCCGAAAACACGACTTCGAAGGAGAAGAAGGTCGGTTCGTGTGGCCTGACCGACGGCTCGACGGCTCTTCAGCAGTCACTCAAACAAGTAGCACCCTGGGCGTGTACATCAGGGCCGCTTGGGCTTCCTACTAACGTCTATAAAACGACTGATATTTCCGGCCAGAGCCGTGTTTAATTCGGTCAGAAGGGACAACCTACTTGGATTCCTCGGACAAGTAACACAAAATGACCCTGTGGGCCATAACGTAGGGACCGCTTGGCCGTCTTATCAACGTCTACGCCGTCTTTATATCTGCGCCCAGAGCAGTGGTACCCCCCGTACCTCGTAGACTGCAGCAGGGAGAGTGTCGTACGAGCCGCCGGTAGTTGCCACGACCCGAGAAGCTCAACCGACCGTATTTATTTTCGGCTTTAACACTAACACAACTGCGACCCCTTTGCCGTAGGATGCGTCTGCCTGTGTGCATACAAACGCCACGCGATGGACGCGGGCGCGGCGCGCGCGCGCGTGCGTGCGTACGTGCGTGCGTGCGTGCGTGCGTGTGGGTTGTATCTCTACGAGATCATTATGAAAGCGAGGCCCCATCGTGGTCGCGCGCTCGCCCATAGTTAATAGGACCAAATATTGTTAGTAAAAATACCAAAATATATAGGCTTTTATGTACATCATAGGTCCTATTAACTATGCCCCCCCCCCCGTAATAGGCGTCGAGTATTACGTAGAAACTACACACATGATTATACTTCAAAGTATACGTGTAGGCCCTCCCCTCCCCTCCCTTCCCCGCCTTGCATTAATGTGGGCGTAAAAAAACCCTCGCGGAGACGATGAATAACCTAGCACACCATTGGGTGTCCCGTACCAATTCGAGAGATTGTCGACTGCTCGCGGGGTCAGCTACAAAATCGTTCAATGTCTCCACAAGGACTTTTTCACGACCGCATTGTGCAGCGGGGGTGTGTGTGTACTCGATAGGAGAGATTTACTCGATCTCATGCATGGCCGTAGTCGTATGGCCATAGACTTTCGCATCCCGACAATGCCGGGACGGAGCATGTCGGGTTTAGGGGGGGGGGGGAGGGGGGGATCCCGACCACTTGTGTTCTACATCAATGGTTTTCTTATATGGCCGGCAGAGTTCCCAAAGTTCAGGTCGTGAGTTTGAATCTCGCAGACTTCAAAATGTTTGCTTTTTTTCGAGTGTGCGCACCTGGAGATATTACGAACGGTTATCGCCTGTACGTATGGGGTAGTGCCCCCGAGGCCAATGCAGCATAAGCCGGGATTCTTCGAACCCGAAAGGGCGTATGTGTTGTTGGACATATCGCACTACTCACTGGCCTGCTTCATCACGCGACTGCTAAATGTATGCGGGCCAGTGGGTCGTGAAAACATCCAACATCCTCCACAAGATGAAGTTTTAAAAAACATTGTCTTCTTTTGGGCGTAGTCGTATATTTTTTTGTTCACGTTAAACTTCTCGCTTTTTCGTCAGTGCTGTAGTCAAAACGGCGTCATCGTTCCGTTGCGTTTCCGTGTCTGTTTCCGCTTCCGGCTCTGTTTCCGTTTCCGTTTCTGACTCTGACTCTGATTCCGTTTCTGAATCCGTTTCCGTTTCCGTTTTCGACTCTGCGTCCGTTTCCGCTTCCGTTTCCGACTCTGTTTCCGTCTTCCGTTCCGGTCTCCGTTTCCGCTTCCGTTTCGAACTCTTTTTTCGTTTCCGTTTCTGTTTCTGTTTCCGTCAGATCTTGCGGGTTAAGCCGCGCCCAAATTGTCCTGCTGCGACGGTCGAGGGAACTCGGAGGAGGAAAGGACAAGCCTAAGCCAAGGTTAAGGCAACGGGACCATGAGTTGGCGCAGGCGAGGGGCGACAGGCCGGCAACTCGAACACGGTAAGGCCAACCGAACCCAAACCCCGAAGGCAGGCCTACCTGAACATGCCAAGGCCAATCATGTCGGACGCGGGCTGCGGTAGACGTGGCACCTGAATTTTTTTGATAACTTTCTGAGGCTCCTCCTGATTACCCGATTTTTCTGCGATTTTTCTGAGGCTCCTTCCTCCTCACGCGAGGAGCTCCCCATATTCTTCACCGACAAATAGATATCGAACATATGAAAAAAATGCGCAAAACCCGATGATCGAGGTCCCAAAGCTTGGGCGTTCGACGAAAAAGATCGAAAAAACGTCGAAAATCACTAATGGGCGTTCGAACGATATTGGGTTATTACCCTTTCAAGACGGCAGTCCCGTTTTGGGGACAAACTACTTGGAATTTGACAGGTTTGTCCCATATCGAAGCTTTCGTTCAGTGTAATATCTGCGCAATGAAACGCGGGGATGCTCCACAGGGGGTGGAGGGCGAAATACTATTATACAGTGCTACAGTACGATACCGCACGACACTATCACACTGGGTGATAATTCAACACACCCCCTGGGACGAATTTCGGCCCCGGTTTCCTCCAAAACATGGGGGGGCATACGCAACGAAAGATGGTGGCTCTAGAAATATTTCGTCGAGAAGGTTGCATACATATACTGCTGTATCGCTCGACGTACTCGGTACGCACTCACCTCCCCGTTGCCGAGAAACCCAGCTTCGAAAGTCGTCCGGGGGGGGGGTGATATTCTATCACCCTAGCGTGGTACGGTACAGGGAAATATCGATGTTTTGATAAATTGGGATTTTCAACATGGTACCCCACCTCCAATACAAGGTATCATGTATACATCGTGGCCTTGTCCGGGACCCAGATACACGCGCCAAAACGATGTCGGGTGTGCGTTTTTTTCCTCCCTTAAGGAGTGGGAGCGTGTGGCGGTGTCATTCTTGCCCACAGCATTCATCACCCATGAATGACCCGAACACCACGCCCCCTCCCCTCTGTATGATTCCACACCACGCTATTCCGGGGAACTTATAGTAAATAGGACAAAATATTGTTAGTAAATAAGAGCGAAATATGATGGTTTTTGTGTGCACCGTAGGTCCTCTATAGTGCCCCCCCCCCCCCCCCCCGAAAATAGGTAATCATTGCCATTTGCATACCAGGTATATTCCACTCGTACAAAACAGTAGTAGTAGTAGTAGTGGTGGCATGCTGCGTGTGTGTCGGTGACCTCCTTCACGTTGCTGTTCGGACACGTGCCCTGCCCCAGCAACACCCCGAGAGCGCTTCGCGCTTGCGGAACCTGTCGGCATCACCTCTTAGCGGCATTTGTTTTTTCCTCTCTCGAGGCGTGCGGCTTAAAATCCCAACGAGACTAAGCTACAAGTATCGATGTTTTGTTCCCCCCCCCCCCCCCCCCCCCTTGAAGGCATGCCGCTTGAAACGCCCGGGGTGCCTCGTGTGACCGAAGCTCCGACTAACCATCGGACCTTGGTTTCGACGTATTTTCCCCTCTAATGGTAATTTGCTGAATTACGATAGGGCTGCGAGTTGGCTGGCTGTAAGCCGCCGACCCCAGGTGGCCAGGCAGGTTCTGCGGTTGGTAGGGCTGTGCGTTGGCTGACTATAAGTCGCCGACTCTAGTTCTTGGCTGGCTAGTGACGCATGCTACGAGGTAGGGGTGTTTAAGTCGCCGACTGGTTTTTAGTTGGCTGGTAACGCATGCTACGAGGTAGGGATGCACTTACGCAATAAGTCACCCACTCTAGTTCTTAGTTGGTATGATGTAGGGGCGTTTAAGTCGCCGACTAGTTCTTAGTTGGCTGGTAACGCATGCTACGAGGTAGGGGTGCAGCTAAAGCGTCCATCGTCGTCTAGATCTTGGTTGGCTAGTGACGCATGCTCGTACGAGGTAGGGGTGTTTAAGTCGCCGACTAGAAGTTCTTAGCTGGCCGGTAGTGCATGCCACGAGGCAGGGGAGTGCCTACAATTGAAGTCGCCTACTAGTAGTCCTTCGTCGGCTGGAAACAACATGCTACGAGGTAGGGCTGCACCAATAACTTTATGAGGGCTCGTTTCCTCACACGAGGTGCTTTTGGCACCTCACCTAGAACCTGACTTTTGAGAAAATGAAAAATCGCAACCCGACAGACCGGATCACATGGAAACCCTTACGCACCTCGGCGGTCTATTGCGGGAGACCGTAGTAAATATGACCAAGTATTGTGACTAAAAATAGGCAAATATATAGGTTTTTGTGTATACCATAGGTCCTATTAACTATGCCCCCCCGTAACAGGTATCTCCGAGCATTCCCCCTCGGCGGTCTAGGTCTGCATGAGCTTCCAGGTACTTGGTAAGGTTGCCGGGTGGGAGAAATGAAAAACCTGCATGATCTAAAGCACGTGTTTCCTGTGTCGGATCCGTACTATGCATTCAGATCCTGCCCAGGAGCATCCTATAGCGGCAGGTTAAGGTCTAGGTGATTTGTATGTAGATGGTCTATCTGTAGATGATCTATCTGTAGATGATCTATCTGTAGATGATATATATGTAGATAATCTATCTGTAGATTATCCATGTGTGAAGTATTGTGTTCTTCATATTAAACCGTTCTTTCTACCCGTCGACATCCAGCACAACCAGCGTCCGTGCCGATTCTTCATTCTAAAAGAGATACAAGCTTGGCGGTAACAAACCTACGCCACACAAACACTACATTGCTACGCCGTATGCAGAGCAGAAAATGCAATACCATATCATCGCACCGGATACAACAGACGCGTCATACACATTCTATGAAATATAGAAAAATCGAAGGAGACACCAAGACGGACCGCACCCCTCCCGCCCCTCACGCCCAACCTGCGAAAACACACACGCCGCTTGATCGTAGAAACCCTTCGACCGAATCTCTGGTGAAGGAACTAACGCGAGGCATGACCGACAAAGAAAAGAGGCAGTTCCTGCACGCCTGCCTCGCCGACGTCAAGGAGTGCACACACAGACCTCACAGGCGCGCCGCTGCCCGACAGGACCGAGGAGGAGGAGGAGGAGGAGGAGGACGAGGAGGGGGGGAGAGGAGGGGGGGGGAAGAGAAAGACGAGGATGGAAGCGAGAGGGGCGGCGGGCAAGGCGCAAGGGATGCCTTCCTGTATCGGATGGATGCACAAGATCGAGCAAAGTGAGTGCGGCTCGTTGCAATTTTTTCTTTTCAGATATCGTCTTTGCGACACGCGTGCAGCTCCACGTTTTTTTCTGGTGCTCCCGACTTGATCATAGCGCAGGAGCTCTTTGTACTTTATCCCAAAATGGGCCCCTGAGGAAAGAGAGCCACAACCCGATGGCCTAGGCATACAAGGCACACCTTACTAACAGTCTACAATACAAATTAAAGGTATCCCTACATACGATAAGGCATGCCTTAGAAGGCACGTGCCTTATTGGGCAGTTTCTCCGGTGCTGTCAGTGCCCATTAGGAGCCACGGCGGTCATAAATATTTTGGACAAGAGATGCCACGAGTACCTCGTAGGTGAAACCCGCATCGTAGTATGCCTTTCCACAGCTGGTATTGCAAAAATACATCATGATTTATCACAATCGGAGGTAAGCCTGTGGGGTGGCTGACTATAAGTGGCCGACTAACTAACACCTCGTATTAATAGTGTGGAGGGGTAGGTTTAATCATTAGCAGGGTTGTGAGTCGGCTGACTTTGAGTCGCCGACTAATTATTAGTTGGCTAGTTAGGTTCCATGATTAGGATATAGGGTTGTGAGGTTGCCGATTATAAGTCGCCGACTAGTGAAGTTGTTCAGGTAGATTCCGTTATCCGTAGGGCTCTGAGTTGGCTTATCCTTGAAGTTGCCGACTATAATAGGTATTAGCTTGGGTAGGGAGGCTCCATGAAGAGTAGATCGGGCTGCGAGTTGGCTGACTATAAGTCGCCGACTATTTATTAGTTGGCTTATTAGGTTCCATGATTAGCACGTAGGGCTGTGAATAGGCTGACTATGAGGCGCCGACCAATGATTAGTTGGTCACGTAGATTCCGTGATTTGTAAAGCCTCGAGTTGGCTGACTATAAGCCACCGATAAAAACAATTTTGGCTAGGTAGGTGACATGATTATTACGTGAACCTATGAGGTTTGGCCGACTCTTAACTCGGCGACTATTCAATAGTTACTAAATTGGCTAGGGGTAAAGTCAATCCCGTAGAACACAAATTCAACACAAACACAAAAAAAAACATGGGGGATCCTGGCAATGCAACGCGCGCGCAGAAACGCCGCGATGGAACACCGCCGGGGGGAGCTGGCGTACAAGGACACGCTGGACAAGAGGCTCTGCCCTGGCTGCGGCGCGGAACAGTCCTACGACGAGGTGCGGTCGACGCGTGCTGTGACAGCGCGTATAAATAACTGTTTCGGACAACCTACTTCTATACCGAGGAGTAACAGAGCCCACTGTCGCTGGAATACCATTTCCCGATAGATACCTCGGCCATGGAGTTGCACTTTCACTTGTTTTTTTAGGACAATTTTAGGACTGCCGTCCCGTTCTGAGGACGATTCAGTCAAATTCTGAGTAATTTGTCCCCAAAGCGAGACTGTAGCCCTAAATGGGCTAATGACCGGTTTTTACTCGGTATTAGTAAAGGGGTCAGACTATTAGGTGCTACGTACCCCTATAAGGCAAACACGCCTCATGCGGCACATGGTAGAGGTAGCGTGTGCCTCGTGGGTGTAAGCCGCCGAACGTTTTTGAGTTTGTATTGCTTAATTAATAACTTTGGCAGTTGTGGGTGGCGGGAGTTTGGTGAGTGTGCCAAACGTGGGTCGGGTGCATCAGGACCAAACCAATTCGTTTCCGCGGGACAAGGTTTGAGTTGCATCATCACAAAGGGTTGCAAAAAAAGATGTGCGCGCTTTAGTTCTGCTCGCCTTCGGCCGGGTTGCGCCGTTGGGTCCAATATGTGATCGTGGCGGTACGAACCCCGCGGAATGATGTGTTGGTTGTAGTACAACATACCTACGCATCAGTCTTTTTTGAGGATCCTTAAATAACCTTAAGGGAGCTCCATGCACCTCACGCTCCGCAAGGTGATTTCGAGAAGAGCTGTTTTACGGGGGGCCATAGTATATAGGACTAAACCTTGTTCGTGACAATAGTTAAATACACCGGTTTTCTTGCCGTACCGTAGGTAAAATTTCCTCTAGTCCCCCGGAATAATGGTGCGAGCGACCTGATGGGGCGACCCCAAAACTGGAAGTGCATCACGAACAAAAAACTGGAATAAACAAAAACAAAACACTCCTTCGATGCTCCAGGCAACAAATGTTGGCTAAAAGGAGTACGATCAGGGCACTAATTTGTTGCCCCAAAAGTGCCGCAACACGCCGCTCATAGCACGCGTCACACGGTCGAGTATGCCGGGGTAGGGGGGGGCGGGTGACCGTGACAGAGTGCGGGCGCTGCGGCGGGTATTTTGAGGTTCGGGTATATGCACCATTTCATTTTTGTCGGAATGTTTTCCGACTGACCGAGAGGGAGGTCTTGGCCAGTGATATGAGGGGACTTCAAGGCATCTCATTTGTTTGTGCTTGGACGGTATTACTATTAGTAATAATAGTGTCTTTCGTTGTTGGTTTTTTGTTATCGATACAGTATTATTTATGATCCTTCTCGCCATCCGACATGTATGTGTAGCGTCGATTTCACTCGTACGCACTCCGAAAGAAAAAGAAAAGAAAAGAAAAGGAAAGAAACAAAATCGGGAAATTGATACGAAATACCTGGTATTGTTTTTTTGTTTTGTTTTCCGTTTGTTTGACAGAGTGTGGAGCGCTTATTCCGCTTGTCGCACCATCCACACACAAAAAGGGCAACTAACACCCAATGACCTAGACCAACTCCCCCAGGAAAAAAAAATACCTGGTACGTATGGTTTAGGGCTCCATGAACTGATTTCAACGCCGAGTTTACCCGTTTTACTTGGCTGGGCAAGTAAAAAACATTGTTAGACTCCTCAAGATACACCCGGTGAAATTCCAAGTGGTTTATGGAGAACTTGCCCGTTTTTCTAGGGTCCCACTTTGTTTTTTGGCTCACCGAAACAGTTTCAGCGGAGGCTTTTCTTCGTCAGGACCGAGACGCACAAAACATGGATATTTTGCTGATTTTTTGCGAAAAAACACATCATGCTAAAAGAACTGGCAAGATGTACATACACAGTCAAACTATGTACGCAAACCGAATCCTACATCACCAGACGAAACCTCGAAAAAAACTACGGAGAGTAATCCTGATGAGCCTACCGGCGCTTTAGCCTGTCCCGCCCAATAGAACGGATGTCTGGTACGTACGTTCGGCCTGAAAAACTCCGTTGTCTGAAGCCCAGAAAAAACTTACTAAAACATGGAACGTGCTTATTACATACCTGGTATATCTTAACAACGGGTGAAACCTCTCGATACTTCCGAGAAGAAAAACAACGACACAACGGATGGTTCCAGCAACGACCACCGCGTGATTATGGGGGAGGGCCTTTAACAATCTGGAGAGAGAGGACCTTTAACAATCTGGGAAAAGGGATCTTTAGGTTGGCAGGCTGTTCAGGTGTTTTGGTTCCTGTTGGGATCAAGGTACGGGCGAAGACCCAACCCAACTCAACCCCTGACTCTAACCCTACCCTTAAGCCTAACCCAAACCTTGACCCGAAACCGCAGTCAAAACGGGCCAAAACTCGTCATAAACACGGCTGCGCCGCGTTTGCATCGAACCAGGAAATATCTCAGTTGCGGCCATGCTGCGTATTTTTCAAGTCAAAAACATCCCGAAAGATAGATCCCTTCTCCCAGATTGCTAAACCTACTCTTATGGGGGGGGGGGGGGGGGGGGTGACGATGCAATGGTTGGGCTCTGAGACAAAAAAACGGCATAGGAGTCGTGTCATGTACGTACGAGGGCGGGGCGCAAAATACATTATCCTAGTTTTTTTCGTGCTGCTGCCGCTGCTGCTGGTGCTGGTGCTGCTGCTGCTGCTGGCCGCGCACGCTGCTTGCACAGATGGTTGATGACACAAAACCTATCAACCACTGTTGTTGTCGGCCGCTATGTCCGGGGTCCCAGAGGGGTCAGAGGTAGCCGATACGGTACTGTAAAAACACCAGCCAGATTCGGGTGAGGTGATGGACTCTCCTCTAGTGAAGGACCCCAGAAAACTTGGCTGTGTTGTTTGCCCTTCCACCGTAGGCACCCCGTCCTTATTTTGTGAGCTTTTTTTCTCGGAGGCTCCTGTTTCACGTTTTTTCGAGCGGTTCTGTATGCTATTGCGACGAGGTGGGCTCCGTCTAAAGCCACGTTCCTACTGGATAACGCGGCCGGATTTTTTTTCTACTGACTGTAGTTTCCTCCGGGTCTTGTAGTCACCGCTTCGTTGAGCGAAATAATGTAAGGGGAGAAGGTGCACTAATGAGAGAGAAGAGCAAATGCCTAGCGATGTGTCTGTGGATCTTTTCAGAAATTTACCTTTTCCTGTTGTGTATGCTAAGGTGCGCTTCACTAATACGCTCGTTTTGGACAAAATCGGCCCCGAAAATCATTCCAGGGGGTGAGTTGTCTCATTACCCGTGTGATAGTTGTCATATACTTACCTGGTACTGTAGCATACAGTAGGTAAGCACAAATCATCACCCGTGTGATAAGGTGTACGGTAGAGATTTCTCCCTAAACTTTCTGAGGCTCCTCACTTTAGGAGCTCTATACCTCACCCGAAAACTGACTCCAGCAAAAATCAGATTGCATCCCGGTGAAAAATTCCATGGCCCACCTGTGAAAATTCGTCATTTTTTGGAACAAGATTGGCATTCCGGCGATTTTGGGGTGTTAACCCTTTTAGGACCGCATTTTGGGGACAAACTACTTGGAACTTGAGTGGTTTGTCCCCAAAAACGGGACTGCGGTTCTAAAACCCCGTCAATCAGAAAACCTTTTGGCGGAAACGTGCTACCTCTATCGTAGAACACGTCCCGTGTGATAAGGTGTACGTAGCATACGGTCGATTTAACCGGTTATTTTTTTATCCGATGTCCATATCTAGTCACACCACGTAAGATTCTGACGCTTGCTTACACTATTATTATATATATATCTTGCTGGCGGGCCCATGTTGTATGCGCTGCGGTAACTGCGGGAAGGTGCAGCTACACCAGATACAAGGATACAATAAACCAGCGCGCAAAGGCAAACATGGAAAAGAACGTGTACGGCACACATTCTACTCCAGCGATAATGGGTGCTGGCATGCAGTACACCGCACTACTATCGACAGTTCAATTTGGGCTGAGTAGCTCCATCAGCACAAGAAACGACTTGGTCCGAAAAATGGTACGAACAAGACCCCTCTCGCAGCACGCGTTTTTGCCCGACATACCAGCAGTACCCCGGGTGCGCACCACACGCGTGACATGAGCGTTCAATGAACACCGACCTTGATAATCGAAAGGAGCGAGGGCAGCGAATGGAGTAGATATCGCTCAAGACGGAAGCGCGGTAGGTACAGGAGGGAGCTAGACCGTGTGCAGTGCACAGGCTCCTTTCGTCCCCGTGGTTTTCTTCTTTCGGTGCGCTCATGAGTGATCGACGTTGAAGGTTACGTATGCTTGCCGCACCTTACGGTCGGATGTCTAGAATAACTATTGATACCATAGTTATAAAAAACGGTGCGGCGTCCAGCCGTTGCTCGATCCCGCACGAAGCATCGCCCCGTGAAGTCCCGTTACTGTTGAATCCCGTCCTGACGTGTCCCGTGGTTGTTGCTGGATCCCCCGCAAACCATATGCCACGCGAAAAATGAGTCTTGTCCCGTGGTGTCCCGTTTGGGTCCCGTGATGATCGAGTCCCGCCCAGAATATGCCCGTGGAGTCCCGTGACAATTAAATGCCGCCCGAGGCCGACCCGGAAGAAAAAATCAGTACCGAGGACTGCCAGCTGAAAACTGGAGCTCCGATGTCCTTCCTGTCTGCTACCCTGGTGTTTTGTTTTGCTATGCCAAGATTGGAAACGAGTACCCTGGTAGTAATTTCGTCAAATTGGTATTTGGTTTTCGCCAAGCGCACCGTGTCGTTACTAACATGGTCCCAAGATCTTGTATTTTTGGAGGATTGCAGCCTTGAAGGGGTGGTGACTTATTACTTTCCTGCTGAAGGTACTCACACGAGGAGCTCAAGGTCTCACCCGAAACATGTCTTCGAATAACTTTGTTCTCTCAACCCGGCGTAGCCCCACTGTGGGGGACCATAGCAAGTAGGACCCACGATAAACACAAAAAGCTATATATTTTCCCCTATTTTTACTAACAACATTATTTGGTCCTATTTACTGTGGTCCCCCGTAATAGCACAAATACCTCGTACATCGGAGAGAGCGATGAAAGTAACTATACAAATATATTTATCACTTGAAGAGCTCCACCGACCATAAAATATTAAGCCCCTACCCCCTCCCTACGACCCATCCCACAGTCTAAAATAGGGGTACACTGAGCCCCTCACAATAGGAGCTCAATATCTCACCCGATACAATACTTGGAAGAAATTTGTTCGTGCCACCCGACCGGCACTTGTATGCGCTATTACGGGGGGCCATAGTTAACAGGACCTATGATATGCATAAAAACCTATATAGTAAACCATTTTTACTCACAATATTCGGTCCTGTTAACTATGGTCCCCCGTAATAGTTCTAAATTGAACATACCCGTAAATGTTTTTCATCCAAGCTGGTAGTTCCTCACTTGACCCTTTTAGGACCCCAGTCCCGTTTTGGGGACAAACATACTTATAATTAGAGCGTTTTGTCCCCACATATGGGAGTGCGGTTCTAAAAGGGTTAAGGAACTCAACTGGTCAGAAACCTTTGGCCCAAAACAAACGTGCAACCCCTACCCCCTCCCTACCTTGGGAAGCGTTTTGGGATGGAGTCCTCGGGAACGAGTGCGTTCTGCCCTACCAACAACAAATCGACTCCCGAAAATTCTCATTTTCCAGCAAATAAATATGGCGTGAGCTAGTCTTTCTCAGAGATGTTATTGAAGTGCGCGGCGCAAAGGACTACAAACACTTACTTGTACAACAATGTGGCGCGTCTTTTATTATCGAAAGTCTGGAAACAGCGGAAACAGCGGAAACAACGTATTATACGGTTGCAATTTCATACCTGGTACCTGGTACCAAGTATATAGCAAGTGAGATTTCCCCTCCGTTAATCCTTTTAGGACCCCAGTCCCGTTTTGGGGACAAACTATTTATAATTAGAGTGAATTGTCCCCACATATATATGGGAGTGCGGTGCTAAAGAGGTTAACTTTCTCCGGCGTAAGGTCAGGCGATATCGAGAAATAAACGTCTAAAAAATGTTTTTTTTGGCCGAACAAGGCTATTTTCGCGAGTCAAAGATCCCATATCTATAGCCACTGCTAGCGTTCGGCTTCTTATGACAGCCCGGTTTACTCCACCTCTTCTCGCCCGCCGACAGGTACAGGAAAAACGTAAGATCTGCCCCAACTGCGAGGTGGCTTACCGGAAACCTAGGACGTGGGCGCGTGTTCGCAAGGTGAGGTGTTTTTCCATTTTTTTTTTCTTATTATTGTACCCACGTTTGCCTTCTGGGGTTCCTCACTTTGATACCTCCATTTACTAAAAGTAAGTAAAAAATGACCACAAAAAAAACTTGAGACATGTGCTCAGGTAGACGTGCACCAATATTTTTCGGCTCCTTACTTCAGGGGCTCTACACTCTATCCCAGTGACACACAAATACTGTTGTTTTGAAACAATGAAAAGTACAATGGTCGCTAAAGAGCCCCATCACCTGCCGCTGTAGATTCACTTAACTACAGCAGTAGTCATACCGCAAAAAATAGAAAGACGTTCCGACGATTTTGGGCTAAGGAGCCCCGTCATTCATAAAATATTTCGCCCAAAAAGTGAATGACGTGGCACGCGTCTAATGTACACTATACCACCCCGGCCGGAAATACAATGCACGTTTAGACACAAAATAAAAGACTCGCCGTCATGAGATGCTGCACAAGATCCTTACAGCAGTACATATCTAACCCAGGAAACATGTGCTACTGAACAGCAGATCATCATGCAGATTATACGGCTGCCACCCGGCAGCAGAATAAGCTACATCATACAGATCATACAGATCATGTACATCATAAAGATCATACAGATCATACAGATCATACAGATCATACAGAGCATACAGTTCATAAAGAGCATACATATCATACAGATCATACATATCACCCATATCATACAGATCTTACAGATCAGAAATATATGATCTATCTGCCTTGAGATATACAGATCATACAGATCACACATATCATACAGAACATACAGATCATACAGATCATTAATATATTATATATCTGCCCTGAGATATCTACAGTAGATCGTCCTGTATGCATAATAGGAAGCCATGGTCTGTCGGAGGTATGTATTATAACCAAAAACTGTAATTAATTGTGTGATAGACGAGACTCGACTCCATATTTCACCACTCCCAGGGAAAGAAGGCCATAGTACATAGGACCTACGGTATAGACAAAAACCTATCTATTTGACTATTTTTACTAACTACATTAGGTCCTTTTTACTATGGCGTATGGCGTCCCGTACTACCAGCAATATCAACACGTTCCTTTTCCTTGCCCAAATTATCATGCAGGAGTTCCTAAATCGCGTGGAGGCCTTTGAAGAGTCGAAACGAGCGTCCCTTCAAGCCACCGCAAACGACGGAGAAATGCAGGTAAAAACAAAAATATATTCGATCCCCCACGGACGCAGGGTCTAAACCATTTGGGGAGCATGCTACGGCAGGTTATTGGTGTTGAGCCATGCCTATACAGTGCGGTACAGTGCAGTAGGGGGTTCTTGTTCCGACTGTTTTCGTTATTGGGCCATTCCTCTACAGTGCGGTACTGTGCGTCATAGTGCGGCAGGGGGTTCTTGCTCTTCTCGTTCTTGGTGTTGAGCGATGCCTCTACAGTGCGGCACGAGCAGTGCTGTAAGGGCTTCTTGTTCTTGCTGTTGTTGGTGTCGAGCCATGCCTCTACAGTGCGGTAGGAATTGCACTTTCGAGATCTATCATTTGCCACTGACGGGGTTCGTCAACCGAGGAGGTAGAACCCATACGTATCGGCCCCGCTACAGTGCGGTACTAGTGCGGTAGGGGGTTCTTGTTCCGACCGTTCTTGGTGTTAAGCCATGCCTCTACAGTGCGGCACAGTGCGGTAAGGGGTTCACCTCCTTGCTGTTCTTGGTGTTGAGCCATGCCTCTACAGTGCGGCACAGTGCGGTAGGTTCCTCGTTCCAGCTGTTGTTGTTCTTGTTGTTGATCCACGAGCTTTTAGACAAAAGCTCTACCGCACTCCGCCCGTGTTGGGGTCTTGACTGGAAAAAATAATACTCCGGCATTCTTTTTCATGCCATTCGTTATATTCGCCCACGTTTTTTTCTTTCTCTCTTCGTCTTGGGGACTTCAGACGAGAAACAAACACGGCAAAGAGCGACCACGGTTACAGCAACGTTCGGAGTGTCAATGGTTGGGAGAGATGATAGAATGGTTGGTGTTCGGAGTGTCAATGGTTGAATGAGAGGAGTCGTCGTACGGCACGGCCGCAACATGGTCTGCCTGCCACACCGGTGGGCGCACGCTGTGCTCGTAGACGATGGATGGAACCAAAATATAAAGTATGTCATTTGATCGTTTAGGCCGCTATCTCGAGTCCACAAAAAGGGGTATATATATATCTCGGGGGGACCATAGTAAATAGGACCTACGGTAACACAAACACCGATATATTTAGCTATTTTTACTTACAACATTCGGTCGCATTTACTATGGCCCCCCGTAATAGAAATGACTCACACAGATCTGAGGTCACGCACGTGTACGTACGTACGTATATACGAGTAGCGGGCTCTTGTTGTCCCCCTCTCCCTCTCCCCGCTACATAGGAGGTCGCGCCTTGGGCCGTTTTTATTTTATCGCGCGAGAACTACATAGCATAGGAGGTTCCCAGTGAGCTCTCCGTTTTGGTCGGTCCTGCCCACCATAATAATGTTACTTTTCTCGCACGTTAGACAGATCACCTGCTGTTCCCACCCTCTGCGTAGTAGTACCGCCTTAGAGGGGTGGTGGCTTATTCTAGCGCTAGGAGGTGTCTTCTCCATCGAGGAGCTCAATACCTCACCCGAAACATGACCTCGAAGAAAACGCCTGTCTGTTCGATCACAACCCGACGAAGATTTCCATGGAAACAAACCACTACTGAACAGCACTATTATTAGCATAAAAATATCCCAGTGGCATTCTTGGGTAGTTGCTCACTGGAGGAGCTCAACCTGTCCGAAAATTCTCGAGTAAGAAAGTGCCACCTACTAGTAACTGCTATGTACCGCGATCTTATAGTTTTTAAGGCAGATCGTTCCCTATCTTGTACCTGGTATGTGATCTAGCTCAGATGCCGGGTGGGATTCGTACAACGACGAGGACGATCCAGCGCATACGACATGTTTTCCAGGATACCATGCAGTTCGCGCACAACACGTCACAACGACAGGCTACGATCTACTTGTAGGGTCTACCGATGCTACTATTAATACTACTACTACTGTAGACGGTCTACGCACCGTGTGTCGTGATGTTTTCCCGGGGCCGGGATGCTATTACGGGGGACCATAGTTAATAGGACCTATGGTACACATAAAAACCTCTATATTTAACCATTTTTACGAACAATATTTGGTCCTATTAACTATGGTCCCCCCGTAATAATAGTAGCACGGTGGCAGTTTGGTGGGATCTAGATGGTCTACAGGCATGTAGATAAATAGATCGTGATCTATCCGCGTGTGATAAAATAACTCTTTCTTTTTTGCAGGCTCGGAAGCTCGCTCGCGGAGGGGCCCTTCGTGATGATTCGGACAGCGAGGCAGAGGAAGGGAGACGATTGCTCTGGGCGGATGTCGAGGCCGACTTCATCGCAAGGTTGTGTCTGGTTGTTGTTACTGCTGCTGCTGCTTCTGCTATTATTACGGGGGGCCATAGTAAATAGGACCCGATCTTGTTAGTAAAAATAGGGAAACATATTTATTTTTGTGTATACCGTGGGTCCCATTTACTATGCCCCCCAGTAACAGTAGAGGGTAAGGGGGGGCGCACCATTCTTAGTCGTATAATCTTGTAACGTGCTCAGGTTTGGTTGATCGCATCCTTCCGTGCTGTTTGAGTCATTGGGTTCTACTTAAGTGCCTCTTTTTTATCTGGGTACTCGTAGCATGAATGCAATAACGCGGCACATTGTCAGATGGGAAAATGAATCATAATGTGCGTTGGGATCCACACAACTATTTTGATAAGAGGTAGTCACTATGGACGGATTCGAAGATAGATGTAAGTATCTTAGTTTGGATGTTCGAGCGGCGGGTAACTGGTCAATGTTATACCGGCTGCTCAACATAGGAGCACCTTGACTCTAAACCGGGCGCTCCATCGAGAGCCTTGTTCTTTGTTCCTCGCTACATGGACAGGCTACACAAAATTATTGGTATGATGGGACAGTACAGAGGTCCCTCGACCCCTGCCCCAGATCTTTAGCTAGGACATGTGACGGGTTTCCCCTTGTTTCGTGCGTTCTTCACATTGAACTGCTATTTCTACGAGTATTCGTCGGCATCCAACACACCCAGTGTGCGTGGTGATTCTTACACTGTTCTGCCGAATGAATGGCGTAACCCATCCCCATGGTGATGTACCTGGTACGTTTGTTCTGTGGCTCAAACTCCTTTCCCATACTACACACCGGAGTGAACAGTACGTCGAAACGAAAAAAATGGGGGTGTTACCGTTTTTTCCTCGCCCAATGCGCATACAATACGGGAAGAAAGAGTTCAAGAGCTCTCTCGAGGAAAATATGTGCGGCATGAACCATTGGGGGCACGGGGGTGTACTCGATAGGAGATGCGTACTCGATCTCATCCATGGCCGTGGTCGTATGACCATAGAGCATCGCGTCCCCACAATGCCGGGACGGAGCACGTCGGGTTATACACCGACCGGGAGGGCCTCTGCTATGTGACCCCGGATCTGAGCTACGACTAGGGGGGAGAGAGAAGATATAGGCGAAGGCAATAATACGTGGGATGGGAAAAAAATGGAGTTCTCCGTGGAGAGGCTACACAAGGGCGTTCACACGAGGGGAGAGAAGACCCCTCCAACTCCCCTCCAAAATTCGATACCGTAAAATGGCGATGAACACCCCCACCCAGTATACATTTTTCCTGGGAAATTTGTTCAAAAATACCACGTACGTACGTGCCGAACGGACTGCACCCAACGCTAAACAAATACTGATTCTATTTTTGTCGCCCGATATATGTACACCTGGTCGCTATTTATTGGCGACAGGTTATACGAGGGCGCTATATTTGAAGGAGGCCGAGATCTCTGAAGTCCCGCCCCACAACCCGATGTACACCGTAAAATGTCAAAGAAAACCCCAAGTACACCTTTTAGTTTTGTCAAGCTCTTTTTACGTAGTAAGCTACCAGCACACGGTAAATATTTAATGAGGATGAACGTCATGCCCCCTAAACAGAGCCTTGTTTTTTTTTTTTTACTCAGCCAATGTAAATACACTTGGTCGCTGCTGGTACTTGGTCGCTGGTGACGCTTAGTCGCTGTTGACACATTACATACATGGTCGCGGTTGACACTAAACTTGGTCGGTCTTTTCAAATGGTCGGTGTTGACTCTTCTTGGTCGGTGTTGACTCTTGGTCGGTGTTGACTCGTGGTTGGCGTTGACTCTTGGTCGGTGTTGACTCGTGGTCGGTGTTGAATCTTGGTCGGTGTTGATTCTTTGTCGCTGTTGACAGTTGGTCGCTGTTGACACTTGGTCGCCGTTGACGACAGGCTCGACAAGGACGCTAGGAGGAGGCAAAGGTCTCTGGAGTCCCGCTCTACAAGTCTAGTTCGAGAGTGCACTTTCCAGCCAAAGCTCAACTCAGCCAGCGAACGAGTCGTTAACGACAGCGCATGGGGAGGTGCGTGACCATCCGACTGTGTTTTTTCAGAAACTAGTAAGCTTAGACGCACATTAAATAACACGGGCTACTATATATATATATATATATACCATAGTATATCTGTACATATCACAAACATATACATATGCAAGATCACTCCGCATGTTGCCTGTCGTACGTTGTGTGAAGTCGCACCGAGCTTGACGGACGCGGAGCTGCGCTGTGATGAAGGTGTTCTATGACTCATATCATGTGCTGACTACTCGGTGTCCCATGCCATGTCACTCTATATTGCCAAAACAAGTTAATCTACACTACGAAGGACACGTGTTGGAGTACAGGTTCACCATTTTGTTTCTGATGTTATGCTACACAGCCGAAAACTGAGTTCAGCAAAAAACAAATAGCATCGCGATGGATATTCCCATGGCCCAAGTACACAAAAATTTCATTCTTCGAAACAAGATTGACATTCCGACAATTTTTGGGTTAAGGAGCCCCGTCAACCAGAAAACATTTAGCGGAAAGTGTGTTCCCTGTATCGTAGCACGCGTCGAAGCTCTGCCCATGAATTAGTCAACCCTTTTAGAACTGCAGTCCCGTTACTGGGGACAGACCACTCAAATTCTAAGTAGATTGCCCCCAAAACGGGACTGCGGTCCTACCCCCATACCTTTGATTGACACAATATTGGCTTGCTCAGGCGATTGCGCTTTTCAGTCAGGCTCAAATCCTCTAAACTATACGACATGACAACAGCGGACGGCTGCGCACACAACCTACGTGGCCTATAGGCACTCATTTGTTTTCAGAGACAACTCGTGGGTTAATGTATTTGTTTTGTGTTGCACAGCGGTGCCACCCGCTGTACACCTACGGTACGAGTACGTCTTGTTAGGTTTCATCGCGCTTAGCCTCCATCTTTTTCAAATCAAAATCAGGATTGGGCGAGGTATCGAGGCCCTTAAGGGATCAGCATACATATATAAACGCTACAAGGGTCACCTCAGGGAAACACGTAAAAAAACTGAGCCGCACTCGCTACCTTGTTGGTATTGAAAAACAAGCTAACCACTAGGGACCATATTATATAGGACCTATGGTACACTCAAAAACCTATATACTGCGCTACTTTTACCAAACAATAGTTGGTCCTATTTACTGTGGTCTCCCGCCGTGGTTGGGATTTTCGTCGGAAAGTAATCAAAACATGCTTGGTTTTTGTTTTTCCGGTTCGGTTTTACTTGATTCTAGTATCCTCGTCCCCCTGTCTTACGACTCGCGCATAATAAAAGTGGGGTGTCTATTTTTTATTTTATTTTTCTCGTGTACCTCTGGCTACCCCTATCTCCCGTATCGTGGCATGCATGCCCACTCTTATCTCTGTACTTGCGTTTCGAAGTTACGTGGAGGACCGAGGGGAGGTGTACTCATGCCATGCATGGCCGTGGTCGTGTAACCATAGCCCCTTGTGTCCCTACAGTTCCGGGGCGGCACACGCCGGGTTTCCACCGACCAGGCCCACGTTTCTTGCTCGCACCAAGCGCGAATATATGCCCGAAAACCAAATAACAAAGTGCGTTTGAACGCCTCCCGAACCCGAGAAAGGCGTGTATCGGGATCAAAACCTAGATAAATGTCGTTTGTTCTATTATATGAAAAGGGCCTAAACCTCTTTCCGCCTGCGCCCAATTCGAAAAGGGGGCCAAAGGTTTTCCCCGCCAAGGTCGCGTTTGAAAAACAGTGTTTCAAAACAATTGTTCACGTACGGCGAACAAAAAAATCCCGCAACAATTTATTGGTCCTGCGGCCCAAAACGTTGCACGCGCAAAATTCGCGTGTTGCGCTGCGCGCAACCAAGCCCTTTGCGGCTGCTTAGGAAAACGGTCATTTAGACCTAACTGTTGCGCCAGCGCAACAGCGCAACAGCTTATTTTATCCCCGGGCGTTAGGTGGTATGTGGTCCACGACCACTACCACCACCACCACCACCACCACCACCACCACGACCACCACCACCATCATCACCACCACCACCACCACCACCACCACCACCACGACCACCCACCACCCCACCGTCACCGTCTCCAAGACCAACCATACTGTCGCGACGGAACTGCGATACCAGTGTAGTCTCTTATCGCTAGCAGGATATATTACGCGGGGACGTAGTACTCAGATCCCGCTTTGGATCTTGAAAAACCGAATACCCACCTCTGTCCAACTAGCCGTAGAATTATGTCAAGTACTCAGATCCGGTTGATGTCAGCTTCATGCTCTGAGTCGCTTCGTGCTCTGAGTCGTTTGATACCACAACTGTCGTTACCGTTTTACATGTGGATGGTGTGAGTGCAATATGCGCCGCACCTCAGATAGGGCGAATGGAATAATAACAATATTCAACTCTGACTACTACTACTACAGTACGTATGATCTCTCGTGATACCAGGGATGACCTTTCTCGAGCGGGTGGAGGGAGACCTCCGGCGACGACGCGAGGAAGAAACTTTTACAGGACATCCTGGAGGAGGAGGAGGAGAAGGAGGAGGAGGAGAAGGAGGAGGAGGAGAAGGAGGAGGAGGAGGAGGAGGAGGAGGAGGAGGAGGAGGAGAACACCGTCGCAGCTACGGCAGCTATGCTGCTGACAACGCTCGACAAACTGACGATTGGTTCACGCAGTATTTTTGAGACACGTACGATATCGTAGCATTTTACTTTATTTTCGCGTTATGTTTTTTGTTTTTTTCATTTGTTTTTCGTGGCGTACGATTCGCTTCGGACATGTGTGTGTGGTATTAATAGTATTTTTTTACAACTCTGTTTTTTTCCCCGAGGTATTTTTGGAGCGCAAACTGGGGCGGCAAGAAGGGCATCCCCGGTGTTGGGGGAAGCCTGCTGGGAGTACAGAGGAATCGAGTCGATGGCGCTCGGTGCACAGTCAACAACTCCCAGCAACACGACAAAGTACAGCAGACGCGTTTGGGGAAAGAGAGCGTACATGGACGCAGGTGTCGTCAGCGACTTTTGTTGAGATATTTAATGAATCCCTAACTCTATGTACCGGTGCGCGTTAAACCGAAGACGAGAAGTTGTGGCAGGATCCTTCCACGCCCCAGAGGTATTGGAGCCCCCCTGTCTTATGGCTCTACCGGACTAGAATATTGCTCTGATTTGAGCATTTTAGCGTACTTCCTACCAGTGCACCGGCTTATCGATCACCTCCTAATATATCCTTCGCTAACACACGTGCTATCCGTGGGTGCCAGAGGCAGTGACACGGTATACAACAGAAACACACAAACCATGAACAGAACACACACTTCACGACAGCTACCGTACCACACTGGGTGATAAGGTAACACACCCCCAGGTACGAATTTCAGACTCGGTTTCCTCCAAAACATGCCGTAAGGGGCACACACAACGACAAATGAGGCTGTGGAAATACTTCGTCGAGAAGGTTACATAGACGCATCGCTCGTCGTATTCAGTACGCCCTCACCTCCCCGTGTCGAGAAACCCAGCTAAAAAAATCGTCCGAGGGGGGTGTGTTATGTTTTCACCCTAGTGTGATAGTAATAATCTACCAGGTATTGCGTATTTCGCACAAGTACACCATATTGACCTCATCCTATCCCTCGCCAACACATGTTATCAGACGGGGCCATGGTCAGTCGCACATGGCATACACCGGAAGAAAAACACATAATCTAAAAACAGAAACACACACTGTAGCAGCTAAACCATCTATTTGCATACTCGGTACCAGTACACCGGCATATTAACCGTATCCTATCCGTCGCTAACATACGTATCACCCGTGGGTGACATAGGCCGTGACATCTGGTACACGGCCACCGAAAAAAACACAGATAATGCCAACAGCAAACGCAAGCTCAAGCAGCTAAAACAATTCATTACGTTCGAACTAGCACTCACCTATGGCCGACTGTGTTTGCACACTTACTTCGCGAGATGGCCTACTGGAGCAGGTTCTATGCCTTCCTCTCAATCCAAATTATGTCCGACCCGCCATTCAGGCGTAGGGCCTGGTTCTACCCTGAACCCGAACTGTGCGGGTCAGGGCACGCTCCAGCCCGTTCCATTCCCGCGAACTTGTGACTTCCAGCCCGAGGAAGACGACACGCCGAACACGAGGGTTCAAACCGTGGCTAATACAGAACGGCAAGGGCGCGCCCGAACCAGCACAATTCAGGTGCAGGGTAAAACCGCCCGTCCCCCCACTCCCGCCCCACACGAGAAAAACGGGGGCTGGGGGAGCCTGGTCCGGGGCTGGATCTGAAATGTGTGGGTCAGGACGCGCTCCAACCGTCCCATTCCAACGACGGTTTGAACCCGAGTGATTGACGTGTCGCCTTTCTCGGGCTGGAAGGCGAACTATTCGCGGGAATGGATTGGGCTGGAACGCGCCCAGAGCTACAATACGCAGGTACAGGCCGGCGACAGGCTTCCCCGACCCCCACCCTCTTCGTCACGAAGAGGAACTTTACTATAAGAACATGGGGGGGTCGAGAGATTCTGATCCTGGCCTGGCTTGTACTTGAATTGTGCGGGTCTGGGCGCGCTTCAGCCTTTTTTTTTCCCGTGCTTGTTTGAACCCTCGCACAGGACTTGTCGACCCGTTTTGGGCTGGGAGGCAAAACAGGTGCTGAAATGGAACGGGTGGAATGCGTCCTGACCCGCACAATGCAGGTAGAGCCCGGCACCAGGCTGCCCCCGACCCCAGTTCGCTAGGAAGAAGAGCACGAAGATGACGAGGGTCGAGAGAGCCTGGTTCCGGCCTGTACGTGGATTGTGTCCATCAGGTTGCGCCCCAGCTGTTCCATGTCAGCACCTGTCTGCCTCCCAGCCCGAGGAAGACGACACGCTTAACACGAGGGTTCAAAGCGTGCTTTGAATGGAAGGGTTGGAGGGCTTCCCGACCCACACAATCCAGGTACAGGCGAGAACCAGGTTCTCCCGAACCCCGTCCTCTTCGTGTTACTTTTGCGGGATGATATGAAGGGGGGTCGGTGGAGCCTGATTCTGTCCTGTGCGTGAATACCGTGGGTCAGGGTGCGCGCCAGTCGTCTTAATCCAACCACGGCCTACTCTCGTATTTGGCGTGTCGTCTGTCTAGGGCTGGAGGGCGCCGTGCCCCACAAAACTCGGGGGAGCAGGCCGGCACTAGGCTTCACCAACCCCCGGTTTCTTGATTGCAACGAGGATTACGAAGTAGACGAGGGTCTAGAGAGTCCGAGTCTGGCTTGTACTACAGTTGAGTTGCGGTTTGAAACCATCTTAGGGTCGCTATTAACCGGGCTTTGTGTTTCGGGTTTCGGGGACGATTCCCGGATTTCAGCCTTGTTTTTCAGCGTTTCGCGGAATTGATTCAGCCCCGGAAAAGTTCCTAGACAAGAATTCGCCGTTTCGTGGAAAAGTCCCGCATCGTTGCAGAACATCGGTTAGGCGCATCGTGTGAGCCGTGTGCGCCGTGTCGACACTCGGCACTGCACAGGGTCATCTCCAGGCCGTGGCTGGTCGCAGACGGCGTTGTGCACAACCAGAGCTCTATTCGTCCAGCCGACCGAGCCGAATCACCGACACGGCCGTGATCAACTCGAAATCGCCAGCTATTTTTATGCGGTGGAGGGCTTTGTCGCGGCGGACATTGATTCAAGTTACGCTCGCGAGGTACGGCGAGTCGCGGTCGCCTCTCCAGCAGTCGGGGCGCCTTGAGCAGCACAATCCAGAGGATGGCCTGCGCGTTCGCCGCTGTGATTTCGACGATTCCATCAGACGGACGAGCGTTGCAACCTCATGAGACACGAGACCAGGCGATCATAGGGCCCACCGCATGTTTTTTTGAGTTTTCGTGAATTTTCCTCGAAATGAGAAAGCACAAAAGGCGTTCGATAAAAACGACCCTTAATGGGCGTGTCATCTATCGCGGGCTGGATGGTCAACAATCGCGATAATAAAACAGACTTGAGCGCACTCTGGCCCACACGATTCAGGTACAGGCCGGAACCAGGTTCGCCCGACCCCCGTTCGTTGCGAAGAGGAGTACGAAGAGGCCGGGGGTCGGGATAACCTGATTTGGCCTGTGCGCGAATTGTGTTAAGTTAAGAGTGTGATCCAGCCATTCCCTATTCGCCCCTCGGCCTGAGGAAGGCGGCACGCTCGAACGAAGGCTTCAAGCGGTACTCGGAATACAACGTTTGGAGCACACAATCCAGGTACAGGCAAAGAACCAGGCTCTCCCGACCGCCGTCCTCTTTTGTGTCACTCGTCGGGATGAAGAGGACGTGGGTCGGTGAAACCTGGTGCTAGCCTTTGCATGTATTCTGTGGTTCAGGGTGTAAAGCCAGCCAGTCCATTCCAACCACGGTTTGAACCCGAGTGTTTGTCGTGTTGCCTTTCTCTCGGGTGGGAAGGCGAACTATTCGCGGGAATGGATCGGGCTGGAACGCGCCCAGAGCCACAACACGCAGGTACAGGCCGGCAACAGGCTTCCCCGACCCCCGTCCTCTTCGTCACGAAGAGGAACATTACTATAAGAACATGGGGGCTCGAGAGAGTCTGGCTTGTACTTGAATTGCGCGGGTCTGGGCGCGCTCTTGTCATTCACTTCCCGCCACTATTTGCACCCTCTTTCTGGACGTGTCGTCCATCTCGGGTTGGATGGTCAACAATCACGGGAATGGAACGGGCTGGAGCGCACACTGGCCCACACACCTCGGGTACAGGCGGGCACCAGGCTCCCCCGACCCGCGCTTATTTCAAAGAGGAATAAGAAGAGGGCGGGGATCTATCTGGAGAACCTGGTTCCGGCCCGTACCCGAGTTGTGTTTGTCAGCGTGCGCTCCAGCCGTTCCCTTCCCGCGACTGTTCGCCTCCCGGCGCGAGGAAGACGGCATGCCCCAACGGAGGGTTCGGACAGTTGCTGCAGTGCAACGGTTGTAGCGCTTCCTGACCCACACAATCCAGCTACAGGCTAGAACCAGGCTCTTCGGACCCCCGTCCTTCTCGGGATGATATGAAAGGGGGTAGTGAAAGCCTGGTTCCGGCCTCTACGTGAAATTGTGTGGGCCAGGGTGCGCTCCAGTCGTTCCATTCTAACCACGCTTCGAACCCTCGTATGTGGCATGTCGGTAAACACTCGCGGGAATGAATTGGGCTGGAGCGCGTTTCGATCCACCCCATTCCGATACACAGGCCGGCACCAGACTCCTCCGACCCCCGCTCCCTTCATGGCAAAGAGACAGAAGTTACCCAGAAGTCGTACTGAGTACGTTCCTCCTTCTCGTTCTACAGCAGCAGAAAAAAAAATAATTGACCACAGTACTAGAAACCGAAAATTCAAGCGCCTGGAACCACATTTTCAACCTTCAGCGACGATAACCGCCCCGAAGGAGGACACGAAAAGTGTTGTCGCTTTGGCACACTCACGAGAGTGCGCCAACGAGCTCATATATATCCGGTCTGCCAATTTTTGGCTCGATGAAAACGTTCGGAGCTGGAGCAGAAACACGAAATGTCCTCGGAACAAAAAGCGTGGCAAGCGTGCTTCCAATGCCTTTGTTGTCGGGACTTATTTTTGGTGTTTTGTGGGCACAGTGCAATACAGGTGTTAGACACATCTACAACAACCAGAGGACAAAAAAAAGAACACCCCACGTGTCGATACTGCCTCGCAAGATGTGGAAAATTTAATTCCTCTGGCTGATTGGCGGTTGGCTGGATTCTCATGAGGCCAGCGCGCGGCGAACGTTGCCCCTCGAGCAGTGTCGAGGTTACGCCGCTCCCGAGGACGAATATGCCCCATGCCCGCATCATAAATCCTTTCATGCATCTACAAGCCCAACAACCCAGTGATATGAACGGACACCTTGGGTCGACACAGTCCTGCAAGGAGGTGCGGAAACCCCTGCCCCATCGGCTGATTTATTGTTTGGCTGTGGCTCATCATAGAGAAAGCGCGTGGTGATATTTTTCCCTCGCGACAATGTCACGGTCTCACCGCGCCCGGGGGCGATAAGGTACCATCCCCTCATGAAACACGTTAAACTTTGTAAATCTAGGCCTCCAACAATCCTGAGACGAAAACAATCATGCTGTGGGTCGATTCCGCCCCGCGAGGTGTGGAAACCCCAACCCCACTGAGTACTTACAAGTTTAGCTGGGGCTCATGGTTGGTGTCCCGCCGCACTCTGGGACGATAAGGCTCCGTCTCCGGGTCAGAAATCCTTCCATTCATGTACAACTCTATCTAACCGGGGACAATACCGGACGTGCCCCGGGTCGATACCCCCCCGCGTCGTGGTCGTTACATTTCGGTTCAGAGTGGTACGTCACAGCACGCTGCTACGAGTACTACCATATATATCAGGTACTTCATACTGGTATGGGAAACGCAGGGCTAATGTCACGGGCGGAGCAATGGCCGTACCGATAGTATACACGGGAACGTGGAAGTGTGGTGAGCTTCAGCTTCATTTTTACCAATTCGCCGGAAGATAAAAAAAAGAAAAGTATAGTATAATAAAATACACGCAAAGGAAAGAGAGCCGTGAGTGTGTGTGCTTGCGTGTGTGTGTGTGTGTGTGTGTTTTTTTTTTTCAACGTCACTTTTACTTTCCAGCCTTACCCGTGGGAGGTTTTACCCTCAACGAGCTTCTGGACAAGCCGTGGTCACAGGCGTCCTCCCTTCTCCCCCCCGGTACGTGCTTTTATTTTTTTGTCTCGCATAGGGTGCAGCATCCCCACTGCTTTAGCTTTGCTTGGCCACTGTCCCTGCTGTGAATCGATGAACAGGCAGAGCTCACTCCGGCATATCAGGTAGCAGTTACCGAGTACCATTAAACCCGGAAAAGTAAGTACACTCATTCACGGGGTATGGCTTCCGCATGAGGGTGGGTGGATGGGTCACGTAGTCGTCATGGTCCAGTCAGGAGTAGAAGACCAGGTAGAAATAAATAAGTGGAAAGTGTGAAAATGTGTATGTTCATGTATGTCCCGAGATTGGATCCCGGAGGATCGAAAATAAGACAAGCTTGGGAAAGGAAAGGGCGAGGGAAAAACTAAAGTAAGTTGCAAAGACGAGGGGATCTTACTCTTCTTGCTTGATCCCTTTGGGGTTGCGACAAATGAATACAACCGAGCTTCTCGTATATACCTACCTGGTATTTTTATATCTGCCGTCCGTGAACGTGCAGAATGAGCTCCAACGTTGTTCAGTCAAGACATTCCTGAAAGAAGAACTCCCCGGAAACGAAAAAAAGGAAACCTACGCACAACAAGGTCTATCTACCTTTTATGTCTCCTTCCCTCTACGCTAAATCTACGATACTCTATTACTCTATTAGTTGAATATATACTGCTACTGTATATACACCTATTTATCGTGAAGGATCGTACCGATGTTTTGATAAATCAGAATGGTTGCTTACCTCAAAGTTCAGCTCGATCATGATATTGCCAAGTGGAGAATACATAGTGAATAATATGTGCAACCTCTTCGGGTCATTGCAAATATGTATCCATGTGTATCTACCTGTCCTTACTATTACGGGGGACCATGGTTAATAGGACCAAATATTGTTAGTAAAAATGGTTAAATATATAGGTTTTTATGTATACCATAGGTCCTATTAACTATGGTCCCCCGTAATATTAATACCACTGCTGTTACTTGTGTCACAAAAAATAGGAACTATCACAGCGGTTCTGCTGATTGATTCCCGGTATTATTCGAAATACCTACGTACAGCAGAATCACACACTATTAATACACTTATTGATAGTGATGTGGTTGCCAAGGTATTTAATATTGCGCACGTCTGTTGTGACGATTTTCAACCCATCGTGGAAGCCACAACCAAGAAACATACGCAAAACCATTAACCCCTTTAGAACCGCAGTCCCGTTTTGGGGATATAGTACTTGAAATTTGAGTGGTTTGCCCCCAAAACGGGACTGCGGTTCTAAAAGGGTTAATACTCGAGAATTAAGTCACACGACAGAAGTTAGTCAGAAGTTCAGAGTCTCAATCTCCAATTTCTCAACGCACGGCCGCCCCGGCGGCTTGGTAGGTGGTGCGCGCGTGCCTATCAAGAACAATGACGTGGGTTCACGTCTCACCGAGTGTATGCTCGTACTAGGGGCCTTTTCTCGCTTAAAAACATTGGTTAGCGGAAAGCGCGAGAGCGTGGGTTAGCTGTACATTCGATGAGAAACGACGAGCAGTGGGAATGCTGGACTCTATGCACGACAAAAAATAAAGGGACGTACGGGAGGGGACAAGGGTAGACACCTGTGACCACGGCTTGTCCAGAAGGTCCTTGAGGGTAAAACCTCTCCTGCTGCTACGAGCTAGGAGGCTGGGAAGAAGTAGAAGTGATATGACCATTAATAAAAAAAAAAGAACAAAAAAGTGATTCGATGATGATGTTCCCAAATCATTACCTCACTTCCCTGATCTTCTGTCTGTCTGTGGTCACAAAACAGGCTGTGACTAAAAAAAGGCATCTCGATGTGTGTGTGTGTTCTTCACATTAAACCGTTCTTTCTACCCGTCGACATCCAGCACAACCAGTGTCCGTGCCGATTCTCCAATCCTAGAAGAGATACAAGTTCTGTGGTCACAAAGCTACGCCACAGAGATACTACGTTGCCACGTGTGCAGTGTGCACTGCAGTGGGCAATGCAAAGCCATGTCATCATACTAGATACGACAGGCACGACATACGCAATCTATGAAATAGTGAAACGAAAAGAAACAATCAAAGAGAAAACAAAAACAAAGTAGACAAATCGAAAGAGAAAACAAAAAAAATGAAAGCAAAATCTAAGAGAAACAATCTGTCGTGCCCCCCCCCCCCTCAGGCGAGGTGGCCAACACTTGAAAAAGAACGAGCTGGAAGAAAAGAAAAACATAACAAAAACACCACTGCTTGTAAACAGAGTAAGACAAAGAACCAAGGAAAAAAAGAAAGAAGGAAAAATAACAAAAGGGAAATAACAGGCAGACTAAAGCCCAAAGCACCTTCCAGGTGGCGGCAGCAGCTTGTGGTACGAGTAGTATAGCCAGGTTCTCCCTGGTAATCCGCCTGGTACCTTGCTACCCAGACTGCCGATTCCGCCCTGCGTTCGTCAACTATGCCCAGCCCCTTGGCGTCAGACAACACGAAACGAGCAGAGCAGGTTCGTCATCCAACCACGTCACACGGCTCCTTGAGTACGGCTTATCAATCAGAAAAGGAAGAGAAAAAAAATAAAATGAAAGTCACGGAGAGTCAGCGCAAGAAAGAAAAAAAAAAGACAAAAAAAAAAGACGAGGGAAGACCACGTTTGAACCAGCTGCACCAGTTGGTAGCACCAGTAGGATGGTCATGTTCTACTTCCTAGTCGACTTGGTGCCTTGCTACCCTATCTGCCATCTCCCTCCTACTTTCGTCTACCGCGGTTTCCCTTCTACCCCTCCTGTTCCCTCCCCTCTCCGCATTGCCTCGGTCGGGTTTTCTGCCACTTCTCCTGTTGCCCCCTCCCCCCCCGTTCCCTAGGACACCATCCACGGCGGATGCGCGGCGCTGCCTACTCATCTCAGCCTCAGCCTTGTGCCACCTCACCATGAACCGTTCGGCTGCTTCTAGGATCCCCCGGTACCACTTCCCCGCCTTTTTGGCTGCAGTGGACCACAACTCGGTCTCAACTCCAAACACCAAGGGGGCAACTTCCGTTGACCCTTCGGTGGCTCGGAACTCCCTAAGGTCTTCGACTATGCATCTATGCCAAGTCTTACACTGTCCGCTGGTCTCGGGTTCTCCCCACCAGCTATCGTCCCGAGCATTACCCGACTGGGTAATCACTCCTTGCTTTGCCGTGCCACGCCCCCCGCAAAGAAGAGCCGCCGTTTACGAGTGGTCGTTTCGATGCTCTCGCAACGTGTCATCTTGAGGGCCTTCGCGTACGAGAGGGTGGCATGGTCAATATGAAGTCGGCGCTGGAAGCCAATGACTCGCAGCAGGACTTGGTGGTGAGCCGTTCGAAGCTTGGCAAAGTGTTCCGCTCTGAGGGTCCACGTCACCCACCCGTACAGCAGGGTCTCAATCACCTCGGCCTTCAGCATTCGGACTTTAAGGCTAAGGGGGGCGGTCGTCCTATCATACAATTCCGGGCCGAACCGTTTGAGGCATGCTCGCATGAGGCGGATCCGTCGGTCGATTTCGAGCGAGAGCGCAGCGTTTTCGTGGATAACGTCGCCTAGGTATAAGAACTGGGTCGTCTGCTTATACCTCTGACCTGCCGCTTCGATGACGAGAGGTGGTGCGAGGGTTGTCCGGTCTGGTGTTTGTAGGACCATTGTCTCAGTCTTCTTTTCCGACACCGTGAGGCCTGCTGCTTCGAAGACAGTTACGATGACTGTCATCATTTTCGAGAGCATCACCGCCGACTTCGAGACAATTCCTGCATCATCGGCGTACAACATGCCCCATACAGACCTTCGCACGCACGCCAATGGCTCCTCCTTCCCTGTTCGAACTGCTCCAGCTTCACTGAGTCGGACCAAATCCCTTACAATGGCTTCGTCTTGGCTGAAGCGTACTATTAATAGTACGACGTGTAACGCAACAACGAAGAACACGTTGAACAGTAACGGTGATAGTACACAGCCTTGCCGCAGCCCCTACGTGACATCAAACCATTCCGAGTGCTCGCCGTCATCAGTACGCACGCGAACCCGCATGCCATCGTGGAAATTACGGATAATTCTCAGCATTTGGTACGCCAAAGCGTGTGAGTACCTTCCATAACAGCTCTCGGTCGACAGAGTCAAAGGCTTTCTGCAGATCGATGAAGCACACGTATAAGGGGATTTTCCTCTGTCGTCCGAGCTCTTGCAGCCGGCGCACGACGAACAACAGTAGTAGTGGTGCAATACCATGCCATCATACTCGGATACGGCAGGCCCGACAACCACATCCTCTAGACGTAAAAGAGAAAGAAACACGTAGAGAAAAAAAGAACAGAAACGAAAACAAAGAAAGAAACTGGACAAGAGAAAAAAAATAGACGAAAGAAAACCTGTTGTGCCTCCCTAATGAGTGGCAGACGCTTAGCGCTTAGAACTGCAGTCCCATTTTGGGGACAACAAAGTCAAATTTCAAGTACTTTGTCCGCTGGACTGCGGTCCTAAAAGGGTTAAAAACTACGACGAGCACCACTACAGATAAACAACACCACTAACAATACAGATAAACAGAGTAAACATTCTTATCGGAGAGATTTTTTTCCTTTATTATTTCCACTTTTTTTCGCGCATTTTTTCAATCTTTCAGATTGTCCTGATATTATTTGTTTTCCAAATAATTGAAATTTAACTATCTTGATTTTTAAGCTTCTTCTGGAGAATTTTACGAGTAGTATAGAACGCCTCCGTATCTTGGGAATATCTCCAATTACTGCCAAAATTTGGAAACCACGGAACTAAAAACCCTCGGATAAGAATAAGCCCAAGACCAAGAACCAAAGAAAATATCATCAGGTAAACCGAAGCACAAGCACCCGCCAGGTAGCCGCAGCAGTTTGTGGTACATGCCCAGGACCTCCTACTAGTCTGTCTGATACCTG
Organism: Nereocystis luetkeana; assembly: GCA_031213475.1. NCBI lineage: Eukaryota > Phaeophyceae > Laminariales > Laminariaceae > Nereocystis > Nereocystis luetkeana. Next base: position 2,020,163 of record JARUPZ010000022.1, read on the forward strand.
CCTATCCTGCCGTCTCCGTCCTGCGTTCGTCAACTATGCCCCCCCCCCTGGAAAGCATACGCCAGACAATACGAAAGCTCACCATCCGCCCGCGCCACACGACTCCTTTCGTAAGGACAATACAAGGTTCATTCTTATCGGAGAGCGTTTTCACATAATTTCCAAAGTTTGGAAATAATTGGAGATATGTATCAATATACGGAGGCGTTCTGTCACTATTTATTCGTGAAATTTTCCAGAAACAAAAATATCAAGTTCGTTATCATTCCAATATTTGGAAAAGAAAACTGGAAAATATGGAAGATTGAATAATTGCGCGAAAACAATGTCCAAAATTTGGAAAAGAAGCTCTCCGATAAGTTCATTCTTATCGGAGAGTGTTTTTCCCATAATTTCCAAAGTTTGGAAATAATTGGAGATATGTATCAATATACGGAGGCGTTCTGTCACTATTCGTGAAATTCTCCAGAACCAAAAATATCGAGTTCGTTAACATTCCACTATTATTTGGAAAAAAAAAACAGGAAAATATGGAAGATTGAAAAATTGCGCGAAAAAAATGTCGAAAATTTGGAGAAAAAGCTCTGCGATATGAATGAAGAACAACAAAAGAGTAATAAAATGGGAATCACGGAGGATACGAAAAAAAAGACAAAGAAGGAACACCACGTTCAAACCAGCTGCAGCAGTTCGTTGGCAGCACGAGTAGCATAGCCACGTTCTACGTACTACTACTACTACTACTACTACTACTACTACTACTACTACTACTACTACTACTACTACTACTACTACTACTACTACTACTACTACTACTACTACTACTACTACTACTACTACTACTACTACTACTACTACTACTACTACTACTACTACTACTACTACTACTACTACTACTACTACTACTACTACTACTACTACTACTACTACTACTACTACTACTACTACTACTACTACTACTACTACTACTGTTGTAGTCGGCCTGTGGTACCTGCTTGATACCCTGCGTGCCGTCTCCTGCCTACTTTCTTTCGTTCACCGAGGTTTCCCTTGTATTACTCCTCCTGTTTCCCCCCCTCCCCTCACCCTCTTGGTCGGGTTTCCTTCCACTCCTTCCTCCTGCTACTACTATAATCGTGAAGGTCTTAGTTCGTAAGGGCTAAAATAAATGTGAACCAGTCCCCTACCCAATCTGAGCCTTATAACACCCCGCCCCCCCCTGGGACGGACCGGATATATATACGGGTCGACCCGTGACACCAACACGCGGTTGGTTCCAATTTATGGGGATCGAGAAGCATTTTTCAGATTCTTGACAACATGAGGAAGTTTATTTTAAACAATTATATGGTGTGGACGACAAATTCGAACTCACGACCAACGACCATGGCATCCATGTTCTGCCGTCGTCGCCATATTGTGAAGGTCCTACCAGGTATAAGTATTAATAGTCCGTTGGGCTACTACTGGTGGAAGGTTAAACGATCACCTATACAATCTAAGCCTTATAACTTATATCCCTATTCCCCGTGCCCCCACGGCGGATGCCCGGCGCTGTCTACTCAGCTGTGCGTGTGTGTGTGTGTGTGTTCTTCACATTAAACCGTTCTTTCTATCCGTCGACATCCAGCACAACCAGTGTCCGTGCCGATTCTTCAATCCTAGAAGAGATACAAGTTATGTGGTCACAAAGCTACGCCACAGAGATACTACGTTGCCACGTGTGCAGTGTGAACTGCAGTGGGCAATGCAAAGCCATGTCATCATACTAGATACGACAGGCACGACATACGCAATCTATGAAATAGTGAAACAAAAAGAAACAATCAAAGAGAAAACAAAAACAAGGTAGACAAATCGAAAAAGAAAAAGAAGAAAAATGAAAGCAAAATCTAAGAGAAACAATCTGTCGTGCCCCCCCCCCCGCAGGCGAGGTGGCCAACACTTGAAAAAGAACGAGCTGGAAAAAAGAAGAAATAACAAAAAAAACCACTGCTTGTGAACAGAGTAAGACAAAGAACCAAGGAGAAAGTAACAAGGAAAAATAACAAAGGGGAAATAACAGGCAGACCAAAGCGTCCATGACATATACATGTCATTATATTATCTACATTCGAAAAAGAGAAGGACACAAAAAACTACTTACATACTGTAAACACGAAGGGAAACAGAAAGAAGAAACAACGGAAAACAATACGACGAGCAGGAAAACCTGAGTGGATATAATAAGATAAACGAAGCAAACATGCGCTCAGGGAGCCGAGTTACCCGACGACAGGGTTGCTACAGTTAGTTCGCTGGTACGATCAGATGGACCAATGATATCTCGAGCCGATGGACCAACCTAAGGATGTCACGAGAAGATCAGGCGGAAGGCACAAAATACTACGGGCTCACGCACAACAAAAAAAGAATGAGGACTCCTATGTCCAGTTGGTGGACCAAGAAAGACACAGCCGACCCCAAATAGGACCAAGGGGGGTGTACTCGATCATAGGAGTTATGTACTCGATCTCATGCATGGCCGTAATCGTATGACCATAGACCCTCGCATCTCTACAATGCCGGGACGGGGACCAAGGGGGGGGGGGGGGCGACAAGAACAAATCAGGGGGGAGAACAGCAAAGGAACTGCTGTGTCGTCGTATTTTAGCACGAGTACTCCGGTCGTCAAAAATACTACCAGGTACCAGGTACCAGGTACCCCTTATTATGCCTTTAAACCTTTTAGAACCGCAGTTCCGTTGTGGGGACAAACCAGTCAAATTCTAAGTGGTTTGTCCCCAAAACAGGACTGCGGTTCTAAAAGGGTTAACGCACGAGGACCGTTCATCCTTTATCAAACCGGTAGTAAATTGTTACAGGATACAGCAAGAAGAGTCTTCCATTCCCCCTTCACCCCTTTAGAACCGCAGTCTCGTTTTGGGGACGAACCACTCAAATTTCAAGTAGTTTGTCCCCAAAACGGGACTGCGGTTCTAATGGCACCTTGAACCTCAAGAAAATGAAATCGAATGCCTCTCCACTCCCCTGGTATCAATTATCAAGACACGTCACTACTCGAAATTCAGATTGATTTGTCATGTCTTCGCTTTTTGTTTGTTTGTCGGTTTGTTTGTATTTTCGTATTTTCTCTCTTTCATGGAGTGTTTACGTATCTTGTGTCTGTCGTATCCAGTACGATGGCACGGCATTTTGTTGCCTACTCTGCTTATACTGAATATTTTTTTTTTGTATATCTGTGGCGTAGTTTTGTGACAACATAACTAACTTGTAACTTTCTAGGATTGAAAAATCTGCATGGACACTGGTTGTGCTGGATGTGGACGGGTAGAAATAACGGTTTAAAGCAATGGGAAGAACACACATACATTACATGTCGATACCGCCGTTACAAAGGAACGCAAAATACAAGTCCGAATTTTACCAATGCTTTTCGTAGACCACATAAAGCAGATATCCCGACCGATCATCCGCACGTCATCACATTTCATTCCGAAAATAAAGCGGTGAAAATGATATGCTCACACACGCCACGTCACACTGTTTAGTTTGGATGACACGATATTGCCACTACACTATTTACGGGGGACCATAGTTAATAGGACCAGATATTGTTAGTAAAAATGGTTAAATATATAGGTTTTTATGTATACCATAGGTCCTATTAACTATAGTCCCCCGTAATATCAACCTCGATTCTTGCCAGGCACAGGCCCAATTGAGCTGTTAAAATAATCTTACCAAGCACAGGATTTTACCAAGCACTAATCAGTGGTACAGGGTTAGGGTCAGAGTTCATCGGGTCAGGGCTCGGGCCGGTGCGGCGGCTTGAGGCGCCAAACATAGCAATAACAATAAATAGTGTATAATACATACCAGGTACTTTTTTTTTTTTTTTTTTTTTCTCATCCCATTCATTATCTTCGCACATCTTCTTCTCTCTCTCCTTCCAACTCGTAACTCAGATCCGGGGTCACATAGCAGGCTCTTCTCCCCCCTTCCCGCTACGGTACGTGCCTTCATTTTTTATCGCGAGAAGATTTCGGCCTTTCCTTCCCTCGTCGACTCGCATCGAATTGTGCCTACCCACGCTGCAAGGCGCTCTCAACAATTGAATCCCTTTTTTTATTTTTGCAAATAAAGTCAAAGTCCGACCCGCCTGGGGCTCGAACCCAGGACTCAAACAAGTAGAATTCGAGGTTAACAACTTGAACCACCGGGGCGACCGGCTTAGGTACTAATAATAGTTGACTACTAATTTTACGGGGGGCCATAGTTAATAGGACCTATAGTATACATGAAAACCTTTATATTTGACCATTTTTACTAACAATATTTGGTCCTATTAACTATGGTCCGCCGTAATACATTCATATTACTAGTGCAAATTAAACGGTGGGTGGCTAATAAGCCGGTCGCCCCGGTGGTTCAAGTGGTTAACCTCGAATTCTACTTGTTTGAGTTCTGGGTTCGAGCCCTAGGAGGGTCGGACTTTGACTTTATTTGCAAAAATAAAAAATAAACAAGGATTCAATTGTTGAGAGCGCCTTGCAGCGTGGGTAGGCACAATTCGATGCGAGTCGACGAGGGAAGAAAAGGCTGAAATCTTCTCGCGATAAAAAATGAAGGCACGTACCTTAGCAGGAAGGGGGGAGAAGAGCCTGCTATGTGACCCCGGATCTGAGTTACGAGTTGGAAGGAGAGAGAGAAGAAGATGTGCGAAGATAATGAATGGGATGGAAAAAACAAAAAAAAAACAAAAAAAAAAAATAGACAGTGGGCGCCAGCTGTTGAGAAACGGTATTGAGTTGAGAAATAGGCTCTCAGATGGGAACGAACAGTACAAAAAAATGGTTAACCCTTTTAGGACCGCAGTCCCGTTGTGGGGACAGACTGGTCAAATTTCAAGTGTTTTGTCCCCAAAATCGGGACTGCGGTCCTAAAGGGGTTAAGAATCACAGCTCAACAAGGAGCGTGGGACCAACTCTAAATCCTACCAGGTATACGATAGAATTAGATCAAGGTCGGAAAAAATAGGACACTGAATCTGGACACTAACTACTATTAGAACTGCAGTTCCGTTTTGGGGGCAGTCCAGTCAAAATCTGAGTAGTTAGTCCCCGAAACGAGACTGCAACACGGAGTGCCCACACTGTGTGTTCTTCACATTAAACCGTTATTTCTACACAACAAACCGTCGACATCCAGCACAACCAGTGTCCGTGCCGATTCTTCAATCCTAGAAGAGATACAAGTTCTGAGGTCACAAAGCTACGCCACAGAGATACTACGTTGCCACTATTGCTGTACGACACCACTCAAAGTGACGCATTCGATTTTGAAGACAACAACACAGAATCTCTTCCAAAACCAAAGCGAAACAACTGGTTGGCAATCAATCAACCCCCCCCAGATATTTCGCCCATCTTACCATCCATCAAGTTCTCAAAATATATACCAGGTACCAGGTACAACGCACTGGTATTTCATTCGTTCATCCGTCTTTTGCCATATTTCATAGATTGCGTATGTCGTGCCTGTCGTATCTAGTTTGATGACATGGCTTTGCATTGCCCACTGCTGTGCATACTGCACAAGTGGCAACGTAGTATCTCTGTGGCGTAGCTTTGAGACCACACAACTTGTATCTCTTCTAGGATTGGAGAATCGGCACGGACACTGGTTGTGCTGGATGTCGACGGGTAGAAAGAACGGTTTAATGTGAAGAACGCACACACACACATACATGATGAACGGTTTGACGTGAAGAACACACACACATACATGCTGAAAGCAATCAATTACTGGGGGCCATAGTAAATACCCTGGTAGGATCTACGGTACAGTCAAAGGCATCTATATTTCTCTATTTTTACCAAGTATATTTGGTCCTTTTTAGTAGATGCCCCCCCGTAATAGACAGAATCACTCACGATCATGCATCATAACTCTTCTGTTGTTCTCGTGAACGTAAGTAGGAGGCTATACACTACAGTAGTAGGGGTACCAGCTGAGTCACTGAGCTCAACACCGCTGTACAACGCATCTTTACCAACCGTTTGCCTTTCGGGGGACTCCAGAATGGAATGTTGCAATCTTCAAAACAGAGTTTCTACAGCAGCAGTACATCAAAAGATTCACGTCTGTCCACGCGGGGGAAGCACACTTACTTCCACTAAATCTCCCACCATATATTCGTATACGACCTGGGGCAGTATGTACCCAGGAGAAACGGTGGTGCCTTTCCAATCTAAAATATTGCATCTATCTATCGACTCTCGGCACGAGTGAGTGTTTGCACGACTCGAACAAACATGCGAAGTGATCCAGTAATAGTTGTCTCATACAAATTCTGCAGCAAGCAGTCTCGGACCAAAATGGTGTCAGCCGGGGGCGGGCATAGTTCCGACCATGAACTTGGGCGTTTCAGGGAAGCATCCAAGCAGGAATCGATACCTGGTATGTCGTTTTATTTAACTCCGTGTGGTTCTTGCAAGCTCTCGGGTTGATGCTTGTGCATCATGTGGTTGGATTTCCGATTGATTGTGCGTCTGCTCGCTTCTGCAGTACCGACGTCTTACATATTCTGTCACAACTCGCTCAAACCTTCTATCTATATGCATCGCCTTCCTGGCCTGCCCAGAGCTCTGGGTGTCCTTCCCGGAGTCGCGGTTTACTCCATGGAGGGCCCCTTCACTGCAAGCTTGTTCGTAGACAAATACTTGGCGCCGACACAAGCCTCATAACCTACATGTGGTCGGGTTCTATAGATTCTAACGAATTCATGTCTAGAGATTCGGAGTCCACAAACGGACACCTCCTCGTGGCGCGAGGAAGTGAAAAAAGGAGCCGACGGCGAGGTCCCGATGTATACCACCGCGGTGCTCGAGTTCGAGTGATTATACCACCACGGTGCTCGAGTTCGAGTGATTGTCTTTTCACATTCAAGATCGATCTCGTCCTGCTGGTTGGGGCCAGCGCCGACCTCCGCGGCGTGTTGGTGTTCGGACAAGAAAGCGAAGAACACAGAGTGCCCCAGGGACGCGGTTGAGGTTTTGCAGGTCTTATTGAAGCTACGCAACACGTGCGCTGTCCCGCAGGCAAGCGCGCATGAGAGGCAGTCATGTGCACGGTGTCGCGGTGCTAGCTGACCTGGGGCCACAGTCTCGTGTGATATTCTCGCGACGAATACTCACTAAGAATAAAATGTATCTAGCCGTTGCGTGGTCACGCGGCTTGCCATCCGCACGCGACCCCCGCTATCTTGTGATAATTGTGTGGTAGCCATTCTCCTGCCTCGACATAGCATGACACCCAAAATGTATCTCACAGCCCAATAGACGGAACGAGAGACGTGAACTCTTGCGTAGTTGTATGTGTCACGATGTTCGAAACATTATTTTTAAAGGCTTTATGTATCTAGTTACGTGCTTGGTCGTCACTATACATACATGCTCCTTCCCTGCCTGTTGCATTTTCTGCTCTACACTTGATGGAAGCGCTCGCCTACTCCATAACTACCCCAGGGGTGTGGTTTATCGACCCTCAAATCTGCGTGTCGTAGCACTTGTTCAGGACAGCGTCCATCTGTGAGATCCCGCTGGTCAAGCCGCGCTACATCTTCTCGATCGACCCGTTGGTGATGGGTGCTGACGTGGTACACATGGCGTGTGGTGCTCGTCTTTCGAAGCAATCGCGACTTCTTCACGCACGGAGGAACGTGGGACATCGGCTACATTTCTTTCAGTCGCGGAGACTGATTCGCAATTCTTGCCCCACCCCTCGACCGATCCAACGTAGAGAGCTGTAGTTGTTCCGTCTCTGCCGCGTTCTTTGGGGAAGATTGGGTATACATCCGGTGGCAGGATGGAAGGCAAGAAAAAGCGAGAATGCGTGAGGCCTTCCTCGTCGGATCGCTTGGCGGAATGACGCCTTTCATTTTCCGCCGGGAAACGTTGCTTTAGCATGTCCGGCGCAGGCTCATACGAGGAACTTGGGGACCTCTGTTGCTTATAACCATCCTCAAGGGCAGAAATGTATGGAGTGCATCCAGCCCCTCCTTGGCTAAACCACAGGCGCCCTCCGCAGCAAGAGCTCATTATCTCGCCTATATGAAAGCCCCTTCACCAGACCGTATCGAGTCGACACAGTAGTTAACTTACGCGATACGCCGTGGATTGTTTGGCCCACCATACAGATGGTCATTGTTACCGCACATATATGTAGTATGTAGGTTTTGTACTGACAAGAACTGCCAGCTCTCCAGAGGCCATTGCTTCCGGCCCTGTAGCAAGCTGGAACTAAGCCCGCTGCAAAGTAGGCTTCTGTAATAGCACCTGCCTCAAATACCAAGTAACCTAGCCATGGACACAGGCGAGAGGTCGACCGTACATCCGCCAACCTTCGTTTGGCGACGAGTGTCGGGTATCGCTACTGCCTGTACTTTTTTTTGTCGAGAAAACAAACAAATGGTATGCTTTATCATTTCCGTTGCCTTGTTCCACGGTTTGGCTTTCGAGCTTTAGAGCGCGGTAATTGGGGATTTATTTTTCAGTTGGATCCGCTTCTTCTTCAATTGGCGCTGTGCCGTTAACGCTTGGAGCGAAATTCAGTGTTTGTGGAGAGGGGTAGAGGAAGTTTTACAGAATGCCCCAGAACGTAGAGTAGGGAACCATGATCGCTTCTCCGACGGCATTGCGTTCAACAATCCCATCAATCTGTTTTCCTTCGCTGGGGTTTTGGGAGGGTTTTCAGTGTTTCTCGAGGCTCTGTAGGCATCCCGCATTCTTTCATCAGTACTCTTGCGCTTGTGCTACGTGCCTCATGTCGACGCTGCGGCCGACGTAAGGGCTTTCCATTCGACGAAGAAACCGATAGCGTAGTAGGTGGGCATCTTGAGAATGCGGAGTCGATGCCTATGTTGAATTATGTTTCGTCTTGACGTAGCGACTAGGCTAAAAACCGTTCACCGATTGTCACCTGATAGCCCCGCTCCGTGCGTGTGATTCCCGAATTGCTGTGTTACGTTTTGTTTGTTGTTGTTTGCCTCGGAAAGTTGAAGCGATTTCCCCCACTTTGAGCACGAGTCTGTATCGTGCCGAACGGTGCGTGCTGCGTGGATCCCGCTCCCGAAGACATGGTGTAGTGTGCAGGGTTAAACGCATGTAGTCAAGCCTCCACCGTCAGCATTTATTTGTGTCACGGGTTGTAGATTTAGACAAGGGCTGTATAAAAGGCGGTGGAGAGTTGGGTGGGGAGCACATCAATAGGTGTGTGCGGTTAGCCACGTTACACGTGGCTTGCCTCTGCACGTTCTTTCTCCACGCGTGAAAACAATTGCGTGGCGTCCTGCACGTCGCAGGGAAGGGGGCTGCAAGGCCCCCATCCGCCGTGCATTTCGACACGGTGCTTCCGTATCACTGCTGTGTGAAGCACATTTCAAACGTGTGCCGTTTAGCCTCGCCTGGGGACGCAACACGCCTACGTAGAAAAATACGGTTTTATACTACAGGTGAGGACGAGAACAGGCCAAGATGGGCAGCCCCGGAGTCGTTATGCCTCGTGAGTGCATGAAAACCCCGTGTGTTGAGCCGCCGCAGGGTGCAGGCACGCAAAGAAACTTGCACGGCATGTGCTGGGGGGTTGATTCGTTTGCGGTACCCCTAGAGGTGTTTATATTTATTTGTTGCCGCTTTATTGAGTATTTTTCAGGCGGCCGACTGCTAAACAAGGGTAATGAACCGGGTACCGCACTATCCGCCTTGCCGAATCGCAACTCTGATGCATTGATACCACGTTCACGTCAGCAGCAGCCCACCGCGAATAGATCCACGACCCTAGCGAGGGTTTCGCAGAGGCCACCCCGCGCGCGAAACAGTCAACGATGCTTTGTTCGAGAAAGCAGACCCGAAGACATCCAAATGCTTGGCGAAAGAAAGTGATTTCAATGTTTGTACGAGGAAGTCAGCCGTGCATTAGTTTGAAGCGCGAATGGAAAGGCTATGAGGAAACACCTGGCACTGGTGAGACCAGAGAGAGCTCGAGGTCGGAGAGGCTCAGATATAACCGAACCGTACTGTAGGAGAGTGGTTACATAACCGGGAAATGGAGACGGCTTCTGCACGTACGCAGCGAAAAAACACAACAAAACTGCACGCAGTTTTGGTCTTTTCCTAGGATTCCCCTATTTAATAGGGCTCCACTCTGACCTCTCGCTTGAAATCGACCGACGGGTCCGCCTCATGCGAGCATGCCTCAAACGGTTCGGCCCGGAGTTGTATGATAGGACGCCCACCCCCCTTAGCCTCAAAGCCCGAATGCTGAAGGCCGAGGTGATTGAGACCCTGCAGTACGGGTGGGTGACGTGGATCCTCAGAGCGGAACACTTCGCCAAGTTTCGAACGGCTCACCACCAAAGCCCTGTTGCGAGTCATTGGCTTCCAGCGCCGACTTCGTACTGACCATGCCACCCTCTCGTACGCGAAGGCCCTCAAGATGACACGTTGCGAGAGCATCGAAACGACCATTCGTAAACGGCGGCCCTTCTTTGCGGGGGCCGTGGTACGGCAAAGCAAGGAGCGATTACCCAGTCGGGTAATGTTCGGGACAATAGCTGGTGGGGAGAACCCGAGACCAGGCGGGCAGTGTCAGACTTGGCATAGATGCATAGTCGAAGACCTTAGGGAGTTCCGGGCCACCGAAGGGTCAACAGAAGTTGCCCCCTTGGTGTTTGGAGTTGAGACCGCGTTGTGGTCCACTGCAGCCAAAACGGCGGGGAAGTGGTACCGGGGGATCCTAGAAGCAGCCGAACGGTTCATGGTGAGGTGGCACAAGGCTGAGGCTGAGATGAGTAGGCAGCGCCGCGCATCCGCGGTGGATGGTGTCCAAGGGAATGGGGGGGGGGGGGCAACAGGAGAAGTGGCAGAAAACCCGACCAAGGGAATGCAGAGAGGGGGGGGAACCGGAGGAGTAGAAGGAAAACTGCGGTAGATGAAAGTAGGAAGGAGATGGCAGACAGGGTAGCAAGGCACCAGGCCGACTATTAATAGGAAGTAGAACATGACCGTACTACTATATATAATAGTGCCACCAACTGGTGCAGCTGGTTCGAATGTGGTCTTCCCTTGTCTTCTCTTTTTTTTCTCTTTTTTTTCTTGCGCTGATTCTCCGTGATTTTCATTTTATTTCTTTCTCTTCCTCTTTTTGATTGATGAACCGTACTGAAGGAGCCGTGTGGCGTGGTTAGATGACGAACCTGCTCTGCTCGTTTCGTATTGTCTGACGCCAAGGGGCAGGACATAGTTGACGAACGCAGGGCGGAGACGGCAGTCCGGGTAGCTAGGTACTAGGCGGATTAGCAGGGAGAACCTGGCTATACTACTCGTACCACAAGCTGCTGCCGCCACCTGGAGGGTGCTTTGGGCTTTGGTCTGCCTGTTATTTTCCCTTTGGTATTTTCCCTTTGGTATTTTGTTTTTTTTTCTTTTATTTTTTTTTTGCTTGGTTCTTTGTCTTACTCTGTTTACAAGCATTGGTGTTTTTCTTATTTTTTATTTTCTTCCAGCTCGTTCTTTTTCAAGTGTTGGCCACCTCGCCTGAGGGGGGGGGGGGGCACGACAGATTGTTTCTTCTAGTTTCTTCTTTCATTTTTTTCCTTTTCTCTCTCGATTTTTCTACTTTGCTTTTGTTTTCTCTTTGATTTTTTCCTTTTGTTTCTCTATGCCATAGAATGTGTATGTCGTGCCTGTGGTACCTATTAACAGTAAGATTACATAGCATTGCATTGCCCACTGCTGTGCTTGCTGCATACGTGGCAACGTAGTATCTCTGTGGCGTAGCTTTGTGACCACATAACTTGTATCTCTTCTAGGATTGAAGAATCGGCACGGACACTGGTTGTGCTGGATGTCGACGGGTAGAAAGAACGGTTTAATGTGAAGAACACACACAGGACCTTCCTGTGACCACGTACTCCCTCATTTGAGATTTGATGTAAGAACGACGACGACAACAACAACAACAACACCAACAACAACAACGACAACAACAACAACAACCATTAGAACAACAACGACAACAATATCAGGCGAACGGTTAAACCGCCAGGAAATGGGACACAACGGACGGAGAGGCTTCGAAACATTTATTCGCCTGTGAGAGCGGTCATGCCGGTCGTGGAATTGTTCCGTCAGAGGTGTAATACTGATTAGATAGTTGGAAGTTGTGAGAAACTTTTTTTTTCCTGGTAGGTAGGTTCTTTTGATTCGAACTCCCTGGTATTACGGGGGGCCATAGTTAACAGGACCAAATATTGTTAGTGAAAATGGTTAAACATATAGGTTTTTATGTCTACCATAGGTCCTGTTAACTTTGGTCCCGCGTGATAGTAATATCAATGACAGTCTGTTCGGCTATATACTTGAAAATGCAGGGTATGCATAGAGTTCAGAGCAAAGATCTATACCCAATCTAAGACTCTTGCCATTACAACCAAAGCGCGAAAACGACATGGAGCTTTGCGCCCGGCTCGCCTTCTCATGAAGCGAGCCTTTTTTTACTGAAAACTCAATAATACCAGATCGGCCTCGCCCTGCTGTGGGCGCTCGGCGCTCAGACTTCTTGCCTCATTGCATTTCTGCCCTCCTTGGCTCTGAACCCCGTCGAGAACAATAAATATCGGTCAATACCAGAGAATCCGAGTATATTTCGACCCAGGACGTGGGGAGCAGTGGAAAGCTTCAGCAGAGCACACGGCCTGTAGGCACGACCAGACAACACTCCGGCGAATCGTCATTATTTTTCGTCGGGTGCTTCGCCCCGGGACACCTGGTTGGAAGCACACACCATTATTAATCTTAGGAATATTATTTATGTTTCTACAAGATAAGTAAGGTATAAAACGAAAAATAGAGCACACACACGCAAGCAAAACTTTCTTCTCATCATTCCATTTTTTTTTGTATCAGTATTCGAGGCGGCTAGTTTGCCCCTCCCCTCCACTCTACCCTACAGACCTGTGCCTGGTATACACCTTTACCTTTGGGTTCTACTACGCAACGCTGAACATAAAACTACCGTCCGTACATCACATACATGCGTACCGCCGCTTTAGCAGGATGGCTGGCCCTATCGGGCGCGGCGGCCCTCTCTCCTGCAGGCGCGCGAGACATTGAAACCGCCGAAGATCCAGCTGAATCGTCCGCACTTGACCCGGCGCAACACTTGGCCGTAGTGGTCCCAGTTTATCGAGGCGACATTTCGCGAGCGGTGTCTTCGCTGGAGCGATGGCCATCCGCGTGTACGCCCTTGACCGAGCGGAACGCCGACCTCGTCTTGTACTACGCGGAGGGGGAGGAGGATGCGTCTGCTGTCATTCCTGCCCTGGAAACCATCCGCCAGACTGCAGGCCGCTGTTTCGCTGAAACACGCCTAGTGTACGCTCACCTGAGTGAAGAGGTGGGAAGATACCATTTATTTGTACGCAGGATAATTAGTGTCGATAGCGGTGTCTGAAGTAAGTAAGTGTGTTGGTATCCCCGCCGATAATATGGTAAAGCCCAGCGGATGATTTTAGAGCACGATAGTTCCCGCCTATGCGTGTGTGTGTGTGTGTGTGTGTGTGTTTTTTTTTTAATTTAACCGTTATTTTCACGCGTCGATATCCATCACACTCACCAGCGTTTTTATATTGCCATCGCACATAGCTGCGCGCCATCTATCTAAATACACTACTGGGGTCATTTGGATGTGTATGCGTTTCTTTCATGTATATGTTCTGGCCGAGCGTGTGAAGGCTAACGCCGCAATCTATCATATCTACAGCAACGTTATGTTAAAATCTTGTTCAAGCGACCTTTCGGCAGAGGTTGAGTCCTACCGGTACATCCTTGGGGTTTCTTCCAGCTTCATGACTCTCATAAAATAAGACTGCACTCCCGTTTCGAGCAAAAACTTCTCACATTCAAAGCATTGTACCTTGTCTCTAAACTGGGGCTGCAGCCCTAAACATCGCGTAATAAGGTAACACCTGCCGACGAACAGTGTCTCGAGGGCTACTTCAAGCACGTGTTCGTGGGACTACAGATCACGGTCACCCCATCATCGCCTGGTAGTCGGTGGAGCTTTGATTCGCGAACAAAACACGAACATATACATTCGTAGGAGCGTCATCTGTCGGTGCATGAACCAGTACAGGTCAAGTCAGTACATGCATGTGTGGTATCGGCATAAAAATACGTACGCGCCTGCAGTAGTACGTAGGACGGCACGCGTATGTGTTGAGACTTTGGGAGTCAAGAAATTCGGGCTGATGTTCTTTTACGTTCAAGCATTTTAGAAGTAAGCTTGTACTGAGTGACAGACGCTATTCTACATTTATTTCCTACATGATAGCTATGAAAAGCATGTTATATATGCTACCTGGTACGTTGATATGTCGCGAGTCATAGACAAATAAATAATGAGGAAAGCCTTTTATGATGTCACTTTGTGCTACCCTACCGCTACAGTCGTTTTGATTCCTGTTCTCCCACGAACTCATGGCTATAACTTAGCCCATGGTCGCACGACACAGAGTGCTCCGATCATTCTGGAGTGGAAGAACAAAGACACCGAAAAAACCACGGAGGAAAATACATGACGTGAGCCATATTTAACAGACAAATCGGAAAAATGGGAACGAAACAAAAAATGAGAACGGACGTTTTTTTTTAGAAAGCAAACCAATTGTGTACAACTACTCCAAGAAAAAAAGTTGACAGTCCTGTGGGGCTGTACAGCAGCCTTCGAATGAGCTGTCGCTCAGGCTGGAAGTCCTCGGCATCGCCGCGGTAGCCAGCATCTAGAGAAATCACAATAGAGCCAGCGTATATCGCTTTTTGCGCCCACCCGAAGGCACGAGAAGATGGAGCATGACCGTTCTGACGAGCTCCTCTCACAGGGCTGGCCAAAGGGTTTCGCAGGATCATTTTGGTTACTATCTGATACACCACATGGTTCTGGAGATACGGCTTGGTTCTCAGTTTAGGCTTCGTTCCCATTTTTCCGATTTGTCTGTTATTTTCAAACCTACTCGCAGCGTCTTGTTCAGTGCCTTGCCAGGTCATTTCAGGTAGCGCAAAACTGCAGAATTTGACGGCACCAACAGCGTAGTAGTCGTATCGCCTTCAATGTTTATCACGTCTGCGTACAATATCACAATAATATCAAAGAAAGGCCGGAGATCCTCCGGGGGCTCTGCGGCGTCCCTGGATGCGAGTATATACCATTTATCCAGGAGCCACTTCGAACCAAAGCCGGTCGCCCCGGTGGTTCAAGTGGTTAAACCTCGAACTCTACTTGTTTGAGTCCTGGGTTCGAGCCCCAGGTGGGTCGGACTTTGACTTTATTTGCAAAAATAAAAAAGGATTCAATTGTTGAGAGCGCGTTGCAGCGTGGGTAGGCACAATTCGATGCGAGTCGACGAGGGAAGAAAAGGCTGAAATCTTCTCGCGATAAAAAGGAAGGCACGTACCGTAGCGGGAAGGGGGGAGAAGAGCCTGCTATGTGACCCCGGATCTGAGTTACGAGTGGGAAGGAAAGAGAGAAGAAGATGTGCGAAGATAATGAGTGGAATGAAAAAAAAAAAAAAAAAAACATGATCCGGGTGCACATTGTTTTACACCTTCATCCCATTATTTACTACCTTCGCCCTTTTTTTCTCATTTATTAATACTATAGTCTAGTAGTAGTAACTCAAATCCGCCGGGGGCACATAATGGGCTCTCCCCCCCCCCCTCCCCACTACTACGGCTCGTGCCTTGCGTTTTGATCGAGAGAATACTGCAGCCCTTTCTCCCCGCGTCGACTCGCGGCGAACTGCCAGATAATAATTGTGTGTCTGTTCCCGACACACCCTGTACGGGGTACCCTAAATTTCCTTGTCTGATCTTTCGCGGGCGCTGATTTATCGGGGTTCCTGGTGTGAATGAATGTGTGGTGTCCCCAAATGAAGAGCCTTTTCATGGGCGCCGACGCGTCTAGAAGACAATATATATATATATATATATATATATATATATTATGATTCGCCCCCTTCATATTGCACGAAGATGTAGGGACCCAGAGAGCACGCGGTGCTCGGTTCGCACCGACGGCACTCAGTGCTTCGTGCCCGGCTGTCGCCGTTTTTTCTTCCCGAGCAACTTCGCGATGCCCGATTGATTCCCGGATATATATGAAGCCAATTTCATCGTCTGCTACTACAGCCGCTATGTAATGGTAATAGCAGTACTGCTTTGGCGAGTCAGTAGATCTTACTAAACTTACTTGAGAAAACAGTTGGCTCACACTTTATACCAGACGAGGCAGATAATGCGAAGTACCTGGTATTACCGTGGACCATAGTTGATAGGACCAAATATTGTCAGTAAAAATCGTTGAAAATCTAGGTTTTCATGTTTACCATAATAGGTCCTATTAACCATGGTCCCCCGTAATAGTGGTTTATAGGGATACAGCAGTAGTTCTTGTTGATTTCGTACACGGTGACGCATCACCCATTTTCTAGATTAACTGCTGTGGTTACCTCCCCTCGCGAGCAACAGCAGCCGTCATCATGTTGCCCGTCCAGCACGCCCTTTTTTTTCTGTGCCGGTTTTGATCGACAGCAGAAATGTTTCAATATAAAATACAAAGTACATGCTCGCATGATGTACCTCGTATGTACTGAGAGCCTGAGACAAGACATCGCAAACTACAGTAGATCAGGATATTTAACTGTGACACCAGGTAGGTATGTGTGGGGTAAACGCGGCACCTGTTATTTCTCAACCTCCACCTTCTTGCCTTCCCTCTGGTCTACTTGTGACGTCCTTATGTTTGTCCATCAGCTGGACACGTCATACGACTGCTCGAACCAGCAAAAACAGGGGCCTTGTCTTCAGGACTCGGCTTGCGCCCTGAGCGCATGTTTTCTTTTTATTCCTGTCTTGTTTTTTCCCTTTTTTTCCTGTTCATTCTTACTTTAGGTTTTGCATATATATATCCCCCCCCCCCCCCCCTATATAGGTTGGGTTGGCGTCGGTTGGCAACGACGCTGTAAAACATGCCGCTCACTACGTGAGCTAGACAACCAGGGTACCGTTTTTGTTTCTTTGTTTGGCGGTCGCCCACAGCTGGTTGTCGAGTTAGATCATTTGTGCGAGGGATATAACCTTTACTCTCCGCACAAGAGAATTGATCGTATCACGTACCAGGCATTGTTCAAGGTAAGCCACCCAAGAGGCAGTTACATAGTAGTAGTAGTAGTTCCATTGCTGACTCTGGAAATAATGCCCACCAGGTACACCGGAAATTAAATCAACTCATTGAAGCTGTCATCCATATCGGATATGCAAGTCCGCGTCACAAGCGGTTCTTAGTGGGATGCAGCTCACCCTTCATGCGACTCGCCAGACACCTCACGGCGCTTCGCGCTTGGTGCAAGCAATGTCTGCCTGGTCGGTGAAAACCCGTGAAAACCCGACATGCTCCGTCCCGGTATTATTGTAGGGATATGCGAGGGTCTAAGTAGGTTCATAGGACTACGGCCGTCCATGAGTACATCTCTCCTATCGAGTACACCCTCCCGCCTTTTTTTTCGAGTGTACTACATATACGAGCCGGTCGCCCCGGTGGTTCAAGTGGTTAACCTCGAATTCTACCTGCGTTTGAGTCCTGGGTTCGAGCCCCAGGTGGGTCGGACACTACACTATATTATTTGCAGAAATAAAAAGAAAAAGGATTCAATTGTTGAGAGCGCCTTGCAGCGTGGGTAGGCACAATTCGATGCGAGTCGACGAGGGAAGAAAAGGCTGAAATCTTCTCGCGAGAAAAATGAAGGCACGTACCGTAGCGGGAAGGGGCGGGTAGAAGAGCCTGCTATGTGACCCCGGATCTCAGTTACGAGTTAGTTGGAAGGAGAGAGAGAAGAAGATGTGCGAAGATAATAAATGGGATCAGCAAAAAAAATAAAATAAAAAAATAGTGCCTGTGAAATCGCTCGACATAGATGGAGTGTGGCAGTTTTGGGAGCAGTGTCGGCTGGCGCAGACCAGCACTGAATGAAGGACAATCACTGCCTGTGCCAGACTAAACCCAAATCAGACACGTCGCAGGAAGTATGAACCACAGAAGAGAGAGAGAAAAGTGGGACAGGCGCATGTATTCGATGACGTCGGCATCCCAATTTTCATTTGCACAAACGTCAGCTGTCGGCTGCCGTCTGGCTTTCATGTTTTTATTTTTGGTTTTTACGCTTGTTTTCCGTAGATCCCCTGCGACCGCCAGGTCACCTCCATCGGCATTTATTTGCATGCACATTCTTCCCTCTTCTCTTTCGATTTTTTTCTTGTTCTTGCTTTTCATATTTTTTTTGTGTGTTTCCTGTTTTTTTCATAGAATGTGTAACTTGTGTGCGTCGCTTCCAGTAGAATGACATGCCATTGCATTATCTACTCTGCTTGCTGCACAACAATGGACAAGTTCCAGTAGACTGACTTACTATTGCATTATCTACTCTGCTTTCTGCACAACAATGTACAAGTAGAAGTATATCGGTGTATCTCGGTGGGAAAGTTTTTCAATGTGGACAACACATTCCACACACGTATACCAGTATATATGTATGTATAAAAGAGGGGAGCTATAGTCACTGATTCGAGAAAATATCTGACGGTAACTTTATCTACGAGACGAGTTTTTTTACTGACCCTAACCCGAACCCGAAGCCAATAAGAATTCATATACCATTTGATTCGTTAGCAGCCATGGCCGATTTTTTCTTGTACACAGCAGGAAGGAGTGTGTCAACGACTTTACCAGGTATACTGCTCTGGCTACCCCGAAAAAATCTAAACCGCTTGAAGTTTGGCGAGATGAAGATTGAGATAGGGGTTGACGGCACAGAATACTCAACCAGGGGGAGTGCCAATACCTTCCTTCCGTATAGCTACCCGCCCGCTTACATTTGGAATCGTTGGTTTTGGTTTTCTTCCCATTTTCATGTCCGCCCTTCCTCGATCCCTCCCTCCAACTGATATTGATACCCTGGTACTTTGTAGACTACTAGTTGTAGTCATAACTCAGACATATCTATGACACTCTCTTCCCCCCTCCCCACTTCGGTTCGTGCTTTTTTTTTCGCGATAAGGTCTTCAGCCCTTTCTTTGTTCCCTCATCGAGTCGCGCCGAATTGCGCCTATCTATCCACGCCGCGCGCTCTCATAAGTTGTTCCCGTTTCTGTTTGCAGACATCTCCACAACTTCACCAGGAAAACCCTTGAAAATTGCACGAAAAAAAAATGTCGAAAATCTGGACAAAAAGCTCTCCGATAAGGATGGACTAGTCTGACTCTGTTTACAAGAAGTTGTGTTTTTCATATTTTCCTCTTTTGTCTGCCACATCCCCTGCGGAGGGAGGGGGCACGACAGTTTGGTTGTTATGTGTTTCTTCTTTTCTTTTTCCTCTTTCGGTTTCGGTTCGTCTTCTTCGTTTTTTTTGTTTTTTCTCTTGTTTCCTTTTCTTTCCCTTCCTTTCTCCATCATTATTCAATAGAATGTGCCAATCTCGTGCATGCCGTTTCCCGTATAATGGTATGCCATTGCATTTGCCCACTATGCTTTTACAAGCACCTTAAGAGTACGGTAGGATTGGAAGGGACTAAAGCGAGGAGCGAACAGTTCATTAGGGACGAGGATGGCACGATCCTACGGGATAAGGTGCGAATTCGTGAACGATGGGCGGGGTTTTATCACAAACTCTTGAACACGAAGTCGCTGAAACTCGATCCCACGATCATCGACCTCTTGCCACCGCGACCGCCTAAACTGTCGCTTGAAGATGAACCATCCATAGACGAGATGACCGAAGCACTGAAGGGGATGTCGAATTGGAAAGCTGTCGGGCCAGATGGTCTCCCGGTCGAACTCCTAAAAATCGACCACCCGGCATTCGCCCAGCGCTTTCACAACATCCTTGTCAATGTTTGGTTAACAGGAGAAGTCCCTCAGCAATGGAAAGATGCGATCATCAAGGTCCTTCACAAAAAGAAGGATCGAACTGACTGCAACAACTATAGAGGGATCTCGCTTGTTGCCCACGCAGGCAAAGTGTTGTTGAAAATCGTCGCGTCCCGCCTCAGCAACTACTGCGAGACCGAGGAACTACTCCCCGAGGAACAATGCGGCTTCCGCCCCGCACGATCAACGATTGATATGTTGTTCGTCGTGCGCCGGCTGCAAGAGCTCGGACGACAGAGGAAAATCCCCTTATACGTGTGCTTCATCGATCTGCAGAAAGCGTACGACTCTGTCGACCGAGAGCTGTTATGGAAGGTACTCACACGCTTTGGCGTACCAACCAAGATGCTGAGAATTATCCGTAATTTCCACGATGGCATGCGGGCTCGCGTGCGTACTGATGACGGCGAGCTCTCGGAATGGTTTGATGTCACGCAGGGGCTGCGGCAAGGCTGTGTACTGTCACCGTTACTGTTCAACGTGTTCTTCGCTGCTGCGTTACACGTCGTACTAGTACGCTTCAGCCAAGACGAAGCCATTGTAAGGGATTTGGTCCAACTCTTGGAAGCTGGAGTAGTTCGAACAGGGAAGGAGGAGCCATTGGCGTGCGTGCGAAGGTCTGTATGGGGCATGTTGTACGCCGACGATGCAGGAATTGTCTCGAAGTCGGCTGAAGGGCTCGCAAAAATGATGACAGTCATCGTGACTGTCTTCGAAACAGCAGGCCTCACGGTGTCGGAAAAGAAGACTGAGACAATGGTCCTACAAACACCAGACCGGACAACCCTCGCACCACCGCTCGTCATCGAAGCGGCAGGTCAGAGGTATAAGCAGACGACCCAGTTCTTATACCTAGGCGGCGTTATCCACGAAAACGCTGACCTCTCGCTCGAAATCGACCGACGGATCCGCCTCATGCGAGCATGCTTCAAACGGTTCGGCCCGGAGTTGTATGATAGGACGACCGCCCCCCTTAGCCTTAAAGTCCGAATGCTGAAGGCCGAGGTGATTGAGACCCTGCTGTACGGGTGTGTGACGTGGACCCTCAGAGCGGAACACTTTGCCAAGCTTCGAACGGCTCACCACCAAGTCCTGTTGCGAGTCATTGGCTTCCAGCGCCGACTTCGTACTGACCATGCCACCCTCTCGTACGCGAAGGCCCTCAAGATGACACGTTGCGAGAGCATCGAAACGACCATTCGCAAACGGCGGCTCTTCTTTGCGGGGGGCGTGGCACGGCAAAGCAAGGAGCGATTACCCAATCGGGTAATGCTCGGGACGATAGCTGGTGGGGAGAACCCGAGACCAGGCGGACAGTGTAAGACTTGGCATAGATGCATAGTCGAAGACCTTAGGGAGTTCCGAGCCACCGAAGGGTCAACGGAAGTTGCCCCCTTGGTGTTTGGAGTTGAGACCGCGTTGTGGTCCACTGCAGCCAAAAAGGTGGGGAAGTGGTACCGGGGGATCCTTGAAGCAGCCGAACGGTTCATGGTGAGGTGGCACGAGGCTGAGGCTGAGATGAGTAGACAGCGCCGCGCATCTGCCGTGGATGGTGCCCAAAGGAACGGGGGGGGAGGGGGCAACAGGAGAAGTGGCATAAAGCCCGACCGAGTGAATGCGGAGAGGGGGGGGAACAGGAGGGGTAGAAGGGAAACGGCGGTAGACGAAAGTAGGAAGGAGATGGCAGACAGGGTAGCAAGGCACCAAGTCGACTAGGAAGTAGAATATGACCATACTACTAGTGCTACCAACTGGTGCAGCTGGCTCGAACGTGGTCTTCCCTTGTCTTCTCTTTTAGTTTCGTTTTTTTTTTTTTTTTTTCTTTCTTGCGCTGACTCTCCGTGATTTTCATTTCATTTTTTCTCTTCCTCTTCCTTTTCTGATTGATAAGCCGTACTCAAGGAGCCGTGTGGCGTGGTTGGAAGACGAACCTGCTCTGCTCGGCTCGTATTGTCTGACGCCAAGGGGCTGGGCATAGTTGACGAACGCAGGGCGGAGACGGCAGTCTGGGTAGCAAGGTACCAGGCGGATTAGCAGGGAGAACCTGGCTATACTACTCGTACCACAAGCTGCTGCCGCCACCTAGAAGGTGCTTTGGGCTTTGGTCTGCCTGTTATTTCCCCTTTGTTATTTTTCCTTGTTACTTTCTCCTTGGTTATTTGTCTTACTCTGTTCACAAGCAGTGGTGTCTTTTGTTATTTCTTCTTTTTTCCAGCTCGTTCTTTTTCAAGTGTAGGCCACCTCGCCTGCGGGGGGGGGGGCACGACAGATTGTTTCTCTTAGATTTTGCTTTCATTTTTCTTTTTTTTCTTTTTCGACTTGTCTACCTTGTTTTTGTTTTCTCTTTGATTGTTTCTTTTCGTTTCACTATTTCATAGATTGCGTATGTCGTGCCTGTCGTATCTAGTATGATGACATGGCTTTTTGCATTGCCCACTGCAGTTCACACTGCACACGTGGCAACGTAGTATCTCTGTGGCGTAGCTTTGTGACCACAGAACTTGTATCTCTTCTAGGATGGAAGAATCGGCACGGACACTGGTTGTGCTGGATGTCGACGGGTAGAAAGAACGGTTTAATGTGAAGAACACACACACACACACACACTATTACGGGGGGGCATATCGTAGTTAATATGTGAAGAACACACACATAGTTTATAGGACCTATGGTATGCGTAAAAAGCTGTATATTTAACCATTGTTACGATTAATATCAATAACAATATTCGGTCCTATTATTTACGGTCCCCCGTGATACTATTAATGACTGTGTTTAACCCTTGCATACGTACGTGGCAACGTACTGCCGTAGTATCTCTGTGGCGCAGCTTTGTGGCCACATCACTTATACCAGCACCTACCTGGTATCTATTTTTTTAATATCGACAGGATAGAAGAAACAACGCAGACACTGGTGTTCTGGGTGTCGACGGGTTGATAAAGAGGTTTAATTAATGTCAAGAACACACACGACCCTGTCGACAGCTTGTTTGCAACGTGTTTATCGGCATGCGTCCTTTTAGAATCTTCACATTACAACGTTCTTTCTGCCCGTCGACGTCCAGCACAACTGACTATAAGTAGTGTTCTTTGCGAATCTCCAATCCTTCCTATAGCCGGTCGCCCCGGTGGTTCAAGTGGTTAACCTCGAATTCTACTTGTTTGAGTCCTGGGTTCGAGCCCCAGGTGGGTCTGACTTTGACTTTATTTGCAAAAATAAAAAAAGGGATTCAATTGTTGAGAGCGCCTTGCAGCGTGGGTAGGCACAATTCGATGCGAGTCGACGAGGGAAGAAAAAGGCTGAAATCTTCTCGCGATAAAAATGAAGGCACGTACCGTAGCGGGAAGGGGGGAGAAGAGCCTGCTATGTGACCCCGGATCTGAGTTACGAGTTGGAAGGAGAGAGAGAAGAAGATGTGCGAAGATAATGAATGGGATGAGAAAAAAAAAAAAAAAAAAAATCCTTCCTATAGTAGGGAGATACAAGTTATCTGGTCGCACAACCACGCCACAGATATACATACTGCTGCTGTATTTTTACGAATGTATACGTGTATTCCATCCAGTATGCACAGCTAGCTGTGGACAATACAATGTTCATGTTGTCATGATGGTTGATATGATAAGGCACGACATACACATTCTATGAAAGAGAGAAAACGAAACAAAACAAAGACGAAAAAAAATCGAAAAGAACGAAGAAATAATTCGAAGAAGACGAAATAATGGGAAAAAAATACCTTTGTGGACCCTCATGTGTGTGTGTGTGTGTTCTTCACATTAAACCGTTCTTTCTACCCGTCGACATCCAGCACAACCAGTGTCCGTGCCGATTCTTCCATCCTAGAAGAGATACAAGTTCTGTGGTCACAAAGCTACGCCACAGAGATACTACGTTGCCACGTGTGCAGTGTGAACTGCAGTGGGCAATGCAAAGCCATGTCATCATACTAGATACGACAGGCACGACATACGCAATCTATGAAATAGTGAAACGAAAAGAAACAATCAAAGAGAAAACAAAAACAAGGTAGACAAATCGAAAAAGGAAAAGAAGAAAAATGAAAGCAAAATCTAAGAGAAACAATCTGTCGTGCCCCCCCCCCCGCAGGCGAGGTGGCCTACACTTGAAAAAGAACGAGCTGGAAAAAAGAAGAAATAACAAAAGACACCACTGCTTGTGAACAGAGTAAGACAAAGAACCAAGGAGAAAGTAACAAGGAAAAATAACAAAGGGGAAATAACAGGCAGACCAAAGCCCAAAGCACCTTCTAGGTGGCGGCAGCAGCTTGTGGTACGAGTAGTATAGCCAGGTTCTCCCTGCTAATCCGCCTGGTACCTTGCTACCCAGACTGCCGTCTCCGCCCTGCGTTCGTCAACTATGCCCAGCCCCTTGGCGTCAGACAATACGAGCCGAGCAGAGCAGGTTCGTCTTCCAACCACGCCACACGGCTCCTTGAGTACGGCTTATCAATCAGAAAAGGAAGAGGAAGAGAAAAAATGAAATGAAAATCACGGAGAGTCAGCGCAAGAAAGAAAAAAAAAAAAAAAAAAAAAAAAAAAAAACTAAAAGAGAAGACAAGGGAAGACCACGTTCGAGCCAGCTGCACCAGTTGGTAGCACTAGTAGTATGGTCATATTCTACTTCCTAGTCGACTTGGTGCCTTGCTACCCTGTCTGCCATCTCCTTCCTACTTTCGTCTACCGCCGTTTCCCTTCTACCCCTCCTGTTCCCCCCCCTCTCCGCATTCACTCGGTCGGGCTTTATGCCACTTCTCCTGTTGCCCCCTCCCCCCCCGTTCCTTTGGGCACCAGCCACGGCGGATGCGCGGCGCTGTCTACTCATCTCAGCCTCAGCCTCGTGCCACCTCACCATGAACCGTTCGGCTGCTTCAAGGATCCCCCGGTACCACTTCCCCACCTTTTTGGCTGCAGTGGACCACAACGCGGTCTCAACTCCAAACACCAAGGGGGCAACTTCCGTTGACCCTTCGGTGGCTCGGAACTCCCTAAGGTCTTCGACTATGCATCTATGCCAAGTCTTACACTGTCCGCCTGGTCTCGGGTTCTCCCCACCAGCTATCGTCCCGAGCATTACCCGATTGGGTAATCGCTCCTTGCTTTGCCGTGCCACGCCCCCCGCAAAGAAGAGCCGCCGTTTGCGAATGGTCGTTTCGATGCTCTCGCAACGTGTCATCTTGAGGGCCTTCGCGTACGAGAGGGTGGCATGGTCAGTACGAAGTCGGCGCTGGAAGCCAATGACTCGCAACAGGACTTGGTGGTGAGCCGTTCGAAGCTTGGCAAAGTGTTCCGCTCTGAGGGTCCACGTCACACACCCGTACAGCAGGGTCTCAATCACCTCGGCCTTCAGCATTCGGACTTTAAGGCTAAGGGGGGCGGTCGTCCTATCATACAACTCCGGGCCGAACCGTTTGAAGCATGCTCGCATGAGGCGGATCCGTCGGTCGATTTCGAGCGAGAGGTCAGCGTTTTCGTGGATAACGCCGCCTAGGTATAAGAACTGGGTCGTCTGCTTATACCTCTGACCTGCCGCTTCGATGACGAGCGGTGGTGCGAGGGTTGTCCGGTCTGGTGTTTGTAGGACCATTCGCAGGAGATAGATGTGACAAGACACTTGAAAATAACGAGATGAAAAAGAAAGCGTCAACCATCAATACTACTACCTAGCTAAAAAGAGAGGAAGATTTGCGAACTAGTTACTGAAGGAATCTCACGGGCAAACCGAAACATGAAGCATACCCTCCAGGTATTCTACTTGTGTTTGAGTCCTGGGTTCGAGCCCCATTTGGGTCGGACTTTTGAAAAATAAAATCAAAAGGATTCAATTGTTGAGAGCGCCTTGCAGCGTGGGTAGACACAATTCGATGCGAGTCGACGAGGGAAGAAAAGGCTGAAATCTTCTCGCGATAAAAATGAAGGCACGTACCGTAGCGGGGAGGGGGGAGAAGCGCCTGCTATGTGACCCCGGATCTGAGTTACGAGTTGGAAGGAGAGAGAGAAGATGTGCGAAGATAATAAATGGGATGATAAAAAAAAAAACAAGTACAAAAAACAGTTTCCAACAAAGAGCCAACACAACACAACAGCATAGTAACACAACACCAGCAAACGCAGATGCACCGCAGCAGCAGCAGCAGCAGCAACAGCAACAGCGGTCGCCTCTTAACTTTTTTTTCTCCGGTGCAACGCCGTACAGCTTGGTCTTCTTGTTGGGCGCAGGTGCTGTGCTCTTTGCTGTCTGTATTTGTTTGCGATAGTAGGAAACGGGCTTCAGTCGGTTCGAAACGGCTCCCAATCTTGAAGCAACAACAACAACAACAACAACAACAACATCTCACCAGCTATAGCAGCAGTAGTAGCAAAATCAGCTGCCCACAGCAGCAGCATCAGCGGCAGCAGCAACAGAAGCGGCCACTCCTAGCGTTCTTTGTCGTTTTCTATTTCTACCCGGTGCTTACCTGCCACCCGGTATCTGGTAAAAAGGTTTTCGCGCTGACGCTCATCGCCAACGCACGAAAGAGATAATATATATTCCAAGACAAACAAACAGATACTATTACCTGGTACAGGGCTGACTGAAATTTTGTTCCCAACAAACCCAGGAGGAATGAAAAACCGACCCCCCACAAAAAACCTTCCTGAGGGGTGGGTATATTTCAGGAAGGTAAGCTGAAACCAACTACCAACTACCAAGGTACCAGGTACCTGGTAACTAATATTGTTTTGCAAAAAAAAAAACTAAATCGTCCCGAAACCCCTCCCCATAATATTAACTGTTTGTTGTTGTTGATATTTTTTGGGAGTGTTAATATTATTATTATTATTATTATTATTATTATTATTATTATTATTATTATTATTATTATTATGCTTGCCATCCGACAATGTGTAGTGTTGTTCTAATAAACGACTATAATAATAACAGAAAGTGAAAAACTCTCCAGAACAAAAGCGCGGCAGGCAGTATCCTACGACAAATCAAAACTGATGTGACGCTCATGAAGACTACTACAACCAACATCCCTCCATCTCGTCCACCAAAAAACGACCACTCCCCTCCTTAAGCACCCCCGAAGAAGCATCTACCAAAAACCCGCTGTCCATCAAAATGGCTGGTGTATTACTGCTACACGCATGTTTCAACGCGCAGAAGGTCGTGCGGTGTTGCTGGTCTACACTGCTATCGGTAGTGCCTATGAGAGAGTCCTTGCCGTCTCGCTCTTCCTGCGGCTCTTCTACCCTATTCTCCAACCCTTCCCCCCACACACTATAACTACTTTTACTTCTCGTACCCCTGACCGTGCCACCTCCGACCGCAAGGGCCCAGTCCTCCCCCCCAAGCACCCCCGAAGAAGTATGCACCAAACCCCCGCTGTCCATCGAAATGGCTGGTTTATTACTGCTACGCGCATGTTTCAACGCGCATTATTATTAATATTATTGATACTCTGGCCTGAAGAACAGAAAGTGAAAAACTCTCCAGAACAAACGTTCGGCAGTAAGTATCATGCGACATGCGACAAATCAAACCCAATGTGACCCACATGAAGAGACTATCACAACCCAACAACCCTCCGTCTCATAAAAAAACGAGTGTGATTGTTGTTGATGGACTTTGACGTTATTTGCAAAAATTTAAATCTTGAGAGGATTCAAGTGTTGAGAGCGCCTTGCAGCGTGGGTAGGCACAATTCGATGCGTGTCGACGAGGGAAGAAAAGGCTGAAATCTTCTCGCGATAAAAATGAAGGCACGTACCGTAGCGGGAAGGGGGCAGAAGAGCCTGCTATGTGACCCCGGATCTGAGTTACGAGTTGGGAGGAGAAAGAGAAGAAGATGTGCGAAGATAATAAATGGGATGATGAGCAGAAAACAAATGAAAAAAAAATGTTCTTCGTATATAGACAGAAGTTTGAATATTACGTGTGTGTTGTTTCTGTCCCGCAGTCAGTTTCCCCAAGTTGAGTAGTAAAGGCATGATTTATACTGGTATTATATCCGCACTGCTTACGAAGTGTTGTGGCAATGAAATCGCGTGGCCTGTTACCTTCGCGGTCGTGCAAGGCCGTGAGGAACCATGGATGGGGCTATAAATAAATACCTGGTACGTGACAATGCTAGGCTTCGTGGGCGACATGGAGGTAGTAGCCTATCGAGGGGCGACATGGAGGTAGTGCAATAATATGGTGGTGGGAGCAAGAGTAACTTGGTGTTTTGGCGCGACGGTCGGTGCTGTTCTTCTGTCCGCAGTTATACCGTAAACCACGTACGAGAACACCCCCCCCTCCGGGATGAATTTCAGGCCAGGTTTCCTTCAAAACGGGGAAGGCACACAAAATGGAAATGAATGGTGATGGCTTCGGAAATATTTCGTCGAAAGGGTCGCATGGATGCATCGCTCAGCGTGTGTGTTCAGTACGCCCTCCCCGCTGTCGAGAAACCCAGCTCTGTGAAGATCGTCCAAGGGGGTGTGTTAACTCACCACCCCGTTAGTTATTCGGTATACGGTTCAGAATGATAGCGATGTGCATGAAGTACGTTGTTCCGGTCCCAGCGGCACGCTGAGCACCCGCAATGTATTACGAATTTGTTAGGTTTTAGACACTTTTCGGCTGGGCTTTCAATTAATTCATGGGTTTCCTTCTGTTTCCGAGATTTTCTTCTTGCAGGAAAATCATGAGTGATCAACGGTCCGTTGAAGATCATGCTGCACATTGTCGGAGGGCAAGGGAAATAATAATATTAATTTAATTCGAGGATACACAGCATCGCAAGCATTATTAGTGCCTAGCAAGCACGCCACTCCGACTTTACATACTATTAATACTACAGGATTTTCGAGCCAGTACTCGACGTTGATATCACAATAAGCCGCCAGCCGCCAGCCAAAGGAGGAGGAGGTACTGACTAGACCCGAAACGCGCATTCCCCCTCTAATCTTTACTTCCGCGCGCGCCCACCTCCTCTACCCTCGACCCGCCACCGTGCCGCGCCCACGTCGCAGGAAGATGTGTATCCCAAGGGCCCCTCCGTGATGTTTTTCAAGATGTTCCTCGACGAGGGCGTCCGCGCTGACCTGTCCGAGTACGATGCCTTCGCCATCGTGGAGTGGGACGTTCTCGTGGCCAGCGACCGCTCGTTCGAGGAGCTCCACCACGCCGCTTTCCGCGGAAACGAGGACTTCTGGGTGAAGGGGAGTAATCTCGGAGGTACCAGCTTCCACTCCACCGCGCAGGCATCGGACATGTGGAAGGTGCTTGGCCACATCAACGGCAACGCCATCTACAACAACAACGATCCCGCTTTCGTGGAGTACGTAGACTACACCCGCACTCGCTGGGGATACGCCTACCCGTACGATGTGGCGCTCTGGCTGACCATCTCCGACTTCCCGTACAGCTGGCCGCTGTGGCAGCGGTACTCGTCCAACTTCGTCACCACCAACCTGGTGAGTGATCACTCAATCGGGCTTTTAAAACAGTGGCTCGGGTAATTGCTTGACTAGACAGCACCACCACCCTAGACAAAAAAAAACAAACAAAATATTTTTAGTCAGGAAATAAATACTGCTTGAGTACCTTATAATCCGCAAGATAACACCCGTCCTAGGAGACATTTCGGAGCCGACTTCTCCAAGACCCGGAGGACGCACACAACAAGAATAGCGGCTACGGGAAACTCTTGTTGAGATTTTCCCATGATTGACTCGTCATTCGGCGTTCGCACTGTACCTTTTCCGTTTTCTATAAAGATCCGCTATGAACTTCGCCCCACGCGCGGGTTATTGCGTGTTCCACGGTAGTGCAATCGGCTACACGTACGTACGTGTTATTCAAGTATGCATGTACATCATTACTCATGTCCGAGGTGCGTGTATCAATGCCTTTTAACAGCTGTCCGGAAGGCACCTTGAGCGTAACATCCCCTTCAAGTGAGCCAGAAAGCGAACACCAAATTGGGGAGCCGTTCTCCCTTTTGCCCTGGTGGTCGACAGAGTATACGCCCCAAAGTGCTCCTCCTACAGAATATATATTTGTAGTACGTACAGGCCCACGGATGATGAATAATTTGTTCATATATATATATATTGTAAACATGAGGTTTTCAGGGTCTTCGCCGGGATCGTACGGGATTCGGGAATATTCCGTGGTCCCGCGAGAATAATACGAAACCCCGTTCGCGCACAAGCACATGCCGCGAATCCCGTTCCCCCCCGAACAGTTTATGGCCATGTTGTTGTTGTTGTTGTTGTTGTTGTTGTTCTCACATTAAATCTCTGACGAAGGAGACCGTGGTCACACAAAGGTGCTGGAGCCCTAGGAAGATCCGAAAAACGAAAAAAAACGAAAATTCGGCTGCCTCATAAAATACACGAGACGAAAAAAGCGCACGCAAGATAAAACCAATGTGCAAAACTGAACTAACATGGCCGCGGGTATATCCTCTCAACTATAACATAGATAGAAGAGTACCCCCGTTCCCACCACTAACCAACTCGTGGCTGCTGACTACAGCGGATGCTGTCTGAAGTGCTGCCTGCACCCTACGAAACGCACGGTAGTCGTGACAACGAAAGAGGAACACACCTACCTGCCTGCTATCTGGAGTGTTGTCAGAGTGAAGACTCGCGGGTATGCAGTGAAAAAAGGAGCAATCGAACCTTACTACCTCACGAATATCAACCATCGCCATCTCTTCCTGGACTGTCTGACGCAATAAAGTTGCAGCACAGTTATGATACCACGTCCCTGATAATTGCGTAGGTTATTCCCCATGAAGGGTATGTGTGTTCTTCACATTAAACCGTTCTTTCTACCCGTCGACATCCAGCACAACCAGTGTCCGTGCCGATTCTTCAATCCTAGAAGAGATACAAGTTCTGTGGTCACAAAGCTACGCCACAGAGATACTACGTTGCCACGTGTGCAGTATGAACTGCAGTGGGCAATGCAAAACCATGTCATCATACTAGATACGACAGGCACGACATACGCAATCTATGAAATAGTGAAACGAAAAGAAACAATCAAAGAGAAAACAAAAACAAGGTAGACAAATCGAAAAAGAAAAAGAAGAAAAATGAAAGCAAAATCTAAGAGAAACAATCTGTCGTGCCCCCCCCCCCGCAGGCGAGGTGGCCAACACTTGGAAAAGAACGAGCTCTACCACTCGTTAAACTACAAAGACCAGTGACGACGTTTATAACGAGTACCGGTAGATACTATTCTGCCTCGTGAAAAACAATACCAGTAAAAAAACAAACTATGACTGCTTCTCTCGTGATGATAGTGTGCGCGCAGATCATGGGTCTCCATGCACCGTCTTCCTGCCGCTCTTCTTGGCCGCATCATCGCCTTGGCCCAATCCACCCGCTCCTTTGCGCGTGCACTCGTTGCCATTCCCTTCCAGTCGTTTCCCTTTCTCCGTCATCCTGAAAAACAAAATGCTCCTCGCACTTGCGGTTCTGGCCATGTATGCTATACCAGGTATGCTATATAGCCCTGACGTCACGGAATAGGAGCCCATCAGTCACACTATTAATAGAAGCGTTCTACGATAAAAGAGGTTCACCGAAATATTTCTGAAGCTCTACACTTGAGTAGCTCCATACCCCACCCGGAAACTGACTTCAGCAAAAACCAAACTGCATCCCGATGAATGATCCCATGGCACAAGTATTAAAAAAAGACGTTTTTCGAAGCAAGATCGGCAATGCGACGATTTTGGGGTTAAGCAGCCCCGTCATTCAGAAAACTTTCCAAGGAAATGTGACACCTCTATCGTAGAACTCGTCATTGTATTTTTATTGTTGTATGTACAACGTATAAAATACAATATACACGCGAAGTACACAATACTACGGGGCCTTCGTGCCGCAGTGGTGGTGTGAATGCATGGGTTTCCTATTGTTTCCGAGGTTTTCTTCTTTCGGGAAAGTTATGAGTGGTCCATGTTGAAGATCATGCTGCACATTGGCGGATGGCAAGAGAAAGAATAATAATTTATGTACGGAGCCCAAAAATAAAATATGACCCTACCAATATGATACTTCTGTCAACACGGGGGACCATAGTAAATAGGATCAGAAATTGTTAGTAAAAATAGAGGAATATATATGTGTTGGTGTTTACCGTAGGTCCTGTATACTATGGCCCCCCGTAATAATAGTCTCACAGCAAAACGATCAACTCAATGTCATAGTTGGGAAGTCGAGCAAATATACATTTTTCGAGGTAACCGTGGTGCCTGGACCCCGTACAAACAACATCTATCGATCACACACAGCAGTTCGTAACACCGCCGTCTTGATCGCCTATTGCTTCACGTAACATCGAGTATATTGTCGTGGCTGCTATTTTTCACGCGAGACGTTTTTTCCCGGTGGGGGGTAGATTCAAATTTGTACACGTAGGTGCTCTTGATTAAGATTTTGACCCTGGGCGGTAAGGCATTTTGTTTTTCGGCTGCAAGATTTACTCACTCACGTTAAAAAGAATAGGCATTTTTCGCATCATCTATCTATCTATCTGCTGCTTGTGGAGTTTTCTGTTTCAATTGTTTTGTTCGGCTAGAAGATGCAAAAGCTTTTGCCCTCCCATGGCAAAAAAAACATTGAACGTGTGTGTGTGCTACGGTTGGGGTGGCACCTCCTTCATCCGAGGCTCTTCACATCATTCAGGGAGCTCCAAATTTCCCCTAAAAATTGCTTTCGAGGAAAATAATGCACGTGGAACGTCCGCCTATCTATGATATATATTGTTCGAAGCATACAGTATATGGGCCCGCCCCCCAGAAACATATGGTCTGGGAAAGCCTGAGATTCTTAGTGGGGCGCCATCATCGAAGGCCTTGTGCATAAGCTAGTACATATGATTGAGTGTAGAATCATATTTTATGTGTAGAGTTAACGACTGAGCCGTTGAGTAGGTTCAGCAGTTTGGGAGAAGGGATCTTTAGGGATGTTTTTTGCTTGAAAAATACGTAGCGTGGTCTGCACTACTTCGGAATCATCGTCCGCAACTAACTGAGAAATTTCCTGGTTCGATGCAAACTCGGCGTAGCCGCGTTTATCGCGAGTTTTGGCCCGTTTTGGCTGCGGTTTGGGGTCAGGGATAGGGTTAGGGTTAGGGTTAGAGTCAGGGGTTGGGTTGGGTCTTCACCCGTACCTTGATCCCAACAGGAACCAAAACACCCGAACAGCCTACCAACCTAAAGATCCCTTCTCCCAGATTGTTAAAGGTCCTCGAGCCGTTTTGCTTAACCCGATTTTTTCAGCGTTCTCCGAAAAGTGAGCAATACGTTCGCATTGGGCACCTTCTTATTGGCGGGCGTACACTGTCGAGTACCACTCTGATCCGAAATATAGGGAAAGATTGGGTAGTTATTTATTCGGGTCTGGGACTCTACCCCATCAGTCAGAAACAACGTGTTTGGCAACATTCGTTGCCACGACCGTAGTAGGCGGTGTATTGCATCCTTTTTTGGTTGGCTCGGAGACCACACAAGACGAAGGGCCACATATCACAGCACGTATAGGTAGAGACGCGTTCTACGAAAAAGGTATCACATTCCCGCCAGAACAAACTCTGAACGACGTGGCTGCTAGACCCAAAATCGTCGGAATGCTAATCTTATTTCGAAAAATGACGTTTTAGAATACTTGGTCCATGGGATTCTTCACCGGGGTGCAATGTTTTTTGCTTGGAGTCAGTTTTTGGGAGAGTTATGGAGCCCCTGAAGTGAGGAGCTCGGCAATTTTATCGTGGAACCTCTATCGTAAAACGCCTTTATATGGTATATATTGCCACAGCGGCGGAAGTACCCCTGCCGCTGCAGAGCGTATTCTAAGCGCAGGTATACACGTACGTACCTCGACGGTACCCGCACCGAGAAGAAAGTTACAATCGAGCCACTCACCATCCCGAGCACGTGCCGCCTGTGCGCGCGCAGCTCGTTCGAGCCCCAAACGAGCGCCGACGGCACTCAGATGCCGATCGTGCTCGGCGAGCCCAGAGCATCACGTCGGCTATCTAGTTGGACAGGATGAAGCTCAGACTCACAGCAATAGCGACCCGAGTATTGTGTTACAGTAGCTCTGCCCGCCCTCCCTCGTGTACAACTACTGACGATGACTCAGATCGACCGATATACTCTACCCTGGTAAATATAAAAATCATGTACCTGGTATGCATGATAAGCGCCTATCTATATGATTGCCCAGAACTGAAGCTCAGTTTACAGCCTCTAGCCTAGATGAAATCGGAGCCCAGAATTCTCGACGCCGCCGTATCACACCCGAGCTCATTTTGCTTGTTCTGAAACTGCCACCTTTGGGGTTGCACAGGATTCCTTAGTTTTTCTTTTTTTTTTTGTGGCAAGGGCTCTGTGGAAGCTAAACAAATCTTGCATAAGAAACAGCCCAGCCCAGTGATTCGGGGGGGGGGCTCCTCTCAGAAAGAGTCAGACTACTCTCAGAGGTACCCCCGACCAGTTTCCCGCTCTCGAGCGTCGCAGGTACAAGACTTTGGGACTCGCTTCTCTTTTCGATGTTTTTGTCACCAAAGCGGCAGTTGTTGATCATAGAGGGCAGTCTGTTGGCTCAACTTATAGTTTCTGACAAGAACACGAAGGTAAGCCACGCAGACCGAAAGTATTGCAACGAACGCCATCCACAATAATAAGCGGGAAACGACTCTGGGCACTCTCTGAGAGCGACAAGACTGGTCTCGTGTGAACAGCCAACCCGATTTTGCCTCGCTTTCCATGTAGCCATCTGATCCAAGCGCCTCTCTGGGAGTAGATTGACTCATTCCGAAAAGAGCCGATCCGATTGGGTCGCTTTTCGAGCAGAACCAGGTAGGTCCGTTTGTAACCTCAGGAAAACGTTCCGCGTAGATAACGGTCTTGAGCCATGTATGTATGCATGCCATCTGAGTTCTTGCGGTCCGTATCATATGTCGTTCCGTTCGTTGGAAAGCCTTAATCGCGGTTTACCTCATTTTACCATTATGCATACCGTACGAGCACAACAATAACAAAACGATTCCGGCTTTTAGTGGAACAGTACAGTTGAAAAGACCCCATAGTTACGTTAGTTTCGAGATGCTTTTTTCTTTATCTTTTTTTGTTTATCATCCCATTCATTATCTTCGCACATCTTCTTCTCTCTCTCCTTCCAACTCGTAACTCAGATCCGGGGTCACATAGCAGGCTCTTCTCCCCCCTTCCCGCTACGGTACGTGCCTTTATTTTCATCGCGAGAAGATTTCAGCCTTTTTTTCCCTCGTCGACTCGCATCGAATTGTGCCTACCCACGCTGCAAGGCGCTCTCAACAATTGATTCCTTTTTTTTATTTTTGCAAATAAAGTCAAAGTCCGACCCACCTGGGGCTCGAACCCAGGACTCAAACAAGTAGAATTCGAGGTCAACCACTTGAACCACCGGGGCGACCGGCTTTCGAGAAGTCGGCACGCCGCCAGGGTCATTGTGTTTCTTGGCTGCTTGGCCTCGCCATGGTTCCGGGGTTCGCTCAGACGTCTTTGAAAACGACCCTTTTACTTTACAAGAAGGGCGACCTTTTGTAAAAATAGGCCCTACATTTCAAACCAGTGTTTTGTTTTGGTCGACGAGTTTGAAAGGTGTCCGCGCGGTGCACTATGCGGATCTCTGTCGACAACTTGGAATTCAACCCCGAAACCCGTGTTTGGATTTTCACATGTTACTGTAGTTTAGATATAACGCGGAGCGCCCTGCATGAGCATAAATGGCATTGATAGAACAGGGTGACTCTACCGAACACGCGATTGTCGCCTGGGCGCGGGGGCAAGGTATGGCAAAAGAGCACTCGCTGAACCGCATCGAACTGCCGCGGCCGAGGAGGACATCGTGCTGCATGGTCACGGAGGGGACTATGGAAGCCCAGACCGCGAGCGACCCAGTAGGTTTATCCTCATGAAAGATGAAAGAAGTGTATACATGTCACTACACACAAGGACAAGCGTGACAAGACGCGTATCTCCTGCCCTCTCCCTGACCCCCACGCCTTTCGACATACGCATGCTAGATTTCCTACGTCGGGTACGAGCACGTCGACCACAGCACGGTGTCCGACGCCGTTGCAGGTCAAACTCTCTTCATCCACGGCAGCAGAGTCGACGAAGGTAACCTGGCCTCCATCCAAGCCACCAAGCATGAACGAAAGCAGACGCACGCATCAGGACGCCGCCTATCGGACGGCACCGGAATGCGTTCGCCGGCATGCAACGCCGCGTGCGGCGGCGAACATGCAGCAGGCCTACCCGTGGGTACCTCCACGGTGTGCGACGACACCTGCGCCGGAAAATCCACGCGGTTCGATGGCTTCCTGTGTGGTGCTGGTGATACGGACAGGTTTGGATCCATGTGCCGTCTCTGCTTCGTCGATGGTGAGGAAGCTCGTCGCCAGGAGCAGTCCTTGGCGCTGACGAGGTCGGACCTGGAAGGCGGAAAAGAGGCGTCGCACGTCGTCATGTGCGACACCATGAGGCCGCCCGAGGCCGCCGAGTGCAGCGATAAGTGCGGCCGGAAGAAGGACACGGTGAGAGAGCAACTAAAAAGGCACACGCTCGGTTTGATGATCGGACGCGCCCGGCCGAATCGTCCGTCGCACTCTGCTAGCGCCGTCATCCACAGCAGTAGATGCGGCTTGTTGTGGAACTGGCTCTCCCGTCAACATTCCACACACATGCGGTATTTATAGAATAAGGTGTATATAACGGTCGTTGGATCGCCCTCCCAAACTTGAAAGGACAGTACCATACATACTCGAAGATCAACTCCAGAAGCACTAGGCTCGAGTCTGTACCCTGTATATGGGCAGTTGCAGACAAATCCCGCAAAATCCAAACAATCAAACGATAAACAACCCTCAACTACAGTACTTGGAGCCAGAAATACTATGTGGTATTACGGGGGATCATAGTTAATAGGACCGAATATTGTCAGTAAAAATGGTCAAATATCTAGTTTTTTATGTATACCCTAGGTCCTATTAACTATGGCTCCCCGTAATAGTGGTATGTGGAATAGTCCCAAGAATAACAACGCCATCAACGTATAGCGCACAGTATTTATTCGACAATAATATGCCCACGCACTGCTGTGTACAGTTCGACCCTCACGTATTGTTCATCGTCCCCGCTTGTACGATAGGTCTGTGACGAATCTTGCGGCACGGGGCGCCACGGCAACTACAATTGCAACTGGAGGGGCCACGGGCCTACATGTCGCTTCTGCTTCAACGACCTCGAGACCGCCTTAGTGGCGGACGAAGTGGCCCAGCGCAGGGGTGGCCGCGTCATCATGTGCTCAACGTAATAACACCGCGCTCACGTACTACCGGGCGCGTCGTACGTCGCTTTCTCGAGCAATCCTTTCAAGGGGGACCATATATTGTTAGTAAAAAATGGATAAATGTGTAGGTTTCTATGTACACCATAGTTCCTATTAACTATGGTCCCCCGTAATAGAGCGCGAACTATGGGTTTGCATGCTAGGGTTCAAGCATGCTCGTGAATGAGCTACATGTTCGCGATAAAGATAAATAATGCGGGTTTCAATGCTGTTGGGATGTGGGGGTCAGGCAAATGCGACCAGCCTTATGTTTAATGTTTAATATGCGCACGTCGCCCAAAAAGCAGTTCTGACCTTTTTAAGTGGAATGTTCGACTCGCCCTCTCTCCCTCTCTTCTAAAGGTTTGAGCCTCCGCAAACCAAGGAACTCAAGTCCGACGTGTCTCAAACCGGGTCGCGGGCGGAGGAGAAAAGCTCGACCGCTGCCGTGCAGGCGGAGCCGCTGGCAAGCACATCACCGTTCCGCATGCTTCAGGCCAACTTGTAAGTAATTAGAAACGGAGACGGTGTGTGCGTACCGGATACGACTCCACCACCGATCTCAGCCGTAAGAAGCTCCTGATACCTCAACCCCTTGCTCCCTCGAATGGAAATCAGCGCCAAGAGCTCGGGCCCGCCTCGAACGTTTCGCAGCCGTCGCACCTACTTTTCCGTTAAACCCCAAATATATCGTGTGTTTGTGTTTCCCTGAGCAGCTGTGACGAAGAGGGCTGCCCCCGCACCAACAGTAACGGCCTGAGGGGGCGAGTGTGCGACCCTACGTGCGCCACCGGGATACCCTTCGGTACGAACGGGTGTGGTACCAGGGAAGGGCGGTTCGGAGACAACTGCCGTATTTGCTATATCGACGTGGAAAGAGCCCTGGCAAATGACGAACCCGACAATCGCGCTATCATGTACGTCAAGTGATGAGAGTAGTGTAGCATACAGTATAAAAGTAACGCGGCACTACCCTGGAGCCATCCCACGGTAGGGGTGCACCAGAAGTTCCTGAGCCCCCCACATTAGGAGCTCAATATCTCACCCGATACGGCACTTGAAAGAAAATTGTTCGCGCCACCCGACCGGCATTTATATGTGCTAGTCCTAAAACGAATATACGAGTAAAATTTTCATCCTAACTGCTAGTTCTTCACTTGGGGAACTCAATCGGTCAGAAACCTTGGGCCAAAAGAGTGCAACCCCTACCGTGGGGTGACTCCCGTGCGGTTGTTGTGCACGAGCTCTGGCTCGTCTGTTTCGTCAGTGTGCCATTTGGGAATGCGGGCGTTTAGGCATACAAGATGTCACAATGCCGGTGGTCGGGGGTTCAATGGTGTGATGTATCATGACGATACGGTCCGTTTTTCCTTCCTTTCTATTCGCTCCCTAGCTGATTGCTCTCGTTGTGCTCCATTTCTGGAAAGGTGTGAGACGTTGATGCCGGTCGAAGCTTCCGCCTGTGACGAGGAGGATTGCCCCCGCACCAACGACAACGGCTTCAGGGGGCGAGTGTGCGACCCTACGTGCACCACCGGGATACCCTTCGGCACGAACGGTTGTGGTGCCAGGCAAGGGCGGTTCGGAGAAGCCTGCCGTGTTTGCTACAATGACGTGGAGAGAGCCCTGGCCAACGACGAAGCCGACAATCGCGCGATCATGTAGGTCGAGTCAGAGTGGCATACAAAAAATCATGGGTTCACGATACGATAGAGATGCACCTGTGTCCAGTACCATTTTGCTGAGCCTCCTCATTTGTGGAGCTCTATACCGCACCCAACCACGTGGTTTCAAAATACGCTGACGTGTATCCCCATTAACAATGACCCCCCTGTTGGTATGTCCAAACTAGCGTTCCGTAGGTATACGAATATTATCGCAGCGATTGCTAGCTTGCAAAGCCCCCCGTCAATCGGAAAATTTGTGGCCGGAACAGTCCCCACCCATATCGCAGCACGCCATTTATGTCGTAACACGCGATTCCGTGTTCTCCTAGTGCCCAAGCACTGGCTTGCCTCTTCCGTCAGTGCGTCGTCTGGCGATTCGGGCACTACGGACAAAAGTATTCCGTGCCAGCGATCGGACGTTCAATGTCGCGAGAGGCCTTGCGTATATCACTGTGACTGTCCCCTGCCTTTTTTCGCACCATGTGTTACCCACATCAGCTAACACGCTCTACCCTTGCTCCGGTTCTGAAAAGGTGTGAAACGCTTTTGCCCGTCGAAGATATTCCCGCCGGCCCTACCTGTGACGATGACTGCCTCCGCACCAACAACAACGGCTTCAGGGGGCGTGTGTGTGACCCTACGTGCGCCGACGGAGACCCGTTCGGCACGAACGGTTGTGGTGCCAGGCAAGGGCGGTTTGGCGAACTCTGCCGTGTTTGCTACAATGACGTGGATAGAGCCCTGGCCAACGACGAACCCGACAATCGCGCAATCATGTGAGTCGAGGAAGACGTTTTTGTTTATGTTTATTTCATGAATATTGTTTTTTCTTGTGTTTTTGTAGTACGCTTCGTATCACACTGGCGCGTCGTTTTGTGTCATGATGTCATTCGGACCTACGGACATACCGGCACACAGCATCCATTGGTACAGGCTCGACGATGAACGCTATGCCATGTGTTTTGCCTCTTTGGAGGGCAGTACTCGTGCTCTGTGATAACCTGACAAAACATTCTCTTTACGCTGCGCTTCGCCTAAGGTGTGAAACGTTGGAGCCCGTCGAGGTTTACCTATCGGATTCCCGCCGTCTCTCAGCGGGGGTGGACAACTCCCGGCATATGCTGTCTTCCGCTGCCCCTGAAGTGGACGACGCACAGTCCATGTTTGCCGACGCGACCATCCTCCCCTACGTGAATGATCTGGTTCGAGGCAACATGTGCGCGTTCATTGCCGGAGATGTGAACGAGGTAGACCAGGTTGAAGTGGCCGTGAAGAGCGTGCTTCAGTTCCTCCCGGGAATGACGGTGGCGGTTGCTGCTGACAGCGCTAGGTTCCACGCGTACCAAACGTGAGCATACCTTCGACCAGAAGTTTAGGCGTTCCCAGTAATGCAGAAATCTATGTATGATCGTTCGTGAGACTCCCGTGTACGGTTTTTGCAGGTTCTCGCGTTGGTGCGTATCCGTTGATATTTATTTGTGGTCTGATTCGCGATGGTCCATCTTGCTCCAGTGTCGAGACTTTCTTAAATTTAGGTCGCACTCACTAGAACTCTCTGCCTCGTTGTGCTATCCCGCTCAGAGCTGTCGGCGCCCTTCCCGGAGTCACTGTGCACTCCACGGAAGGGCCCTTCACTGCAAGCTTGTTTGCCGACGAATACTGCGGCGTCGACACAAGCCTCATCTTCTACATGAACTCCGATTCTGTAGTATCTAGGCAGTTCACGTCCAAGGACACGCACTCCACCCACGGAGATCTCCTCGTGGTCCACGGAAGCGC
Source organism: Nereocystis luetkeana (assembly GCA_031213475.1). Taxonomy (NCBI): domain Eukaryota; class Phaeophyceae; order Laminariales; family Laminariaceae; genus Nereocystis; species Nereocystis luetkeana. The sequence continues at coordinate 2,061,042 of JARUPZ010000022.1, forward strand.
AAAAGTGAGCTACGTCGATCGCGAGCTCGCGAAGCAGACCACGGCAGTACTCGGATTCCAGTCACCGTCTTTCACGTTCAACACCGATCTGATCCTGCCGGTTGGGGCCAACGCCGACCTCCGCGACGTGTTGGTGTCCGGACAAACCAACGGAGAATATCAAAGTCACGGGAGTGCGCTTGAGGGCTTGCGGATGTTCATGAATCTACGCAACATGTCCACCGTTCCGCAGGTAAGCGCTCATAAGAGGTCGACACCGTGGCTAGGTGATCTGTGGGCACGGCCTCGCGTGAGAGAGTCACGTCGAAACCCTCGCGGCACTACAAGATGGCGCTAGTTGTTGCAGGCTAAAAAAATCAACCATCGTTTTTGTACCGATGCGACCGGCACGAGTTTGGTCATATGATGGTACCCGTTCTCCGGCCCCAGACGATATGCTACCCGAAACAACTAACCAGCCGGTAGCAGCCGAAACGCAGACCGATCGGGCGACGGTTGATGCAACAATTGCGAACGGTCAATGTTTGTCGCAGTCCTAACCATCGTTCGGGAAAAGCTTCACCATGTTACGTACCCGGTGCTCACGACTTGTTACTTCCCTGCATGTTGCGGTTTCTGCCCTACAGTTGATGGCGGCGCTCGCTTACTCCCGAAATACGCCAGGGGTGTGGTTTATCGACCCTCAAACCTGGGTGGCGCAGCACCTGTTCAGGACTGAATCCATCTGGGAGATCCCGCTCGTCAAGCCGCGCTACACGTGCTCGATCGACCGATCGGCCATGAAGTCTGACGCAGACAGCACGGATGTGGCGCTAGTCTTGCGAAGCAACCTCGATTTCTTCACGCGTGGCGGAACGTGCGAAAGCGGCTATATTGGTCCCCGTCGCGGAGTTTGAGGCGCAAGTCTTTCCCGACCTTCCGCTTGATCCAACATAGGAGGCTGCAGTTGCGTGGGAGGGTGCAGGTTCAGCGTCTTGCTCTGACACATCTAGTATCCTCCACAAGTGTTCAGTTTACTAACCAGCGGTAGGGTGGGTGGAAAGACAAAGCCGGAATGCGTAAGTATTTTCTGCTCGGATCGTTTGGCGGGATGAAGGTTATCGATTTCCGCCGGGAGCCTTTGCTCTACTATCTGGGGCGAGATCGTAGAAGGAACTTGGCGATCGATGCTCATTGAAAATACATCTACAAGGGTCGAAATGCGTTGCGTGCGTCGAGCCCCTCCTGGACCCCACCAAGCACTCTACGTGAGTTGCCGCTGACTCTGTACGAAACCCCTTCACCCCAAGATATTTTAGTTCACACGGTTTACTTCCGTGATGCACGAGGGATTGTGCGGCCCATCATACAGTTGGTCGTTGCTCCCGCGTACGTATGTTAGTTTTGGCAAGCACTGTCAGCCTAGACGGATTTGGGTATCGATTTTCATTTGAAAAGACACCCTCAAAAGGTCGAAATGCGTTGAGTGCGTCAAGCCCCCTCCCGGATGCCACCAGACCCTCCACGTATTTGGCCGTCGACTCTATACGAAACCCCATTCCCCCAGCCGTATCGAGTCCACACCGTTCCCTTACGTGATGCGCGGGGGATTGCGCGGCCTATCCTACGGTTGGTCGCTGTTCCCGCGTATGTATGTTTGGGGTTGGCAAGCGCTGTCAGCATTTTTGGCGCCTTCTATCCCTGTGGAAGTTTCAAGAAAGAAGCGCGCTGCAAAATAGGCGGTTGTATCTCCAACCTCTGTATCTTGTATGCGACCTAGATCCACAGACACAGGAAGGAGTTCAACCGTACTTTCCCCGCCCTTCGTTTGGTGGCGAGCGTCGTGTATCACCCGTAGGCCGTCTTAGTTGTTGAAAATATGCTCAATTTATTTCGATTGGTTTTTACGCGTTGGCCTTCGAGCTGGACGAAGCAATCAAAATCTACAATGCTCATGTTTTGCATCGTATCCATGTTGCATTCTTTAGTTGGAGCTGTGTCTGTACAGTTTGGAGCGGAAGGTAGGGTATGGGAAGTGTAGAAGAGGAGGGGAGTGTGGACGGAGCCCTCCACGATGTACGGTAGGGATCGGTGGACGTTTCTCGGATGGGATTCATTTAAGCAATCATATTATTCAGCTTTATTTGACTGGGTCTTTTGAGAGTTTTTGTGTTGTGTTCCTCGCGGTTCTGCCGATGTCCCGCATAATTTCAGTGTTTTCGCGGCTGTACAATAAAATCGGCCGACGAAAATACTTTTGCGAGTGACAAAACCAATCGCGCAGTGGGTGGATCAAGTGACTATGTAGTCGGGTGGTTATTTTTCGAAGTTGTTGTGCGGACGCCTTCAATTTACATCGAACCGCTCGCCGACAGGCATCTGGTAGCCCCGCTCCGTGCGTATGACCCCCGAATATTTCTTCGCCCTTCGGATTTTTCCTCGATATGTTTCGAGCAATTTCCTCCATAGTTGGCCACGAACCGGCATCGAGTCCCATCGCAGTGGTGCGGCTTTCTCATTTGAAGCCAAATATTTGGCGTGCTGACTTGAATACGAGTAGTTAGGACTCGGTGGTATTCACGCCCTGCAGGGTTTTGGTTTCGGATGGGGGATGTATCAAGGCCGTGGCAAGTTGAGTGGGCGGACATAAATCGAAGAAGAAAACATTTTCGCACCACTCGCGACCCGTTTGATGGCATGTGCGTCTTGCATTACACGCTGCCTTTCCACACGGTTGTTCGGCCACTGGCGAAACAAGACAACGTGCGGCGTCGTACTCATCGCACGGAAATTATCCCGAGGCCTTCTTCGCTGCGTTGCCTGACACCTCCTTCCTGTATCATTGTGTAGCTAGGAGTTCATCTTTGGCGTGTACTATTTATCACTGCGTGGAATAAAGTTCCCGCGTTTGTCGTTTTGGTATCTGCTTGGCAACGAAACAGACCTCGAAACGGAAGAGAACACACTACGGCTGTATGTTGGCACCGGGCGAAGCCAGTTGCGCGGCGTCGCACGTATCGCAGGCAAACGATTGTTCACGCCCTTTTGGCCGCGGTGCTGGGACACCTCCCTGGTGTATCATTGTGCGGAATAGACTACGGTTGAAGCGTATACCGCTCGTCATTGCGTAGAAACACGCTTATCGCGTTTGCCGGTTTGCTCTGCTTGAAGACGAAAGAGATACCGCAAAGGCAGATAATATAACGGTTGAGTATGATCCCGAGGAACCGCCGCGATGAGCAGCCTCGGGGTCGTAGTTGTATCGGGGAACACATGAAACCCCGCGAAGGGTACAGGTGCGCAGAGACACTTGCCCGGCCGGCAGCAGACCCGTGTGCCTTTCCTTGATTCAAGATGGTGTCCTCGCCCTGAGTTACTAGGGGGCGAACGCCAGGTGGAGGGCGGGGCACACGTGGAGATTTGGTTTAGCTTATGGTAGAGGAATAGCTCGGAGTTGAGGCTTGGAGGGCGTTTCTATGTTTTCCCTCTATTTCGGATGCATGTCGTGCGGCTACGGGCGGCACACCAGCGCAGGGCGCAGACAAACTCGAATAACTATTGGTTCGTGACGCGGAGCACGTGCGTGTGCTGGTCTTCCAGCGTCCAGGTCCGTGTACGACAACACAAACACATTTCGGAGGCGGATACCACCCTTCCCCGCTCTACCGTGCGGAAATTTTCGCGCGTTTGTATCGAGTTCCGGTAGCAGCTCAAGGTGAATGAAATATCGACCCCTAGCGTGGGCGTCGCCGCAAACACCCCGCGCACCGGGATAAGTATCGATACATTCTGGGGAAAAGTGGCCAAACGGCAATCCCAAATACATCCTGTAAGGTATATATCGAAAGGTGGTCTAAGATGCCTGCAATAGTTGCGGGATAAACATGCACATGAGTAGGCGCGTATGCCTTAGTTCTCGAGGGTCCGGCACAATGATCGAAGAGGGCGGCGTCCAACATCAGGCCGGTAGGAAGTCTCACGAAACCAGACCAGTGGAGGCGCATCACGGCAACTGTCGGGGGGGGGGGGGGGAAGGGGTTTTCATACGCGTCCTTGTACGGTAGTTTGTCGTGATCTATTGAGACCCAAACATCGGATGTCCTTCAGCCTTTGGCGAAGTTCTTCGTCCTGTGCAGACCGCACTGCCCGCGCTACCACTGCTGTGATATACCACTACCGACCGGATGCTTCTTCGCTTGGACGGTTTAGCGCGAGAAGCGCTTGGCGAAGCATGAAAAATCCAGCAGAGAGCGCTGAGCTACGAGATGCCATGAGGCGCCACGAGGACCCCACCATAGCAACGTCACAGGGCTAGTGGTATGCCATCCTCATGGCCTTCCTGCACTACCACACGGAACTGTCACGATGTCACTCCGATGACAAGTGCCACGAGAAATCGTCTTAACCTCGAAGGGCGGTTCAACGTCCCGGAATGTTCATGGTACAACTATGGGCCTGCCATGGGCACGCCCAACAGTTTGGACCCATCTCTCACGCCTGCCACGATTCTCGCTACCGCCCCCCGTGTGCTACGCGTCTGTGGCGCCCGCCCACCGCAAGGGTTGAAGCGCCTATGACTCGCGTGTGCCACACTCTCGTGCGTCGACTCTTGGGCGCCACCACTCTCGCTCATCGGTCCATCGCAGGAGGAGCTTGCAAAGTCACTTGCATGTACGTAACTCACCATACACTTCTAGTGGGACAGGATAATGTGGCCACGGCCGCTTGTTGTTCTTGCTGTACCACGAATAAAACTTCGAGCATCCAGTGCGTGACGTGCGCCCATGAAGGCATTCCCTCGTCAGCTTGTTGGCACTCGTGCGCGAAGAAAATTTTGACTCACGCCCGCTGGCCATGGCCCTAGGTCCCATAACTGCACCTACGACTCTCGCGCATCGAGTTTTGTTTGCGGGAGGAGTTTGCAAAGTATCTTCCAGCCCTCAAGCCAGGGTTCTACACTAATAGAATATTTCGTAGTATGGTGATGGTAACGCCCATGGCATGCCATGACATCCCTACGGCATCCCATGGTGTGCCATAGGATTTCATGGCAAGCCGTGAGGGGTCCCGTGGCATACCATAGGTGGTACCATGGCAACCCCCGCGGCAACCACCACGGCGCTCCACGGTAACCCGACGGAATGTTATGGCGACCCCTACGGCACCCCAATGTTCACGGTACCTCGGTTGGGGTCAGGGTTAGGGTTCGGGTGCCATGGTATGCCGTTGGAGGTCCGTAGAAGGATCGGTGGTATGCCGCGGAAAATGCCGCGGAAGGTCTTGCTGCAGGTGGTGTCGCGGCATGCATGTCGTGAAAAAGGACGATACTGTACACCCCCCCCCCCGTCAAGCGGGATCAAGGGATAAGTGCTAGTGCCACCACGGACACGTCATCGAATCACGCAGTCGATGCCTGTGCCTCACGGCCCCACAGGCCAGGGCGTACTCACGCCCCCTACGAGGTTCTCTCGTAGGTTCTTGGCGTGGGTCGCTTGCAACTCGTCTGCTTTTCTCCGACGATGTCAAACCACGCTGCCTGTTGCTGTTACCACGAACCCAATTTCGAACACCAGGTCAGCGTCCGTGACCCACGCAAGCCAGCATGTATCTACTCCTCCGCTCTCATATTGCCGCTCGTACGTGCTAACTGTAGAGGGACAAAAATTGATTCCGGACCACTGAAGCATTGCCTGGGTTTGACGTTACCGAAAAGGAATCGGGTTTCTTTCCTTGGAAACGTAGAACGGGCGAAATGCAAAACAAAAAAAACAAAAAACCATAGATAATGGTCATACTTCCATTGTTTGAGCCATGCATAGATAAACGGGATACCGCACTCAGGAATAGGCTTTTTGGGCCTTTCTGAGATTGGCCAGCGCTCTTTTACACCTGCAAACAGTTCAAACGGCGTAGGTACACCTGTCGCGAACTTTTGAAGTTGGGCTTCACCCGTTTCTGTCATGCAGCCGTCCCTATGATAGGCGCCTCGTGCACCCTTCGCGAGTGGCTTTAGAGCAACTAATCGTCCGCACGAGATCCCAGGACTGTCGGGCACCTCACCTCACCTGTAAACACGAAGGCCAGAAAAAACTAAGAGACACTGCGACGGCAGCTTGTGCCAGGGACAGCCAAGGTCACGCAAGAAACTGGAAGCGGTTGCTTTCATCTGAATCTCTTGTGTGGATGAATAGTTCGTGCCACACTAGCTACGGTGTAAATACTTCTTTAATAACTTCCAGCCAATATATCCCATTTTCTAGGGTTTCTCCGAGTAGCTCAGTCTATCTGCCTTCCGTGTGGTCATCGTCTTCTTACCATTTGTAGGTGTCCTCCCTGTTGTAAACTTCTCACTACAAGTATGATCTTGCCCCGTGTTCGCTGATGCTGGGTACGTTCATCGCGGCGCGTCGTACCGCGACCACCATGAACCTGATGGTCTCACCACATCCGAGACCCCTCCCTTAAAGTTTGACGTTGTAGCCGTGGCGGTGTTTTGACCACGAGACGCAAGCCGTTACCCCGTACAGGGAAAAAATAAGCTCATTTTTTTGTGGCGCCGATTGATTGTACGCTCGGGGGTAAAAACACGTCGCGGCGGGTAACCTCACCATGGCCCCCCTCCCGGGTTGTTTGGCGCGGCGACTGGCACTGCTCCGCACACTCCCACATCGGCCCCGTCAAGCCGTTTTTCATACACTGTTGTCGCGTGCAGCTGGCGGTGTGCTCGACCAGCACTACGCAGAGGAGTCAATGCTCTAGAGTAGCTACTACAGTAGCTAGATTGTCAAAGACGTGGCCGTGCTACGGCCGACACTACAGTAGGGTTCACTTTTCAGCAGAGCTATTCCCCACATGGTCTACGATAGAGGTTATTTAACCCGAAATTGTCGGAATGCCAATCTTGTTTCGAAAAATGGCGTTTTTGGATACTTGGGCAATGGGATTATTCATCGGGAGGAAATTTCCGACGAAGTCAATTTTCGGGCGAGGTACGGAGCTCCTTAGGTGAGGGGCTTCAGAAACATTAGGGTGAAACTCTATCGCAGAACGCCTCATTCACCACTCGAGGAGCTACCCAACCATTTGAATACTCGGACCCTGTGTGTGCTTTGCTAATGTACGGAGCTACCCAACCATTGAATATTTGGAGGTAGATAGGTGTGTGTTCACTGTTAGTACCAAACCAACTCTATACGGAGAGTAGACTATCCGTTGGAAGTCCACTGCAGCCCACGAGATAGACGTTTTCTCTAAGGGCGTTTGTTGCGGGTCGTGGTACGGAGGTCCTCAAGTCAGGAGGGGAGCCAAGGAAAAAACGTTCCGTGCCCGTATGGTAGCGCGAGTCTGTCTACACAAAAAAAAAAAACTTACTTACGTGCGGGTGGATGGCAGGTGGAGACGGTAAAAGTACCCTGGCAGAGCCTTACTTCGGGCGGATGGCAGCGAGAGACATTCATTCATTGTCGAAGCGGCGCTCATGAAGACGGAGTGGTCTGGAGAGAGGTGGGGGTGGATGGTTGAGCGCGTGGGCTGCCCTAGTAGTGGGGGTCCCCGAGATTGCCGTGCTGCAGGGGGACGACGTATTGGCATCAATCTTGTACTTCACGGAGAGAGCTCGTCGATGAAACACTGCCGCCACGGAAGGGGGAGCGATATTTGTCGTAATATTTTTGGGAGTAGTCGGGGGATCCACAGCTGAGCAACTACCAGTTAGTATCATATTCGTTTTCTCTACCGGCTATCTTGCGGTAGGTTTATTGGCATTTCATTTGGAAGTAAGTAGAGCATAGAAATGTTGTTGGTCGAGTTTGGGCGAAAAAAGTTCTTCGAAGTCACGTCTCGGGTGACACATTGAGGTCCTCATATATATATATGAGGATGTTAGAAAAGAGTAAGCCGATACCTCTACAATACGCCGTGGCATTGCTATCAGGGAAGGGAGAACGGCCTGCGGTTGGGCATTGTTGCACTGCAGCATTTATTTCAAGCTCTGGTTCGCCGTGGTGGTCCACCACTGCATTCTCTATCCAGTTGCGTAGGTCTCCTTCCTGCGGGTACGGTAGTAGGTGGATGCCGGTGGATGCCGCTGCATGCAGTACCTAGCGTATACATTGTAGTCTAGTGCGTATAGTGCACAAGACCGGGAAGAACACGAGCGCGCTAAATACGCTGGGAGATCTACAAGCTGGAGGCTGCAACCTGCACGGCTATCGTACCGTGGTATGATTTTTGGTAAAATACTGAAAAAAAAAATTCCGACGAACTTCGTGGCAGGACATCTTTCGATGGGCTGCGATATCCGTGGACTACTTGGTAGGCGTTTAATGTCCATGATCGGGCCCATCAGCACCACCAGCGCAATATAGCTGCCAAATGCGAAGTCGGCGGAGATGAAACGTACGAGGTACCTGGCACTACTGGATTTGTTAGTGAAAATGACCAGCGGGACTCTTGTTCGAACAATGTATCTACTACGGGGAGCCATATTAAATAAGACCTACCGTACAGACAAAAACCCATATTTTTCGCTATTTTTTTCAACAGTATTTGGTTCTATTTACTTTGCCTCCCCGGAATAAATAGCTGATTTTGGCGTACCAACCTCTCAGTGATTGGTCTTACTTTAAAGTTATTTTTGCAACCGGCACGAAACCGTCCGACCTCGTTAACAAATTAGCAACATTTTCATTGTTCCCGTGGTAGCTCCCCGGTTTCGTAAGTACGAAACCGAACTCGACCGTCGTCTGGTTTCCGCCGACCTCGTACGAATCATCTTGCCGCTAACACCCTCCCGATACAAGCATTTCAGTATTTCCTGCTTGTTTTAAAGGACTGCTGAGGATCGATGCGGTCCCGGTAGGTACCGGCCGCGTACGCCCAAACCATTTTGTTCGGTCCCCTATTAATAGTGCACCGGTTCCGTACGCATAAACCTTAGGATCGGCCCCCTAGTGCATCGGTCCCCTAATGAATTACACAGGGAATTAATTTATCGGCTTTGGAAGGTTTAGATCATGGAGTGGGAATCGGTGATACCTGTACCTGGACCTGGTATGTATGTGCAAGGGCTCTGTGTGGGTGCTGGTATTCGGCCGCCACCCATGCTTCGGATAGCAAAATATAGTCCATGTATTTGTCATCATATTGTTTTAGTACTTCTAACATCGACCGCTTCTCGGCTCTGGAAATGCTTGCTCCCAAGAAGAGCTATTTATTTGTGTCAAAGCGTGTGCGGTTGAGGGAGAGCGCGTGGAAGGGTTCATGGGAGGGGGGAGGGGGCAGGCAGGCAGGGAGCTATGCTGTTGGGACTGGAGGGAGGATACAAGGAGTACCACTACCCGCTAGCGACGCACATACCGGTAGTCGCGTGACGATATTTGTGTGGTATTCACGTTAAACCGTCCTTTCTAGCCGTCGACATCCAGGACACCCAGTCAGTGTGCGTGCTGATTATTTGTCCTCGAGAGACTCAAGCTCTTTCGCCACGAACCTCTTTCGCCACGAACCTACGACACAGAGAAAGAGCAGGCAATGCAATGCAATGCAAAGCAATGCAATGCAATGCAATGCAATGCAATGCAATGCAATGCAATGCAATGCAATGCAATGCAATGCAATGCAATGCAATGCAATGCAATGCAATGCAATGCAATGCAATGCAATGCAATGCAATGCAATGCAATGCAATGCAATGCAATGCAATGCAATGCAATGCAATGCAATGCAATGCAATGCAATGCCATCGTATTGTATACAACGAGCACACCATGCAAAAAAATGCCGTCAAAGCAACCTGACTGCGTTGAAAGCGAGAAAACCGAAAGACAAAGGACCGTCATGACGTACGTGTAGGCTGATATCAGCCCGGTAATTACCTGAGTTCTGGCACTGGGATCGTATTTGTAGTACTTGGAAGGCGTATCTTAGGTGGATATCCTGGGATTTTCCTGAGAGGCCCCAGCGTGGTCTCAGTCTCCGTCGTGCACGAAAGGAATAAAGCTGCTCTTCTATCTCTAAGCGAACATCAACGTGAGTACCAACGAGTGCTGGCTTAATAGCCAGACCTGTCCAGGGATACAAAGTGTCCCGCTCTCCGCGATCTTAACAGCAGCACAATCAACGCAACAATAGTGATCTCGCGAGCATGTACAACCGGGCTATCCCTTCGCCATACACGTTTACTACTGCACTACGTACATACGAGAGCACACCTAGCACATCCATTGTGTTGCTGTTGGCTTTGTACTATTAATACCCTTCGACAATATGTAGCATGAGCTCAAGCGTTGAGCACCCTGAAGATAAACATTCCCCGAAAGCGTAAAACCACGCAAATATAAAGAGCCCTATGCACAAAATCGAGACCCATTTCGGGCGCGGCATAAGCTTTAAAAGTTGATCAAGCACACACATTCCCCGAAGGAAGATAAAACAAAACATGAGAAACAAAAAAATGGAAACCTATTATATACGTATGCTAGTGAGTTCGATTCAGTTCAATAACACATACAGCACACTCAGATACACTCATGTGCTGTGTGGTTTGGGTGCTGTCTGTTCTATTTGAGCGCAGTGCTCTTGGACAGGGTAGTCGAGGTATTATATGTGCTAATTTGGGTAGTCACTGGGCATACACCATGATCCGGTGTACACCTGGAATCTAACAAGAGCACAACCCCAAACTAAATACATGGCCATATACATGGGACACCCTGACCCTGAGTGCTGCGCGCATACGCCACATACATCGCATACAGCGCATACCGCGCATACCGTACATATACCACACACGCCACATACCCCACACACATAGGAGAACAAATAACGCATACATCACATACAACACATACAGCACATACAACGCACATACCACTCACAGAGGACTCTGCAAATATACCTCGTGCACCCTACCCACCAGGGCAGCACTGCACCGCCACCTGAAGTGCTACGTTAAGACCTCCCGCATGTTGTCCTGCATGGCGGGCGTGACTACCAGACCTTGGCGCCGCCTGGGAGAAAACATCCTAGAACACCGCGAATAAAATTCGTTGTTTTTGTTCGTGATGTTCTTGGATGTTTTCTCCCAGGCGGCGCCAAGGTCTGGTCGTCACGCCCGCTACGAAGAACAACCTGCGGGAGGTCCTAACGTAGCACTCCAGGCGGCGGTGCAGTGCCGCCCTGGTGGGTAAGGTTTACGAGGTATGTGCAGAGTCCTCTGTGCGTGGTACGTGCGTTGCATGTGCTGTATGTGCTGTATGTGTTGAATGTGTTGTATGCGTTATCTGTTCTTCTGCTATGTGTGTGGGGTGTGTGGTGTGTGTGGTGTATGTACGCATGGCATGACACTACAGGTATTTAAGCGCACTGCTTACGGTTTTCGGAACAATATACAGTGTACTGCAGCAGGGACCCATTTGTGTTGGTATCCCCTGCTTCGTTTAGAGTGTTTGGGAGTGATCGACGTTGAAGCGTATGTATGTGCTGCATTTAGTCGGTTATCGAACCATATGATGCATCAATATTGCTGTTCGAACGAGATCAGGTAGATGTCTCGATTCTTCTAACGCTGCACGTTTTTGGGGGCACACTGCTTGAAATCGGCGTGGGAGAAAGCCTGTATATAAGTGCAGACTGTATAGATGTATGTGCTCCGTATTTATTGTGAGATGGTAGACGATTGTTAAAATTAGTGTGGGACCACTACTGCTAACATGTATGTGTAATACATCAAAGCAACTTCTCTAGAGCTGCATGTTTTTGCGGACAAACTACTTGAATTAGCGTGGGAGAGTGCTTGAGAAAAGACGCGTTCTACGATAGAGTTAGCACGTTCCGCTGTTTTTCGGAATGACGGGGCCCCTTATCCCAAACTCGTCGGAATGCCAAAGTTCTTTCGCAAAACGATTCTGGTCATAGTTGGGCCATGGGGTTATTCATCGGGATGCGATTGATATTTTAGCTGAAGTTAGTGATCGGGTGAGGTAGGGAGCTCCTTAAGTGAGGGGCCTCGGAAAACTTACGATGAACCTCCATCACAGAACGCCTAAAAAGGACACGCATGCAGCAGTTAAAACCTTTTAGAACGGCATCGACGTTTTCCGGTGCGTGGCGGGAGGGTCGAGCTACATATCAACGCCCAATGAAATCGTTTTGAACCAAAACAAACATTATCACCGCAAGAAAAACAAAACAAAAACAGAAACATGAACCAAATAAAATCGAAGGGGGTTCATTAACCGGACTCAAATGTCGCACCTGACCGTCTTCTTAACCAGCACGACCGCACCGGTCATTGGCGCGATTGTTGCCGCTACCCCTGCCCACCCCTCCCGCGAGCTCGATGTAGCACAAGATAACTCAAATCTGGCGACGGCCGTCAGAATGTCGCCCGCCGAAGACGCTGGAGCCCCGCAAAAGTCGGCGACAATGCCGAGGGTCTTCGCGGCATGGCGTATAAGGAAGGATGATGAACCAACAACTTTCAGAGTGTATCTTAGGTTGTTAGTGCACGGGAAGGGAAAGGGATAAGGTTGCTGTAAATTGACTGGACTCGGATGACGAAAAGTAAGCCAACTGACTGCCCGAATAAGCCTGCTCTCAAAAACACAGCAAGCAGAGTCACGAACGCGCCACTGTCGGAACAAGCGCGCTTCTCAGGACGAACTCTGAGAGCGTTGAGACGACGGTACGCAGGCGACGTAGGCTATTTATTGTTCGCGGGCTTTGTGATGCGCACGGGAGAGGAGCGTCTGCCGAAGAGGGTGGTATTTGGGGAGATGGTCGGGGGTACGGGCTACCCCGGAGGACAGGAGTGGGACTAGATGACGTACCTTGAGGGGGACTTCAAGGAAATCGGTATCAAGCTCGAAAGGAGGGGTGAGGCAGCACAGAGAACCGGCAGATGGTTCCGACGGGTCGAGGAAGGGACGGAGGTTTTCATGAGGAAATGGCGTAAGGATGAGAAGGAGGCATCGGTAGAACGGCACAGGATGGCCGCAGCCACGGCTACAATCATTGACGCCAATGCACGTGCACATAATGGCTGGAAATAAGGGGGGGGGAGAGGGGGGGGGGGGGGGGGGGGGCGTGAGACGGTCTGCCCAGCAGACTGAAGTCTGGGTATGGCCATCATCGTCATGATGGGCTCCTTTCTTTGGGACCCAAGTAACTAGCATGGTGCCACCCGGGAAACTTTGCCTGTCTGTAGGCACCAGTTCCCTTCTTTTTATGTTTCGTTCTTTCCCGTTTGTACCTCTTTGTGTCTCTGTCTGTGTCTTCCGTTTTGCTTTTTGGCTATCTCCTTTTTTCAGATCTGCTCTTGCTTTTAGCTTTTCTTCGTCTTCCTTTCTTTGTGTTTTTTGTCTGCTAGGTTCTTTTTTGCTTCGCTGGTGTTCTTAGTGGCGGAGTACCTATGTTTGTCTTTTGGTTATATCTCTGTTCTACACCCGTCGCGTAGCGTGCGAGCCTGAAATTTGCGAAAATAAGCGCATTCTCTTGTGTGCTCCCTTTCTTGATTTCTTGCTCTCTATTGCTTTCTTGCCTGAATTGAACTTTTTTCTCTCTCTTGCCTCTTGGATTTGTATTTTTTTCAATTTAAATTTCGATTTGTCGACGTCGAGTTGGTATTTTCATCCTGTCTATTTTTTCTGGGTAATATGTGGTCTTCTCGGTTTCTGTGGCGACTTGTGCAGCGTACCGTATGTATCTGAGGTGGTGATGTGCTTCAGTTATCACGTGTAATAATATGTTGCTTGATATATTTTTTCCGAGGTATTTCTTTCACTCCAGAGTTATTGGAGCCTGTCCTGCGACCACGGACTGCATTGTATTGTGTGTGGCGAAAAGTGAATGTGAGAACAACAACAACAGGGTAGAACTCTACGAATTACCGCCCGCAGCATGCAGCTGTGCCTCAGTCGGATGAGTTGGCCACCGAACTACGAGTTCAGCCATGAGGTAGGTCTCGGGTGGGTACGGCGGTTGACGAGACCATTCGCGTGTCTCGGCATCCGAGAGGAAACGAGTCCACGCCTATGCCACAGTGCGCGACCTCCCACTGTCCGCGGAGTTTAAGTCAGACTTTTCGCCACGCGCGCCGAAGCACGCCTGACGCGTGTACCGTGAGCAGTTGAGATGAGACAACACATCGCCCGGGGGGTGGCGACCAGGTCTGGGTAAAACGAACGACCAAGGCAGGAGGCCTCGTCCAAATCCTATACATCGATTGATGGATCGGCGGCAGCGTGAAATAATGCTGCAGTAAAATGGTTGACCAGTCACCAACAACCCGATTGGACACAAGAGGTGGTTCCATAATTTATTACCTATTTTTCTCATAATCGTTACCGCCGTACGCCCATTTGGCGGAGACGAGCCAGCTGTGAGAACAGGGGGATAGGTGTAGGGGGGGGGGGGAAACATACCTTCTCACCCACCCTACACGCGTACTAGGCAGTAGTAGTGGAAATATTACTATTTTCTGCAACGATATTTTGGAACCCAGGGATAGGCGTCGCGCCGAGAGCGCACTTAGCGCGACGTGCGTCCTGGGCGAGGCCCCCAGCCTCGGGGCAGGAGGCTCCATGCAACTCCGATACTTATATTGCACGATCGGCAGCAGCGTGAGCGAATGAATACCGCAGCAAACCGGCACCCCTATCCTTTTCCTTACCCGTGGTAAAAATACATCGGAAGGCCAGGTCACCGCCCCCGGGTCGCGTGACCAGCTTCCCCCCCCTCCCGCGTGCTCGCAGCTGGTCAGTTGACACGCTATTCGTCATTTACGTTCAGTCAATTCACAGCAGCCCGATCCCTTCCCTTTCTTCCGGAAAATGGACCCTATAAAATACACGCAGAAGGTTGGGTCATCAGTCGCCATGGAACGCAACGCAGCTATGACCCGTGACATCGGCGCGCAAGTACTTGTGCGATAGCGTCAAGGGTCTTGGCGGCCTCGTGTACCATGGAGAGAATGGTGACCCTACCTTCAGCGTGTATTTATAGTTTCCAATTTCCAGAGGAAGGGGAAAGGATAGGGCAGGTGTAAATTGGCAGAACGTAAACGACGAAGAATGAGTCAACTGAGTGACTGAGTTGACCTGTTCCAAAATGAAAAACAGCAAGCCGAGCCGCGAACGCGCCACGGTCGGATACAAAAGACCGGCAGATCCCCACGAAGTACCGCCCGCAGCAAACAGTGTACCAGGTATTAGTTGCGTCCCTTGGCCGCCGAACTAAGTTTTAAGCCGTCACGTCTTCCAGCCAACCCGCTCCAAATATCGGGTTCCCCGGGTTAAAAGAAAACAATGGTTGGATAGAGCCACCTGAATAGTGTCCCTCGAGGGTTGGATAGAGCCGCGAAAAGGAAATAAATCGCCGCGGAATCGTGAACAACGCCGATGTCGCTGGCGGACGGAACTATGGCGGCAATCGCTAAATACGATAAGAGTTTGGCTACAATGGACACCCGGGAAAAGTGGTAACCTCGTTTTCAACAACAGTGTCCTGCGCGGCATCCATGGCGTTATCCCTCCGCAAGTTCCTCTAGCAGCTACCCCCTTGTTTCGGGAATCGTCTACGTGAGGTATGCTCCTTCACCAGTGCAAGGCGAGGTGTGGTGCATGCGCCGCGGGTCACGCGGGTTGGAGGCGATGCGGCTGGCGGGAAATACACCACACCTTGCATTCATCGCGACGAAGAGAAATTTAGAGGACTTGCGGGACATATGAGGAGCTGCTCGGAGGAGCTGCGGAGGACGATACCGTGCACACCGCCCTGTCCACAATATAGGTTTGTCGCCATACAGGCCTCGCTGTCGCAATACATTCCGTCCACCGGGTACGTCGGTGCTCATCACGATACCGCCCCGCTTTTTAGCGCCTTAGAGGCGTTCTACGATAGTGGTTCACCCTAGATGTTCTGAGGCTCCTCACTTGAGGAGCTCCATACCTCACCCGAAAACTGACTTCAGCAAAACTCAAAATGCATCGCGGCGAACAATCCCATTGCTCGAGTCTACAAAACGTTTGTTTTCGAGATCAAGATTGGCATTCCGACGATTTCGGGTCAAGGAACCCCATCTTTCAGACAAACAAATAGCGGAGATGTGCTACCTCTATCGTAGAACGGGTCCTTAGCGGTTTTTACCTTCGGTAAAAAATGCTTGGATATAATTTGTACCAGGTATTGCGCTTGGGAAGAGGAAATGATAGGGCTGTGACCTGGCTTGATAGTTGACGTTTAAGCACATTTAGTAGGATGGCGAAGTTGGCAAGCGTATCAACGTAGGCCATGCGTGAAAACAAACCACACGCGGAGACACAAACTCACCGATCGGATTGCAAAGGCAAGCAGCGCCCGACGACCTGCCGCACTCAGCTAAGCCAGTTAGTTTGGCCTTTTGCTTTATCGTCCACCAATCATTTAGCCGTGACGTCCGGCCATCCAAGTCGCAGTCCAATTTACTGTAGTTCCTCCTTCTCGCGCGCAATGGACGTTTTATGGACAGGACCCCTTAACCAACTTACCAAGGCAAGGTTACCATCACAAACAACATCATCAGTCTCGAAGCCCTTTCACGATCCCTCCCTGACTCGTGCGACGCGCTCAGGTCCCCCGCCGTCGGAGTTCTGGCCGCGATATTACGGGGGGCCATAGTTAGTGGGACGTGTGACAAACATAAAAACCTATATTTTTATCCATTTCTAACAACAATATTTGGTCCTATTAACTATGCCCCCCCCACGTGATAGGAACGTTTGAGGCAATTTTGGTGGCGTCCGGAACCCGGGAGGAAGGGCGGGAGGTGGCGACATTGCGCACGATCGCCGGCACGATGGAGCACACCACTACCGCCTCTCACCCGTCGGTCGGCAACGTGGGCGCTTAGCACAACTCAGCGAGACAATAAGCGACTTCGAAACTGACGGCGTTGCTGTTCGTGATGGTGACCCAAGCTTCAAAGGTTTCTCTGTGGACGGGGAGGAAGCCAACACGGCAAAGGATGGTGGCGCGAAAGCGGCCTTGAAGCAGTGAGAATGTACGTGCATGTTTAGTACGAGAGTAGTTGTCTATTAGTACGTACTACTACGGTACATGACACCTAATAAGAAAGAGGGATCTAAGCTCAGCCTGGGTTTCCTATGTTTTTATTTTTTTTATTGTAAGCCTTTTTCTTGTTGATCCTGTTTCTTATATTCGCCGGAATGAAATGGAGCAAATTTCTTCTTTTGGTTTTGAAAAGATGCTCACTGATATTAATGCCGCTGTTGACCGTACGCCCGTCACTGGTCACTTATGCGGACGTTCGGCGTCCGAACTCTTCCGCGTAACCTCTTGCTGGTGGCCCCTGGCCCCGAGGAAACGTGCTCAGCAAATGAGTATGAACGTATTCCCGCTTTTTTACGCCCCTTCCTCTTGAGTGGGTGCTGAGTCCCGGCAATACCGTCAGAAACCTCTTCCCCGCCTTCACCCTCTACCTCGCTAGCACTGCTATCGCAAAAGATGCCCTCTCCGAGATCACTTTCGTTGTCACCATCTACTCCGCTCCTACCCGAATCCTTCCTCCCTTCCTCGTCATCGTTCCTCTCGCCCTCTTTGTCGGCGCCTTCCCCATCCCCACGACTGTCACTACCACTGCTGATATCCCCTTCCAAACCGCTTCCTTAGATGTCACCGTCCCCTTCTCCCCCCCCCCTCTCTCCTTTCTCCTCCCCTCGTCGTCATTCTCCCCCCTCCCCGTCGTCCTGCTTGCCACAACCAGTGCCACCGTCGCCGTCGATGTCCCCCCTGCCCGCTCCCTGCGGTGCCGCCAATAATAGCCCAC
Source organism: Nereocystis luetkeana (assembly GCA_031213475.1). Taxonomy (NCBI): domain Eukaryota; class Phaeophyceae; order Laminariales; family Laminariaceae; genus Nereocystis; species Nereocystis luetkeana. Next base: position 2,078,845 of record JARUPZ010000022.1, read on the forward strand.
TTTGAAGCATTCTTGAAAGCGCATTATTAGACTCCTCTAGTAAGTAGCACCCAAGCACCCTTCTGCCGCGGCCTCGTCCCAAGGGGAAGCTTCATACTGAGCGTAGCACCGGTTCGCTCGAGTATCACCCTGTAGTCGTAGTTCTGGTGCGTCCATGCCTGTGCCCGTCGCGTGCTGAGGCCCTTCACTCATCCTAACCCGCGGCGCAGCATGATGTGCCGCTTGACGAGTGATGAATCAAGGCCCGGAGGAGCTGAGAGGGACAGGGCATAACCCGGTGGGCATTCCAGGCGCAGTGTTGTTTTCGCCAGTGCCTAGGTCATTATCGTCGTCAAGCAAAGCTCAGTCGTGCGGTCGACGAACTCGTACGGTGTCAGCGCCCTCCGCAACCTCCTCGTCGTTCTCGCCACGCGGGAAGATGAAACGGCACATTTGGAAACATGAAACGGCAAAAAAACAAAAAAAATGCGATAAAACAAATCTTCTACGAGTACAACACATACAAGTACACTGCTGTACGGGGTTAAAATAGAAAATTGAATTACCCCTGAAAAGATAAAAAAAAATACTCGCGCGACCACCAGGAGTAGGCAGCAGGGTAACCCGAATGCATCCGGGCTTCGCCCATGGGGGGCAACAGGCCTTTTTTTGTTTTTTGAGGCGGAGGCCCAGCCTCACGTCTCTCGTACTTTTGGGAAAACCTCAGCCTGCCTTTTCGTCCTGTTTCTTATTATTAGGTGTTCTGTACTGCGTCACACTGTAATTCATACTTTTATTGTTGCTATTGTAAACTAGGCATCATTATTATTGTGTTTGCCGTTCGACAACGTGCAGCATGAGCTTCAATGTTGATGTCCCAAACGCACTCCCCGCAAGAATCTGTATCGGGAATATCGCAAATGTATTTTTGCTCATGATTACCATTCATTGTTGTCACTGGTGCGAGCGGTTGTATTTTTTTACGGCGTATTTTCTTTTAGGGGCCCGTTTTGAGCTATTTGGGGCACCCGCCGCCACCGCAGCGGTATTCAACAATATGGCAAGGCTTTTCCGAAGACCAGAATGGGGTTTTAGCGTCCCCGGTAATTACCATCCACTAACACGCATAAATAAGTTGATGAAACCTATGAATAGCTTGCTGCGCGAGTTCCTACAGTAGTGACAGCTATACCATGTCTTTACATGGATATATAAGGTTTTTGTCTGGGCCGTCCCGCGACCTTTGGCACGAGCTTCGAACTTGAGCACTCAGAAACACCGGTAGTACTACTAGAAAGAAGAAGAAGAAGAAATAGAAGAAGAAGAAGAAGAAGAAGAAGAAGAAGAAGAAGAAGAAGAAGAAGAAGAAGAAGAAGAAGAAGAAGAAGAAGAAGAAGAAGAAGAAGAAGAAGAAGAAGAAGAAGAAGAAGAAGAAGAAGAAGAAGAAGAAGAAGAAGAAGAAGAAGAAGAAGAAGAAAAAGAAGAAGAAGAAGAAGGAGAAGAAGAAGAAGAAGAAGAAGAAGAAGAAGAAGAAGAAAAAGAAAAAAAGAAGAAGAAGAAGAAGAGTGTGATCTTGTGTTACAGTAATACAGTAGCATTCACTGACGATAGGAACAGGGGGTACTCCGTATATACAACAGGCGGGTACCGCCTTGATGCGTTGGCTGACTCAACGGGTGTGCCACCGACCATTATCAGTTGGCTAGGTAAGTTCCATGATTGACTAGGGTGTGGGTTGTCTGACTACAGCTCGCCGAGTAGTCACTCCTTGGCTAGATGGGTTTCATGCTTACTACGGGGGACCCTACAAAATAGGACCTACGGAACACAAAAATATATTTTTAGCTATCTTTACTGTAGTAGTATTATGTCTCTCTACCGTGGATCATTTAATGTAAGTATTGGATTGGATGAGGCCTCCTGCGCCAGGCAGGAGGTCCCGTCCGGTATTTCCGCCCGCGCTGAGTAACGTGGCGAATGACAAAACTCTGCGCGGGGTTAGTACCTGTAAATGATCTGGGTATACAAGCCAAAGAATACTAATCCTACTGCCGGGTGGGTGGGGTGGTCTCAAGAAATGGCGCGATCAACTCTACTCCCGAGGTTTCGGGAGCGAAAGGAAGAAGTGACCTCGATTCGATACAAATTCCGAGACATTTCGATATAATCAATGGTTCCATTATTTGTGCCAAATATGAATCCATGGATTGGATCGCCATTTTACTGTGGTATTATGTCTCTCTATCGTGGATCATTTAATGTAAGTATTGGATAGGATGAGGCCTCCTGCGCCGGCCTGTGGTCCCGCCCATACTTCTTTACGCCTCCTTTCAGATTGCCTTTGTAGTTGACCGCCGGTCCGGGGCAGAATAGTCTCACCCAAACTTCTATCACCTGAACTCAGTCCTTACCCGCACACGCCGCAAAGTCCTCTCTGAACTCCGGCGACAACGGTAGCTCGCTAGCGTTCGCGTAGCTCTGGCCACGTTTCTTCTTGCTACGCCGCACTTGTCCACTCGAGGTAGCCCCGATGTAGTACTTTGCAACTGACTCTGTCTTCCAGCCACCAATTTTCATGATCTCGTCCACAGCCGTCCCGGCCAGGGATTTGCTGGGTGTGGGTTGTCTGACTATATATAGCTCGCCGAGTAGTCACTCCTTGGCTAGATGGGTTCCATGATTATTACGGGGGACCATATAAAATAGGACCTACGGAACACGAAAATATATATTTAGCTATTTTTACTAACATATAAATGTTTGGTCCTATGTACGATGGTACCCCCGAGTTAGGAGGGCTGTGAGTTGGCTGACTACACGTCACCGCCTAGTATTTAGTTGGCTCGGCAGTTTCCGTGATTTGTAGGGCTATGAGTTGGCTGACTATTACTAGTCGCCGACTAGTTCTTAGTCCGGATTAACCCATGAAATTGAATGTGCTGGCTATACTGTAAAATGAAGGTATGTGCGTGCGCGACGGCTGTGACCATGGGAGCGGCTTTAACCCTCATGGAAGCTGTGATGGTGAGAACCGTGGCGACCCGGCTCGCAAAGCTTTCATCGAGCGTGGAACGGAAAGACGATAGGCCAGTAAGTGTTTTGTCTGGGGGTTTCACGGCTCTTTGATAGTTGGAATGCAAGTAGGCTGTACTGTAGTAGAATCTGTTTTGATGAAGCCGAAAGCCGAGCCACTAAATGCGCCACGATCAGTTACAAGCAGGCGCAGAACTAAAACCCACGAATTTCTCCCCATGTAACTTGTAATCTGACAGGTTGGCTTACATCGTGATCAACCAATATTATCTAGCCGCCGAGTCCGGCCAGCTCGCAGCCCTATCGGTTTCCCTTCCTGTGTACAACGCCAACTTAGACAGCCATGCCATCACCACGACTCCCATTCGCACAGCTTCCTTGTAGGTTAAAGCCGCTGTCCCGAAATGATGACGAGGGAGCCATGTTCTGAGGCTTACATTGGGTGGGTGATTGGTTAACCTTTTACCTCTAGCCCAACGGACTACTAATAAGACCCTCACAAATAAATGTCGACAACGGCAGAACATGGGTCGTTGGCCGTGAGTTCGAATCGCTCGTCCACCACGAAATCGCTATTTAACCCTTTTAGGACCGCAGTCCCGCTTCGGGGACAAACTACTTAGAATTTGAGTGGTTTGTCCCCAAAATGGGACTGCGGTTCTAAAGGGGTTAAAAGAGATGGGAGTTTCCTCATGTCATGTCAAGAGTCTGAAACATGCCTCTGGATCCCCAGAAATTGAGACCGCGTTTGGTGGCGCGTCGACCCGTAAAATCCGGTCCGTTCCAGGGGGGGAGAGTGTTCTGAGGCTTAGATTGGGTAGGTGATTGATGAACCTTTTACCTTCAGCCCAACGAACTAAGACTTCTCAGCCACCGCCGGGAGACTATATTTTTCCTTGCTCGGTAAAATCGATTCGGTCGGCGCTGTCACTTCTTTTTTTTTATATTTTACACGTCATCGCATACAACCGTCGACCACCCCCTTCGTAAAGCAGCAGCAAGCAGTAGTAGCTTCAGCGTCTGGAACGTACCGCATATCATTGTAGGGAACGAGCGACTGTCGGTCGCAGATGTATGTGGCGATGGTAGGATTTCCACGTCGCTACGAGTAGATGGTACTGGTGGTGGTCACAGGGCGCCACGGGTTGGTTGGGGGTGGATCGAGCGCGCAACCGTGCAGGAAGCAAAGTTACGTACCTGATATTGCTGTATGTAGCTCCGTATGTATCATACGACAAATAATGATGAGGTGAGAAAAAAAACGTGTTGTATATATCGCTACAACCATATTGGAGCCGACCGAAAATCGATGCGACTGGGACGCGGCAAAAAGCCAACCAGACGAAAGTGCTCCGACTATTAATAGCTTCAAAAGCGATGTCCCCTGTTTGTGTATATATAACGGGCGAAGAACGCAAGCGAGCGATATCGCCGAGCGTATCGATGCAGAGGCCGTGTACACTTACTTGTTCGTACGAATACTCTTTGTATGTATTATCTATAGTACGAACCAAACAAGATCGATCGGCGCACGCAAGCAAACTGAAAGGGAGCCGCGTGACTGTTTTCTGCCCTGCCCTGCTCAATCATCTCCGGGGCAAGCGCTCACTCTTAGAAAGAAACTACCGCGGACGAGCTTGTAGTTATCGCGTCTGGAGGAGGAGTATAGCTCGCTGACGCGCCGAACAGCGCCAACACAGCAGCGACGAGGGTGGGGGTGTCGGGGTACTTGTACGTAGGTTTTAGCCGTATCAGAAGAGTGTACGGCCCCGAGAGAGAGAATTTCGGCAAAAAAGGAGGAAACCTTCAAGGAGAAACGCACGAAATAATGATACCTGGTACCTGGTTGTATGTCGACGAAGTTTCACAAGTAAGTGTCATCAGTAGCAGCGTCTATTTATAATTCTCACTCGCTGTGTGCTGATGATACCGGTACTTCGTATGATATTTGCCAAAAGCAAGAGCGAGGAAAGCGGAAGCACACCGACCGGAGCAGGCATACACCACTTCTTCGCGCTGGCTCACCTTCCCGCTCTTTCTTCTTGTTGGTGCTGCTCATCTTGCTGTCGGTGCTGTCCTTGCTGTGTCGCACTCGGTTCTTCTTGGTGCTGTACAAGTAGACGGACGTCACCAGTCAGCGTACAAGCAAGACAGGTGGAGACCGCGAAAGAGACGGTTTTCTTGTGCTGCGGATGGCGTATCGGTACCAGTTGTAGCAGGTCTTCTTCCCGGGGATAGTGGTGGTAGTGGCGCTTGGTCTACTGGTGGGTGTACCGTGCAGTGGCAGGAGTAGTATGCCGTGCGCCTCGCGGGGGTGGTCGGTATAAATAAGCGTACGGAGTGGGCTATCTCCTTTTTATAAGGAAACGTCAGGAGGAGAAGAAAAAACCAACAGGTAGGACCGAAACAAGCATTGAGAGCAGGGGTGGAAGGAGCGAGGCACTTCGGCATCAACAGCGGTACTTTTTGTCACCTTGGTCTCGGTTTTATCGATAGTCTTATCGGATGCTCGTCAACAAAACGCTTCTCAGCGTCTCTGGAGTGATACAATATGTTATTAATAATATAAACTCTTATCGACGCGCAGCATGCTGAACAGATACGTACGAGTATGAAAACGAAAAAAGTAAAACATAGACGGGGCTCGTACTCGTACTCTGCTCGTACTCGAACGAAGCAGGAGATTTTCAAACGGCACCGAAACCGTCAAATCAATGAAACGTAACATTTCTTCTTTTTTTTGTATCGTATCGTCACTTTTTCATACTCACAGGATCCACGTACTTTTTTACGTGCCGGACAGATCGCGATCTATCTATCATCTACCTGCTGATCATCATGTAGATCCTAGCCGGCCGTTATGATATGCTGCAGGATATGTACACGTATTAATAGTACAACTCCAAACCGCGAAAAATGTGCGCTACTCGTAGCCATCAATAATATTAATAAGTACCAGGTATGCCATGTAGATTATGAGGCTTCCACCGGAGGGGACATAACGAGCTAGATCATGCGCAGACCAGGTATTTATTGATTACCTGGCAGGAAATATCTAGAAAATGATTTAGGGACCGACGATCTATCCAAAATGTGTAGTGTACCTATCCCAGCCTACTCGTATGACACACCTACCTGGTATGGTACAGCAGTATAAATAGGTTAGGTCTACCAGCTACCAGATGTATTGATTGCCAGTGTGGCTCCCTGGAAGAGAAGCATCCGCGGCCACAGGTGCCTTCTTCCCATTGCGCCCCCCAGCGCGTGGCTGGCTTCATTCTCATCGTGCAGAGCGCCCAATCAATATCCTTGCTGCTTGTCGATCTGCATCGAGTTTCGCCGACTCGCACTTTTTCTTCGCACTCTGTGAGATGGATATATATATCGAACGAGTACTAGTTAGTGCCATACATCGAGATCGGTGGGATATACTGTACAGATCGATACGAAAACAAAAACATTGAAACCTTTTTTTTCTTGTATTTATTTGTGTACCCTCATACGTACGTACCACAGTAGTAGCGATTTAATGCTTTATGTTTTGTGGTTTCTCCTATTTTAGCGATTTTAACACACAACACACGCTGCATATTATCTAGCGGCAAACAAACGTAACAAAACACACACAGACAAAATACAACCTCGATATTGGCCCACCTGGTAGACGCTAAAACACGTACAACAACAGCAGGTAGGTGTAGTTTTGCTTATCTCCCCCGCCAGTCAAATGTCGAGGGCGATACGCGACGACAACACTACATACAGTAGTAACATAATACAACGACCACAATACGTTGAGGTAGGGCTGTGAGTCGGCACGGTTTAAAGCCAGCAACAAGGTATTTGCCGCAGTGATTCAGTTAGTGTTTTGCGGTGACGACAATCCCACCAACTGGGTTTCAGTACTTGTAGGAAGGGATGTTGAACGCGGGATACATTTGCTCATCATGGGTGGGTCGCCCTCGGTTTTGTTGTGGAGGGCTGCATCCATTCTCTTTCCTGACTTGAGGTTGGCAAGTCAACTGGCCATCAGTTCGCCAGCCGAATTGTTGCGCACTAAGACTAAAATCAGTTGGTGGCCACGACACGTACTCATTCCCTGGTAGTTATTACGGAGTACATAGTAGTAGGCGTGAAATCCTTCCGACTCAAAGCTCCACGTACTGATTCGGTCCATTTTGTTGAAACAAGCAGTGGGTGTCTTGATTGGTGAAACGTCCGCGGAACGTTCCCCGGAACTCTCTACTTACGTATAGATGTTGCACGAGCGCCCCCGTTGAACGCCATTCCACCCTCTGCCATCGGGGCATCAAGACTAGGCCGGACCTTACACCATAGATGTCCTTCTCAGCGATAAAACCACCGCCCTACCCTCATCCTACCTAACCGACCCACCCCTTGCCAAAGGTGCTAGCAATGGTATACGAGGGGGAGGGGGGCCGCTTGTTGTTCCCTCCCCTACACTCGAAAGCCCGCAAAACAATGTTTGTTTGCGCAAAACCAATCCTTGCACGGTTCACACGCTTCATGAAAACGCGTACTTCCATCCCCAAGTTTGTTTCTGCCAACAATACTTTGCGCACAACAGTGTTTGTTTGCGCAAACCCCATCTTCGAAAATATCTTCCTGCAAAATCCCTCCAAGGTATTTGCCCGTTTTCAGCGAAACAATCTACCCCGAGAAACCTGCCTCACTCAGCCCCCCCCCCGCCCCCGTCTCCTTCGGAGTGGACCAATTTTATTTCGGCACGAAATAAAAAACAATACTCTCGCACCCCTGACAAACTACACTGCTATCTTCGGCGGGGGGGTTCGTGCTATTGTAACGCTACTGCTGCTGCTGCTGCTGTTGCTGCTGCAGTGCTCCATCTATGAGATGGCTCGACCTGACCCTGCCGGCGCAAGAACCACCGCGATCTGTGGGGCTAAACAAGCGCCTATTCCTCCGAGCCAAGAGGGGCCACGACCAAGCGTCTCGTCAGCCCAATCGTTGGGGATGCAAAAGCAGGCGGAATTTCCCCCAAAATTTAAAATGTCGGGGGTCGAAACGATGTATACCCCCCAACCGGTTGGTAAGTAACACATACTTAAGTAAGTAAGTAAGTGTCAACTCCTTTGTTTTTTGTTGGGGGTCAAAAAAAGAAGCTTCGACCCCCTAGAAGTTAGGAGTCGAAACAAGCCTGTGTTCCCCGATATTTGGCGGTCGAAACAGGCGGTTTTCATCCATATTTTGGAGGCGTTCTCCGATAGGGGTTCACCCTGATGTTTCTGAGGGTCCACACTCAAGGAGCTCCATACCTCGCCCGAAGACTGACTTCTTCAGCAAAAATCAAACTGCAGTAACTAGTTCCGATGAATAAATCACGTGTCCCACGTATGTATACAAAAATGTCATTTTTTCGAAATAATGTTGGCCTTCCGACGATTTTGGGTTAACCCCTTATTAGAACCGCAGTCCCGTTTTGGGGACAAACTACTTAAAGTTTGAGTGGTTTGTCCTCGAATCGAGACTGCGGTTCTAAAAGGGTTAAGGAACCCCGTCATTCAGAAACAAAATACCGGAAAGCTGCTACCTCTATCATCATCGTGGAACGCGTCTTTGGGCAGTCCAAACGCCCTCCTATCTCCGATTGTTTGGGATCGAAACAAGCGTTTAACCCCTCTGATCGAAAATAGGACGGGGCCATTATTCTCTCAGGTAGGTAGGTGTCGATGAACCGCCTCGGACGTTTCGGGAATCAAAACACGCTTCCCTCGCCCCCAATTTTGGGGGGTCGAAACAAGCGTCTACCTCCCGATTTGTGAGGTAAACAACGAGCTTTCGTCATCGAATTTATGGGGGGGTCAAAACACACGTGTATCCCCCAAACCTCATTGAGGGTAGGAACGACCGTCTGTCCCCTCCGGTCAAAAACACAGCCCAGGGCTTTCCTTCTCAGACGTCGAAGAAGGGCGGTGGTGGCGCCATGAGTTTGACACCTGACCTGCTCCCACTCCCAGTCCAACCGCGTCATTAGATTCTAGAGAGAAAATTTGAAGAAAAGTTCAAATTTTCAAAAAAAGGCGTATCAGAGCTCGGGGGCGGGGGGGGGGGGGGGGTATGGAAGTTGTGTCATCCCATAATAACGTCTTTCGAGTACGGGTGCTGATATGTTACACAGAAGAAACTGCTCGTATGCGGGAGACATATATAGCTCTCGAACCTAGCTTGTAGGATTCGCTGCTGCTCGGTAAAATCGTATGAAGGTAGCTCTACAAGAACAGCACACACACGCGTTTGGCTCTACAGCCCACTCGTGCTGCCGTAATCGTGTGATGATGGTGGGGACGATGATAAGGGTGATGATCAGTGTCATGATGATCGTTAGTATCACAATGATTAGTAGCGCGCTGATGATTCTGATTGTAATCACGGCAACATCCCCCCCAAATGGTCCACTTTCCGGAAATCAAGCTAGTGGTCGAATCTCAACTCGTGCTGCTGTGATCGAGTGGTGATGAGGACGGTGACGTTCTCGCACCTCTACTAATTTCCTTCGACCTTAACCCGAGGAAAGAAAGCGCACGTGTGATTTTAGTGATAGAGCGGCACACACCCTCTGGGCTAAACGTCGGAGCCATTTTTCTCCACAACAGGTCTATGAAGGGGGGCGCACGTAACGAAAACGGCGACGCTGGTAAGGATTCGTCAAGCGTGTTTCCATAGACGCATCGCTCGGCGTTCACAAATTAATGAATGTCGAGGAAACAATGTATTGTGTCGGTAACATTCGCCCGACGGGGTGTATTACCTTGCGTGTTCAGTACGGGTTTGATCGAAAATATAAGGTACATTTCAATTGCAGAATATGTACAAAAGTACCACATATTTCCAATGAGAATGATACTACGGTCCGTGGCTACTATGGTGTAAAGGTCACATCTGGGTCCTCTTGTTGCCGCCACTCAAAAGAGCCACACGACCCAGTGACCAACCTAAATCATGCGCTGCCTATTTTCCCCTTTATGTACTGCACCGTACAGGAATGTTCTGAACCTGTCTCATCTCGCACTCGAGTTCCAAGTCATTAGTCTCCAAAACGGAGCAAACGGAGCGCGTTCGGTTAAGCTTCTCTAATGTGCTTGGGTTGCGCGATACCCACCGCCATGCGATATAGTTGTCACGTTGCTTGCGCCAATAAAACAATCCCAAGTCCTGTTGAGGGTGAGACTTACAGCACTGCTCGCCGGAGTGGCCTACGCGTGGTACATACAATGCCGGCACCATACACCCCCCCCCCCCTACCGTGTCCACAGTCCAAATACCGTCAAGCTGCACGGCGGAAACAGCCGCGCCTTGGGGAGAAACATGCCAGAGATGCTGGCGAGAGCGAAAAGGCCGAGACTTTGACGCCGTAGATCTTGGCTCGCTCTATTGGGCCCGCCGAAGACCTGCAAAAACACAAATTCCAAAATGATTGAAGGAAGCAGGATGCAACAACGTCTTCGCCGGATGCATTTATTTGTTTGAATTCTACGACAACCTTTTTGTGTTTTTTGCCACACTGTCCAGAAAGGTGAGGACCGTTATTGGGCACTTTTTCTTTTCTCTTTACCATCACTTTCACTCCCCAGCTTAATCCCTTTAGGACCGCAGTCCCGTTTTAGGGGCAAACCAGTCAAACTTCAAGTAGTTTGTCCCCCAAACGGGACTGTGGTTCTAAAGGGGTTAACTCGTAGGAGGTTTTACCCACTGTGGTCTTCTTCTTTGGCAAGTCGTGGTCACAGGTGTCGCCCCTGCTCCCCACCGGTACGTTGCTTGCGTTTTTTGTCGCGCATAGTGCAGCATCCCCACAGCTCATCGATTTTCATCGAAGGTTGCTAACTCATGCTTTCGCACTTTCCGCTATTTATTAATAGTCAATTTTACTGCAAGAAAAACTAATTACGAGTAGTATGCACTCGGTGAGACTTGAAGCCATGAAACTGATTTTGGTAGGCACGCGGACCAGCTACTAAGCCAACGGAGACGACGGCACTGCATTCTTAGATAACACGTACCTCCTATCGTCTTGCCCGACATTTTGAGTGTAAACACCTTAAAAAAACGTTTATTTCGCACCGCGGTGCGATCGGATATCCGGCACCGGGCTGTCCCAGAGCGGGATGGTCGCCAACCAATACCGAGCAAGGTGTTTTCGGAAGGATGCTGGTCGAGAGCCTTCCGAAAACATACAGTTGTAGGACTGTATCACTCTTACCGTGTTCTAGACAACGGTAAGGAAGGGTGATACAGCCGTCACAACCCTGTGCGATTTCTACGCTCGTTTCGGTAGTGCCCGGAGCCGTTTCTGATTATATGTTTATAACACATACTACAAAAGAAATCCCCCCGGTGTCTACAGGTGCACACTCACTCCCAAAAATCGACAAACAAACGTGAACTGCTGTGTTGCTGTTTTTAAAAAAGCGCAAGCGTATGTCTCCACTTACTTCTGTGTCGGTTACTTTCAGATGAACACCCCCCGCTATATATAGGCAACTGTTCAAGGGAAAACGGAGCGTGCCTAGATCCACCTGTCCTCTGCGCCCTTACTTACTTGTGAAAGGCCTCATTAATCCCTACATACATACAAAGGGCTTGTAGCGGTAACGAAATTGTTGTTATTGCCACTATTCTTGCACGTTTCATAGGTAAAATCGGAGCTTGCTTTTATGACCGCCGGACTTATATAGACTTCGACCAAGCCTTGGCCCGTGTAAGACTGCAGTCCCGTCTAGGGGACAAAGCACTCAAATTACAAGTAGTTTGCCCCTAAAAACGGGACTGCAGCCCTAAACAGGGCTAAGACGGGTGCTGCGGCAAGTGGGTGTGGCCCCCCAACCATTGTGAAGCTCTTCCCCCGACGTGGCCTAATGTACTCGCACGGTACACAGGTGGCCGAGACCTCCCCCTCATCCCGCCCCTCCCCGTCCATCATGTATGTATGTGGGCATGTATGTAGGCATAAATAGAATCCTTCTTCTGGAGACATTTATTTGAACGACTATGTAGCAAACCCCACAAGGCTTGCCGACTGCCATACATAAAAGATATGGGTACTACTACGGGTAATAATGGTTTTCTACTTTGTTCAGCGTCTCCACAGACAAGGAAAAGTTTTACGCGTTACTTAGTTGTGCAAGGAAGGGGGGGTTGGGTCGAGACCACCTTTCTTTTTAAGGGTACTCGAAGCGTTCGGTTTTTTGTCTGAGGTTCCTCGAGTAACAGCAATTAAAACAAAACAAAAACAAAACAAAACAAAAAACTCGATGGCAGAGCAGCCAGGTTGAAAGAGTGGTGACGGTCAGGTGCCTTGCTTTCAAGCGCGCACCACACAACAGCCCCTCGGAGTCTTTCGCGGCCCCCGCTGCTGCTGACCGCTGCGCGCAGCAGACAACGAGCGGCAGCCGGTGCACGCAGCAGACAACAAGCGGCAGCCGGTTGCTCATCTGAGTGAGTGTAGAAAGCCGGCCTCGCAGCCTGGCCCCGTTGTTGCTTTCTTCCCTGACTGAGCTCGCGCACCTGAAAGTAGAAAGCTGGTCTCGCAGCCTGGCTCCGTCGTTGTTCGCTTGGGCTCGGTGGCGGTTCAACATTGTTCAACCTGAAAACTAGACGACTTTGAACAAAACATACCTGGTATAGAACTTAAGGCACAATTCTGGCCTGACTCCTTTGGAGCCCCTCGATGGCGACCACAACAAGTACCCCTTTCGTGGTGGTGTTATGAAACGCCTACGACCAGAGCCAGCGCCCAGCAGCAGTATAGCACGCGGACAGGATCATGTTGCGCCCCGTGGCCGGCGGCTGACTCTCTTGTCTCTGCCCTGTGTTACTCGGACACCAACTAACTTGTGGCATCTGCCATCTCCCAGTCACAGCGGTGGCCGTTGTTGTGGTCGTCTCTTTTCGTTGCCACAAGTCTTCTTCCCTCTCAAGTACCCAAGAAGAGCGTTAATTAACCCTTTTGGGCGACTAAAGTCCCGTTTTGGGGACAAAAAAAAAACTCTAATGAATTCCTTCCAAGTAGTTTGTTCGGGAGTTTTTCTTGACTCAACCTCGCTAAAAAAATGGATTTGGACAAAAAGGTTAGCTTAGCCCATAATTTATTCCTGTTTAAGGGATATGTCCCGGCTCAACCCTGTTAGTACTGCAGTCCCGCTCTCGGGAATAACAACTCAAATTATTGCTGCCGTCAATGTTTGGGGACAGACCGCTTGAATCATGAGTGAGTAGGTTACGACCCCGTTTCCCTCTGGGTCTCTGTACCCATAATTTCGTACGTAGAGGTTCCGTATCGATAAATAACAGACAAATCGGCCGTGATTGAGGATTTCGTCGAAAGTCATATTCGCAAGCTGTGCGCTACTCTGCCGTCATATATATGGGCTATGTATGCCCTCGTGCAGAATACGTATCACTTTTAATCTGGCCTCAAACTATTTGTGCGTGACAAGTTCGTAACGGATAATAGAGTAGTTGAAACGGGGCGGGAGTAGTATAGTAAACGTTTCGACATGACGTTAGTAGTGTCAATAAATTCAACTGCTTGTTTTAGAGGCGATGTAGGTCTTTTTTGGGCGGAAAACAAAGAGTTTAACGACTTGTGGGTTCAGATTGATACCACCCACATATTAACCCTCGTCAATACGTGCTTTGTGCGGCCGCCATAGGTGCAGCAGCCGCACATGCTTCGGTTCATCACAGAAGAAATACAGATAGTGCAAACAGCAATAGCACACGCTAATAAGGCTGAAATATACGTTTACATATTTGGGGTCAGCGCACCGCCCTTTTTATCGTATTAAATTCTACCCCTCGTCAACATACGTATTACCTGTGGGTGCCAAAGGCCGTTACACGCGGTATACCACAGGAAAGACAAAGATAATGCACACAGTAGCACACGCTATAACAGCTAAAACATATATTGCGTACTTGGTACCAGTACATCGGCATATCAATCACAACACCCTATCCCTCGTTAGCCTACGTGTTACCCGTGAGTGCCAGAGGCCATCACACAGGGTACACCGCCACACAAAAAGCACAGATGGTGTAAACAGCGATAGCACACTCTACAACAACATCTGAAACATCTATTGCGTACTTGGGACCAGTAAAACGGCATATCAATCACATCCTATCCCTCGCAAGCCTACGTGTTACCCGTGAGTGCCGGAGGCCGTCACATATGGTACACCACCACAAAAATAGCACAGAAAATGTAAACAGTAACGCACGCTACAACAGGTAAACATACACGGTGTTCTTGGTACTGTTAATAGCACAACCGAATATCATTCATATCCTATCCCTCGCAATCATACGTGTTGTCTGAAGGTATCATACAGCACGACAGGAAAATACAGTGGAAGACATCAAAGCGAGCCTACCCCAACAAAATGAGTCGATCAACGAATGAGTGTTTGACATACACCAAGCATCAATCTCCGTGTGTAAACGAGGTGCCAGGTATGTACTACAGTGTATGCCGCCCATTCTATACAACCTGATATACTGCTCAACGTAGACACGGTACACCGTGCAACAAATCAGCAGCAGCTAGCTGAGGGAAACTCCTGCCTCTAACCTGCTAGTAGAGCAATCCTCCTGGGGAGTTTTGTTTATCGAATACCCCGGCCAACCCAGCACACTCCATGTACCAAGCTTTGGTTGTCGCTTGATGCTGTACATAGGGTTCCACTATCTCCATATATATCCTTATTCGGGGATTGATTGAAAATGTTAGACTATCTCGACGAAACAACCTATCGCATGGCACACCTGTATTGTACGAGTATCTAACCCGTTCGCATCGCAGTCGTTTATTCACGCAACACCGCCAACCAATCACACGACACGGTACGGCACACGTGTACCACACTACCCGCGGATCGCACCACTTCCCGACAGGTGGCCGGCTCGCGGGTCGACCCGTACCGTGGGTCGACTGGCCGGGACGAACGCCGCCCCCGGGGAAACCCGCGCTACCCGACGGAAAACGGCCACATCTCGCGTGGACTTGGTGAACGACAGCAACCTCGGGGATTTTTCGGAAAGCCTCGAGGTGGAGGCGCTGGTTGTCGAAGCTCCTGAGGGGGGCGTGGTTGACGCCGCGCTGCTTGCGGAGGCGGAGGAGGGGGGGGGTGGGGGGAGCCTCGCGCCGGCCTGGACCCGCACCTTGTGGATCAGGGCCCTCTCCAGCCGTTCCATGGCCGGGACGGTTTGTACCTTCTTCTGTGTGATGTCGTCGCTGTTTGGCTGGGTAAGAGGGTGGGCGGGGGGGGAAGGGAGGGAGGGAGGGAGGGAGGGAGGGAGGGAGGGAGGGAGGGAGGGAGGGAGGGAGGGAGGGAGGGAGGGAGGGAGGGAGGGAGGGAGGGAGGGAGGGAGGGAGAGAGGGAGGGAGGGAGGAGGGAGGGAGGGAGGGAGGGAGGGAGGGAGGAGGGAGGGAGGGAGGGAGGGAGGGAGGGAGGGAGGGAGGGAGGGAGGGAGGGAGGGAGGGAGGGAGGGAGGGAGGGAGGGAGGGAGGGAGGGAGGGAGGGAGGGAGGGAGGGAGGGAGGGAGGGAGGGAGGGAGGGAGGGAGGGAGGGAGGGAGGGAGGGAGGGAGGGAGGGAGGGAGGGAGGGAGGGAGGGAGGGAGGGAGGGAGGGAGGGAGGGAGGGAGGGAGGGAGGGAGGGAGGGAGGGAGGGAGGGAGGGAGGGAGGGAGGGAGGGAGGGAGGGAGGGAGGGAGGGAGGGAGGGAGGGAGGGAGGGAGGGAGGGAGGGAGGGAGGGAGGGAGGGAGGGAGGGAGGGAGGGAGGGAGGGAGGGAGGGAGGGAGGGAGGGAGGGAGGGAGGGAGGGAGGGAGGGAGGGAGGGAGGGAGGGAGGGAGGGAGGGAGGGAGGGAGGGAGGGAGGGAGGGAGGGAGGGAGGGAGGGAGAGAGGAGGGAGGGAGGGAGGGAGGGAGGGAGGGAGGGAGGGAGGGAGGAGGGAGGAGAGGGAGGGAGGGAGGGAGGGAGGGAGGGAGGGAGGGAGGAGGGAGGGAGGAGGGAGGGAGGGAGGGAGGGAGGGAGGGAGGGAGGGGAGGGAGGGAGGAGGGAGGAGGGAGGGAGGGAGGGAGGGAGGGAGGGAGGGAGGGAGGGAGGGAGGGAGGGAGGGAGGGAGGGAGGGAGGGAGGGAGGGAGGGAGGGAGGGAGGGAGGGAGGGAGGGAGGGAGGGAGGGAGGGAGGGAGGGAGGGAGGGAGGGAGGGAGGGAGGGAGGGAGGGAGGGAGGGAGGGAGGGAGGGAGGGAGGGAGGGAGGGAGGGAGGGAGGGAGGGAGGGAGGGAGGGAGGGAGGGAGGGAGGGAGGGAGGGAGGGAGGGAGGGAGGAGGGAGGGAGGGAGGGGGAGGGAGGGAGGGAGGGAGGGAGGGAGGGGGGAGGGAGGAGGGAGGGAGGGAGGGAGGGAGGGAGGGAGGGAGGTGAGGGAGGGAGGGTGGGAGGGAGGGAGGGAGGGAGGGAGGGAGGGAGGGAGGGAGGGAGGGAGGGAGGGAGGGTGGGAGGGAGGGAGGGAGGGAGGGAGGGTGGGAGGGAGGGAGGGAGGGGAGGGAGGGAGGGAGGGTGGGAGGAGGGAGGGAGGAGAGGGAGGGTGGGAGGAAGGGAGGGAGGGAGGGAGGGTGGGAGGGAGGGAGGGAGGGAGGGAGGGGAGGGAGGGGGAGGGTGGGAGGGTGGGTGGAGAGGGAGGGAGGGAGGGAGGGAGGAGAGGGTGGGTGGGAGGGAGGGAGGGAGGGAGGGAGGGAGGGAGGGTGGGAGGGAGGGGAGGGTGGGAGGGAGGGAGGGAGGGTGGGGAGGGAGGGAGGGAGGGAGGGAGGGAGGGAGGGAGGGAGGGAGGGAGGGTGGGTGGGAGGGAGGGGGTGGGAGGGAGGGTGGGAGGGAGGGTGGGGAGGGAGGGTGGGAGGGAGGGAGGGTGGGAGGGAGGAGGGAGGGAGGGTGGGAGGGTGGGAGGGAGGGTGGGAGGGAGGGTGGGGGGTGGGAGGGAGGGAGGGGAGGGAGGGGGAGGGAGGGAGGGAGGGAGGTGGGAGGGGTGGGAGGGAGGGTGGGAGGGTGGGAGGGAGGGAGGGAGGGTGGGAGGGTGGGAGGGAGGGGAGGGAGGGAGGGAGGGTGGGTGGGAGGGTGGGAGGGTGGGAGGGAGGGAGGGTGGGTGGGAGGGAGGGGGAGGGAGGGAGGGAGGGAGGGTGGGAGGGAGGGTGGGTGGTGGGAGGGAGGGAGGGTGGGAGGGAGGGGTGGGTGGGTGGGAGGGAGGGAGGGTGGGAGGGAGGGAGGGTGGGAGGGTGGGTGGGAGGGTGGGAGGGAGGGAGGGGTGGGTGGGAGGGTGGGAGGGTGGGAGGGTGGGAGGGTGGGAGGGAGGGAGGGAGGGAGGGAGGGTGGGAGGGGTGGGAGGGAGGGAGGGTGGGAGGGTGGGTGGGTGGGTGGTGGGAGGTGGGAGGGAGGGTGGGAGGGTGGGAGGGAGGGAGGGTGGTGGGAGGGAGGGAGGGAGGGAGGGAGGGTGGGAGGGAGGGAGGGTGGGAGGGAGGGTGGGAGGGAGGGAGGTGGAGGGTGGGAGGGAGGAGGGAGGGAGGGAGGGAGGGAGGGTGGGAGGGGGTGGGAGGGAGGGAGGGAGGGAGGGAGGGAGGGAGGGAGGGAGGGAGGGAGGGAGGGTGGGAGGGAGGTGGGGAGGGAGGGAGGGAGGGAGGGTGGGGTGGGAGGGAGGGAGGGAGGGAGGGAGGGAGGGTGGGAGGGTGGGAGGGAGGGAGGGGTGGGGTGGGAGGGTGGGAGGGAGGGAGGGTGGGAGGGAGGGAGGGAGGGAGGGAGGGAGGGAGGGAGGGAGGGAGGGAGGGAGGGAGGGAGGGAGGGAGGGAGGAGAGAGAGAGAGGGAGGGAGGGAGGAAGGGAGCGAGGAGGGAGGGAAGGAGGGAGGGAGGGAGGGAAGGAGGGAGGGAGGGATGGAGGGAGGAAAGAATAATATGGTAAGGGTTAGACAGAGAAGGGAGCGAGAACGAAAAAGGGGAGCAAGGAAGATGAGGATTGGAGCAAGAGGCCGGAGGTAGAGGGATGGGAGGAGGGAGGGTCGGGGTTAGGGTGAGAGGAAGCGTACAGCAGCGACGGCAACACCCCTCCCCCCTAGACAAAAGAAAACTCCACGCATATAGAAACAACTATTGAATCAAGCATAAATTGGCTTCAGCCATCTCGAAAAGGGTCCCTCTTTTGGCGCCGTCAAAAATAGAAAGAATCAATAAATTTCCTCGAAATATGTTTCACAGTGTATATATTACATGCTACCCATAGACGTTCATAGTCACGTGACGTCACAAAGTAGACCGATGTGGGTACTGTATACCAGCAGTCACAAAGCAGACTGATGTGCGTACTGTATACCAGTAACCAACAAAACAAATGATTGGGGTTTCGACAGTGATCTCGCAACGCAGGATTTTACAGCCGGGGCTCTCTCGTCGCCATGCACTGCTACCGCTGTAGCACGTGCATGAAGCGCAGGAGAGAACATCTATCATACAAATTCGTACGTGGAGGTTGCTGTTATGATCGTGTTTGTCACCCGGCACTGCGCAGCATGGACTTCAGCCATCGCAGGTATTGCACTCGTCACTCATAAATATCATAGACATTTCCCGGAAGAACAACACATACGGGGGAGACGCACACTAACGGGAAAATATTGCATACTTCGCGTTGTGGATTCAGTTCAACAGCAACCTTCAGCACACTCAGTAGTACATATAACATGGGCAAAGTTGATAAAGCAATGGCTTAGCCCATCACTATTTAAGACCAATTGTGTGGCTGAATACATTGTTATTTTTCCTCAGGTGACGATATCATGCCTTAGAACATACCGCGCACTCACTATCCAAGACTCTCACTATTGTTAGTACTGGTAGAGATATGGTACCACGTCAGTACGTGCAGCACCTACAGCAAATACATCACATACAGCACACAGCACGTGCACCACACACAATACATCACATAAAGCACATACGGCTCATACATCGCATACAGCACATACAGCACATACATCGAAAACAATACATGCAGCACATACGGCGCATACAATACATGCAAGACAAATAACACATACAGCACATATATCGCATACATCACATACAGCACGTGCATCACGCGCAAGACATACGGTGTACGCACCACATGCAGCACATACAGCGCATACACCACGTACAGCGCATGCAGCACATACACAGCGCATACAACACATTCATCGCATACATTAGTACTTACGCTAGCAGACGTTGGCACATACCTCGTAAACCTTTCCCACGAGGCCGGCGCTGCACCTTCTTGCGTGCCACACCAGGAGCTCCCGCATTTTATCCTGCATCATCGGTGTCACAATCAAGCCTTGTCGCCTCCTGAGAAAAGAAATTTTAGCACACCACGTACAAGACCGCATGACATGGAGTTAATAGAAGCCGGTATATAAGTGCACTGTTCACGGTTTTGGGGGGACACTCCACTCACAGTTTGGTTGCTTTGGTCTCCCCTTGTTTTTTTTCTTCTTTCTGTGAAAGCGTTTGAGCGGTCAACGTTGAAGCTCAAGCTTTTGTCGGATGGCAAACGCAAAGCTTCACGCCATTGAATTCACGATTCCGCCATGTAATATATACAATTTTCTACGACTAGTAGGGTACCAGGTGTATACTATGCTTCACATGGCGAATATACAGTAGTCATAGTACAAAGTACTTCTTAAACAAATACGCATCTACGACGTCCAGTGGACTTTAAATTCCTGTATCGTCTCCAAAACCTACGAAACCCCAATATTGTTTTGATTTGAGTGCCGTAAATTAGCTGATAATACCCGAGGTACAATATAACACACGCTCCCCGTGAGATCGAGGATGCCACTAAACGTATCTCCTTGACGAGCTGCTTGCGATCCCGTTTATTGCATACAAAGTACGTAGTATCAATGTTTTTATGGTTGGTGTGGTTGCCATCGGACAATGCGCAGGATAGCGCTGACTTTTGCTCATCGTGTCCTAATAGACGATCGCGCTATTTATTGACGGCGGTGGTAGCGATCGGCAAACAGACCGTCAAATGCGACAAGCATAATGTTTTATTGCCGCCCCCTGCCGTCTGCTTCCCTATCGCTACTGACCCACGAAAATCGCGCGATCCCTTCTAAAAAATATCAAAAGTGACCAGTTGCGTCACTCCACTGGCTTCACACGACCTCAATACCACAACATCTCGAGGACACTGCAACAGAAGAGTATAGTAGTCTAAACACGTGGCCCTTCCTCTTTTGTGCTCTCGTTCGCGTCCTCGAAACAAAACAATCGGTGTATCACCCCCCCCCCCCCCCCACCTCCCCTCTTCTCTGAAACCCTGCAAGGGGATACATCACATATTATCGCACCTGATGGTTTGTTTCGCAAGAGCCACCGTCGCCGTCAAAGGCGCGATCGTCGCCGCCACCGCTGACCACCCCTCCCGCGTGCTCGCTGTGGCACAAAACGACTCAAACTTTCCGATCGCAGCCAGAGTGCCGTCCGCCGACGACACCGCAGCCTCGCACGATTCGGCCATCGTAGCTATGGCCTTAGCCGCTTTGCGTTCCGAGGTCGCCGAGGACCCGACCTTCCGTGTATTTATGGTTTTCAATATGCACGGGAAGGGAATAGGATAGGGGCTGCTGTGAGTTGGCTTGGCTTGGATGACGATTTGAGCCGACCGACTGGCCTAGCCTGTTCCAAACTGAAATCCACACGCCGAAGCACAAGCACAAACAAACATACCACGGTCAGATGCGAAAGTCGCGCAAACCTCCGCAGGTACAAGCTAGCGCGCACGACTACCTTGAACTAGTTTGTTGGGTTAAATGGCCATCGAACTATCATTAATGCAGTGGAGTCTCCAGCCACCTCGCATCCCTATCGCTTTCCCTTCCCGTCCACAGCAAAACCATAGATGCTCGGTTCACCCCCACGACTCTCATCAGCACAGCTTCCTGGGAAGTTAGGGCCGTGAGAAGACGCTCAAAATCAGTCGTAGAGTCGTGGGAAGCGCCGACGTCGCCGGCGTACGGAATCGCGACTGACATTCAAGAAGCACGATACATACTTGGCTGCAACTGGCTCCCGGGGTGGGTGGGCATCACCGCTCCCCACCTCTCACAGGTGCCCATCGCGGCCAACAACGTCTCATATACTGTAACTGTCACCAAATTCCCGTCTGCCGTGGCGGTGTCCGCGCTTAACACGGTCTCGCCGCGGGATTAATTTGTGTTCGTGTCTTTAATGTCCAGCATTATTGATGCAAAAACAAAATAATGTGCGCGAGGAGGGAAAACGGCTGGTTCATAGTTGGAAAGCGGAGACGAACAAGCCGCGTGCCTCACGAAGCAGTGAAAAAAGCGCCGGTCACGTAACATCGCGCTCAGAACTCGACGAACAGCAGCACGCAGCTGAATGTGACGTCACTTCGACACCCGGGTAACAACAACGACCCGTGAAGTTCAGACTATTGGCAGCCCCGCCGTTTACATTCCCGTGTTCGAACGACAACGCCTGGAGAGGCCGGGTCACGACTAGCTCATTCAACTTCTTCCCTGGTAGTCAAAGCTGCAAACACCGTAAAAACAATAGTCGGCAACTCTTGCGAAGCGCCGATATCGCCGGCGGGCGGAATTCTGGCAGCGTCGTGTTTTAAAAAGTGCCACCAGAATGCCGTCCGCCGGCGACGTCGGCGCTTCACACGGCCCTGCGACGGTTTTTAATGGTCTTGGCGGCTTTATACTTCAGGGGAGCCGATGATGGGCTCCGTGGTGACCCGGCCTTCAAGGTTTTCGTTGAGAACGATAAGGAGAAACCACAGGGCTGTGAGTCGGTTGGAGACTCCACGGGTAGGCATTATGGGTTGGATGACGATATGAGCCAACTAACTGACTTAACTTGTTTCAAAACCAACCACACGCCCAGCGACAAAATACGGCGGTCGTATACGAATACGCGCAGAGCTATACGAATTACCGCACGCATCTAAGGTAGTTGGTTCTTTTTTTTATTTATTTGCCTTCTGACAATGTGCAGGGCGTTATCCATTCAAAATGAAAAAGCTGACATAATTCATCGAATACCACTAACTTCATCGAACCAATTCTCCTTCCCTGCGTGTACTCACTTGCACCCCCACCATTTACCGAGATATTTTAGTTGGTTATTTTCGATATCCAACTATTAAACTAGTTGGCTTGCTTAATCATCCAACAATTTATTCATGGGTGTGTTTTGCAGTCCAGCTTTCAATCCATTGTGAAGTCTCCCAGCCAACTCGCGGCCCTATCGTAGGCCGGTTCACTACCAAGGGCCCATGATCACAGCTTCTCCGGAGGGAAAATCTGTTTTTTCGTTATAAACCCCGTCGCGGAATTGTGCGAAGCACCGGCGTCGCCGGCGGACGGAGTTTCAACGGCAACCGCCAAGTACGAGTGGGTTTGTGCTAAAGTAGTAGCTATAACGGGTAGTGGGCAGCGCGGCATCAACCGCAGCCCCCCCCCCCCCGCACCATCCTCGCACAGTTCCTCCCCACCAAGATGTCCCGCAAGTCCTCCAAGCTGCGCTCGATCTCCAAATCAACGCGAGGTATCGTTGTTTTTCACGCGGGACGTGCCCGCCCGGGGAAAACCCAGACCGTGTGACCCGTGGAAAGAACGCGACGCCTCGCGTTGATCTAGATGAGCAACACTGCTTGGAGGACTTGCTGCATAGTCTGGGTGTGGAGGGGCTGCTGGAAGAAGCTGCGGAGGAAGATGCCATGGATGCCGCGCTGCCCCCCGTTTCCGATATACTGCCCCTCCCAGGGGCTCATAGCAGGCAACTGGGTCTCGTGTGCCGCGATTGCCGCCACAATTCCGTCCGTGGGCGATGTCGGAGCTTCGCACGACTCCAAGACGGGTTTAAGCGTCACATTTAGCAGCTTGAATCTCAAGGGAAGCTGATGGTGGGATCGGTAGTGGTCCCGCCTAAGGATTTTGTTTTGTACTGCAGGGTTTTCTGTGTTCTTGTTTGTTTTCATTTTTTCTTCTGGGAATGTTCATGAACGACCGACGTTTGAAGCTCACTTCGGCCGGACATTGTCGGATGGCAACCGCAATAGCCACTACTGCTGTATCGTAGGTGAAGAGAGGTAGGTGAAGCAGCGGAAGGGGATTGGTCGGAAGTTTTCGTATCCTATACCATAGTACAAACGAGAATCTAGATGGCAAACGCGATAGCTAGCATGATATTTACTATTACGGCGTACTATATTAAATAGAACCTGCGGTAGAGACAAAAACCTTTACACTTCGATATTCTTACTAACAGTATTTGGTCCTATGTACTATGGTCCCCCGTGATAGATGAGTCGGTTTTCGAGCGTTCGAGTGACGTACCATGGAAAAAGAGACACCAATATACATACTGTAGTACTAAATTCACCCATTTATTTAGAGCGGCACTGCACAGAAGCAAATGCATCAGTCTATTTGAAGCCATGCGTCCCTGAAACGGGTCGGCAATTCTCACTGCACTGTTACGATACTGCCCTGAATGAGGCTGGAAGCCCGGTAATTACTTGGGTTCAAATGTTGGGATCGTATCTGTAGTACTTGGGAGGCGTATCTTAGATGGAAATAAATGTCAAAGTACGGCCGTTGAGGCCTATACGTATCTAGTAGACGTGCAATCACTACGCACATGAACACAGAGTATCTTATTTTGAGTTACACTAACGAGTAGATTAACTCAACTTGAACCGCCCATAGAATGGGCATTGTTCCATGATGTCCCATATGATGATAAGGTCAACATCAACTGCCCGTAGAATAGGCACTGCTCTGTGAGAAGGTCGGCTTCAACTTCTCGTAGAGTGGGCATTGTTCCATGTCAGGTCACCTTGAACTGCCCGTAGAGTGGGCATTGTTCCATTATGTTCCATGAGGAGGACCAGGTGATGGCACCCCCACCATGACCCACCATGATCACTCTTCTTTTTCCTTTTGGCCACTAAGCGCCCTTTTTTCAAACCATCTTCTTTCTTGATCACAAGTAAGTGATCTTCACAGACACTTCGGTGCCACCTCTGCCATATCTCTTAATAATAGAGACACAGAGCCTCGACACATGCAGTATTATTTCAGGAAAACCAGGTGTTTCCCCAGCGAGGCAGGAGCTTGGCTCCCAGTCTCCGCGTGCGCGAAAGGAGTAAAGCTACTTCTCTTCTGTCTCTAGCCAAACAACCCACGTGGGTACCAACGAGTACCGACTTCTTAATAATAGGCAAACCTGTCCAGGGATACGAAGTGTCCCGACCTCTGATCTTAACAGTGCAAACTCATGCGACTGTTTGGCAACCGTTTGTGCACCTACCTGCAGGTTTTGCGAAGAGGCGTTTTACGACAGAGGTTCACCCTAATTTTTCTGAGGCTCCTCACTTAACCCTTTTAGAACCGCAGTCCCGTTTTGGGCGCGAACTACTTGGAATTTGAGTGGTTTGTCCCCACAGTGGGAAGTGCGGAGCTTAAAGTGGTTAAGGAGCTCCATACCTCATCCGAAAACTGACTTCAGCGTAATAACTCAAAATGAATCGCGGCGAATAATCCCACGGCCCAAGTCTACAAAAAAAAAAATCGAAATCAAGATTGACCCTCCGACAATTTCGGGTCAAGGAAACCCCACCCCGTCTTTCAGAAAATACATAGCGGAAATAAATGTGCTAGTACGGGGGGCTATAGTTGATAGGACCAAATATTGTTAGTAAAAATTATCAAACATATACCTGGTATAGATTTTGATGTACACCATATATATGTCCTAATAACTATGGTCCCCCGTAATACCTCTATTATCGTAGAACGGGTCAGCAGTGAATCAAGCGGGCCGAAACAAAGGCCTGTCGCCTGTCGACGACAGCTCAACCCTTTTAGAACTGCAGTCCCACTGTGGGGGCAAACTACTTGGAAATTGAGTGGTTCGTCCCCAAAACGTGATTGCAGTTCTAAATCACTTTAAAAGGAAAAAAACACACACACACCGGGCGAAGACGTAAGGACCTTTAGGCGTAAATTTGAGGACCAAACGGCCTATACATCTCCGCCCAGGGGGGTGCGGTGCTTTGGGGTGATCGTGTTACGAGACTGAGGCTAGGTTATTCATGAAAGTTAGGAAATTTGGTCGGGGTGAGTAACGCAGCTCCAACCAACTGGCCTACAATATGGGGACGATCAATAGCGAGGCATGAAACAGCAGTGACCAACGCCGACACGATCAGGATTTAAGAATAGAACGAAATGAATGAGAAGGGAGGAGCAAGGACAGCAAAATGGAGTAGACAAGCCTAAAGTTGGTACAGAAGGGAGGTAGACTTGATGCATGGGTTTCCTTTTGTTTCCGACATTTTCTTCTTTCGGGAAAGTTATGAGTGATCAATGTTGAAGACCGTGCTGCACATTGTCGGAGGGCAAGAGAAATAATAATAATAATAATAATATAAAAAACGATCGCGGACTATGATATTATGGAAGAACGAACGTAAGATTACGACGTTTCCAAAAAAAGCGCAAGCGGTTCGTGGAGGGCCAGAAAAAGGTCTACCACTCTGAACGGAAACATAAGGACTATTTTAATATGATACAAATACCTATATGCCGGTCGCCCCGGTGGTTCAAGTGGTTAACCTCGAATTCTACTTGTATTTGAGTCCTGGGTTCGAGCCCCAGGTGGGTCGGACATTTGACTATATTATTTGCAAAAAAAAAAAAAAAGGATTCAATTGTTGAGAGCGCCTTGCAGGGACAATTAATTCGATGCGAGTCGACGAGGGAAGAAAAGGCTGAAATCTTCTCGCGATAAAAATGAAGGCACGTACCGTAGCGGGAAGGGGGCAGAAGAGCCTGCTATGTGACCCCGGATCTGAGTTACGAGTTAGTTGGAAGGAGAGAGAAGATGTGCGAAGATAATGAATGGGATGAAAAAAAAACAAAACAAAACAAAAAGTCACTTCACACGAGCTTACTAAGAGTATCTTGTGATAGATGCGGAGAAATACGATATATATGCGGCGAGACTTGAGTTTGTTCTTTCTTGCCAACGCACTGTATTCCACTTATCTCTATCATACTGATCGTAACGCAGGGTAGCTAGTCTACCACAATAGGTAGCAGGTAACGTTCCATAGAACGTTACGAGTACGCTACATAGAACGTTGCAGGGACATTGCTAGGAACGGTTCACGGAACCTTGACGGGCTGCTGCTGTAGAATAAACCTGCCCGTA
The DNA here is from genome assembly GCA_031213475.1 of Nereocystis luetkeana. Classification (NCBI taxonomy): domain Eukaryota; class Phaeophyceae; order Laminariales; family Laminariaceae; genus Nereocystis; species Nereocystis luetkeana. Next base: position 2,105,177 of record JARUPZ010000022.1, read on the forward strand.
GCATGGGCATTGTCTCGTGATCAGGTGATGGCATGCCCCACCTTGCTCACTCTTACTCTTCTTCTTTTCCTTTCCTCTCTTCTTCTCCTTTCCTCTTCTCCTCTTGATCTCTGAGATCAAGATTCCTTCTATAATGAATGGCCAATTAACCCTTTTAGAACTCCAGTCCCATAGTGGGGACAAACCACTCAAATTCCAAGTAAATTATCCTCTATTGTCCCCAAAACGAGACTGCAGTGCTAAAAGGGTTAAGCGCCAATTTCAAACCATCTTCTTTCTTCATCACAAGTGATCTTCACAGACACTTCGGTGCCGCTTCTGCATCTCTTCTCATAGAAGACAGAGCCTCAACATGCATTATTCCTTCAGGTCATGACCCTCGAGGTTATGAGCCTTCCTTCAGCATAGTATGATACTGTACCGTGCCACGTTGTTAGGGGTATATTGCAACGATACATAGAGAGAGGTACATACTGGAACTCTTGACGATAGAGTAGAGGCACATACTGCTGTGTGTGTACCTTGCTACGATGATAGGAAGAGGTGCATTCTGTGCTTTGCTACGACTATTTATTGGGGTACACTCTGTACCTTGATACGGTCAGCTGCTGTAATAACTGCAACATCTCGGATACTGCTGCAGCTGTAGCTCAGCAGATCAGATGGAAGAAAACAAAACTGGAATCATCAGCATATTATGCACCTATCTATCAGATACTACTGTATCGAAGAAAACAAAACTGGAATCAGCATAATATTTATGATGCACCTATCAGATACATCCTACTGTATCGAACAAATACCCGTTCTACGATAGAGGTATTACGGGGGAACATAGTTAATAGGACCAAAGATTGTTAGCAAAAATAGCTAAATATATAGGTTTTGGTGTGCACCGTAGGTCCTATTAACTATGGTCCCCCGAAATACCATATTTCCTTGACCCCAATCTTGATTTCGAAAGAAAAACGTTTTTGTAGACTTGGGCCATGGGATTATTCGTCGCGATGTAATTTGATTTTTTGTGGAGTCAGTTTTCTGGTGAGGTATGGAGCTCCTTAAGCGAGGAGCCTCAGAAAATGTAGGGTGAACCTCTTATCGTAGAACGCCTCGAAAACAAAAACTGGAATCAGCATTTTATGTACCTATCAGATACCAGGTACTACTGTAACGGTGTCCCCGTTGTAAGCACAATCATCTAAATGGGGGGTCGTTTTTACGGCGCGTATTGATCGCAATGTTTTCCTTGTTTCTTTGCCAATTGCATCACATCCCAAGCCAGTCGGACCCCCGCGTGCAAGAGGGTGCAAGGAGCGGGTAAGACCCACATTTGGGCACATTGAGCCATGTGCTACATATCCCCGACAAAATCGCCGTCCGGCGGCACATCATTATGTCTTATCGTGGGTTCCCCCGGAAAATCCCTACGGGAAACCAAGGGAGCCCACGATATACCCATCCATGATGTCCAATGGGGGCCTGTGGTGCACCCCACGGAATGCGTGGGGCGTACTACGGGGTCTCACGATGTCCCGCCAGCTATACATCTTAGCCCGTGGGATATACCGTGGGATACCGTCCTACGATTTCTAAATTAAGTCACGCGGGATCCCGCGGGACGTTGTGGGACGTCGCGCCGGAGTCACTGGTGGACTATCTATACTCTTGGCACTCCACGGGAAGTACCCGCGGGACTTTCCATGGCAACTCAAGAGCATGATAATGTTGGTGTCATCCAATCACCCCGCTTTTTTTCCCCCATCCCATTTTAATTTTCTATGTCACCTTCTTTTTCCTCTCCTTTCTAATCGTAACTCAGATCCGAGGTCGCAAAGCAGGCTATTCTGATTCAGGAAAATAGGAACCGCGTGTTGGTGACTCGCGTCGACCCGAATACCCGGTCCGTTCCAGGGGCGCGGGGGGGGGGGGGGGGGGGGGGCGCTATAAGGCTTAGGCTGAGTCGGCGATTGGTTAACCTTTTATATGTGGCACAACGGACCATTACATTATTTCCAAACTTTGGAAAATTTGGAAAAAAAGCTCTCCGATAAGAATGAGCCTAAGACGATAACACCTCCTCGTTGATACGATTCTTGCCTTGGCGGGCATTTTTATCGCAAGAAGACTTCATTCAGCCCTTTCTTCCTTCGTCGACTAATATAGCATCCAATTGCCTTTACGCACGCTACGCGTTCTAGGCAGTTGTTGATCTATTTCGCGGATAGGTATACGCTAGCCATGGTCTTAGATGATACCCATGCAAGCCGGGTTGACTTGTACCATGCCGGTATATCAAACGAAGAGGAGTTCCGCGATAGAGGTTCACCCTCAAATTTCTACCGAGGTTCCTCACTTGACCTGAAGGACCTCCACACCTCACCCGAAAACTGACTTCAGAAAAAATCAAGTTGCATCCCGATCAATAACCCCATGTCCCAAGTATACAAAAACCGCCATTTTCCGAAACAAGACTCAGCATTCCGACGATTTTGGGTTAAGGAGCCCCGTCATTCAGAATAGGTTTTAGCGGAAATGTGCTATTAATACCTCTATCGTAGAATGCGTCCGAAACCCTTGGTATTCCATGGGACGTCCCACAGGAACTCCAGTGGGAAACCCCCACGGGGGGGGTTTCAAGGAATTGTCGGGGGCCCCGCTGTATACACCATATATATATAATCCCGTGGCCTTGTCGCGAGACCCCGCGGGGGCCATTGAGACTGCCCACGGTAGACCGCGGGATACCGTGGGATCCAATGGGATCACACGGGTTCCTATGCGGTGCACCACGGGCACTCATGGGACATCACGATACACCGTGGGTTCCTACCGGGATTTTCCCGTGGAAACCCGGCAACAAGCACAAAAAAAATAATGGCAATCCCTATGAAAACGTATTTTGCTCGTTTTGCTAAACGAGCAGTACGTTTTTGTAGGGATTGCACCTGTGCAGTCGTCATTTTTGCCGTTAATTTTTTTTGCTCTGTAGTCCCTTGAGCGAATGCATGTTGTGCGGGGTATACGGACGAGATTACGATTACGAGTATACGAGCATATACGTACAAGTGCGAGTGTATTGCTATCAGCGCTGCTGTTACTATTTCTATTATTACGTTTGCCACCCGACAACGCGCACGTACGTCATGTTTGGTCAGCCGCAAAAACATGACGGAGAACCAACGCTCCGAAACGACTGACGCGTAAAAGTGCACGACATCCTAAACCGAATAGACGAGTTTGCGCGCGCGCATGATGTTTTAAACGAGTAGGAGTATAATGCCGTGCACAGTTATATATTTATCCAGAGCTGACTAGCATCAACCCGTGCATGATGTTTTAAACGAGTAGGAGTATCATGCCGTGCACAGTCATATTTTTATCCAGAGCTGACTAGCATCGACGGTTACGATTCGCTCGGTCGAAGTTACAGCTGACGTCAAAACCAAACCCTCGACACTCGTACGTACAAGCGTATACGATCATACACGCAAAGAAATGTGGGAGAGCAGCCGTGACCGTTTTTGTGTCCCTTGGTCAGCCACTGCTGTAAATCGATTCACAGGCAGCGCTCACTCCGACATACCCTACCAAGGTACCTGGTATCACAGTGTCCACAGAGATGTAAAAACCTTTTGGTCATTACCTTGAGTTATCCGGACCGTCCTTCCATTTTTTACCAAAGTGGTATATACCAGTTTTATGTTACACGGTAGCGCGAACGACGATGATAGCGATAGCCAATGGCACCTCTACTGGTATATGGGTACCGACTACTATGTCGTCGACGAGGTATAGATAGAACGTGCGTGCACTATATATAGCTAACGAATCACGATGGTGGTGGTAGTAGTGGGATTCCGCTAACATCATGGCGGTACGTACATACGCAGCAATTGTTACCGGTATAGATAGCACAAGATGGTGCCGGCCGGCACACGTCGTGGGGATACCATTGCAAACCAATTGCGGGTGGACGAAGGTAGCGCCAGGACGCGAATGAATACAGACTGCTGTATGATACGTACGACTCGCACCATACATCACATTGTGGACACGACGAACTACAGCAGCAGCAGTAGTGTCGAATTATCGACACTTACTTGGCGACACGACCGCGCCGGAACACAGCAAATCCAATATGTGCTTCTCGTTTGCGTCGTTTTTTCAGGGCGTGACCGCAGCGCAAAAAAGATGCGGTCGAATATTCGGACGAGTGAAAAAAAACTACTAGTTAGTAGTAGCGCGCGCGATTGGCATTATTATTTATTATTTACGCAGAGACCCATGATAGTACGAGTACCAGTCAGCAGTATTACTGTAGTACGAGCACACACAAAAGGAATGGGTGTGAAACACGAACGCGGGCCGACGTACTCATGCTAAAGCTGAGTTATGTTTTACGCGTCGTCGCGTGCGACCGTCGACTCCCCCCCTTGATGCAGCAGTAAGTAAATAGCTTCAGCGTCTCGAACTTGCCGTATCTTATTGTTGTAGCGAACGCACGACTGTCGGTCGCGGTGGTGATGATGGTGGTAGGATTTTCATGCCGCTAGATAGATGGTACTACTGGTGGTGGTCCCAGGGCACCACAGGTTGTTGTGGTTGGGGATAGATCGAGCGCACAGCGGGGCAGGAAGCAAAAGTTACGTATTTTTGCTGCGTTATGTAGCTACATCATGATGGGACGATGATTAGCTTCGAGTGCAAAGGATAGGGCAATGATCAGGTGAAAAAAAAAACTCGTATACCTGGTATATCGTACGTATTATCATCGTACTGGAGTAAAGGGGAGTCGACGAACTATCGATACGACGATATATGATACGTACGCCATTATTACCACAACAAGACTGGGGCCTGCGGCAAAAAAAACAACCGCGACTGACTGTGCTTCGTTTCGCGTCGAAAGCGTCATGTCCTGCTCGGGCGATATCGCCAAGCATCTCGACGCGGCGGCCGCGTACTAGTTCGTGCGCCGAATACTCGTATGCACAAACCGAACAACAACGATCGACACACGCGCAAGCAAGGAACAGGGAGCCGCGTGACTGTTTTTTCTCCTGCTCGGCTAAAAATCGGTTGGCAGGCACGTGCCCACTCTTTGCAAAGAAACTACCGTGGACGAAGTCGCAGTTATAGCGTCTACTGTCGTCGTAGACCGCGCTGGACAGCGCCAGCACAGCGACGAGGGTGGGGGTGTCGTGGTGCTTGTAGGTAGGGCTTTGTCGTATCGTAAGGGTGTAACATACGACGCCGAGACAGAGTATTTTGACAAAAAGGAGAAAACATGCAAGGGCGAACGCACGAAAGAAGGGCGTACTGTACGAGTTTAATACCTGGTACGAGGTATGATGACGAAGTTTCACAAGTATCAGTAGCAGCGTCTAGTTATAGCGCGCTGCGTGCTGATGCCGGTACTCCGCAAGAAATTTGTTACGAGGAAAAGCGAGGACAGAGAAAAGCGCACCGACAGGAGCAGGCATACACAACTCCGCGCTGGCCCACCTTCCCGCTCTTCTTGTTGGTGTTGTTCATCTTGTTGGTTGTGCTGTCCTTGTTGTGGTGTACTTTCTTGGTGCTGTACAAGTAGACGGACGTCACCACCACTCAGCCGCCCACAAGCAGGGTGCAAGGAAGAGACGGTATTCTTATGCTGCGGATGGAGTATCGGTGCAGCAGCTGTGGCAGCAGGCCTTCTTCCCGTTGATAGTGGTGGTAGCGGCGCCTAGTCTACGGCTGGGTGAACCGTGCGGTAGTAGCTGGAGTAGTAGGTCGCGCGCCTCGCGGTGGTGGTTGGTGAAGGTAGGGAGTGGGTTCTATCCTCGTCGACAACAACAATAATGTCAGGAGGAGAAGAAAAAACAACCTGGGCCAAAACAAGAATGGGAGCAGGGGCGGAAGGAGCTCGAGGCACTACTACAGCGGTACTGCTGTTATCGCCGTGGTCTCGCCGCTATACTCGGTTTAACGATAGTCTTGTCGGATGTTGGTCAATAAGACGCTACCAAACGAGTCTGGAGGAACACCTACAATAGTAATGTCGGTATAAACCCATATCGACGCGCAGCATCGTTCGTCGTACAGACACTCATGTTAAAACCGACACAATACAATAAAATAAAATAAAGATGGGGCTCGTACCGGTACTCGAACGAAACAAGAAGAGGTTTTCAAACGGCACCGAAACCGTCAAAATCTGTTTTTCTTTGTATCGTATCGCCATTTTTTCCTTCGCCATTCTTGTTTTCTTGCTATTTTTACGGGGGAACATAGTTAATAGGACCTATCGTATACGTAAAAACCAATATATTTAACCATTTTTACTAACAATATTTGGTCCTATTAACTATGGTCCCCCGTAATATTAATAATACTGTACCTGGTATTTGAACACAACATTGTCGAGGGGCGACCGTAACGATGCTGTTACAAAATGACCTCAAACTCGATACAAATTATATTTCGATATTATACCTCCCGCAGACGACAAAATAACAGCACAATTAGTTGTAGTGTTTTTCATGCAACCCCCGCCGGTCATGTGCTTACTACTACTGTAGTCGTCGAGGAGCGATATAGGCGACAACAACACCACCACCATCGTAAAAACGACGACCAATGCATCGAGTGGTGAAGAGCTGTAAGTCCGCACGACTTAAGTCACCAACAACGCACCTATTTGCCGCACGCAGTAGTTTAAATAATTGGTGTTTTCCGGTGCCGACTGTATCCGACTCACTTCTAGGCTGTTGCTACGTTGTGGCGGCGGTACACGTTTTTTCACTTCGAGTACCGCATTTACGCCACTCAGCATTGGACGCAAAAGATAGTTTGTTGGCGCATGGTGGCGCAGATAAGACAGCAATCCCATGGCGGCGCATATCGCGTAAAAGAAAACAAAAAACAAAAAACCAAAGACTCGAGAAGGCCAAGGGATAAGATCGTCACACGGCCGAGAGGCTCTCACCGGCTAAAAAAAATGCACGTAAAAGCGCCCCCCCCCCTACTTTAGTAGGCGTCAATGCTCACTGGGTTTTAATACCTTAGTAGGAAGGAATTTCGAAATGCGGGCTACCATGGTACACTTTTTCCCGTTTGAGCGAGGCCCAACCTGTCGGCGAGTCGGCTGTACACATCAGCTCGCCAGCCGGCTGCAGACTGAGCTTAAAGTGAAGATGGTGGGTTACGTCACGGACCGGTCAGTAATGAGGCGTGTAAGGGCACACCTACCAGGTACCAATCACTTATTTTTACGGGGGGGCATAGTAAATAGGACCAAATATTGTTCGTTAAAATGGGTATATACTTAGATTTTTATGCGTACCGTAGGTCCTACTCACTATGATCCCCCCGTAATACGGTAGGTGTGAAATATTTCCGACTCTCAGCTGTATCTACTGATTTGATCCATTCTGCTGAAAAATAAAAAAACGGGTTGTCCTGACGGGTGGAAACTCCTCGGAACGTTCTTCGGAACTCTGCCCCTACAGATCCTGCACGGGCGGTTCAAGCAGCCTCCGTGGAACGCCGTCCTACCCTCCGCCACCAGGGCGTGAAGACTCGTCCCGACTGCACAGCATCTCTGTCCTACGTATATTTCGTCAGCACCGACCTATCCTTGTCTTGCCTAACAGATCCCCCCCTTGTCAAAGATGCTACCTGGTACACTAGTAAAGGTACAGGAGGGAGACGGCGGGTTTGACCCCTCAGGCGACCGCTCCCCTTCACTCGCAAACAATGGCTGCGCAAAGAAAAACCATGCTCGGGGTTTCTCATTTCTTCGGGCGAAACAAAAAACGCGCGCGCTTCATCACAACCTTTTTTTTCGGACCCCGAAGCAAAACAATGGTGGGTGCAAAACAGCAGTAGTGTTTGCGCTGAACCGGCTCGGGTTCACACCCGTTCATCCAAAGAGGCGTCGTCGATTCTCCTCGGCAATTTTCCTCCAGCATTCATGCCCTCTATTATAGCAAAAAAAAAAACTATTTTTTTTTTCTGCCCCGGAGAACGAGAAGAAATCCCTGTCCACACTTATTTCTCAAGTTTTCGTGTACCGGTAAAACCGCCACGAAAACCTGCTTCACTCAGCTACCCCCGCCACCCCCCCCCGCCTCCCCTCCCCGTCCTCCCCCCTCCCGACAAGTGCACGGGAAAATGTTCGCCAAAAAAAAAAACATACTGTCGCCTCCCTGACGGAAAATGTAGACTACAAAATAAACCACGTCGCTACTACGGTAGTACGTGTTGGGAGCCACGGGTATTATAATACTACTGCTGTAGTGCTCCATCTGTAAACGTGGATCGACGCGACCTTGCCGGCGCAGGAACCAGCGCCACCTTTGGGGTCAAACAAGCGTCTATTCCCCCAAGAAATCAGGCCAAAACCAGACGTCTTATCACCGAAGTGTTGGCGGGTGCAACAAAAAAGGGGGGTATTATCTCCCAAACGCTGGGGGTCGAAACAAGCTTCAATCCCCCCCTTTATTGGGGGTCAAAATAGGTTTCGACCCCCTAGTGGTTCGGGGACGAAACAAGCGTACACCCCCGCGTTGTTTGGGGGCAAAACAGGCGTCTATCCCCCATTGGTGGAATCAAAACAAGGATATTTCCCTTTTGCTTCAATAGGGTTAAAACAAACGTTCACCCCTCCGATCGAAAACAGAGCGGGGCCTCCCTTCTCAGGTGTCGAATAACCACGTTTTGAGGGTCAAAACACGCTTCCATCACCCAAATGATTGGGGGTCCGAACAAGTGTCTATTCCCCCGATTTGGAGGTAAAAACTAATACTCCATCGCCCATCACCCAATTATTGGGGGTCAAAACAAACGTCTATCCCCCAAACACCAATGGGGGTCAAAACAACCGTATGCCCCCACAAGTCACACGGCGCGCGGCCTTCTTTCTCAGACGTCGAAAACGGGCAGGGCGGCGATGGCACAAATAGACAGGAGCGCCATGAGCTTGAACACCTGCTCCCACTCCCAGCCCAACAGCGTCATCAGGTTCTAAAGAGGAGAATTCGAGGAAAGTTCGTGGAAAGGCACGGCAGGGGGTGGTGGGGGACATAGGAGAGAAGGGGGGAAAAGGCGAGGCGAGACACGGCCAAGCAAGACACGGCCGAGCAAGGCAGGGCAAGGATTAGCAAGTTGTCTCACCCCATAGCGCCCTTCCGAGTAGGGGTACCGACAAGCTACGCGGCAGGAACGGCTCGTGTGCGGGAGACACACAGCTACAATAGCTGTCGGGGCTCACTTGTATGATGGGATGCTCGGAAAAGCGAAGGGAGTAGATCGACAACAACAGCACACGCGTGTGTGCTCTAAGCCCACTCATGCTGCTGTACACGTCTGATTATGATGATGAGAACGATGATGGTGATGGTTGTGATGATGATGATGGAGGTGATAGTGATGATGATGTTCTCCAAACAACTCACTTCCCCTGAAACCTATTACGGGGGGCCATGTGAAATGGGACCTGCGGTACACACAAAAATAAACTAAATAAACTTGCTATTTTTACTAACAATATCTGGTCCCATTTACTATGGTCCCCCGCAATAGCCTGTCGTCGACAGACAACTCCTAATCTGCTTTACTCGTGCAACGATTAAAATGATGCTCATGTTCTCACACTACTACTAGTATCCCTGAAGCCTAGCCCGATGAAAGAAAGCACACGTGTGACGCACACCCTGGGACAAATTTCGGACAGCCGATTTTGTCCAAACCATTGGGCCGGGGGGGGGGGGGGGGGGGGGGCACACACGACACCACACGGCAAATATTTTTAAAGTGCAGTGAGTTGAGCTCAAGCTTATTTTTTCACCAATCCGTCGGAGAATATATATGAACGAAGACGGTGGCGTTGGAAAGGTCTCGTCGAGAAGTTTCCGTAAGACTTGTCGCTCCATGTTTCCAACACTTTCCCGAATAGCTTTGAAATTAGTCCGACGGGGTGTGTTATCTCATTACCCGGTGTGATATATAATATGCGCCGGTAGGGTAGGGTAGGGGGGGGTACTCGATAGGAGGGATGAACTCGATACCATGCATGGCCGTAGTCGCATGACCCTAGGGGGGGGGGGGGGGGGGGGTGCTCATCATCATGCATGGCCGTAGTCGTATGACCATAGACCCTCGCATCCCTGCAATGCCGGGGCGGAGCACGTCGGGTTTTCACCTGCCAGGCACACATACATTGCTTGCACCAAGTGCGAAGCATCGTGAGGTGTGTGTGTGGGGGGGGTCACTTTCAGGTCCTCCTTTATTTTCAGGCGCTCAGAGCCACAAGGCCGAGTGCCCACTCCCCAATCATAGTACAGCACCCTACAGATACATACATCTGACGCAAGTTCCGGCTAATTCGTCGCCCGAAACGAGACTACGGTCCTAGCGTAAAGGGGTTTACCTTTGTTTTGTTTTTTTTTTTGTTTCCGCGACACGACAAACCCGTCATAAGATTGATGTGCTGCGCCTCTGCGCCGAAAAACAAAATGATCAAAGTCCTGTTTTGAGGCGAGAGATACCAAACCACTCGCCTCCTCAGAGTGGCCCAAACGCGGTGGACAAAACCATGACTTCGTACCCGCCGTAGCACCAGTCCAAAAGCCGTGGAGCTACACCGGAGCACACGACTGCATACACCCTGACCTCTTTTGGTACCATCTAGGCAATCCCCATTTACAGCAACTCCTGCTATACACACCGCCGTATTAAAAGAAATTACGTGCAAATCAAAACAGCCTTGCACGCACTCGTACGCGCAATTTATTTATCTCTCCGTCTGCCGTAGCTCTAGTCCAAAGCCGCGACGCTACGCCCCGAGCAACAGCACTGTCCTCCTACCTTGGTGAGGAACGTGCCGGAGATGCTGGCGAGGGCGAACGACGAAAACAGGACGCCGTAGATCTTAGCCCCGTTCAATCCGCCGAAGACCTGTAGAAAACACCCAAACAAACAAACAAAAAGTCAAACAAACAAACAAACAAACAAACGAACAAACAAACAAACAAACAAACAAACAAACAAACAAACAAACAAACAAACAAACAAACAAACAAACAAACAAACAAACAAACAAACAAACAAACAAACAAACAAACAAACAAACAAACAAACAAACAAACAAACAAACAAACAAACAAACAAACAAACAAACAAACAAACAAACAGTCAAACAAACAAACAAACTAATAAACAAACCAACAAACATGCAAGCAGGATGCAACAACGCCATCGCCGGATGATGCCTGCTACGATAGATGCGTGCAGGTATCACATTTTGGGCAAAATATTTTTCAAATGACGAGCCCCCTTGACCCAAAATTGTCGAAACGCCATTCTTGCTATTATTACGGGGGACCATAGTTAACAGGACCTATGGTTTACATAAAAACCTATATGTTTAACCTTTTTTACTAACAATATATGGTCCTGTTAACTATGGCCCCCCGTAATAGTGACATTTTCGTAATCCCAGGCCATGGCATTATTCATCAACCATTGCACTTTTGGTTTTATTCTTCAAGTCAGCTTTTCGGTCAGGTTTACCAGGCTGTCCGGAGACGCAGGGAGCGTTCTCGGGCATTCGTATGGAATACCGTCTTGCCCGATGTGTTTCGAGGAAATGATGCAAAAGGGTGTTAACCCCTGTAGAGCCGCAGTCCCCTTTTGGGGACAAACTACTTGAAATTTGACTTGTTTGTCCCCAAAACGGGACTGCGGTTCTAAAGGGGCTACGTTCGCACAGCGGTGGCTACCTACCGTGTTTCAGCGCTCGTTTTTTTTTTCAGAACCGAAAGGTAGCCCACACCGTACAACCTCAAGATGTTTTCGGAAAAATCTGGGCCATAGAGGAGAGAGAGCCTTCCGAAGAATACAGCATTCCAAGTTGGCACCCTTTTGCCCTTTTGTCGAGAGAGTGAGCGCTGAAAAACGATATCGCTCTCTACGGTATACCGTATCTTGGTGAAAAAAAAAACGAAATAACTTTCTCCTTGTCCGCACACTTTACACAAAGCGGGGGGAAAAGTCCTCAGCTGTGTCGCTCCTCAACTTGAGTAAAATGATATCCTCTTCGTTGCTTTAACGATAAATATACCTACTCACCCACCCCGTCCTTATGTTTCCGGATAGAGAGTGAGTGGGCAGCACACTGTCGCAAATGAGCTCAAGCCTCTACGGATACACAGACGACGATCTCCTGTAGACAATTTAGTGCCTCGCCTGCGGCTGCGAGTGGCTGTGCAGGATCTGCCTCACAGGGCAGATCCAACCCAAGAAACAAGCTCTATAGATCATGCAGGGTATTCAGCTCCCACCCGGTAACATGAGCTAGATCGTACAAATCACACAGATCACACAGATCAGGAACATATCTACTGCATCTGCCTTGAAATATCTGGATCGTCAAAATGGGGATCGCTCAACTGCTCAAAAGGTGAGGTAAGGTTTTGAAACCGTCAATGCGGAAGAATAACCCGCTCAGGGCTGCACTCCAGTTTTCGAGACAAAACAATACTTCGAATCAGCCACGTATGTGTCTCTGTACGGTGCAGCAGTCAGTGCATGCACTATTACGAGGGCCCATAGTTAGGACCAAATATTGTTATTATAGAAAAAATAGGTAAATATATAGGTTTTTGTGTGTGCCGTAGGTCCTATTTTCTGTGGCCCCCCGTAATACCATAAAACGGGGGTAAGGGCGGCACGACTTTTCTTGCCTTGGAGGTGAGAGCGGGGAACATGGCGAAGTTGCCGCCGAGGCAGAAGAGAAGCACGCCCGTTCCGAAGAGGTAACCCGCCTTGGACTGCGAGAGCACCGTGTAGAGGGCCGTGGTCGTCGTCTGGACGGCGCAGCCACGCGCACGAGCACAATCACAATGGCAGATAAAAAAAAACGAGCATCAACACCGGGGAGCAAGGAAACATGTATCAGGTGTCTAATAACCAAACATGGTGCGCGAAAAAAGAGGAATGGATGGTTTTTGAGGCCCATCGTGGGTTCAATTTATTGCGCCTCTGGCAAATAGGGCAATCACAAGAACCGGTAAAGGAGAAGCACGAGCGAAAAAAGCACAGGCAGAATCGTGATAGCAAGGAGAAGAACAACACGAACAAGAGCAAGAACCGCAGCGAGAGGAGCAACTCGCACAAACGCGATCACAACGGCAAGCAACGGCTGTTGATTGCGCTCAAGAACACGATCCATAAGATCCATAGTAGATTGAGGAGTTCCATGCTGAAAAGGGATTCTGGTAGTAGGGTATTGGGGTATCGGGGTAATGAGTGAGCCCACCAATGCCACTCGTTAGAAGTAGCTCCATAAGAGGCGAGTCGGCTCGACAGCTCGGTTTTACCCGTGCCAGCTGCGTCTATATCTTTAGAGATCAATCAACAACGGCACAATAACTGGTAAGGCAGAATCACGAGCGAAGTCGCTCGCAGCACCGCGAGGGCGGAGAATCAACTATGCGCTATGCCCTACCGTGATCTACTTTCACCTCGTGTGATAATCTATCTCACGTACCTCATGATGTATCTCACAACCCATCTCATGATCTACTCCATGATACATCTCGTGATCTACTTCATTTTGTGTCTCATGATCTAGCTCGCAACACACATCAAGATCTACCAAGTAAAATGTCTGATGATCTATCGGATGGTCTATCTCCATGATGTTTCATCTCATGATTTGTTTACGATCCATCCGACCATGATCTGACTATTTATGTCACGAGCTATCATCTGATATCTCTTGTTGGAGGGAACATATCATCGCCTCAAAGCCGAACACGTCCAGCATGCTGCCTCATGATCTATCCCATACTCTATCTTACGGTCTATCTCACGACACATCTGGTGATCCATCTAGTGAGCTGACTGCTGATAAAATCTCGCCTGAATTCCCGCTTCCGAGCATTAACATCTTAAAAGGCCGAACACGTCTAGCGTTTAATATATCCGACCATGATCTACCTTCCCATGATCAACATGACCTTTCTGATGATGTATCTGATCATGTATCACCTGCAGCGTCGCGAGGGAACGCGACATACCTTTCAATCCGAGCAAGACCAGAATTTTCTCTACAGTACCCGACCGCGATCCACCTTGCCACGATTGACACGATCTATCTGATGATCTATCTGATGATCTATCTGACGATCTATCTGATGGTCCAGTTCACCTGAATCGCCGCAAGGGAGCAGAACATCTTCTTGAAGCCGAACACGTCGAGCATGTTACCCCAGAACAGCCGTCCTCCGCCGTTACACAGGGCGGCCACCGATCCCACCAGAGACTGGAACTGATCAGACTGTTGACGAGGACAGAGACCCCACCAAAAACAATAGCACGTTCGGTTGGCCAATGAATGACAATGCGGCGAGATTTACCGGAACTGATCAGACTGTTGCCGACAAGACAAGTTAAGTTGGCCAGCCAACGGCACTGCAGTGCGACACGCTCGCCAATGATGGCAAGGCGGCACCTTTTGCTTGTTTTTCATCTTATTTTCTTCGTTTATTTGGTGTTTTCTCTCTTTCATAGAATGTGTATGTCGTGTCTGTCGTATCCGGTACGATGACATGGCATTTGGATTGTCTACTCTGCTCACTGCATAAGTATCTCTGTGGCGTATTTTTGTGACCACATAGCTTGTATCTCTTTAGGATAGAAGAATCGGCACGGACACTGGTTGTGCTGGGTGCCGACGGGAAGACGGAACGTTTACAGTGAAGAACACACCCACATTAAGATCGTCAACCAACGGCAATGCGGTACGATAAGCTGGTCAATTAATGGCAATGCGACACACTTAGGTGGCCAATCTACGGCCACGCGGCATGCTGAACACTTGATCACTAAGAGGCAATGCAGCACTTTGAGGTGGGCAGTTCATCCGTGGCAATGCCGCTCGTTGAACTGGCCAACAAGCCGCAATGCCGCACGTTCAGTTGGCCAATGAGCCGCAATGCCGCACGTTCAGTTGGCCAATGAGCCGCAATGCCGCACGTTCAGTTGACCAATGAGCGCAATGGCTGCGAGACTGGAACTGACCAGATTGAGGCCGACAAGACAAAAGGCCGCCAAACAACAACACGTGAGGGCGGCCAGTCAACAGCAGACAAAGGCCGCCAAACAACAGCACGTGAGGGTGGTCAACCAACGGCAGAAAACGGCCGCCAAAACAATCGCATGTGAGGGTGGCCAATCAACGGCAATGCGGCACGTCCAGCTCGCCAATGAGCGGCAGTGCAGCGCGTTAAGGTGGCCAGTCAACGGCAACGCGGCACGTTGAGGTAGCCAATCAACGGCAATGCGGCGGGTTGAGTTGGCCAATCAACGGCAATGTCCCACGTTAAGGTTGGTCGATCGACGGCAACGCGGAACGTCAAGGTGGTCAACCAACAGCGATACGTCCACAAACGCCATCGACTCCCTCCGACACCGCCAAAAACCGATCGGACGGTTTCCGAAAATGGAATCACCGCCACCCTTCCGGACAGCACTCCCACCTTGGGGACAAATTACTTGAAAATAGTGTAGTGGTAACTAAATGGGTTACTGTTTAGACACGAAAGTGGGCCAATCAACGACGCCCACACCTTGGCGGGAAACTGCCTGGAAACAGGGTAGGACAATTCTTGCTGTATACACAGTGAAAAAGTTGACCGCAGCTTTTGGCACACCAGTACGTGGCAGGCATCATCTAAAAAGGGCTTGGGGACACAAAAAACTTGCAGCAACTGTTCGACGTAGGATCACTATTAATTACCGAAGTCACTTTTTCCCTGACATCCCTCTTTTCTCTTGAAAAACCAAAGGGGGAGAAGGAGAAAAAATTCCAAAATCAGAAAAATTAACAGAGGGCGAAAATACACCTGGTGAGGAAGAACGCTTCGCGTTCCCTGAAAACTCCCCCTAAGGAAAACCAGTCAAATTCGGACCACCCACTCTTCGACAACAACAACAGCAGCCGCCGAAATAAGTTCTACCGTGCCGATGCCGTAGTCGTTCGTAAGCTCTTACCTTGAGCGCGTCGACCGTGTTGCCGTACTGCTTGTAGCAGTTGGCCACGTTGATTCCACTCGTCCCGATCATCAGAACCTATACATGGCAACGTTGGTCGGTCGGTTGGTTGGTTGGTTGGTTGGTTGGTTGGTTGGTTGGACCGGTCCAGACCAGAAAATACAAACATGAGTCATTCATTGTCGACTGCATGCACGGGGTGCGGTACTGCCGTATAAATAACAGGACGGCCATGGGTCATTCCCTGTCAACCGAATGCGTAGCGTGTGGCACTGCTGCGGTGCCGTACTTTAACAGTAAGAGTAGCTCACACACGGAGCAGATAGATCATCTACATCATCCGGATCAACTAGATCCTCTGCACATAAATATCTAGATCCTCTATATCATGTACAGATAGATCCTCCAGATCATGTACAGATAGATCGTCTAGATCCTCTAGATCATCTACAGATAGATCGTCTAGATCATCTATATTACCTAGAGATAGATCGTCTAGATTATCTAGATCCTCTACAGACAGATCATCTAGATCATCTACAGACAGATCATTTAGATCATCTACACATATAGGTCATCCGCGGAGATATCATCTACAGAGATATCATCTACAGACAGATAATATACTGACAGATCATCTACAGATAGATCATCTAGACCCCAAGCTGCCGATATGAGATGCAGTGCAGGACCTACACACTTAGGTGCCCAGCGCGGATCCAACCCAGTGCAAAACATGTGCTACAGTACAATAGATCATGCTAAAAATACAGTTCACACTCAGGCAGGGACTGCACAACACACGAGTGATTAGACTGGCAACACGAGCCAGGCCACACCAGTGCAGGCCAGGAATACACATGTCGGGCACTGCGGCTATGTCCTCTCTGTCGGCCGACAGGCAATAATAGTTGGGTCCCTTCTAGAAATCAAGACGCTGCAGTACAGCACAAAGCAGCACAAACACAAATTCGTTGGAGTTGAGCATAGGCAAGCAAGCCCATCGAGCCATTGCTCGAAACCCGAGAGAAAACAATTCAAACAGCGCCCTTGGCGTACATAAGACACGGCCCGCTTCACGCTACCCTCTGAGCCCTATCGTATTTACCAGGTATTGGGTAACTCAGTCAGCGCGGAATAAGGGAGGGTAACTCAGACTACTACTGTATGGATGAGGGCACCGACCGTGCAGAACGCGGACATAACCTTGACCCTTTCTAGAACTGTTAGGACTGTTAGAACTGCACTTCCAGTGTTGGGGACAAAACCAGTCAAATTCTAAGTGCTTCGTCTCCAAGACGAGACTGCACTCATAAACGGGTCAAAACGCGACGGTGAATCTGCTGCAGACACGAAAAAAAAAAAAAACTATCATGGAACCATGTCTTCAGGAGTAAAAAGATGAGACCGTTTTGGGGGCTTATCACGGGGTGGTCTTTAGGACCGCAGTCCCGTGTCGGGGGCAAACCACTTGGAATAAGAGAGGATTGTTCCGAGAACGGGCCTGCGGTTAAAAAGGGGCAGAAAAGGTCTTTAACCCAGAGTAGGCTACGCCCCAAAACGGCGTTGAAAAGGTTTCAGACCTCAAACATGTTATGTACATACCTGGTATCATCTACAGATCATGTAAAGATTATGTACGGATCACCTACAGATCATCTGCAGATCATGCACGGATCATCTACAGATCATGAACAGGTAATCTGCATATCATCTACATATCGTCTACAGATCATCTACAGATCGCGACCTAGAAAACTCGAGACAGATCCATGTTCCGTTCTTGGGCGACCTAGCTCGTGTGGCCGGGTGGTGCGCACGAAAACCTTGTATGATCTACAATCAGTGTATAGCGCATGTTTCCTGGGTTGGATCTGCCCTAGAAGGCAGATCTTGCACAACCTCGCACAACGGCGGGTGAGGAGCCAGATCACCTACTACGGGGGACCATAGTTAATAGGACCAAATAGTGTTAGTAGAAATGGTTAAATATATAGGTTTTCATGTATACCACAGGTCCTACTAACCATGGTCCCCCGTCATACTGTACATAGATAGATAGATAGATAGATAGATAGATAGATAGATAGATGAATAAATAGATAGATAGATAGATAGATAGATATATAGATAGATGGATCATGATCTGTTCTACAGTAGGTGCGAAAAGGCTATAACCACCTTCACCGCGCCAGGGTTATAAGGTCTATTACGTCAGAATGCCGTGAAACGCAGCGAATTAAGTCACACAAAGGGGGTGCGATCGTTCTTCAGCGCTCCATTTTTCTAGAACAAGGTGTCTTACAACGGTGCTTTCGGAAAAAGGTCTGGTCGACATCCTCCCGAAAAAATAACGTACCCGGTACGATTTTAGCACCCTATACCGCGGTCGAAAAAACTATCAATATAATTCGTATAGCGCTGAAAAACGATCGCACCCCACATAAACTGGTTCGGAACTAAACGCTCTTATTTTCTTCACGGTATACCGATTTTTGGCTATTTTTTTCGGTAATACCGAACATGATGTAGGAGCAGGGTTGTAGCTGCTGCAGGGCTGATGCGCAACCCTGGCGACCAACCACAAACCCAACGGAGAACACGCGCGAACGACCCCACCGAACAACCTGTGAAGCTGAGCACCAAAGACTCTATCGTAAGTCCAAAGCACAGAGCACCTTGATATAAACGGAGCACCGGACAACAGCAAAGCGCGCCCGATGTTCGTCCCGAAGCATGCAAAAACGCCCTCTTACGAAAAAAAAGGGGATGCACAGTAGAACAGGCCTACCCCACGAGCGCGTCAGACGTATCACGCGGCTTGAAGAGTCGAGTCCCAACCATTCAATCGGTCGTGCTCACAGCTGGCGTTTTCGTGACAACTTCATGAAAAATTTGAGCGTCAACCCTTAGGCATCGGCCGTACTCGCAGCAGTTGACGCGCGTATAAAATACAAATACATGCCTGGTGAAAAAAAACAATATGCCTAAGACCTATGCCAATGGTACAGCGAAGTTGCAATAAAAAGTTTGAATTTCAAAGATACCCGCCAAACAAATTCAGAACACGCTTCCTATGGGCCACCTAAAAAAAAAAAAAAGTTCCTAACTTTTGGAAAAGCCCAAAAAAAGCAAATGTGGGGACAATGTTGGGCCAACATCGGCTTGAGAAAAACTCAGGCCGATCTTTGATTCGAAGCGGCGAGATTCCGAGTCCTCGACAGACATCGATCAACAAAACCAACGATTGCGTCATGAATTCTGAACGGAGTGCGCTCGTTAGGGGCTCCGACCCACCCTAGGGTCACCGTCTTCACACCATGGCCGGTGTCATGTGGCGGGAGCTGACCAGGCGTGTGATAAAAAAACATTTGGCCGCTGGTTTGCACAAAACAGAAGACAAAACTTCTCCATCCGTCTCGAATGGCAAAAAATAGACTTTTTTTCAGGTTTGGGAGGATACCGTAGGACGCCGCCGGCAAGCTCTCGCTCCCTAGAGCATGGATCCGCCTGATATCTTCGAGGCCGTCATCTATATTCGTTGGCCTTGCCAGATCCCGAGCGGGTTGGCCGTGGGCTGAGTCTATGTCGAGATCGAGCGTCGATCGTCGCTCGAGCTGGTTTCGATCACCGTGTTGACAATTTGCGACCAGAAAAACACAAATTACGCCGCCTGCAGCCGTTGGGGAAAAAAAAAGAAAAAATCAAACATTTTTCTCTTTTTTCCCCACAGCGGCGGTACGAGAAAAATTTCGGCTGTTTTTTAAAGCGATATATTTGAAAAAAAACTTTTGAACTTTGCGTTTCCATTGGCATAGGTCTAAAAACCCTAAAAAATCTACAACACCCCGTGGAGCACGCAAAGACGAGTTTTGAGGAAAACTTTTCCAACCTTGCAAATATGAGTTTTGATAAACGTTTTGGTTTCTTTTTTTAGGGATTTTTTCGATCTCATAGCTTCTTCGGTTTATTTTCGTGTTTTTTCAGTTTAAAAAAAAAAGAAAAAAAAACTTACCATGAACCACATGAGCCAGAACTTCTTGTCCTTGATGGCCTCACCAAGGGTGGTCCCCTTAGCCGTCTCCACCTTCCCGCCGTTTTTGCCGTTGGAGGCCGGGGCAGGAGGGTCCTTGATCGCCAGGGCGCCGATGCCCGCAACCACGACGTATATGAGGGACAGCTTGCGCAGCATCACCGGGAAGTTGGCGTACACCTCGTCCGGGTACACGCCTCCAACCGCGTTGAGACCCTTCGGGTTGATGATGCTCGTGCCCACCTGGAAGCAAGCGTGTGTCGGCGCGGGGGGAAGAGGGGATGATCAGTGTTATCGGGGGAGGGGGACAAGCGGAGGGGGGAGGGGGGAGGGGGGGGGGGGGGGGGGTGATCGCATGTTTGTTGCGGTGGGCTTTGAGGGCGGAGGGGGCGACCGCGTTAAGACACTTCGTGTGGGGGATGCCCGTGCCCACCTGAAGACATAAATACATGCGTCGCACGCGCGCGGGAGAGAGGGGGGGGGCGGGTTGAGGGCTACAGTAGTAGCGGTGGGGGGAGGGGGAGGGTTGTGTGTGTGGGAAGGGGGGGGTGCGGGCGGGGGGGGGAGGGCACCACCCGCGACTGCGCGGAGACACTTCGGGGGGACGATGCTCGTCGCCACTTCGAAGAATATTATGTGTCGGCGGTGGGGGGGGGGGGTCGGGTGCCTATTGCGGTGGGTTTGAAGTGCCGCGGGGGAGAGGGATGCGGGGGGAACTAGGGCCGCCGATCATGCTAAGGGCTTCCGGGTTGATGATGCTCGTGTCCATCCGTGAGCATGCATGCGTCCATGTGTCGAGCTAGGATGAGGCCGGTCGGGTGCTTGCTGCGGCACGGGGTTCATGCTGAGGGGGGGGGGGGGGGGGTCGATCGGGTGCTTGCTGAGGTCCTGGGTGCGAGGGGCAGCAACGCTTGCTCAGCTTCGACAAAACGATTCATAGTCCACGCTAACTTCTCATGGCTTCTTAAGACCCCGCGAATACATCCCAGTCGGTCGGTCGGGGCAAGGGGTAGGAATTAACGTCGAGCGTATTCAAACATTTGGCCGAAGAAATGTCTATAACCCCTGCAAGGGGTAGGAATTAACGTCGAGTGTATTCAAACATTTGGCCGAAGAAATGTCTATAACCCCTCTAAAAAGTCACCACGACGGATATATAGTCTCTGAACCCTGACATAAAAAGGCGCGGTTTCGGAAACCACACAGCCAATCCAAACCCCAACCCGAACCCAGACATTATCCACACCCCACCAGGCTGAACACGAACCCGACTGCTCCGAATCTAGCGACGGCAGCACCGCTAGCAAGGCCCGTTTTCTCGGGAAACTGCTTCCACTCCTCATCAACATGAGGCGTACGCGAGACTCACCCCGACCAATCCGAACATCAAAAGCGACTCGCTCTAAAACATCCCAACGTATCGCGGGCTGGCCTGCTGGTGAAAAATAAACTAAAATAACACTACAAGGTAAAGATGAAAAAATAGCGGTCTTTGAAGAAACAAACCGAACAAACAGGGCTCCCGAAACTCCTAAACCAAACGAAGCCAAACCAAACCAAACCAAACCAAACCAAAACCACAACCCCAAAAAGAACACACTCGCCCAACTATATATATACCCCACCTGGTTGAACACAAACCCGCCGGCTCCGAAGCCAGCCACGACGGCGCCGCTAACGAGGCCCTTCTTCTCCGGGAACCACTTCCACCCGTTCACCATGGGGGCCGTGTACGCGAGCCCCACCCCGGCTCCGAAGAGGAACGAGTAGCAGAACATGAAGGTCGCTAGGTTCGGAGCGAAAGAGGAAAGGAATACTCCCAGGGCCATAATAGCGCAGCCCATCGCGGTCGTTGCCTAGGACGGGCAGGCCCGGGGGTGTAGAGGGGGGGGGGTGCAGTAGATTTAGCAACTCCGTCAGTACATAATGGGAAAATTCTGGGAAAATTCTTCAGAATACATCCACTCCCGTCAGCGAGTAGGGATCGTTCTGGGAATATTCTGGGAATATTCTTCAGAATACATCAACTCCCGTCAGTACGTAGGGATCGTTCAGGGAATATTCTGGGAACATTCTACAGAATACATCCACTCCCGTCAGCGAGTAGGGATCGTTCTGGGAATATTCTGGGAATATTCTTCAGAATACATCAACGCCCGTCAGTACGTAGGGGTCGTTCAGGGAATATTCTGGGAACATTCTACTGAATACATCAACTCCCGTCGGTACGCAGGGATCGTTCTGAGAACATTCCACATGAAGGCGGCGAGATGCGGGGAGAAGGAGGGAAGGGATGCTTCGAGGGCCATGATAGCGCTGCCCATCGCGGTCGTAGCGTAGGACGGGCAGGCCCAGGGGACGGGAGCGGGGGGGAACTCGATATCACGCATGGCCGTAGCCGCATGACCATAGAACTTCGCATCCCTACAGGGGGGGTGGGGAAGGGGATGCAGTAGAGTTATCAACTCCGTCAGTATAGTGGGAAAATTCTGGGAGCATTCTCAACAACATATCAACTCCGGTAGTATATAGGGAACGTTCTGGGAATATTCCTCATGAAGGTGGCTAGGTTTGGGGTGAACGATAAATGAATACTCCGAGGCCCATGATAGCCCAGCCCGTCGCGGCCGTTGTCTATGGGGCAGGGGGAGGAGGGAGGGGATGTAGAGGTTTCAACCCCGTTCGTATAGAAGGGGAAAAGTCTGGGAATATTTATCATGTCATCTTAACTCCGTCAGTGCAAAGAGAACGTTCTGAGAATATTCCACATGAAGCTCGCTAGGTTCTGGGCGAAGGAGGAAACCAACATTTCGAGGGTCATGTTAGCGCAATCCATCGCGCTTATTGATCGGGGGGGGGGGGGGCAGTAGAGTTATCAACTTTGTCCGTGTAATGGGAAAGTTAAGAGAATATTCCCCATACTATCTCAACCCCGTACAATTACATGTAACGTTCTGGGAATATTCCACATGAAGGTGGCTGGGAATAATTCGAGGGCCATGACAACGCAGCTCATCGCGGTTGTTGCTCGGGGCCGGGGCCCGGGGGGGGCGTGGGGGGGAAGGAAAGGGATGCAGTACGTAGAGCTATCAACGTGTCAGTCCAACATACAAGCCGTGGAAACCAATCGACAGGAGCAGCGCAGGACAGCACCGAACCTCGATTTCTTCCACCAGTTCACAAGGCAGATGACGGCTACATCCAGATGACGGTTACATCCACATGACGGCTACATCCAGATCACAGTTACATCCAGGGGAGTCACCGACCCACAGTATTCGGAATACACGACTTCTATGGTAATATACCCCGGTAGTCTTCAAGATCGCACCAAATACCAACTTTTACTTCTACCCAAAATGACCCAGGTGGTCGCTTACCCACAGGAATATACCAGGTATATATGTGTATGATTTGTGTCCCTACAACACCAAGGGACCATAGTAAGTAGGACCTACGGTACACCGAAAAACCTACCTGGTATATTTTTCGCTACTTTTACTACTGTAGCAATATTTGGTCCCATTTATTATGCCCCCCCGTAACAGAGCCACCGGTCCCCAGAACTACGTACCTGGTACTGCGGGGGGACCATAGTAAATAGGACCAAACAGTGTTAGTAAAAATAGGCGAATATATAGGCCAAGGACCATAGTAAATAGGAGCTACGGTATACACAAAAACCTATATATTTCCCTATTTTTACTAGCAATATTTGGTCCCATTTATTATGCCCCCCCGTAACAGAGCCACCGGTCCCCAGAACTACGTACCTGGTACTGCGGGGGGACCATAGTAAATAGGACCAAACAGTGTTAGTAAAAATAGGCGAATATATAGGCCAAGGACCATAGTAAATAGGAGCTACGGTATACACAAAAACCTATATATTTCCCTATTTTTACTAGCAATATTTGGTCCCATTTATTATGCCCCCCCGTAACAGAGCCACCGGTCCGCAGAACTACGTACCTGGTACTGCGGGGGGACCATAGTAAATAGGACCAAACAGTGTTAGTAAAAATAGGCGAATATATAGGCCAAGGACCATAGTAAATAGGAGCTACGGTATACACAAAAACCTATATATTTCCCTATTTTTACTAGCAATATTTGGTCCCATTTACTATCCCCCCCCGTAACAGAGCCACCGGTCCCCAAAACTACGTACTGCGGGGGGACCATAGTAAATAGGACCAAACATTGTCAGTAAAAAATAGGTAAACATATAGGTTTTGTGGCTACCGTAGGTCCTGTTTACTATGGCCCTCCGCACTAGCACCTGGCAAGATATTTTGAAAAGCATACCAGGTCATACAAAACCCGCAGTACGACGATGGAAGCTCCGACGGTCGTTTTTCCGATCTCACAGCTCACGTTGCGCATGTATCCTGTATTAATCGTATATATACAGCAGGAGTGGTGGTGGTCCCTCTAGAGTGCCGGTCGGGTTGTGCCGGTTGCCCGCTCAAGTGTCAACCGATGTGGTGGTGTTCGGAGAAATAGTGCCGATTGCCGCTATAGTACCGGCATTGTTGTCTGGCGCATACATACCGGCAATATAGAGGGACCACTACTATTACTACTGTGTGCGGATAAAACATACTCTCGGTATGCAGTATGCAGCATCCCAACATCAGAGGGCGGGTGAGTCGGAGCCAATTATTCACCCAATCATTCGGAGCGATTTAAATCGGAATCGGAAAATCGGAACGCCATTTTTTTCGTGACAAAACGCCGGCAAAAGCATCGTGTTCCGACTTGCAAGACTTACGTTAGGACTTACTCACATGTATCGTAAAACAAGAACTGAAAGCAAGGATTCAAGTCACACGCCGGATTCGCCGATTATTCGGATATTATCGTCAGCGCCGAAAACCGATAGTTAAAAATTCGGTACACACAGCCGATTCACTGCCCTACCTAAAATACCTAAAATACCTTAATAAAGCTACCCTCGATTATACCTTCTATCCCACCTATTAATAGCAGCCAGTATTGCGCTGAAGGTGTGGTCCTTGACGCATGGTCAGCATTTGAGGTAAGCAAAATTAAAGGCCCACGGGCTGCGCGTACGAAAGTACACGAGAAAAACAGGCGGAAGCTAGTCATACCTAGCACCTAGCCCAGTCGTACCGGCAGCCTGGTGCTAAATAGAGCTCACTTGCATCTGTGTGGTGCTTGACGCATGGTCAGCATTCGATTCGAGGCACGTAAAATGACATGCCAACGGACTGCGCGCACGAACGTGCACAACAAAAACAGGCCGAAGCTACTGTAGTCATACCTAGAACCTAGCCCAGTCGCACCGACCGCCTGCTGCTAAAGGTCACTTGTATCTACTGCATACCGGTATACATTCTCTAGAACCATAAGGAATGCAACAGGGGTGTTACCTGGCAACCAATCTTCGCCTGGAAGTAAGGGCCGAGAGGCATGGTCAGCATTTGAGCCACAAACGCCCCAGGCAGCACGTAAGAAGCGTCCGAGCACCCGGGAGAGTCACCGAAGCACTTCAGCCTACAGTGCGGTAGGCAGGCATCACATGGAAGGCGTATGGGGAGAGGGGACGGGGAGGGGGGGTTACTCATTATCATGCATGGTCGTAGGCGTGTGACCATACTAGACCAGGGGGGTGGGGTGTATTCGATATCATGCATGGCCGTAGTCGCACGAGCATAGAGGAGGGAGGGGCGGGGTCATCGCGAGGCGCATACCCCTGGTAGAATCATTGCGCGTATATACATCACCGGCGAAATACAAAAAAAACTGTTCAACCTGCAACAGGGCAGGCAGGCAGGCAGGCACCATGGCCGTAGTCGTATGACCATAGACCCTCGCATCCCTACAGTGCCAGAGGGAAGAAGCACGGGTTTTCACAAAAACAGGAAGACATGAAATCAATCACGCGGCGCATAGGAACATTGGGTGTGCGTCGCCAACAAAATGCTTAAAGTATTTCAGCCTGCAGCACTGACAGACACATGACGTGGCAGGCGTATGGGCCGGGGGGGAACGCGGGGGGGGGGGGGGGGGGGGGGGGGGGGCGCACTCATTTGTTGCTTGCCTTAGTCGTTTGACCGTAGACCACGTATCCCTTTCGAAACGGAGCACCGTTCCCACTCCTAACGGAGATACCTCCAACACCAGGGCGCTTACTACGCTGTTTCCATATAATACATGAAACCCTTTGTTTATCATACTCGCTCCCTGTTTCGACGCCTGTGTCCACCATCTCCTTCCTAGGATAGGGATCGTTTTTTCGCTGCTACGGCGAGCGGGGCGGGGGGGAAGGGTGTACTCGATAGGAGAGATGTACTCGATCTCATGCATGGCCGTAGTCGCATGACCATAGACCCTCACATCCCTACAATGCCTGGACGGAGCATGTCGGGTTTTCACCGGCCAGGCTAGTGGGGGGGGAGGGGGGGGGCACCCGATATGCAGTAGTCGTATGGGGGGCTCAATCACGCTGCTCAACATGGGGCGGGGGGGGGTGGGCGGGGAAGCGAGGGAGGAAGAGACGGGGGCGCATCCCCCGCCTGTTTCGCTGTTTGTCACCGTGGTCATACCATCCACATTCAAAGGGGAACCAAAAAATCCAATAACTTTAGGCGTTGGAAAATGTTACCCATTAGGACTTGAATGACTACTATTACGGGCGACCATAGTTATTAGCACCAAATATTGTTAGTAAAAATGGTTACATATATACGTTTTTATGTATACCACAGGTCCTATTAACTATGGTCCCCCGTAGTAGACGAAAATAGGAAAAACGTAGCGTAGGCCTCCTTACGAGTGACTCCTACCCTTTCACCAACGTCCATCATCATCATCAGGGGGGGGCATAGTAATTACAACCAAATACGGCGTGTTTATACAGGGGATAGATACTGTTACGGGGTACCATAGTTAATAGGACCAAATATGGTTAGTAGAAATGGTTAAATACATAAGGTTTTATGTATACCGCAGGTCCTATTTACTATGGTCCCCCGTAATATTAATACAGCATTATTTTGGGGTCCTTCCAGGAGCTCTCATACTACGATATGCCGCCCCCCCGAAGAGCAAACAGATATTAATACCTGGCATTCTACTACATAAATAAACAAGAAGAGCATGGTAACCAACAAACACACAACCAAAACTCGCGCCCCCCCCCCCGCGAACAGCAAGCAGCCATTCAACTACATAAACAAGCAAGAAGAGCGTGGAAGCCAACAACACGATCGAAACCCGCGCCCGCTCACTTGCTGGGCACGTAGGGGACGAAGTTCCCCCAGCAGTAGGTGGTGCCCAGCACAAGATGGCACAGCGCTCCGCCCAGGACGCCCAAAACACCGACGCTCGTGCGTTGCTGCATCACCGCAAGCAAATTGCAAAAAAAAACATACAGGTTAGGCCGGTGACTTGGCTGACTTTAAGTCGCCGAGTAGATATTAGTTGGCCAGCAGGTTACATGGTTATTATTAGTAGGGCTGTGAGGATGACTACAAGTCGCCGACTGGTAAAAACCAGGTAGTTGGCTAGGTAGGTTCCATGATTAGTAGGGTTTTGCGTTGGCTGACTATGAGTCGCCGACTAGTTACCGCCAGGTGAGTAGCTAGGTAGGTTCCATGATTAGTGTATAGGGCTGTGAGTTAGCTGACAGCCAGTCGCCGACGAGTTACTACCAGGTAGTTGGCTAGGTAGGTTCCATGATTCGTATATTAGTTATTACCAGGTAGTTGGCTAGGTAGGTTCCATGATTAGTAGGCGCCTGCTACGATGGAGGTATGCAGAACCTTATTAAGGCCAATTTATTTTTATAGGTTCCTCAACTGAGGCATCCCTTGTAAATGTAAAAGGCGTTAAGGCATGCCTCATCATCATGGCATTAAGACATGCCTTATCAACGAGGCCTTGAGGCATGCCTTGTCAAGAAGACATGCCTTATCAACGAGGCCTTGAGGCATGCCTTGTCAAGAAGGCATCAAGGCATGCCATATCAATGAGGCATTGAGTAATGCCTTATATATAAGGCGTGGCTTATCAATGAGGCATTAAGGCATACCTTATCAAGAAGGCATCAAGGCATGCCCTTTCAGTAAGGCATTAAGGCATGCCTTATCAAAGAGGCAATGAGGCTTGCCACTCTGCCTTATCGCTGGGAAGTACCACAATTTTGTGTTTTATGGCATAAACCAATAGGCCATGAGATTAATTGTTTACGTATCGCTTATCAACAAGGCCTCAAGGCATGCCCATTCAACAAGGCATTAATGCATGCCTTATCAAAGAGGCAATGAGGCTCGCCACTCTGCCTTATCGCTGGGAAGTACCACAATTTTGTGTTTTATGGCATATACCAATAGGCCATGAGATTAATTGTTTACGTATCGGGTTGCGCTTTCGTTTTCTAAGGGTCCCTTTTTGGGTGGCTTACCAATGACTTACGAATAGTACAGAGCTCCTTAAGTCAGCAGCCTCGGAAGGCAACAGGTGCGTGCACCTCTACCATAGCACGCGTCAAACAGCGTCTAAGGCCGATGACAATGGGAGCACTTGAGGTAAAAACAAAGTATACTTTAAAAGGTTGATCCGCCGCTGTGGAAAAAGGTGTATCCCTTTCTTAAGACTGCACTCCCGCCATGGGGACAAAACACTTGCGATTTATTAGTCAGATTTAGGGTACATGTGCAGTAGTGCACTAGTATTAACGAAAGAGTTAAACCCCTCGGGGACTGTACAGGATTAAAGTCAAATTTAGTTTTCTGTACTCTGCAGTACTGAAAGGGGACGAAACACTTGGACTAAGAGTCATAAATCTTATCTAGGTGAGCGTACAGTGACGTGGGCCACATCAGAGCTTGTACCTCTCCAGGATGAACAATCGGCATGGGTACTGGTTGACTAACCATGTCGACCGGGTGGAAATGACCGGTCAACGTGAAGAGCACACAGACACACAGTTCACTACTTCCTCGTCGGCATCTTCTTCCTGGGCGTAGGTAGGAGCTTGCCGCCACGACTGACCAAACAAATGGTGAGGTAAGGTTGAGATAGATGTTCTCAAGATATTGCAAGTGAGATCCTCAAGACATTGTGGAGTGAGATAGATGTTGAAACGTAGCGATCGATTCACGATGGTGCACTCATAAAAGAGCCGCGAGTCGGCGAACGAAGAAAGAGCTGGAGTGCTCGCCCTCCAAAAATGAAGGCACGAACCGTAGCGGGGAGGGGGGGGGGGGGGGGGGGGCTGCTATGTGACCCCGGGTCTGAGACACGCCAGGAGCAGTAGGGGGGAGGGAGGGAGGGAGGGAGACAAAAAATAGGGGTGAAGATTAAAAAAATGGGAAGAAGAAGAAGAAGAACAACAACAACAACTCATATTATACGTACAACATGTGGGTTTCCAGTGGGCGTGTTGTGGAACGGGGGGGGCGTATTTATACAGCAGTGCTCACGGCTTTTCTGATAAAGTGAAGCGAGGATACGAGCTGAAGGTAGATGGGCCATGTATACACAGGCAGGAGCTTGGCGGCTGCGCCGCTGCGGTCCCATTTCTCCTCATAATGTTTACGTCAAGCCAAGGTCAAGTGGTTACTGCGGCAATCGTACGACGTCGTCCTCTCCCCCTCGCGCAGCACCGATACTGATGCGCTCGTTCAGCGATACCTCAAGGTTCCTTGGGCAGCCTCCACGGCAGTCTGGCCGTGAAACACCCTTTCCCCTCCTTTTTTTCACCGATTCAGCGAATGCAAGCTGGCCTCAGGCCTCCTTTTGGGCTGCGGGTCTAGTCCGCCCCTTCGATTTAGTTCAGAGAGTTGGTGTTCGATGCTGGCCTTCAACTCAAAATAGATGTTCTCGTGTGCGGATCCTACAAAAAACGCAGAAACGCGGCTATCCGAGGATGAGCAGGGGAGAGAAAAAAAAAAAAGAGATTGAGCAAAAATCGGGCGAAATTGAGAAGAAAAAAGAAAAAACTGCGTTTTTTCGGCAAAAGCCCGTATCACGAGGCTCGTGGTGTTCATGCACCTATAATTTTTTCTGTAAGATAGGTTGACCTCCTACCGAGGTTAGCTGATTTCCATTGTGCTCAGTGCATTCGTCGGGACCTGGCTATCGGCGGGGCGGGGTAGGCTAGCTGCACCCCCGCTGCTTGTGCAGTTTTTGGTCATAGCGCGACAAACTATTACGGGGGAGCATAGTTAATAGGACCTATGGCATAAATAAAAACCTATACGTATATTTAACCATTTTTACTAACAATATTTGGTTCTACTAACTATGGTCCCCTGTAATATGTTCTACCCCACACTAACTTGACCAAACTGAAGCGCGTGGTGGGCTGAGAGCTTTTCGGGGTTCGACTAAATTCGCCTTCAAATCGATTGCGCCGCATTCAACCGGGGGTCAGGTTCACCATGCTTCCAGGCGTCGGTTTCAAAGCCTTAATTGGATTACTGTACGATACTACCTACCAAAATCCGAAACACCACACTCTTTTCCCCCGTTTTCTATTCGGCAAAGAAGATGCACAAGTAACCCATCAAATGTTTTTGTCGGTGCTTCACAGGTGGACTAACTAGCGTGGATGCTGTCCTCGGAGAGATCATCCATGCTTTCGCTCTGCGTTTTCGTTTTTGGTACGAAGATGAGGCAAAATTGAGTAGGAAGCGTCCCACACATCCGTTATAAAGGAGGCGTTTAATGGGATAGGGAGGCGGGGGGCGGGGGGGGGGGGGCAACGGTCGTCGGGAAACCGCGGTTGGCGAAAGAAGAAAGGACCTTTTTTTTCCCCCATTCGATTTTTTTTTTGGTCTGTTGTTTCTTTCGATATTTTCTCTCTTTCAACGCTTGCTGAAAGGTGTGTGTCGCGCCTATCGTATACTGTACGACGACGTCGCATCGCGTTGTCTACTCTGCTTGGTGCATTACAACGTACTGTAGTCTCTGTGTCGTAGTTTTGTGACCACTGCAACAAAGGTTGTATCTCTCTAGTATTCAAGAATCGGCACAGACACTGGGTGCGCTAGATTTTCGACCGGGAGACAGGGCGATCGAACGTGAAGAACCTACACGCTTCATGATTTACCTATTTCAAGGCTGATACATTTCCGACCTAGTATGATCCTGCCATGATTTAGCTCATGCCGCACGGTGGGATCTGCAGAATCCTCATGACCTAGCGCATATTTCCTGGGTCGATCTGTACTATCAACACACAGACCCTGCACGACCTCTGGAAACATCAGGTGAGGCACCGGATGATCTACAGCAGATCGCCACATCTCTGAGGTGTGAAAGGCTTGCAGTGTCTTCCAGGGAGCAGAGCCAACAAACACACTGCTCATTCTGCGGAGACACCGACAAAATGTCATACCGAGCAGGAACACAAACCCCATCCCGTATGCGTACACGTACCACTAACCCTTTTAGCCTGCTTTTAGGACTGCTGTCCCATTGTGGGGACAAACCAGCCAAACTTGAAGTAGTTTGGCCCCAAAACGGGACTGCGGTGCTAAAAGGGTTAACGGTGGTGAGCGACCACCACCGATGGGATGTGTGCTCTCGGGGCCCGCGACGATTCCTCCTTCCCTGGTTCCACTGCCGTCCACCGGTCTAAGCCACCGCGTTTGACTTTTGACCCAACGACCCAACTGCAACGGCGTTGGGTGGCATCTAGCCAATGGGCGGCATGCTTCGTACGATCGCAGAGGCGTCAAAAACGATGCTCTGTGGTTCTGAAAACGCTTGTGCACATGTTCATGCTCCAAGTGCAATTCACAACTCCGAACATACTTGGCCCGCCGAGTGTATTTCGTGCTGCGGCTGTTAATACTGAGAGTATCGCTATACCGGCGGCTGAAATACTGCGAGTACTGGGAGTACGAGCAGTTCTGAAGGCCCAACAATGCCGGGAGTATTGGGAGGATGCGGGCGTGTCTACTTATCCCCCCCCAGTGACCATTGGAACGAACCGATCGGAAAACACTGATTTGCCAGATGAATTGGTGCTGATTGGTTATGCAAAACGAATAGATTCAGCGCAGCCGGAGAAAAACAGCATATCTAGGAAGAGGGACGACCGAACGGCCCCGACCGAACGGGGAACAAAAAAAAAATCCTCTCATTTGATATATAGATTGACACCATCGAAGATGGACGTGGACACCTATTTGCCATGGCCTGTGCTATAACGATACCGTTCGTATCTACTGCTTCGGCTGGCGAGGCCCAGGATTCTGCATGGACCCAAACACATTTTTTTTTTACATACATAGGAACGGATTGAATGACCACGAGCAGCCTCGTTCCGTTCCGCTCGTTCCCATGCTCTTCGGAGAGGAAGACACGCCCCTAGCAGTCCAGAACCCCGAGTACAACCGGAATAAATCCGCAGGACGAAACATCCGAAAAGCATCCAGAGTACTCGTTACTGCTGTACACGAATATCGGACCCGGAAATACTCCAACCATGTGAGTAAAATATGGCGAGTATCTCACTATTAATACTTGTACCTGCAGTATTACTGCTGCTGCATCTCGCAGTATGCAACCCTGAACACCACCAGTACCAGTATACTGGCAGCGTCTGCGTGAACTGCTGTAGTTCGAATGGAACCCGCCAGCCCCGTGGTCCCATGATTTTTCTTGGTGTATACCTGGTACCTGGTACGAGTACTGTATTGGTCTAATAATCCCCCGCCTATTTGAACGTTGTATCCGAAAATGTAAGGACCGCTTCATCATTGATGAGAATAACAAAACCCTCCTTATATGTCCGGACACCATGGTACGAATTAATTGGGTTCTTGGCTCGGAAAAGGCATACGTACTCGTACCCAGCTGCTGGCTCAGTACACAAACTTGAACAACGACGTTGCAGCCGATGGAGACGTCTTCCGTGCAGAGATCCAAGGCCAGAGTTGCTGCCGTGGCGTGGCAAAGCACACTGCAGCAGCAGCAGCAGCAGTAACAGCAGTAGCAGCAGTATACCCCAAACTATTGCACAAGACAGATAGGGATGGTACAACACAGCAACTCATTTTCAGCAGATCATGCAACCACGTACAGCAGCAGAAGAACAGCAGAGCAGAGTCGGAGTGTACGTCGCACTGCCGACAAATCAATGGCGCTTACTACTGCACAATCAGACCCAACCTGCACGCGAAAGAGCGCGAACTCTGTCGCCCGAACGCCCACAAATCACCTTCTGCACTTGCTGCCCACCAGTCACCGCGACAGCCGCCTTAGCAGCCCCGCCTCCAAGCTCAGCGGGCACTCCAAGCTTCGCATCGATTTGAGGGATCGCAAGCCCATCGTACTGCTTAGGGGAGCTGTCGCGCAGGATGCCGCCCGCGGAGGACACAGACGCTCGCGCGCTTGCCCTTGCCGAGGCGACATCGACGACAGCCAGGAAAGCTAGCACGCCCGCGATTCCCGTGGAAGTCTTCATGCTCTTTCTGCACGTACCCAGCAGGCTACTGGTGTACTGCGATCTGCGGTTGAAAAATCTTCTCGGGTTTCAAAAATACTCGAGGCGTTCTTTCTCTGGGTAGGGCATGAACGCGTTGTTGCAGGCTTCAGGCTTCAGCTCAGGCTCAATCGTACTCGTAGACGGCTTAGGCAACCAGCCCGGTCTCCATGTGTGCTCTTTTGTCCCGACGAATCTCTGCTTTGTGGAGCTTTAGGGGTTCAAGGATGCCTGGAAAGTAGCAGCCTTCGCAGAGAGACGCGTGTCCACTGGTATCCTTATTTGCTGTTTAGGATCGTAACTTTTTGCTGTACAACAAGTGACCTCCATTTTTCGCTCTAGTATGCGCCCCCGGGACACCGGTTCCCCCGAGCGCTACCCGACGCTCGTCGACCCCAAGGGACCTGGTATCGACCCCCCCCCCCCGTCTATTAAGTAGTGGTGTCGTCATTGGTACAAATTGCACAGGGCACGGAGAACGTGTTTCATACCTGTACCCTCCAGGGCTTTTCTAACCGAAAGTAAGTCCGAACGTACGTGTCCGCATCATCATTGGTGGTGATGAGGTAGGTAGACTGCAACAACAACAAACAGCAACAAGGCCTACTCTATGACCCGGTCACAAGGAGGTTGTATATTTTGGAGTCCACACGTATGTATGTAGTCGATGCGCAGTGTACAGAGCGCATGCATGTCTTCATCGAGACGCCAAAATGCCTGTATTAATTAATTATGAATAAGAATAATAGCTCGATAGACTACGGGGCGCCAGGCAGGGGAGCAGGCAGGGGGGGGGGGAGGGGGGGGGCAAGCAAAGCGCGTTATTTACGATACATCGCAAATTCGTCAAAACCAACACGGCAGCAGAATTACGTCAAAATTTCGACACGCAAATATCACGTCCAACACTATCCACTCCCAGACACGCACGCAGGTACGAGGTTCCACTCTGTCCCAAAACGTAAGATTGGACAGAGAATCGATCCCCATTTCAGCTATTCAATACCAATAGAATTAATATTAATAGTAGCTAGATAGCTCAAGGCAGATCTATTCCCGGTCTTGGATGCCTTTTAGCTCCTGCTACCAGGTGGGGCTCGTACCGTATCACACTGGGGTGATAAGATATCACGCCCCCTCGGACGATTTTCGAAGCTGGGATTCTCGACAACGGCGGGGGCGTACTGAGTACGACGAGAGATGTGTCTATTACGGAGGGCCATAGTTAATAGGATCAAATATTGTTAGTAAAAATGGTTAAATATGTAGGTTTTTATGTATGCCATAGGTCCTGTTAACTACGGCCCCCCGTAATATATATATATATATATATATATATATATATATACCAGGCATGTGCAACCAACCTTCTCCGTGAAATCTTTTCCAGAACTACCATTCCCGTTCGTTCGTGTTTCGCCGCCCCCCCCATGCTTTGATTATTTAGGGATGCGAGGGTCTATGGTCATACGACTACGGCCATGCATGAGATCGAGTACATCTCTCCTATCGAGTACACCCCCCCATGCTTTGAAGGAAACCGGGTCTGAAATTAGTCCCAGGAGATAGATGTCTTGTCTTGCGTGTTATACGGTTCGCGTACAACCCTCGTGATCTACAGTAGTAGTACACGCTTCCTGTGGGCGGGTTGGAGCTTTGCGTACTGTTCTGCAGATCGTTCCTGCAGAACATCTCACAACGGTAGGGGAGTAAGTGCGGGAACTACTGTACGTAGATTATTCACTGAGTAACCACAGCAGTATAGATAGATCATGGTCTGTCCGAGGTGTGGGACGGTTGGGGGCTCACATTTGACCTGGAGGGGCAGCAAACGATACCCAATCAATGCCGTACAGTTCCTCCAGCGTAGTGCTTGTTGTTACAGCAGTAGTAGTGTTAATTTTGAAGATTGGAGGCTCGGACAAAGAAGTTGCCGAATGAATGTGCAGCAAAAAATAATAATTTGGACGTTTCTATTTTCACCCAAACGGTCGCTACTGTCCGGGATAGAGTGAAAAGTGCATACTATAATGGGGTACGACTACATAGATACGTTTGACCTCATCTGTCTCTCACATCCCACGATCGCGCTCCCTCAGCCAGTTCGCGTCAAGTAGGGATTGAACCAGCCGATGTTTGTCAGCTCGCGCAATGCCTCTAGAGGTTATTGTCGAGTACCCCAGGGGTACACGAAACAAAAAACAAAAAAGATAGAACGGTGTCAAGCTCGTCACCTTGATAATAAATCCCCCGAGCAATGCCACGGCAGGGGTGGCGCCTTAAATAGGGGTGTGCCTTTGAGGGGTCGCGGCTTATTGTTTGGTGAGGTTTTCACATAAGGAGCTCAAAATATGTCACCCGAAACATGATTTCGTTACAAGTCATGAAAAACAAATATACTAATGTGGTTAATGCGCCAGGTTTAGTACAGACCAGGTATTATACACTCACTTCAGGTGCTCAACCTGCCGGAAAACGTTGCCCCCCCCCCAAAGGGCTACCCTACCTTGGGATGAATCCGGTCCTGTATGGCTAGGCTCCTTAGATGTGCCAGAACAGTCAATGAAGCTTTTCCAAGCACAACGACCAGCTCACAGCAACCAAGTAGGCCTTTGGAGGCGTTCTACGATAGAGGTTCACCCTAATTTTTCTGAGGCTCCTCATTTGAGGAGCTCCATACCTCACCCGAAAACCTATTTCAGCAAAAATCAAATTGCATCGCAGCGAATAGTCCTATGGCCCGAGTCTACAAAACTTTTTTTTCGAAATCAAGATTGGCACTCCGACGACTTCGGGTCAAGGAACCCCATCTTTCAGAAACAAAATAGTGGAAATGCGCTACCTCTATCGTAGAACGGGTCTGTGGTTAGAGTTAGGGTTAGAGTTCCAGGTCGCCGGGGTGACGGCCGCCGTGAGCCGAAGCCGGAAACAATCTGTCACCATCCGGGAAAAAACCCTTACAGTTTCGTGACAGAACGCCTCTCTCCTTAGAACAGCATCATTTTTTTAGTCTGGCATTTCTGAAGAACTTTGCCATACATGGCGGGTTGCGATTTTTGTCGGAAATAAAATAAGTCGTCTTTCTTTTTTCAGTTGTTTTTACTCGATTTTATTAACCCCCCCTCCTGTCTGGAAAACACAAGGCAGAAGTAGAAGAAAGGAGGGAAAGAAGGGAAAGGCTAGCGCTACGAAACAAGGTGGAATCGGTACAAAAACTTTTACAGATATACGGGGAATTGAGGGAAGGAACAGGAATGAAAACCTATTTGCACGGCCCAACGGACTTCGCGCAAATGCTGAAACTGCGCTTTCGTGTAGGTGACCTGGACCTGCCAGAAAGAAGGAAGAGGTATACCAGTAGCCGGGAGGAGGAAATAGATGCGCAGATGTGCCCGTGTGGCAAAGAGTTAGAGAGTAGAACTCACATAGTAGGAGAATGTGAAATACACAAGGATAAGCGGGGTGTGTTAGAAGGGGAGACGAGGAAACTTGACGAATGTGACATGGAGGAGTCCGATACGCTAGATAGCAGCGAGAAAACGATCGCTATCCTAGGAGATAGATGGTGGCCACAGGCGGCCAAACAGGAAGGGGATAAGATAAGCAAAAAAAAAAACTACCTGGTATGTAATATATGCATTCAACATTAATGAGCGCCCAATGTTTGGAGGTGTCTCTATTAGGAGTAGGAACGGTGTTCCGTCTCGAAAGGGATGCGTGGTCAATGGTCTCATAACTAAGGCGGGCAACAAATGAGTACCCCCCCCCCCCCTTCTCTGGGGCTCAAAAAACAATAGTTGGGTGTAAATTTATTTTCTTCGTGTACCCTTGAGTTACTTGCACTATAAATAGTCACGAAAATCAAACAACATTCCCTGGCATAAATATATCATGTTGAAGTTCGATATTTCGAAAATATCCAAACATTTTGATACGACAACCAACACCGCTACCTCGCGCGTAGCGACTTGTCGCAGGCTACACATCAGTAGTATAGATACCGCTCCGTCCGGAACCGCCAGGAGCAAGTACGAACGCCCATCACACGGTCCTTCCTTCTCCGGACAGAGTGGCTGTTTTGCAAGTTGAACTTCGCTATTAGTTTGCACGTCTAGTGCCTATTACCTACTGCCTGATATATTGCAAAAGCATATCGGCATGATACACCGGGCATTCAAGGCTACTACCCCCTTACTATTAAAGTACGAAAAACGCAACTATACCACCACAAAAACCGAGAATCTCTGGTTGGCATTACGTCAACCCGTAGCAGCAGGATGCCAGCCAAGGTCCGCGATCATCCGCTGCAGGTACGCGCCCTCGGTGTGCTCGTAGCCAAAACGCGCCCGAGCTGCTGCGACACACAAAACATGCCCCCGCTGCATGTCCTCCTGTCCGCAAACGTAGGGATCGTTTCGTACGAATATCGGTACTCAAACCGTCCTTACTTTTACGGCCAGATTGGTACCCCCCCCCCCCAAGCTGCGCCTACCCAATATGGGGTTCGTTGCGGTGGGTGGGCAGAATCACTCACTAGGTGGACGAAGTACAGTGACAGGAATGGCCTAACCCTTACTACCAGTGCCAAGCCTTCTCCCACCCTGCTGTAGCTCCAAGTAATGCTGAAAACGAAAGAGGCAGTCCCACTACGGGTGAGCTCTACCAATGTCCCCCCTGGAATACGCCAGGGAACGACACAACATCACCCCAACCCCGGTCATACGACTACGCCCATGAATGGCATGGGCACACCCTCCCTAATCCCACCCCACCCCTTGCCCGACGCCCCCACCCCAAATGCCTCCTCACGCAGTAGCACACCTCAAGATGAGGTAAGAGCAACGACCGGACACCATTTGTTTTCGACAACCCAATAGTGAAAAAAAAAATGGGAGTTAACCCTTTTAGGACTGCAGTCCCGCCCGTTCTGGGTACACACTATTGCAAAAAAAGAGTGGTTTGTGCTCCAAATGGGACTGCAGACCGAAAGGGTTAACCCTTCGAGCACCGCAGTTCCGTTTTGGGGACAAACTACTTGGAATTTGACCGGTTTGTCCCCAAACCGGGACTGCGGATCTAAAAGGGGTTCAAGCATGCTGGCGTTCGACTCTTGCACGAAGCACAAAAAAAAAAAGAAGGAAATCAGTGCAGGACCCACCCACGAAACGCCATTCGAGCCTAACATCCCGCAACTACCTGAGAGGACTTTGAGCCTGGCACAACATAAGGCTTGAGAGTCCGGCCCAAACTAACAAGCCCAGAATAGGAGTTCAAGCCTGGCCCAAATTACGGGTGGCTTACGTGACGCCACGCACTGCTGTATACAGGTCGAACATACACTTTCCCTGTGTTCACCGAAATTCACAGGGCGAGCGGGTGTACAAAAACGTCACCGTCCACGGAAAAACAAAAAAACTGAGAGTATCCTCGAAATCGAGCGTCATCCACTGTCAACCATTCGCATAAAAAACAGCGTCTCCTCCTCCCTGAAGGTTAATAAAAAACACAATTAACCAGCCTCATAAAGAACAGCGTCCTCGCCCTCCACCCTCCCCCCGAGCTCAAGTTTTTCTGGAAATTTCTGACGGAAGGAACAGAAATTTCTGACGGACGGAACAGCACCAATGGAGTCACTTCGAAAAAAAGCGTGTCTAACCCCCCGTCCCGCTCCCCCGAGGACACACTTTCCTGGGAATTAATAAGGGGACAGCACCAGCGAAATCACCTCGAAAACAGTTTTTTCAATCCCCGCCCCTCCGAGCACGAACTTTCCTGGAAAATTCTAGCGGGTCGTACAGCACCAACCGAATCACTTCGAAAACGTCCCGGCATTGTAGGGACGCGAGGGCGTATGGTCACACGACTACGGCCATGCATGACGATGAGCACACCCGCCACCCCCCCTCGCGTACCACGTTCGTACGACTACCGCCCATGATTGACATGAGTTACGCCCCGCCCTCCCCTCCCCTGGTACAAAATTTCCTGCAAAAAATCTGGTGGATGGAGCAGCATCACCCAGTTTACTTGGACAAAAGTGTTTTCAAGCCCCCGGAGCATAGCCACTTCGCGAGCTCCGTGTATTGTTCTTTGATGAGGAAGAGTATCACCGTGAGAGTACCCTTCGCTAGGAGGTAAGGGGGGAAGCCTGTCCACAGCGAGCCCAGGCTTTCTGTCCTCGCGATCGTGGAGAGGGCGTTCCACGTGCCGCTGTATCGCGGCTTTTTGCCGGATTTTTCCTGTTCAGCGAGCATTGCGATGCGGGCGGTTAGCTTCGACATAGTGACCAAAAAAAAAATGTTGTATTCGCTCAGGATTATAGCTACACTTGGGCATAAACCGATACCAGGACTGTGTGTCAACATTTTGATATTTGAGCAACTTCTCACACAGCAACACAAGCGAACCTCGTATCCATCGCATCTGCTGAACTCGCGTGTAAACCGTAGACTGACTAAAAAAACACTCACAAAAACCAGACAATCAAACACCAAAAAATCACACCCCACCTGCTGCCGAGACTGACAAAAAGCAAGACTGCTCATAAAAACATAAAACAAAAACATACCCCGCCTGCTGAACACGAGTTTTAGTCCGTACCACTCTGTCCCAAAATATTCAACAGAGACTATAGGAGGCTGTGTGCAAAAAAAACACAAGCAAGCGCACACGTGTATCCCCCCGATTGGACTCGAGTTTTGACCGTACACTGACCGAAATGAGGGACCGCCCGAACACGGTATACCACACAAACAAACAAAAAGACGGAACACCGCCTATCTCGCCTGCTCAACTCGAGTCCAAATCCGTGTAACGCCAAACAAGACCTTCACGAGAAAAAAAAAACGCACACAAACGCTCACACGTATCCCACCTGTTGCACTCGAGATGACGCGTTCTACGACAGAGGTAGCACATTTCCGCTATTTTGTTTCTGAAACACGGGGTTCCTCGGCCCCAAATCGTCCGAATGAGTGTCAATCTTCATTTCGAAAAAAAAAAAACGTTTGGTAGACTTGGGCCATGGGATTATTCGCCGCGATCCATTTTGATTTTTGCTGAAGTCAGTTTTCGGGCGAGGTATGGAGCTCCTTAAAGTGAGGAGCCTCAGAAAATCTAGGGTGAACCTCTTATCGTAGAACGCCTCAGGTTTTAACCGCACGCTGACCGAAAAAACGAGACCATTCATTGGCGGAACTCCGCACACTCCTCGAGCGATAGGGCGTCTCCCCAACCATCGTAATATTATGAACGGTATCGCATAGTTAACCCGCCCGCTCAACTCGAGTCTTAAGATCAGTGCAGACCAAGAGAGCAGACTGTCAACGAACAAACACACACACGCGGACACACACACGCGGACACACACACGCGGACACACACACACATCCCACCTGCTGAACTCGAGTCTTGACGGTGTCGAAGGGCATCGACACCGTCGTGAAAGTCAGAGCCGAGATCATCCCCGCTAGCAGGTGCTGCCGGAACCCATTCACGTAGGGGTCCAGCGACGTCTTCGCCTGGTCGTAGGTCGCGATCTGAGATACAGAAACCACCATCGCGCGCAACACTGTCGCCGGGGGCGAGAAAACCGGCCGAACGCGAGCGATGGAGAGCGCGGGGGGGGAGGGGGGGGGGTCCATTATTTCCTGACCCTTCAGAACTGCACTCCACATTTTCGGAGACAAACTACTTTCTAATTAGGATGGGAAAATGCAGGGCTAGGGCTGTTCACGGGTCGGATCAAGCCTCGCGGGTCGGGTCGGGTCGGGTAAGGATGGCCCGAGCCGACCCAACCCGGCCCGACCCATGAGAGTTTGAAAAGCTTCTGACCCGACCCGACCCGACCCGACCCGACCCGACCCAATCCGACCCGGCCCAACCCCGTCAAATCCTGAGCGGACCCGTGAAGAGCCCTGGTCCGATTTCCTCCTCGGATGTGGAAAGCAGTTATAACCCCTTTATTATTACTAGAACACTAGTGCTGCAGTTCCGTGCTGGGGACGAGGGACTCTAATTCTAAGCACTTTATCCCCAAAACGGGGCCGCACTCCGAACAGGGCATGGGTTTCTTTATATCTCACACTATTACGGGGGGACCATAGTAAATAGGACCAAATATTGTCAAGTAAAAATACGTAAGTATATAGTCCTTTGTGTACACCATAGGTCCTATTAACTATGGTCCCCCGTAATATTGCGAGCGTATAACTCATGGCAAAATCGACCCCGTACTGCTGCGGTAGTAGAAGATGTTCTGCTCAAGTCGGGATGGAACATGTACGATACATAGCAGGAGGGGGGGGTACAGAAATCTAAGTAAATAATTGGCATATTTCATCCACTCATGAGAGGTGTTTCTTGTCTCCTAAAATAATTGTTAAAAAAAAATTGCCGTCTCCGAAACAAGAACGAGGAAAATAAAAATCGCTTCACCCCACCGTTATCTGTGTTGTATATATATGGGATATATATGGGGGTACCGCCTGGTTCTCGCCTCAACGTGCACGCGCTTGCCTCGTGCACAGGCAGTACAGCCGGTGGAAGCGTCCGGTCACATACGCACAGAGCTCGCCCATTCTTGGCCATCCTAAAAGCGACTGAGCTGCAGCAGCAGCAGCAGCGACACAAGGAAGACACCCACCACCGTCCTCTTGTACCTCCCATCGGTTTTCGACTGGGGACAAACAGGCGGCGTCAAGGCAGCAAGGGCCTGTTTTCCTCCCATCCGAAATCCGGCGGAAGGTCCAAGGTCCCCGATCCCGGATGACTGCCCTGTCCAGCTGCTTCTGCAGCTTGGACGCGTTCAGACGACTGAGGATGGGCGAGTTCTACCGCGACTTCAGGCTCCCACAGCGAGAGGGACGTAGATGCTCTCCATTCACGATCTTCATTCACCTTTGGGCGCGCGACGAGGAGGACCCCGGTCGTCGTGGGGTTATCCTTTGCTATAAGAGGGGCCGCGAGGTATGCTTCCACTCCATCGAGGGAGAGACGATTACCCACTCCTTTCGCAAGGAAAATCGCCTCATGCATGGTTTCGATAGAGTCCTGTCGCATGCGTTTCGATCCGCGCACACCGCCTGTCTGCTCAGTCGAAACCCGTTGCAAGCGTGAGTTCTGATGGGCGCAGAAGCAGCTAATCGGGGCAGTGCCAAGCATCGCCACCTTGGACCTTGCACGGGCTTCCGATTGCTGCGGGAGAGACGACCCCTGTCTGTCTGTCTCCGTCCAGTCAAATGCAGGCAAAAGCTTTTGTTTTGACGCACACGAACTCACCCTTCGTTGGTCGCCTTGAAGAGCGGCCAGTTGCTGGTAGGGTCGGTTCCCCGGCATCTCTGTGACCTTCCACCGGCTTTGGACTGGGTAAACACAGGCAAAGAAAGGCAGGCAGCGCCCGTCCTCCCCCCAACTCGAAAGCCGGCGCAAGGCCCCAAGCCCACGATCCTGAGCGACTCCCCCGATCAGCTGCTTCTGCAGCTTGGTCGCCTTCAAACGACCAAGGATAGGTGAGTTCCGTTTGCTGCCTCTATTTCCCCCTCATCGCGGGAGAGACGGTGTCGCCTGAAGACGACCGAGGATGGGCGAGTTGT
Source organism: Nereocystis luetkeana (assembly GCA_031213475.1). NCBI lineage: Eukaryota > Phaeophyceae > Laminariales > Laminariaceae > Nereocystis > Nereocystis luetkeana. Next base: position 2,148,306 of record JARUPZ010000022.1, read on the forward strand.
CCTGTGACTCCTGTTTTCCGCCCCGTCGGAGGAAAGACGGTGACGCTCCTCATCCACAACCTTTGCCATTAACGACCGAGGAAAAGAAGGACTGCTCTGGCGGCGGGGCCACCCTTCGTTACAAGAAGTCGCAGCCCTTCTTACCATGAAGGAGGACACCAGGGCCCGCGCAGTCCTCATCTTCCCACGCGCCGATGGTAAACGCTGTGAATGAGCAGCGTCACCGTCTTTCCCGCGATGGCGGCGGAAGCACAAGCCACGGCCCTTCCAAGACCCAAGGATGACACCACACCGGAAGCGCAGCCCAAGTCTTCGCACGCCCAAATCTTGATGTTGTGATTGGAGAACATCACCGATTCTCCCGCGATGGGGAGGAAACAGATTGGTCACAGCAGAACTCGCCCGTTCTTGGAAGGTCTCAAAGCTACCGAGCCGTAAAAGCCGCTGGTCGGCGCGGTCACCCAGCATCGTTGACTTGGACCTTCCACCGGATTTTGACCGTGCAGAGAAGAGACGAGCAGAGACGAGCAGGCACGGCCTGTCTCTCCCGAGTCGAAAGCCGATAGACGGTCCGAGTCAAACGTGCTGGGTGACTGCGCCGACCAGTTGCTTCCGGAGAGACGTGCTAAATAGACACACGGCACGATTTTTTACCGTTTTGCCGGAGGATAGAAACACACCAAGAACAAAAACCTTCTGCAGCTTGGCAATTTCGATACAACCGAAGACGGTTGAGCTCTGGCGTGACTTCTGTTTCCAAGCCCGTTGCCGGAGAGAGGGAACGTTGTTCAGTAGGAAGTCCGTCCCATCGGATTTTTTTGCCACCCTGCGTGTTCTACGGCAGAGTACTCGTTTTGAGGGCACCGAGGGTAAACAGGTTGACCTCATTAAAGCTACGCACACAGACACACCAGCGTTTTCGGAGTAGGGTCGTCGTTGCGGTCGTGTACTATTTACTACGGTGGACCATAGTAAATAGGACCAAATATTGTCAGCAAAAATTGTTAAATAGAAAGGTTTTTATGTGTGCCATTAGGTCCTATTAACTATGGCCCCCTGAAATACAAGGGTCAAGAAGCCAACCCCCTTGAAAGCTTCCAGACCTCTCGGACAAATTATTTATCTTTTAAATAGTGTTTTTTCTCATTGTTTATTTATTTCATCATCACTTTTATTTCTCAGCTTACCCCGTACCAGGAGGCCTTACCCTCAGCGACTTTCTCGAGCAGCCGTGGTCACAGGTGTCGTCCCTTCTCCCCCCCGGCACGTGCCTTTATTTTTACCGCGTAGGGTTCAGCATTCCCACAGCTAGTCGATTTTCGAAGAATGGTGCTAACTCACGCTCTCGAGCTTTCCGCCAATCAATGGTTATGCGAGAAGAACTCCTTGCGAGTATGCACTCGGTGAGACTCGAACTCACATAACCGATATTTGTAGGCACGCGCACCACCTCCCAAGCGAGCCACCGGGGACGCAATGGTTACCTCATGTTCTGGACATTTCAGGCCAGATCATATATTCCTGGTCTGTATGATCTGCATGATTTGTATGATCCAGCTCATGCTGCGGGGTGGGAGCCGTACGTACAACATGCAGGATACAAGGACATGTTTTTTGGGTTGGATCTGTACTGCACAACTCCTGTCCAACATCTATCTCCACACGTGCGGCAGGTTAGGGTCTAGACGGTCTATATAGGGATCTGTCCACGGTGCGAAAAACCCCATGCCTTTGAGGGAAAAAATACGCGGCCTCAGTGTGGGGTCATTTTTTGCAGCAGCGAAAGGGTTAAGACACGACGGATTCAATCAAGGCAGAGCGCCAACCATGGCAGCCGATGGCTCACTGGTGTTGCTCTTACACTAACTGATCGACAAAAATCTAGTAGTCCGTTGTCACAGCAGGACAGGCTCTGGGGCACAAGAATATCCCAGGAAGAGAAAAGCAAAAACAAAAAAAACAGTACGATATACAGTACATCATGGTTGAAGCACATCGTACATCCCAAGCAGGCAAAAAAAAGTCTTAAGCCAGGAAAAAAAAACAAAAAAACACACACACAAAACGCGTATGTACGATACGCGCCACACATAACTGAGGCCCATCGCGCACCTTAACCGAAGGAGAAAAAAAATATATGTCAATTCAGCGTACGTGACAACCAGACGCATGCTCACCCGTGGTCCCGCCGCCTCTCCAGTAGGTCAGCACCCCCTCGTCCCTCGGTATCCTATACAACGCGTGGAATACGCCGCGGTATCCCCGCTGCTGGTCCTTCGGCAGCTTTCCGTCAGCCTGGGGGGCGATCGCAACGGAGAAAGCAACATATCGCAAGAAAAAAATCATCGGAAACAAAATGGCAGAAAGTTCTCCACCGAAGCACGGGCATGGGCTTTTTTTTTGTCAAGGGTGTTGACCCCCCCCCCCCCCCTCCCCAGAAAAAAAAACGAAAACAAAAATGCGGCCCCTCACCTGCATTCTAACAAGGCAGACCTCTATCGGACAAGAGCAGAACGACGCAATGCCCCCGGACACCGCCCCCACCAGTATCCGCGCGAGCAGGAGCTCTGCCGCGCCCATGTCGCTTCGCGCTTGAACGCGCGAAAACAGCGACAAGCGTGGACGCGCGAGAAACGAGGACGCGAGCAGCATGGGGGTCGGGGCAAGATAATACGTACCAGGTACCTGGTGCCAGGTATCGCTCTGGCCGGGTGTAGAATGACCGTAAGACCATAAAATATTCATGTAAAACGGAAGTAATATTCCCGGCGAGAGTAACATCGGAATATACCAGATCCCAGTTAGCACACAGCAAACGTCTACATATATCAGAGAAGACGGAGAAGTGGGGGGGGCGCGAGAGGCCCGGAGAGCAAGGGGCGCTTCTCCCCAACACCGAACAGATTAGACTCCCGTCAGCAATGGCTAGGTATCTTGGAGCAGACTGAGACGTGAGCGCGCGCACAAGAGGCCGCGAGAGCAAGGGTTTAGGGGGTTTACACAACATCGAACAAATCATGTGCCCATTTCAATGACTACGCGCCCATTTATTTATTTTCGGGGGGAGACTCGTAGATCCCCGACATATCTGTTCGCACGTTTTTGAGAGTCTCACCATCGATGACGAATCGCTTCATCAGATCGTACAGCCCCAAGCGGAGGGTGGTGTAAGACGCCTGTCTTGCCAGGGCGGCCGACAGCCCCGAGTACAGGGCAGGAACGCCCTCGTTTTTTACCTGAGAGGGGGCAGGGGACACGGAGAGGGGAGCAGTTGTTGTTGTTGTTGTTGTTGCTGTTGCTGTCGTTGCCGGTTGGTTGGTGGTGGTCGCGGTGATATGTTTGATGGTTTTGGTGTTGTGTTGCAGCTGGAGCTTTCGTTGTGATAGTAGTTGCCAGTCCTGCGGTAGTGTTAGATGCAGTTGTGGAAGCAGCCACAGTTGCAGTGGGGGCCGCTTACAACTTATTCGAACTCGATCAAAATGGTTGACACACACCGTGTACGTGTACGAGAACGAGACGAACAGACGTAACCCCCAACCGTGAGCTGAGCGGACCCAATCTCGAAGAAGTGGTAAGCTTCAGCGAGACAGCACAGCGCCGGTAGGTGATCCATAAAAAACCAAAGAATACAAGGAAGTTTGGGTGGGACCACCGACCGGGGCAGGAGGCCTCATCCAATCCAATTCTTACATTCAATGATCAGCGGCTGCGTAAAAGAGTTGATGTAGTAAAATCGTCACCCAATCAGATGAACTCAAATTTGGCACAAAAGGAGGAGTCAGGATTTTGGTGGGATCAGCTAAGAAAATGAACGCCCGAGGTTCTACTGGTTGCAGTTGTAGCTGTGGTTGTACACGCAGTTGGTTGCAGTTGCCGGCGTCGCTGCCCTTGTTGGCCGCTGCTGTCGCTTGCTGCTAATTTCGTTTAGCACGTATCGATACTGTCGTTGTAGGTTCGCATATATCTACATATTGAAACACATGAATATTTGCTGTGGTTGATGTATTGATAGTCGTTTCTCAATATCGCTCATCGCGCTGATCTAATATGACCCTTCGCTACTCTACAGCAACGGAACATACGCACACGAGATATGCCACGTGTAACACAAAGCAGCACACGGGTACACCCTGTCAGCGTGTGGGATAGATAGACGCGAGCCGCCGCAGGAAAAAAGTGCTGAACTACTCCACTCGCGGTAAAAACGCTAGGAGAAGGGGAGGAGGCGGGGGGGCAGCCGTACCAATACAGCTGATCAGCCGGGTGGCAATAACTCGGTACAACTAGCCCTTGAATTCTATCAAGGGCGACCATGGTTGATAGGACCTATGCTATACATAAAAACCTATTTATTAAGCCATTTTTACTATCAATATTTGGTCCTATTAACAATGGCCCCCCGGAATAGCAGTTTTTCTTGTGTTTTTTGTAGAGTTGTTCAATGGGGGAGGGGGGGGGGGGGGGGGGGCGACAGCGGCAGTAGTGACACTTGACACTCGGCACCGCTGTTGACGAGAGTAGGAAGGAGACGACACAGGGTGTGGCGAGGCGGCTCCGGAATCGGTTAATTAGCAGAGACGGAGGCCCATGTTACTATAACCATAACCGCATGGAGTACGATTTTCCTCCGTTCTCTTTTCTCTCTTGCCTCCTTGTCTTTTGCCTCGTCTCTCTCTCTCTCTTTGTTTCTTTGTTTCCTTCCCCCTCCCCGCCGTCCCTGTACCGGCACCTTCTTCTCCTCCGTGTTGCTTCGTCCGTACAGCACTATCTCTCCTTCTCGAGTACGTATGCTTTTCTTCTACTCAGCAGCCTCTTTCTCATCTCCTTGCATCTCCTTGCGTCATAGCAGGCATGCATTTGGTACGTTTCATTTCATGAAAACATTTTTTGTTTTCAGTATTCTTGTCTTTATTTTTTTGGTCATGCCTGTGTTGTTGTGTTTTCGTACCCGGTACGCCGGCAGTTCACTTGCTTCACCCACCAACTTGCGATTGCTTTTTTCTTTTTCTATTTTTCTCTGCCTCACAATCTGTGGCCACAGAACGACACTACAGTAGTAGTATTTCTCTGGGATAGGGAATCAGGACGGAAACTGGGTGTACTCATGAAGCTGGGTAGAAGTAACGATTTACTGTGACGATAACATATTAACCGTAGTGGGGAGAGGGACAAAAGCCTACTTACTAATAGTGATCCCCGACCTAAGTCACGGCTATATGCAGGAGGGAGCAGGAACAAGAAGGGCGAAGGTAATAGAGGGGATGGGAAAATATACATACCAGGTACCTGGTACACATAAAAATCCCCCCTGACCAATGGCCGAGGTGTGGCTGTTCGGCAGCACAGCACGCGACGCGGCTTACGCAGCTCTCAAGCGGGCAGAGCCCAAATCCTCCTGGGAAGCGGGGTGTTTCCTGCACCACTTTCGTCCGAGGGCCGGATCAACCTTTATAACTCCCGATTTCTCGAGTGCTGTAGCGTACTACTATACAGCCCCCCCCCCCCCGCCCTTCTGTTCGTATATTTATTTCTCTTTCTCCCCATTCATATCCTTCACACCCTCGTTTTCATCTGTCCGCCCCGGTCGTGACTCAGACCCGGAGTCACCTATGCGTATGTATATACACGACAGGCTCTTTTTCCCCCACAACGGGCCGTGCCTTCCTCGCCTTTTTACCGCCAGAATTTTTCATCCTTCTCTTCCCTCGTCGACTCTGTAACTTACGACTGCCCGCTGCCATAGTACTGGTATAAACTACGGTAGCTGCCACGGAGTCGTGCCGCGGCTAATGGTGCAAACGTCGCCCGCGAACGTCAACCGCAAAACCTTGACAAAAGCGAGCGCAGCCAGAACGAACACGAAAGGGGTTTCCACAATATACGGAGGCTTGTTGTTCCAGGGGTCGCTTCGAAAAAAAGGCCAACGTCGTCCTTGTTTTTTTTTTCGTTTTTGTTTTTTTTTTTAAAAACGTCTTGGGCAATGTGCGAACGCGAACGAACGTGCAGCGCGTAAACACGCGCCCCTGTTACGAGGTACTGCTTGCATAACAAGTTACCTGCGCCTGCAGGCTTTGTGTAGCCCCAAAATAAGCCGGCAGGGGTTTGGCACCAATAATCTGCTGCTGTTTATTCTCACATCAACGCGTGGTCACCACACTAACTCCACTGATTCAAATTCAGGAAAAAAAACGAGAATAGAACGTGGACGAAGATCAAAGACAAAAAAAAAAAAAAAAACAAATCTCACCAAGTCTTTGGCGACAGCTAGGGCCGTCGCGTCCTGCGCCTTATCCCCCAGCAGCTGCATCCTCGTCTTCACGAGGTCGGCGGGGTGGATGAACACCCACGCGGACATGCCGCTCGCGCCGGCCACGATAAAGTTAGCGTACGTCGGCAGATCACTGGCGGCCTACCATATGCGCGGCAGAAGGGCCAGGAGGTAGGTTAGAGCATAAGGTTAACAATAGTCTCGCTGTTAGTGGCATGCACTCACTCTCAAGACAAACCGCTGGGCTTGCGTACGCGCATACGACACGCCAGGTGATCACTCGCGGCCCGCAAGAGCTCCTTGCGTTGCCGAGTAAGAAAGGCCGTTTACCTCCCCGGGGCGCGCTGCTGCTGCAGCTTATTGCCCCCGACCGTAACGATTACCAACCAACTACCAGGTATGCCCCATAATACAAATAACTTTTTTTTTGCTTTTGTTGTCTCTCTTTACTAGAATGTGTATGCCGTGCCTGTCGTATCCAGTACGATGACATGCCATTGCGTTGTCTACTCTCCATACTGCATAACAATGTAGCATCTCTATGGCATAGTCTTGTGACCACAGAACTTGCAACGTTATCTAAGACTGAAGAATCGGCACGGACACTGGTTGTGTTGGATGTCTACGGGCAGAAAAAACGGTTAAATGTGAACAACAAAACACGCAATAGTGTTTAATAAAAACGCCTCTCATGTTTAGGACAGAGTGGTGCAGACCACTGTTGTACCACTGATGTACACACATATTTAGCAGGATCCATTTCCAAGCGCATCGATGACAGGGAAGGTTGACCTCAACAAAACTGTTTCTTATGTGGTTCCGATTTTCCCCCGATCGCATTTTTAGCCATGAAGTTCGCAAATTCGGAACAGTCTTCCTATGCGAAAAAAGTCGATTATGATTGTGCGTGCAGAGATTCGAGTAGACGGCGAGTCCAGCTGCTGTTGCTGTGGTCTGTCGCGGCGGGGAGACGCGCTGAGTGCGCTGCACTGCACGTGGGAACCAAGCGTCCGAGCCCGTGCCGACAGCCTCTGGTCTGGCCGCGAAGAGACTTGCCGGGTGCGCTACGTCGAGTCAACCAGTCTTGGTATTTTGGTATTTCACAATATGACTGACTGCTGCTGCTGCTGCTGCTGTAGTCTACGAGTAAATATCCACGGAGAGATGCGCGCCGAGTGCGGTTGTCTTGGTCTTAAGGCCCAAGCCCGCGCCGGCCGACTATACGCTGGCCACGGAGTGACGAGACGCCCTCCGACTGCGTGTCCGGCGTGAAGCAAAGTCGCTATACAATTGTGTCAGCATGCAGCTCATCGAACGTTCGGCTGCTGCTGCTGTTGGCTAGCGTGGATAACATCATAAATTTAGAGACCACGCCATTTTTCGATTTGGAAATCTGATGGCCCAAGTAGTCGGAATTTGGGCCAAAATCTGACGACTTCGGCCACCGGATTCTCCAATCGGAAAAAAAAACTGATCGAATTTTGCACATTCGAACTGCGTATGAAGATGCTTTCATGTCTGGGATGAAAAAATAAAAAGCAGAAGCTCGAAAATGAACCACATACCAGTAGGAAACAGCCCAAGGATGGGGCTCAGCAAAAGCAAGAAAAAACTGAAATCCGGTCTGATTCCGGATTTTTGTTCCTTGTTTTTAGGCGTCCTGCTGTACTGACTGTTGTAAATATGATGGCGAGCGGGTTGAGTGGGTTCAGTCCTACGATGCAGCAGACTCGTACTCGCAGCAACGTAGCACCAGTATAATAGTACTGCGGTAGGGCGTGAAACCGCTGCATAACGAACATGTCGAACCACGCCATTCGTACTACGAGTATGTACGAAGCGAAACATTTTGGCGTACGGTAAGCGATGGAGCTCTCTGGCATCGCCAGCATCACGCATGGCGTACACAGCCGGCGTAGGCGGCATACGCCGGGATGGACTGTCTGGATCACGGCGAGCGAGCTTGTGGGTCCAGTTGCACGGTACAGCCAGCTAGTAGCGAGCTGTGGGTTCAGTTATACGGTACAGCCGATTCGTACATGTACATATAATAGCAGTGTACGGCATATTTACAGTATACGTATTGATAGCTAAAGCATTGATCGCAGAAATACTGCTGGTATATAGCTGGTACCAGTAGGCCGTAACACCGCCTGACAACGCACACGTCGAACCACAACACACCACGTGTACAACAAGTGCTCGTAGGTGAAACATCTTTGGCGTACAGCACGCAAGGGACTTCTCTAGCGTGGCCAGCATCCTCCGACAGTGCCTGCAGCACGCAATGGGCTCCTCTAGCGTAGCCAGCATCACACATCTGGCCTATATCATATACCGTAGACGCGGCATACATAGGGTTGAACTGACTCGCGCTGTGGGTTCAGTTCTACACTGTACATCCGACTCGCAGCAGTTTAGCAGCAGCATCGCATTGGTGTCGTACGACGGTATATATTCTCGAGGTACCACCTGCCGCACAACGCAAATGTCGAAGCACGCCCCTTGTGCTACGAGTAGGTGACACACCCTTGGCGTACGGCAACACGCGCGGCGTATACATCTGGCCTAGACGCCGTATACATCTGGCTGTACCGACTCTATTATCGTCGTGAGCGAGCTGTGGGTTCAGTGCTACTCTGTACAGCCCACTCTAGCGTAGAAGTGTGGAATAGCAGCGCTGCTGGTTTGCTTGTATACCAGGTACAAGATTTCTGATATCTGGTACCAGTGTACCAGGTGCATCGGGAATCGGGAGTAAAACCGCCGCACAACGTACACGTCGAACCGCGCCACCTTGTACTACGAGTGGGCGAAGCATCCTTGTCGTGCGGCAAGCAATTGACCTCTCTGGCGTGGCCAGCATCGCGCATGGCGTGCACACCTGGCGTGCACACCTGGCGTGGACGGCACACAGAGGGCTGCACTGACTGCTGGATCCTATCGTGGGCCCACTACTACTTCACAGGAGGAATCGTACGCGCAGCTCGTACGGTAGCTCGTAGTGCTTCTATGAATAGTAGCAGCGTCGTAGCAGTAGTGTAGCAGCAGCAGTTGTGTGCGAAAAAGTGCCGCACACCGCACACGTCGAACGACACCAATTGCCCTTTGCTGTTTGAGTACAGCAGTAGGCGAAACACCCTTGGAGTACAGTTCGCAATCGACCTCCCTGGCATAGACAGCATCACGTGTTACGTACACACATGGCGTAGATCGCATGCATTGAGCCCCGTTGCCATCCGATCTGGTAACAGGCAGACTGGGGACTATCTACTGCTGTGGCAATGAGGACGTACGTTATACACTTATTAATAGTAGAGAGGCAATTAGACCGCATATCGTTTGATCGACCCCACTGAAAGTCGTTGACTATGCTCACCGCAGAAGGCAAGAGGGCGGCAGCCGCCGCCACCACGCCGGCTCCCAAATATCGGATAACACGCATGGTGCTTTTTCGTCTCGTCTCCGACTACTTCAGGCACAATCACAGCAAATAGATCGGAGTGTCGAAAAGGGATGGTACTCGTGGTTCGTGGCTCGTGGCTCGTGGCTCTTTCGGCTTTCGGATTTCGGAGCATGTTCTCCGAATCTTTATGAACTCCCAATTAGGGGACCGGGGATTTTTTTGTTGGATTGTTCCTGCTGCGCAGGTCACCTGTGTGCACACAGCAGTGTCTCCGTAGACCTGGTTGTCGGAGTGCCCACGGGGGTCAGTGACAAGCACGGCGTCTATCGCCATTGCGTTGTCGTCTCGATATAGGTGGGTGGATTTTTTCGACGATTCACTATCGAGTTCGAGATACTGGGTGCAGTTCTATTTGTATTTTGTATTTTGTCTATTAATACATACCCGTACCCTTTGGTAAACAGCAGCATGTTTCATTGCGCATAAGACAATAATACTCTGTATTCCAATCTAGGGAGCAATCTCTCCTCTGCAGTCTGGTGATGTACCACCGGCAGCAGTGCCGTGTGCGGTGCGTATATCAACAACATTGCAGGTTGCAGCGATGCACTATCTTGCACTGTGTAGTTAGACGGAGTTGCTCTTACCTAACAGGTGCTGTCGCGATGCCTCATCTCCATACTTCAGACTCTGTACCTGGTATAGTAGGCGGCTCCCAGCACTCCTCTCACGCCGCAGCCTCGCCCGTACCTGGTACTCGGTACGAACAGCAGTAGTAGTCTAGACTTTTTCAACCATCAGAGTACCAACTCGTACTCATATAACAAGGTACCTGGTACCAGTTATACCAATCGCCTACTGCTGTGCTCGTGTTATTGTCCACCTGGTACAATACTGCTGCTGTTGTTTCGAGCAAAGGTGCAAGTCTACCCGAAGTACGAACTCGAAGTACTACGGAATGGGGTTGGAGATAGGTCCCCGAATCCTCGTACCTAACCCGAGTACGACTGTACATACAAGTTGTGCAGATACCAGTGGCCGCTTTGTGGCCCATCTTAGCTTAGTGGTGGTATTGCCCTATTAAGTAGTGTAGCCTCCAACCAGTAGCAGGCGTAATCTAGTCTTACAATTTCGTATGATAGGGAAGGGACCGCTCTTGGGACGGCCGAAGCCACTCTTTACTTGATCAGGAAGTTTCGCTTTTTTACCCGGCGTAATTTCAAAAAGGCGTGCTTCAACTGCTGTAACCAAGATTGACCTTGACCCCCCGCCCCGCGCCCACGCCTGCCCCACACTATTCCCGCAAAGAATATTCCAAGAAACCTCCACATCACCGCCACTCCCTTCGGCTCACGAAAACATCAACCTTGAAGCATCATGGGCGTCAAAGCCGACCTCAAGGCGGCGAGGGTGCGCATGCAAGCCGGCGCTCCCGCGGAAGCCCTCACCATCATCCAATCAGTCCTAGACGCATCGCCTCCCGAGCTACTACAAGACCCCCAGCTCAAGTACGCCTTCCTGATCACGGCGGGGTTGGCACACCTCGCCGCGGAAGACTTACCCGCGTCCGAGGGTCGCTTCCGGGAAGCCGCTGCTTCCCTTCCTGGCGCCCCCCAGGCCTGGAAAGGGCTAATAGAGTGCCTCGAGCGCGGGGGGAAGATGGAAGCGCTACCGGAGTGCTTGGGACATGCTGCGGAGATCGCCGAGGGCAAGGGTAACCTCGGGAGGGCTCGGTCTCTCCGACTGCGGCTCGGGCAGGTGCTGGACTCCCTGGGAAGGCTGGAGGAGGCCCAAGAAGCGTTGCTAAAGCACCTCGATAACCCGGAGGCTAACCCTACCCCCAACGCTAGCCTTGATGGGGCTTTGGGTGCTGCGGAGACCGTAGCTGGGGAGGGCGGGGGGGGACGGGGAGACCCAGGCCTAGCTGGAGAGGAGTGGCTGTCAATGCTACTGCTTGTCGCGGTCTTGGAAACTTCGAAGGAGGACGTCGCCATTGCCCATCGAGTCGACAAAAAACTCGACAAAGCGGGAACATTCGGCGCCGGCCTAACCGCTTCCGCGGTTGGTTCCGCTGGAGCGCGGGTGGCGGACCGGAATCGAACTCGGTCGGTTCTCTTGTCCCAGTACCGTGCGAAGGCCTTCGCCAAGGACGCGGCCGAGGGGAACCCGGTCGGCAATCGTCTGACCGACGCCATCCATGCTCTCGAAGAAACCCAGAGTGCCGCCACAGATGCCCCCGGCGCCACAGATGCCACAGGTGTCACCGGACCGGACTCCGCCCCGGCCCAGAAGGCGGCGCTGAAGGCGCTGGTGGTGCGCTTCTGTCGCGCGTTTCTGGGAAGGGCGGTTCACATTGCGGAGTCGTCGCAGCAGGGAGGCGGGTCGACAGCGGGGAGGGCGGGGACGGAGGCGGGGTGGCAAGGAGTTCTGGACGCAAGCGTGTCTGTGAGGAAGGCGGTGGGCGGGGTCGGGGGAATGGGGGATGGGGGGTGGGCGGCGACGGCGACCCTTTTGGCCTCGAGCTACGCCCACGTCGACCAGACGGAGCTGGGGAGAATGGCCCAGGAAGGCGCCGAGGATGCTGCGCGACGCCCATGGCTCTCCGCCCAGGCTTTTCTGCACCTCGCGGCTATGGCGTTATCGGCGGGGGACGGTCTCGAGGCAGACAAGCTTCTGAAAGCGGCGGCGGCGGCGACAGCAGCGGCGGTAGTACCGGCAGCAAGTGCGGCGACGGGGCGTACACAGCAGTCCGCTACGGTTGACGCCTGGAAAGGAATGTCCGGGCCCGGCGGCAACTGGAGGGAGCTTTCGCTCCGCTGCCTTGTGAATGAGAAGCTTGGGTACCCGGGAGAGCGTCGAGACCCGAAGGCGGCGCTCGATCGCATCGATGAAGCGGTGGTGTCTTTTGAAGACTCTCGTGTGGCCCGCGGCGTTCCTGGAGGGCACTACGGTGACCTGCTCGGGCGCTTGGCGCTGGCGAGGGCGTCTCTGCTCCTCAAGCTGGGGCGGCTGGAGGATGCGCGGTCGGCGGTGGATGATGCTTCCAGCGGTTTCGTCTGCGGTGGTGACCGTGGCAGCGGCGCACCGGCGGCTCACCCTTCCGACAAAGCTGACAGTCCCGCCCATGGAGATAGCGGTAGCGGCGGCGGCGGCGGCGACGGCGGCGGCGGTAGTGGTACCCAAGCCGAGGTACCGGCGCACGTGGCGGGAGAGCCGCCAGGGATAGCGCCGGAAGGGGGTGCAGGCGACGCTGGACGTGCCGACGCCAGCTGTCTATATTTCTCGGCGCGATGCGTGGCGTCGGACGTTGATGTAGCGGAGGGCGACTTCGAGGCGGCGAAGGAAAATCTCAGGGAGGTGTTGGATGCCCATGCCGGCTTTGCGGACGCTCTGAGCAGGCTGGGGTGGTTGCTGATGGGGTACGGTGGCGGTGGGGCTGCGGCGAAGAACGGGGTGGTGGTGGTGGGCAGGAGCGACGTAGAGACTGCGAGGGCGTTGCTGGAGAGGGCGGTGGCCCAGGAGCCCGGCAGCTCGTCCCACGCCTTTCGATTGGCCAGGTGACGAGGCTAAAGTTGTTTTAAGATTTGATGCTGAATTTTTGGTGGGTAGCTACGCTCACGCTTAACGTATTTTGGCAGAGAGCTAGTGCTATTTTTTTTTCTTCAAATTGACAGATCGATGTGTTTCTGGTGTTAAGGTACGGGCAAATATCGATTTTGAGGTTCAGATTTGTGTTTTTCGATCTCACAAACAAATGACCCTGCTCATGTAGTCCAAATATGCAAAATCCGACCGCTTTTTTTTCGATTTGAGAATCCGATGACCCAAGTCGTCGGATTTTGGCCCAAAATCCGACGACCTGTCACCAGATTTTTAAATCGAAAAATGTCATGCTCTCAAATTCAAGATGTTATCCATGACAGCAAACAGCAGCAGCAGAACGATCGATGAGTTGGATGGTGACAGAGCGGTATAGCGACGTTGCTTCGCGCCCGACGCTCGGGCGGCGGGGGGGCCGTCCCTCCGTGGACTGACTACAGTCGCCTGGCGCGGGCTCGGGCCTAGAGACCAAGAGAAGAGCACTCGGCACGCACCTCTCCGTGGATACGTACGAGTACTCGTAGACTACACTGCTGTACAGCAGCAGCAGTCAGCCACAAAATGGAACTCAAAATACCAAGACAGGTTGGCTCTTGCGCACTCGCCACGTCTCTTTGCCGCCAGACCAGAGGCAGTCAGCCTTGGCTCGCACGCCTGGGTCCTACGCGCAGGGCAGCGCACCCAGCGCGTCTCTTCGCGGCGCCAAACCGCAAAAACAGCAGTTGGTCTTGGCGTTTGCTCGAATCTCTAAAAATATATCTAATATTTCCGCATAGGAAGACTGTTTCTATTTGCCAACTTCACATCAGAAAATGCGATCGGGTCAAAATCTGAAGCTCAAAAAATCAAACCGCATAGAAAACGGCCTAAGGTACGGCCAAATCAGGACGTCCTAGAATTTTAGCAGGTTGCAGGGGAGTACGAAAAAAAAACGCTGTTGACCATACACTTGTATACTCTTAAAAATGTAAAAATGAAAAAAAAAAAAAAACGTACAGTCGGGTGGATTTTATGTACGAATCGGCTTTTCTTGCTCGGTTTTAGTAATGCCCCGTGTCTGGGTCTCAAAAACGGTCGCGGAGTATCGGATTTTTCGCTTCTAGTCCATCTGGGTAATAAGAACGTGTGCCGCTGTATTCAAACGTACTAAACTGTAGGTCAAGCTGCTATTCGCGCGAAGCCTTCGCAACGGTTGCACATTCCTGCGAGAAAATACGGCAGAGAGCGTGGGATTTTCCCGCTCGGAATCATCGCTATGTTATGGTTTTTTTTTTCGAGAGACAACTGAGGGGTTCATACGTGACCTGCAAGCTCTGTCGGTAAGTCTACACTCCTCAACTTCGAAGGCTGTGTGATGTATTGGCGGCGCGTTCGCTTAACTTCCGATCAGCTCTTGAGTTCCGTGAAGTCGTTGCTCAATCCTAAACTTTTTAAGCTGGGTCGCGGATCGACCAGCGCAGTTCGCGCGTGTTTGCACGGCACTGGCTTCTCCCCACATGCCTCTACCCAACTTCGCTCGTAGCTTCGTGGGACACCGGTTACGCGCTTCGTGCATCTCTTCTGACCGACGCTGAGTTTTCCTGGTAGGGCGGTAACCGATTTTTTACAAGCTCTTTGATACCTTTGCTTCTATGTATGGGGCTGATCTCCTGTAGTGTTCAAGCGTTTTGCAACGGTCACACATTGCTGGGAGAAAGTGCATGGGGTTGGTAGCGTTCCGATTTTTTTTCTTCGCTTCACGTGCGTTTTTTTGTTCGCGAACGTTGCTGTCCTATCGGTGCCTCGCGGTGCGGTGGTTTGCCCGTTGTACGACCGCCAGAGCCACGATCAAGAAGTATCAAAACACCCTTCTGTAGATATCACTGCAGCAGGAAGAACATAGCAGAAGAAAACAGCCCACCTTTTTTCGGAGGGGGGCGCTACGTACGTACGTAGTGGTAAGAAACCGTTGTTAGCGGCGAGCACTACGTACCTCAGTGGTGTTGTCACAAGAAAAATTTGGAGGCTTTTTTCAGATTAGGTGCTCGAGGAAAAGCAAAGTGTCGCGACCATGTTTCAACCACCTCGGACGAGCCATCGACTCCCGCTTCGGACGATCCAGATAATTTTATGGGCAGAAGTTTCCCCTGACGCTGTACGCAGGAGGATCTACGGCAGCTCGTGTTGCTCATTTGTCTGCGTCATCTAGCCCTTGTTTCCACGGGTTGGATCTGCCCTACAAGGCAGATCCTTCGCACAGCCACCACTCACAGCGGCAGGCGAAGAGCTGCAGTAGTTAGACGATCTTGAAGTAGATAGATAGATCATGATCTGTCCGAGGTCTGCAAGTTTTTTTTTTCGGGGGGCTTTGCTCAGATCAGGCGTTTCTGTTTCTTGTTGGCGCGGCCATGCCATGCTGTGATAAACTGCTGTGCGGCGACTCCCAGGTGCTACTGGGAACTGGGAGACGAGTTCCGCAAGGACCGGAACTACTGCTTCAACGCGCTGCTTAAGGCGGCCAAGCTCAGCCCCTCCAACGCAGAGGTATGACGATAAAAGACTCCCTTCGCCCAGCGCAGACAAAAAGGTATCGACATTTATAGGGTTCTTACGGGTCACATTACATTACTTGAAAACCCTTACCCGACCCGGTCCGACCCGACGCGCGAGGAAAGACCCGATCTGTAAACAGCCCTGGGAATTCACTTGGATTTAAATACTGTTATAAATCCTACTGTGTGTGGCCCTAACCCCGACCGCCCGAGAAAAATCTCGGAATTTTCTCGGAATTAAGTTAGTTTGGACTATTAACCACTCGGTGAAGCTGGGTCAAATCGTAACTGCCACTGGAAATACCCCCCCCCCCCCCTCCCTGTTCGGTCTGTCGTGTTGCTGAAGGCGTTCGAGTGGCTAGGGCACTGGTACCAGGGGGTCGGGGGCGATCGCGAGCGTGCGCGCGGGTGTTTTCTGCGGTCGGTGAAGCTCGACCCTGAGATGAGGGGGGCCGGCGAGGCCTTGGCTCTGCTGTACCTAGAAAACGGACAGGTGCGTCGTGTTTTCGATTGGGAATGTCTGGCACTAGGCTGCAGTGCCGTGAGACACGCGAGAGGACACAGACATACTGTATGTAGTGCCGTGGAACACGCGCGAGAAGACGCACACACGCATAGTGCCGTGAAACACGAGAGATTGTTCACAGTTTGGACCTGCCTGCAGGAGAGGCCCCGGCCGTGTGCATATTGGTATTGGTCAGGATTATAGCCGCCCCGAGACACCTACTGGTCTGACCCGAAATATAGCGACAGTTAACGGATAAAACATTAGCTCAAAAGTTCCTTATATTTTGGGGCAGAGTGGTATGCGGTAGGTCATGAACGCCCCGAATGATCTACAGTAGTAGACCATGAAAGCGCCGGAAGGTGTGAGTCAGGAAAACCCCCGGAGCATGATGGATCATGAATGCCCCGAACTATACGGTAGATATATACCGTATGTCTGACTGAGGGTCTGTCTGGCGCGTGTAGACCATTCCAATTGTTATTATTACGGGGGACCCTAGTTAACAGGACCTATGGTGTACATAAAAACCTACCGTATATATTTAAGCATTTTTACTAACAATATTTGGTCCTGTTAACTATGGCCCCCCGTAATAATATATACCAGGTAATACGGAGTGTTGCCCGCTTCTACCCCCCTCCTCGCCCCCCTCCCCCGCTCCTCCCCCACCCCCCCCAACCCCCCCATACCTGAAAAAAAATCATTTCATTGACGCTGTCATCCATATGCAAGAAAGTCCGCCTCGAAAGCGGTTCTTAATAGGATGCCGCTCACTCTTCATGCGACGCGCCGGACACCTCACGTTTCGCTTCGCGCTTGGTGCAAGCAATGTCTGCCCGGTCGGCGAAAACCCGACGTGCTCCGTCCCGGCGTTGTACGTAGGGATGCGAGGGTCTATGGTCGTACAACTATAGCCATGCATGATGTCGAGTACCCCTCCCCCCATCAACCCCTCTCCCCGCCCCGCTATGCCTCCTTTGTTTCCACTCGCCATATTTTTTTTGAGGTGATGGCACCTACCAGTATGGGCATACGACTACACGGTCATGCATAACATGAGTACACCCCCCCCCTGCTCCCCCCCGACCCCTCTTCTCCTCCTCCTCCTCCTCCTCCTCCCCCCACCCACCTGTCTCCCGTTCCCCTCTTTCGTTTCCACTGATCATCCTGCCTGGTTTCCCTTGCCCCCCGTCGTGATGGCGCCTACCATACGTCTGTGCGCAGGAGGCACTGGCGGTGTCTCTGCTTCGGCAGTGCGCCGCGGTGTCCACAGCTTGTCACTGGGCGTGGGCGGCCCTGGGGCGCACGAAGGTTTTGGAGGGGAAGCTGGCGGAGGCGTCTTCCCACATACAACAGGCGAGATACCTGTAGCAGGCAGAGAGCGTAGAGTAGCTCTCTGACGATACGAACTCGTGCTGGGGGTTTACATCCGTTTGTTGTGATTCTCCATCAAGCCGGAACAGGTCAGAAATGCTTTTCACGGGTCAGATCAAAACTCGCGGATCGGATCGGGTCGGATCGGGTCGGGTCGGGTCGGGTCGAGCCGACCCGTAATAGGCATGAAAAAGCCCTGACTCAACCCGGCTCACGAGGTTTTGAAGCCCTCCTGATCCTCCCTGTGAAGAGCCCTGAATTTATGAATACGACACTCAATAGAAGCCAAAAGCACTGTGCATCCAAATACTCGTAGAAGCGCTTCCGTTGCCACGGCGGCACCGTTAGGTGCTGCTGCAACCCTTGCACAGCTCGGGCGGATCAGATAGATCATGATCTATCTATCTACAGATAGATGATCTAGTTCATCACCCGCCGTTGTGAGAGGTTGTGCAGGATCTGCCTTATAGGGAAGATCCAACCCTGGAAACATACGTCCTACTTAAAATGATGCAGATTGCATGTCTCCCACCTGGTTATATGAGCTACACTTGCCCCTGTGCCTGAGGTACCTGTCTACTAAGGGGGACCGTAGCTCATGGAACCTATGGTATACATAAAATCTACCAGGTATATATTAATCCATTTTGACTAACAATATTGGGTCCTATCAACTATGATCCCCCGTAATAGCACAAGAAAGTGGCGTGATGAAGCTAAGGACTATCGACGAACGTTTACCAACCACTTGGATACGATTCTTTTCGGAGACAGCAACAATCCATCCAAACCAAGTTCGATTTTAAGCTACAACCAAGGTGCTCACCAGATCGCCGAAATGTCGTCTTGCGTCCCAAAAAGGCAGTAAACCGTGCCGGCATGTTCTAGTATTATTACGGGGAACCATAGTTAAAAGGGCTAAATATTTGCAGTAAAAATAGCTGAATGTATTTTTTTTTTCATGTATACCATAGGTCCTATCGACTATGGTCCCCCGTAGTAGTATGGTTTGTTGACCTCGATCATAACTGAAAACACGCGTTTTTGGTGTTTTTTGGCTAGTCTGCACCTGCTGCGTGATGTTCAACAATACGCATAGAAAAAACACAGCGGTGAAATAACAGGCTTGGAGTGTGCGCGCCTACTGAAACAAGCCGCGCAACATTTTTTACCCTGGCGCGCTCGAGAACCAGCAAGCCCAGCATCGGCCTCTCTGATACGGGAGGTAGATACCCCATGGAAAGTTCTCGACGGGAAATAAATTTCCTATATCGAAAAAAAAAGGTACCGGTAGTAGGGTAGCCCTTAACGAAGCGACACAGCGAGGATCATGCGCGCCGAGATGACTGCGGAGCACGGTGACTACCGAGCGTTGGGGCGGGCCCACGAAGACGCAACTCGTGCACGCGACGTTGGCATTGCTATTACGGGGGGCCATAGTTAACAGGACCAAATATTGTTGGTAACAATAATTAAACATATAGGTTTTTATGTATACCATAGGTCCTGCTAACTATGTCCCCCCCGTAATAGATGCAATGGGGAGATAAAAAAAATCGTCGGTCTGCGGAAATAATCGCCGAGCAATCAAAAGCTGTCTAAGAAGAAGGAGGGGCCGTTGAGGCGCGAACAGCTACCAGGTACAGCGTTTTGCGGAAAGGTGGAAGACAAGAAACAGGCAGCCGATACGATGAACATGAGTGACGCGACCTGGAGGGGGAGGCACTAGCGCGGTCGCGCCTTCATCCTCGTTGCTTCTGTTGCTGTTGTTGCTGCTGCTGCTGCTGCTGCTGCTGCTGCTGCTGTTGTCATGTCTCTTTGATCAGGCACACGTACATGCACTCGTAAGTGTATGCTCGTAGACTACGTATTCGTTGATGTTTTGCTTGTCGCGCGGGAGAGTAGCTTCTGGACTTCTCGTTTAAAAAATCGTAGAACCATTAAAGGCTGAAGCTCTGCTGTACCTCAGCCTCACTTCGATTGGGTTTAAAGAAAGAAAGAAAGAAAGAAAGAAAGAAAGAAAAACTTTGTTCTCACGACGGCCTTGGGACACGAAAGTAGCCCAAACAAATGTACCTCAGGCGCAGGGCTAACAGTACGCATGTAGATCACACTGCTCAGGGATCAGGGATGTTTGTGCCATGAAACAAAAGTAAATTATGTGTTATCAATCGGAGTCGATGATTGGACTCGCATACAAAGTTGGGGATCAACGAGGCCAACCTGCTGCGACCAGCCGGAGACTCCCACCCACGAAATACCACCCCCGCGTAGGTTCGAGGGCCCATCATCGCGGCACCTACCAAATCTGACTATGCTGGCCTTACCCAGACACGTACCCGGGGACGTCCAGCGTACATCCCCTGCTAAGGACGGCCTTGAAATATTTTTGCCCCACACTGCCGCGAACGGTGCCGCTCCTCCGTCCCACCCAGGCGATCCGAGGGTGCCCCACATCCTGGTCCTACTGGTCGGACCTGGGCTGGTGCTACCACGCGGAGGGTAAGCAAGCGGCCGCTCTCAAGGCCTACACCAGGGCGGAGCAGCTGCTAGCGGACCAAGGCCCTCGTGCGCTGGCGGGGGGAGGCTCGGAAGGGTGTGGCGGCAGCGCACCGCCGGAGCAGCCTTCTCTGACGGTGGAGCGGACCGCCCGGGTTCGGGTGAAGACGCAGGTAGGCTGACGCGCGCGCGTGCATTTGTCCTGTAGGGGTACGTAGCGCCTAGATTAATTTGCCTCGTAGGGGTAGCGCCTAGAAGCATTTGCCTTGTGGGGGTAGCTCCTAAAGCACGTGATTATGGTACTGGAACTCCACTGCTGTGTACCTTTCCGAAAACATGATTTACAGAAAAGCGAAAGGTGCAAATCCCGATGAACAATCTCCCAAGCCTATATATACTAGTAGTCACGAAGAATTGTGAAACACTATTATTACTAGTAGTTTTCCGACGATATTGGGTTAAGGCGCCCGGTCAGTCCAAAATATTGAGTACTTGCCTTGGAAGGCCAAAAGGGCTATGCCCCTAGTTGCAACCCCTATCGTAGCTTGTGTGGGTATAGGGGAGGCCTGCTTGCACACCGGGCGTGCAAACTAAGACTCTTGCGCACCCTGCGGCATGCGCCAGGTTTACGTGTATCTTGCGTGTTTCTGTGGTCGTTTGATGGACTGTCTCGGTTTTTGGTGCTGCAGAAGTTTTGGGTTAAGGGTCAGGGTGCCGGGTGGGCCCTGCGGGCGGCTTGTTATATACCCAGCTTTATTCTGGACGACTCAGGCCCGGGTGTCAAGCGGGAGCAAGGCGGAGGTGTGCAGAGTATAACTGGTACACCCCGTGGGCGTTTAGGGTTCGTCGGGTTTGTCTGTCTGCAGAATTTAGGCTCGGGGACTTTTTTTTTTTTAACCCCGTCCGCATGTTTCGGCGCGTACTTTTTTTGTCCCTGGTACTACCATGTATATTAGAATATATACAACTACTGACTGCAAACTATACTATTAGTGAGAAGAACTACTGCTAGAGCATGAGCAATCACCCATACAAAACAGGCAACTTCATGGTGAACAGAGAGGTCAAGTAACCACGTGGTACCATCGGTTGGGGCATGACTACTAGACTTTGTTTCACCGTATACCACTGCCAGTATTTCGTAGATGCAGTACAGCAGTAGTACCTACTACGATTAATACGAGTACCATTAAAATTTTGCAAATTCACAGGCTACACATTATAAACGGTTGAGGGCGTCTACTGCTCTTGGCCAAGGTAGAAGAACAGCATGCAGACGGCAACAACAGCAATAGCGGACACCACAACGACTACCACTATTGCTACTACTTATAATACATGTAGTACTATGCTGTTATCGGACAGACAGTACTAGAAAAGCAGCATGCACTCGGTACCATGGGCTACTATTAATACTACAACTACATCTATTACATTCTCTACTAACTACTTCAGAATCCTATACCTGCGTGTCAAAAACGCCGTCAACAACACAGAAAGGCCGAAACACCAAAAACATCACTATCAATACTAGTAGGAAGCAGCTTGTCTGTACCTGGTATGCATTTTTTAATATACACAGGTATACGTACGGTTGGGGCACGATGAAAATGTTTTCCGCGTTTATTTGTTACCAGTATGAAATGTTTCCAATGGCTGTCAAAAAAAGTAATCCCGGCAACAGCACAGCCGACTCGTGGCGACAGCAGTAGATATCTACCGTAACATCACTATCAACATCAATTGGCAGCAACAGGTCTATATGCGATTGAGGGCATCATGAAAAAAATATCTGCGCTTGTCCTTAAACGTTTCTGCCTACAGTAGGTATATATTAATGGCTGCCAAAAGCAGTATAGTCTGCTCATGGTTAGACCTATGCCAATGAGAAAGCGAATTATCAATAAAAAGTTTGAATTTCAAAGATACCCTCCAGAATTCTATAGAACACGCTTCCTATGCGCACGTTTCAGAAAAAATAAAAGTTCCAAACTTTTGGAAAAGCCCGAAAAAAACAATTCTGGGACCGATGTTGGGCCAACATTGGCTTGAGAAAAGCTCAGGCCGATTTTGGGTTCGAAGCGGCGAGATTCCGAGCCCTTGACAGACATCGATCGACAAAACCAACGACTGCGTCATGAATTCTGAACAGAGTGCGCCCGTTAGGGGCTCCGACCCACCCTAGGGTCACCGTCTTCGCACCATGGCCGGTGTCATGTGGCGGGAGCTGACCAGGGGTATGATAAAAAACAATCGGCCGCTGGTGTGCACAAAACAGAAGACTATATGATATTTCTGTAGATGATCTAGATGATCTTCCTGTAAATAATCTAGATGATCTATCTGTAGCTGATCTAGATGATATTTCTGTAATCAATCTAGATGATCTATCTGTAGATGATCTAGATGATCTGACCTATGTCTGAAGCCTACCCTTTGCGACCGTGCATGACCCACACCGCCAATCACAGGTGGGAACGATCCAGAGGCAGATAGGCCAGGTAGACGAAGCCGTCAAGAGCTTCACCGATGCCCTCGCGCTCGACCCCGAGAGCGGTCTCGCCCTGGAAGGGGCGGGGGAGGCTTACCTCGCCCAAGCTCACGCGCGCACGAGCGAGGGGCTCTACACAGCCGCGGTGACGGCCCTGCGCTCGGGGTCCGCCGTGACCAGGCGATTTTTGGCCGCGGGTGCCCCCGGGAATATGGGGTCAGAAGAGCTAAGGGGGTCAGATGAGCTGAAGGGGTGTGAGTTGGAGGAGTCAGAGGAGCTGAAGGGGTCTGATGAGCTGAAGGGGTCTGATAAGCTGAGGGGTCTGAGTGAGTCGGAGGGGTCTGAGTGGAGGGGGTTAACTCACCGAGGAGCAGGGAGCAAGGCGTGCGCGTTGAAGTTGCTTGGCGATCTACACACGTACGGGCACAAGCTACCGCCCGTGTCGTTCGAAGGGGCGGGCGCGAGGGAGAAGGGGGGTGTGCGGGAGCGGGGGACGCCGGAGGCTGCGGAAGCTGATCTGGTGGGAAGGGGTGGAGGACTTCATTGTTGTGGTTTCTCATCTCTTTCTCTCTCGCTCTGGGTCTGTTCCTCTCTTCGTTCCGCTTGTTCTCTCTCTTTCTCTGTCTCTCTTTTTTATTCCTTTCCCCCCCCCCTCTCTGTATCCCTGGTTCTGCTCCGCTCTCTATTTTGCCTGTTTTTTTCCTCCATCTATCTGTGTCCGTGTGCCTTGCTGTATATTTTGTTTTAGTGCTATGTCCTCCCTGTTTCCTGTCTGCCTGTCTGTCTGTCTGTCTGTCTGTCTGTCTGTCTGTCTGTCTGTCTGTCTGTCTGTCCTTCTGCCTGTCTGCCTGCCTCGGGAGTTTGAGCAGCCAAACTCTCTAATCTTCCATGGTGCCTTCCCGTGTCGGAGACCCTCGTGCTCATCCCGTTTATGTTCGACCGTTTTCTACATATTCCACCAGCTCTGTTTTGTTTCGCGGTTTTCGTTATTTTTTCGTTCTCTGTTTTTGTATCGTGCTCGTGTTGTTTTTCGTTGCAACGAGCCATACAGGGCTTGGCCAAGCAAGGCTCCAAGAACAGGCAGGAGTTTGTCGCCCGTGGGGCCGCGGCTTACCAGCAGCTGGTGGAGATGCTCCGGGACGGGGCAGGGGCGAAAGGCAGTCAAGGCCCATCAGCGGGCGAGGGAGTCGAGGCAACATCTGCGTCGGCGCTCTACGACCTCGGGCTCAACTATCTTCTGCGAGCGAGGCTTCTGTGCGCGGACTCCGGGGAAGGGTCGGGGCTATGGGCGATGGATGTCTATGAGCGGCTGCCAGGGGTGGAAGATTTGGCTAGGTGAGGGGGTGGGACGGTGGTGGTGGTGGTGGTAATGGTGGCAGTTTGGTAGCGGTATTTTGGTATTACGGGGGACCGTAGTTAATAGGACCAATTATTGTTAGTAAAAATGGTTAAATATATAGTTTTTTATGTATACCATAGGTCCTATTAACTATGCCCCCCCCCGTAATAGTAGGGGTAGTGGTAGTATCAGCAGTGGTTGCAGTGCCAGTAAGTAGTACGAGTAGCACTACTAGTGCATGTAGTATTGTACGAAGTCTGGGACAGTTGTAACGGTACAAAACAATGGTTGATGGCAGTAGTGGTAGAGGTGCGAGCGTGCGCTGGTGGCAACCGCAAAGGATGTGTTGCGCGGTTGTTCGATCGGCGTTGCTGCTGTAAGGAGAGTGCATTCACGGGTAAACCTGCAAGCGACAAAGGGTGATATATAATGACGACGTTGTTGACATTGCTCGAAAACCGTTCGCTCGAAAGGCGTGTCGTTCGCCTGTCTCCATTCAGGAGAGTTGAATATCGGAGCAAAAAGCGATTCCGATCCCATACGGGACTGAAAAACCGATATCCGATACACCACTCGATAATTATCGGATTGGATCGAATCGTTGAGAATCCGATGCCGGTATTATAAACGATATGCGAGGCGGAAATACACACGATGAGGTCAAGGTGCTGCTGGGGAGCTCGAACTTGAGTTTTTTTTTTTAGTTTTGCTCTCTTGTAACCTCACGCCGTTTTTTTCACTTTGGACACTCCCAACCTCCCACAGGGGGGGGGGGACAGTAGGGTGACACCCCCTCCCCTCTAGAACGAAGGAGTTCTTATCGGACATCGGGGCACAACATTGTTCGATTTGATAAGCGATACGATGTTCAACAGTACTCTCTGATATTGGTTGGTGATAGAGATGTTACTGTAGTTACGATTATAGGTAGGAACTTGTTGCGCATTTCACGGGTAACCAGCCTATCTTGGTATTATTAATAATAGTTGGTACTCACCGTTGTTACAGAAACAAAATCCGGGGGCGAACAGTAAACATGCCCAGGGTTTACTAAATGCGTGATGAACTCACGATAAATATGAAGATTGCCTTTATTTTAATGTTGTCATCGTGTTTCCGATGGGTTTCCACCAAATGTACTTTTTTTCCTGCCGGAGATAGGGGGCATACCAGTATTAGATTGTTGCGGCAATTTTTTATTGTTCCGGGCCGACGACTTTATTATGCCAAATATACGCGTAACTCGGTACGTAACAGACATTCCTCGTTTTTCCAAGCCCCCGGCAGGGGGAGAAACTAAAAAACACCCTCGTCCGACGTATGGCGCAGCTTGTTAAAACTCCTGTTTTGACCTCCGTTCGAGGGATAGCGACCGAAGCAATGGTTGATAACTTTGGGTGCTGTCAACCATTTTACGGGCAGGTGCGGGACCGATCCGACTCATCATCCCCCCCATCCGGAGTCCCTATTACGGGGGACCATAGTAAATACCGGTAGGACATAATATTGCTAGTAAAAGTAGATACATACCAGGTATATAGTTTTGTGTGCGTAGCATAGGTCCTATTAACTATGGTCCCCCATAATAGTGGCTCTTGCTACGATTTGTGTTAATTGCCTACCATCAGTGTGCGGCTCCTCGAGGGAAGATGCCCCATACCTTTTTCGGTGCTGCTCCATCTACCCTAGCGACTGCGTACTCTCTGAGCAACTGATGGAGAGCTGTGAACAGGCACAAGTCAAATAAATCACCGACGAGTTGTTGCATGGGTGAGCGGGACCCCCCTCCCCCCCCCACCCCCTGTGCGGAGTAAAAGTTCTTCCGTAAAGGGAGGGGTCTAACGACCCACGTTTAGTTTGATTACTCGGGTGTGGGCGTAACGAAATCGTTGTGTGACACACGGAGCAATGCAGCCCACCATCGGGCGCACCGAATCAATAAGTTGTCGGCACCTCGTGGAGTCTGCTGCATACGTCGTTCAATGTCTCCGCTAGGATTGTGTCACGACCGCATTGTGCAAGGGGAGGTCTCGGCCACCTGTGCGGTCGTGCTACTGCAATAGTTACTCCTGATAGTCCGACATGCAGGGTTTCCATGCTCGTCGGGGAGGATGCTGAATGCGGGATACATATTATACTACATTAGATATATTATGTTGGGTAGTTGTTGCTTGGCCGGGGCGGGGCGGGGGGGGGGGGGGGAATTGCCTCGTTTTGCTCGCCTGATTTTAGTCGGGCGTTTTACCCTTGTAGTCGGCAGTCGTGAACTCCGGCCGACTCACTACTCAATCCCCTGAGCTCACGGCTGACACATGTGTGCGGTTTCAGGAGGTGGGTTATCAAAGTAACAGCGGACATCTTTTCTATTTGTGATGGATCGGCTGCACTCGCAGCATATTTGGAATGACTCGAATGATTCAACAAACAAGGTGGCATATATTTTTGCAGTTGATTTTTTTTGTCGATAGTGGGTTGTAACTGCAAGTTGTGGTGTGACCGATTGGCTGAACCCACAGCCAATATCTACCCATGGTCGCACGTCATATATACCTGGCATAAATATATTTATATATTGTATGTACCTGGTATATTGTTTTGCCGTCCGACAATACGCAGACAGTGTGAGCTGCGACGTTAGTCACCCAGAAACATTCTCCGAGAGAGGGGAACAAAGGGAGCCAAACCCAAAAGAAAACCTACTGGACTCTCTACAGTAGACTGTTGTAGTACAGTAGCCTATTTGACTACAGTAGCTTCAGCGTCGGTCACTGATGAACATTACCCGAACGAGGTAAACAAAGGGAGCCAGCCCGAAAGAAAAGCTATTGGATTCTCTACAGTAGAATATTGTACTACAGTACGTAGCCTATCTGACTACAGTAGTCACTGATGGACATTCCCCGAACGAGGTAAACAAAGGGAGCTAGCCCGAAAGAAAACCTATTGGAATCTCTACAGTAGAGTATTGTCCTACAAGACAGTATCCTATTTGAGTACAGCAGCTTCAACGTCGGTCAATGATAAACATTACCCGAAAGAAGGAAACAAAGGGAAATCGAAAGAAGAAGCGAACCTATTGGAATCTCTACAGTAGAGTATTGTCGTACAAGACAGTAGCCTATTTGACTACAGTAGCTTCAACGTCGGTCACTGATGAACATTGCCCGAAAGAAGGAAACCAAGGGAAACCGAAACAAGAAGCGAACCTATTGGAATCTCTACAGTAGACTATTGTGCTGTAGCAGCCTATTGGACTACAGTAGCTTCAGCGTTGGTCACTGATGAACATCCCCCGAAAATAAGAAACCAAGGGAAACTCCGACACAAGAAGCAACCCTATTGGACTCTCTACAGTGGACTACTGTATTACAGTAGCCTATTTGGACTACAGTAGTTTTAACGTCGGTCACTCATGAACCTTCCCCCAAATGAAAAAACCGAGGGAGCTCCGAAACTAAAACGGAAGTCTGTGCTCTATAATGCGCACAAGGTCTCACTCCCTCTCCTGGCCCCCGCGATAGCAGTTCCGATTGCCGCTATGGGGCCTGTGGTAGCGCTTGGCGAGTCACCCCGCGGTAGGGGTTGCACTTTGTGGGACAAAGGTTTCTGACGAATTTAGTTCCTTACGTGAGGAACTACCAGTGAAGATGAAGTTTTTAGTCGTATGTTCGTTTTAGGACTAGCGCATACAAGTGCCGGTGGGGTGGCACGAACGAATTTCTTCCAACTACTGTATCGGGTGGTGTACTGAGCTCCTGTTGTTAGGGGCTCAGGAACGTCTGGTGCACCCCTACTGGGGGGTGGCTCTGGCACAGATGGGATGAAGTATTCGTAGTGCGGTGGCGGTGTGCTATTAATAGAGCAGGTTGCCGCTATAGTCCCGGCATTGTTAGCCGGCGTATGCGGGCAGGATGGAGGAAGCACTACTGTAGTAAGGGGGCGCATGACTAAAAATCACAAAAAATCACTACGCTCCTGAAAAAAAAATAACACGAGGATAAAACAAAGCAGTTCGTCGTAGTTAGGTGGGTTTTCTGGGCGTTTTTTTTTTTTTTTTTTTTCCTTTCTTTCTTTCCGAAAAACGTTTTTTTTCCTTGAAAAAAATGTTTCACTCGTATTTTGTATACCCCCCCCCCCCTGTCTGGGGCTCGAAAACGGATACGTGTATGTAGTGGGGGTGTGGGATATCGGATCTTCATTTTCCACTTGTGCATCCCTGACCTACTTCCTGCTTAATAGCCCGTGTAGGACCGCCCTCTCCCCTATTTATTTTTCTTTATCCCATTTCTTTCCTCCGCCCTTCTTGTTTTCCCTCCATACTATTTACGGGGGACCATAGTAAATAGGACCTACGGTACACACAAAAACCTATATATTTACCTATTTTTTCTAACAACATTTGGTCCTGTTTACTATGGTCCCCCGTAATATGCAGTAGCTCAGATCCGGGGTCACGTAGTTTATCTCCCCTCCCCCGCTACGGTTCGTGCCTTTGTATTTTTTCGCCCGTCGACTCGCGTCTTATTGAAGTGCGCCCACCCACGCTTCGAAGGCGCTCTCAGCAAATTGGTTCTTGAAATAATTATACCAGGTATAACTTTTTCGCATACAACTTCAGACGCTCAGCACGGTGGGATTCGAAGTCGGGTGCCCGATGCTACAGTAGCGGCATGTCGAGGCTAACCACTAGACTACACCGGGACGAAAGTCGGGACACATTTACTCAGAGGTTTCTGTGCAGTAGCTATTAATAGCGCAGTAGCTATTAATAGTGCAGCACCAAAAACTATCATCCTGTTACCCGGTATAATTATATATATATATATATATATATATTCACCTCCCTCCGCCAGGCCCGCGGAGCGAGCCTTCAAGCAGTCCATCGAGGCGGAGCCGTTCCACTCGGACGCCTGGAACGGGCTGGGAGTCGTGTCGAGAGACCCGCTGGTGAAGCAGCACTGCTTCGTCCGCGCGGTGCAGCTGGAGCACAACCCGAGCGCGTGGGCTAACCTGGGCATGCTCTACCTACGGTGGGGGCTGGACGCACAGGTGAGGATGGTGCCTGCCGCCTACCGTTGCCCGTAGTCGGCCAGGGTTTTTTTATGATGTGTTACGGCGTTACGCGTAATTACGCGTGACAAGGCCAGCGTTACGCGCAATTTTGCGTATCAACGTCAGCCGTACGGAAGTATGACGTGTTTCGGCGTTACGCGCAATTACGCGGGACAAGGCCAGCGTTACGCGCAGTTATGCGGACGTATGCGTATCAACGTCAGCCGCACGTAACATGAAATGTGCCGTAACGATACTGTGTCCCACTATCCCCGGTAGGAAAAAACGCCCATATTTGGTGGAAACCCATTGGAAAAACGATACCTAATGTTCGACAGGTTGCTGTTGTTGTTGTTGTTGTTGTTGTTGTTGTTGTTGTTGTTGTTGTTGTTGTTGTTGTTGTGCTTTTCGTGTTCGAAGTGGGTTTCTCACGGATACCGTGAACCCCGGGGATGCCTATTTCCCATCCCCGGATTTTGCCTGAACAGCCGTACTCAACAGTAATAGCTGATTTCCCGTATTTACCCGTCACAAGTTCTTCAAAATCTGCCGTAACTGCCAGCTCTGATCCAGGAACCCAGTTACGACTGCTAGTAACCGCGTTTCGGGGGGCGCAAGCTGTCGGAAATAGAGTGGAATTGGTTTCGGCAGTGGTATCAGGCGTGCACGTTAAAAAAATCGGACACGAAAAAAAAATCCGGTACCCTACTACTAAATCAACTATCGAGATCCAAGGGGGGAATACCGAAACCAAGCAAATATCAGGTTTTGAGAAATATCGCTTTACGTGCATTCGTCCAGAACTCCCACCCCACCGCTTCGTTGTTTGGTAACAGTGCGGTGCTCTATTGTCGTTTTTGTCGTGCACCCCTGCTTCTCCCTTGCTGGAGGTGGATAGTCGATCGAGCAAAATTAATGAACGGTTTCCATGTTCGAGACCCTGTACGAACTGGTACCCTCCGGGGGAAAAAAGGTTCAGTCTGAACTTCGTCTGATCCCCCTTTCCCCCCCCCCCGCGCTGTTGTGTGTGTTGGCGGTTTCTCGATTGGCGGGGGTGTGCGGTGCGACAGGCGTACGGCTCGTTTGGCGGGCTGCAGGCGGTGACCGATCATCCAACGATGTGGGTCGGTCTGGGTCTGCTGAAAGAGAAGGAGGCGTGCGGGCCGGACGTGGCAGCCGCCAAGAGGAGGAGGCTTCTCTCCCAGGTGAAAGCTTGCACGTCTCGGACAGACAGATGATGATCTCTCTGATCTGTCTGCTGTGGATGATCTAGTTCCTTACCTGCCGCTGTGACAATTTGTGGAGGAGCTGTGTATATGGTACGGATCCAGCTCAATAAACCTGTGCTACAGTAGATGGATTATTGTACGGGTCCAATCTGGCAACATGGGCTACTGTAGATCATACGAGATCGGGAAAAGATTATCTGTCTTCCTTTTGAAATATCTAGACCCTCAAGTGGGGATCCATGATCTGTGTACGATCTGTGCATGATATCTACATCATCTGTTCATAATCTGTACATGATCTGTAGATGATTCGTAGATGATCTGTACATGATCTGTCCATGATTTGTACATGATCTGTAGATTATTTGTAGACGATCTGTACATGATCTGTATATAATCTACACATGATTTGCACATGATCTGTACATGACCTGTACATGATCGGTACATAATATGTACATGGTCTGTACATGATCTGTACATGGTCGGTACATGATCTGTCCGAAGTGTTGAAAAGCTTGTCATGTGACCTGGTACATCTTATGCGCAGTGAGAGGTACACATTGGTTCATATGCCCTCTTGATATTATGTCAGAGTGGAAAAGTCGGCACGATACAGTGGGTGATAATAGCAGCGACAGCTACGGCGTGATTGGGGGAATGCTACTCTTCAATCTACAACATGGTGTCGGAGTGACAATGGTTCAATGCAAGGAGTCGTACGCCACGGGCGCAGCTTGATGAGTCTACCTTCGTAGATGGTTGAAAACATGAAAGTCTATCAACCATGGCCTCTGTCGACATCTCGGGGTTAATGGCAAGAGGGGTTGAGAGAGGTCCAGGTAAGATATACCTCGGGACAGAAGAGCGGTTACGTCGGCATGTCCAGCTAGTACAAAAGGCTACCCGGTGTGTTTTTTCCTCCCACTACGAGTACTGAACCTGCAGTAGCGACCGGTCAGCATGTGGATGGACTCGGACTGATAGGCTACCATGCCTGTTTTTTTTTTTTTTCATATTTTTCTCCCTTGCAGCCCCTCCCTCCCTCTCTCCCTTCCTCCCTCATGACGCAACGCTGAGTCGATAGGCTTGTGACGTCAATCGTCGGTGGGCTATTGATGTCAACTACTCTTTCCCCCTGTTGGTGGAGTTGAACCCACGGGCTACCATAGGTATTCGTTTTGTTGTAGCTTTCTGCTCACTCGCAACTGCTCCTGAATGCCGGGGCACTGCAGTGGTAGGCTGCATTGGTGATGCCTACTACTCCCCGGAGACCGGTCAGCATCTCGATGGGCTCCAAGTGACAGGCTAGCACATACATTCATTTCGTTGTATTTTCTGCTCCCTTGCACCCCCCCCCCCCCCGCCCCCGCCCCCCCTCCCCTTCCAAGCAATGCCTTCCTTATCGGTGGGAACCCGACGTGTCTCATTCCAGTATCGTAGGGATACGAGAGCGTCTATGGCGGTAAAAACGGCTACAGCTCCAAATCACATGAATACAACCCCCCCTGCCCTCTCCCGGATCCTGAAATGCTGAACGGGCAGCTTGTCATGCTACCCCCCCCCCCCCCTCCCCCTATTATGTATAGGTTGGGTTGGCGTCGGTTGGCAACGACACTGTAAAACATGCCGCTCGCTACTTGAGCTAGACAAACAGGGTACCGTTTTTGTTTTGGTTGTCGATTTAGATCGTTTGTGCGAGGTGAACAACCTTTACTCCGCACAAGTGGGAATGATCGTATCACGTAGTGTTTATGGTAAGGCAGTTACATGGTACTCCCATTGCTGTCTCTAGAAATGCCTACTCGGGAAATTACATCAACTCATGGAAGCTGTCGTCCATATGCAAGTCCGCCTCGAAAGCGGTTTTTAGTAGGATGCAGCTCACCCTTCATGCGACTCGCCAGACACCTCACGCCGCTTCGCGCTTGGTGCAAGCAATATCTGCCTGGTCGGTGAAAACCCGACATCCTCCGTCCCGGCATTGCAGGGATGCCAGGGTCTATGGTCATGCGACTACGGCCATGCATGAGATCGAGCACATATCTCCTATCGAGTACACCCCCCAGACGCCCGTCAGCATGTCAGTGCGCTCGCAGTGATGGGCTTGCTTCGATGATAGCTTGCTTCGATATTTTCTGGTCACTTTTTCATCCCCCCCCCCCGTGTCGCTGATTGGGCAGGCTAGTGATGCCTACTACTCTTCCCTCGAGACCGGCCAGCATGTAGATGGACTGCTTGGGCTGGGCACCACGGCAGGCCGCACCCACAGCCAAGCCGACGCTCTAGTCGCCATCGAGCAGCATCTCGACCTCAACCCAAGCAGTGCTCAGGTGATGTCCCTTGCCCACGAAACGCTTGTTGTAGCTGTTTGTTGTTGTTGTTGTTGTTGTTGTTGTTGTTGTTGTTGTTGTTGTTGTTGTTGTTGTTGTTGTTGTTGTTGTTGTTGTTGTTGTTGTTGTTGTTGTTGTTGTTGTTGTTGTTGTTGTTGCTGCTGCTGTTGTTGTTGAATTTGGCGTGTCCACGCGGCAGCATGATCGGTCTCGAGAGTCGCCGACTTGCGTTGTTTTTTATTCTTTATTTCTGGTGGGCTGATATTGTTTTGCGGACGATACTTAGGCTGAAAAATCTCCAGCTAGTTCGTAGTCCGCTTTAACTCGCCGGCTGTCGTTATGCTTCTTTCAGCCTATGGATGGTGTTGCGATGTGCTCACGACATTTTTTTTTCAAACACCACGAGAAGCTCAGCCTGAGATTCCCGGGGGAATCATGAGAAGTCGGGAGCGGTATAGCGAAGTTTCTCTGGAACATATTTTTTTCTTAATCTATATTCTGGCCTGGGCCAAACTCCCAGTTTTGTACTACTGGTAAGGTTGCATGTCTGGGTTTGGTGGCTATATAGACCATTTGCCCGCTTAATCTTGGATGCTTTTGTTGTTTTATTCTACTGATCGGGCTTGGTAGTTGTGTTTTTTTTTTTCGGTGCGGCCTGGTTCATACCTCCGAAATCGGTGCTCGTGCTGACGGCACAGTACTCTGAGCTAAAACCGCGAATTGTCTTAACGCGTGAATAGTCAGGCCCAAATTGAGCGTGTTTTGTGCCGAGGGACACCTGAGCTGGAAGGCGGTCTGTGTTGAGTAGATATTCCGCTAGACGAGCACGATGTAGTGTTCCACTGTTTATTGGTCATCGGTTCATTCAAATACAATATCGTCTTGACTACCGCCACCACCCCCCCCCGTCCCTCACTCTACGACCGCCGCCACCACCCCCCCCCCCCCCTGCCTCCCCTTCACCCTATCCAGTACCACCACTATTTACGGGGGGCCATAGTTAATAGGATCAAACATTGTTCGTAAAATTGGTTGAGTATATAGGTTTTTATGTATACCATGGGTCCTATTAACTATGGCCCCCCGTAATACTAATCTCTCTCCAGGCCTGGAATCACCTAGGAGCCGCCGCCGAGTTTGCCGGCCGTCGAACGCAGGCCGTGGCCGCGTACCGTCGCGCTTTTTCGCTGCTCGAGGAACAAGGGAGAACCTTCCTAGAGGGAGGGGAAGAGGGTGAGACCAAGTTGGCGTGGAAAGAAGCGGTGCAGCTAACGAGCGGGAACCTTGGGCGAGCCCTGCTGCTGCGGGGGGAGGCTGACGAGGCGCTGTCTTTGCTTCGTGTGGGGGGTGTTGCCCAGGTGAGACGCATGGCCTATCCAGCCGAGACGCGTGCCTTGCTCGCCCAGGTAAGACGCATGTCTTACCCACAGGTAAGAGGCATGCCTTACCCAGGTAAGGTGCATGCCTTACCCTGTCAAGGAGAGTGCTGCTGCCGCGGGGGGAGGCTGACACGGTGCTGTCTTTGTTTGTTGGGGGGGGGAATCACCAAGGTAAGACGCATGCCCTACCCAGGTAAGACGCATGCTTCACCCAGGTAGGACGCATGCCTTACCCAGCTATGGCGCATACTTTATCCATGCCTCAGCCAGGTAAGACGCATGCCTTGCCCGGTAAGACGCATGCCTCATCTGGGGGAAACGCATGCTTCACCCAGGTAAGACCGCATGGCGCGATAAGGGGGCTGTCTACCGTGTAACACTGTGAGACTATCACACTAGGGTGATAATATAGCACAACCCCTTCAGACGACTATCACACTAGGGTGATAATATAGCACTCCACTTCAGACGAATTTATTTCGGAGCTGATTTCCCCAACGCCGCTCTTTTCGTTATGTGTTTGTTCATACGTTTTCGTTTAGTGTTATTGTGGGGTACTGCAGTATGTATATAGGGGGGAGGTGTTATCCTGTGTGTCCTGTTTTTGAAGGGGGGGGGGTAATTGATTTAGTCTTGGATCAGCCGCCTTTAGGTGGTGCGGGCGCGTAGCGGTACAGGTTAGGTTCATGTCGCGCCTGTGTCGTGCTACTAGTAGTGCTCATGTCGTTGTACCGTACTATACGACATATTAATAGTCTGTCTATCGTACGGATGGCCGATGCCGCCGCACGTGGTGGCTATTTTTGTTTTTGTTTTCATTGTTTCATTTTTGTTTGGGTTCGGTTTTTTCCCTCTCATCTCTCGTGCTGTAAAACTAGGCACATCGCACAGACAAATCACGCTCTACTGTGGATGATCTGCTGCAGCTGTAGATCCTACCAGCGTGTATTATAATGCCCGATACAACAAAAATGCATACATGAAAAGCTAGATCACCATCTAGATCATCGAGATCATTTAGATTGATTCCCCGTGTTCACAGGAAAAGTCACGAACTACTAATACGTACAGTAGATAATCTAGATTCTGTATTTACCGTCACGATATATTCTGCGCAAGAGCTGTGTCATAAAGATCTCACCCGGAAAATTCGAGCGCGAGAGCTGTGCCGTACATATCATACATATCATACAGATCCCACCCGGAAAACATTATTTAGATCTCGCAGATCATATCTTAACGGGAATCTGCAGTTGGGTGTCTGCCCCCGTCGTGTCTACACGATGAAATGGAGACCTGCATTTTTCCGATGTATGCTAAACGGTGCTGTGCTGTTCGTTGGCTTTGGTTCCAGGCGGATATCTTGCTCCAAACAGGTCGCGCTCGCGCGCTGATGGGTGATTGGGATGACGCGTTGGCTGCGCTTGAGCAGGTGGGTCCAAGAAACATGTACCGTACCGACCAGTTTACATGCGTACATCATCAGCTCCGTAGACACTTGCGCGGAGGATCCGTGGACAAAATCTGTGCTGTAAACCCGTGACAACGATCTGTGCTGTAAATCCGTGATAACGATCTGTGTGATCTATGCACCCATGTGTGTGCATACACTGCCGTATTTTACACGAACATGGCGGCGCTCTTCAGTTACGGGGGACCATAGTAAGTCGGACCTACGGTGCACACAAACGCCTACATATCTACCTATTTTGGTTAACAATATTGGGTCCTATTTACTATGGTCCCTCGTAATAATACCGGCCTCCCGGAAAGAAACGGGCATGTGGGCCTAAGCTATTAATAGAGCTCGTACTGTATTTTGAGGACGTGTTTTTGGTCCACACAAGCTTCAGTAAAATCGCTCCTACTTTTTTTTGTTGTGGCTGAGGTTTTTAGGGGCTCTTTCTGATGAGAGGGACATAATAGTGGTAATAGTGATGTACTGGCTCTTGACAAAATAAACCGGGATGCTGGCCATTTTTTCGAGGAAGTGTTTTTTCTCACAAGTTTACAAATACAACCACTCCCAAGCTTGTTTCCCCGGGAGAGATATAACTGAGTGTCTTAATGGGACTTTTTCTTAGGGGAGGATATCAATGTTGTTGCACTGGTCCTCGAAGAAAAAAACGGGATACTGGCCCGGGGCTAGATTTTTGTTGTATTTTTTTTCTCTACGCTATCTTTGGTGTATAACTGCATCAAATTATTTGCGTCCCCGGAAGTGTTCTGGATGGTTTCCTTACGGGGCTCTTTTTTATGAGGGGATAGTATTAGCAGTATTGGCAATGTATCGGGCCTCGAATAGGAAACCTCTACCACACACCGGGGTACCCGTAGTTTCTTGCTTCAGTACCCCCGAGGCTCTAGGTTTCTTGTTCGAAAAACGTTTCCCACACCACTTTAGTTACAAGTATTACCGGCATTGAATGTCTTACACCCCCCGATATCTCAGCCTGGGTTTCTCATGGGTGTTTTATTACAGCAGCATTGATCGTGAACCAGATATACGAGCAGCGATACACGCGTTTGTTTGTACCCTGACTCACCCAACCCCCCCCCCCCCGTCGCTGGACTGCCCGCGCGTACCATAGCCCCCTGTCGAAAGTTGCGTTCCTCGGTGCCACGCACGAGTAAGCCCGTGTTCTTCATCTTGCAAGTTTGACAACACAGCAATATCGTATTTGAACGAGAAAAAATGCTACCAGGTACCAGGTATGTCGAGATTCCGTTAGAAAATAAGTATTTTTTCGGGGTACCATAGTGAGAAGGACCAAATATTGTTAGTAAAAATGGCGACGTATATAGGTTTTTGTGTGTACCGTACCAGGGTAGGCCCTATTTACTGCGGTCCCCCGTAAATAGGGCAAACTGTAGCCCCGTAAATAGGGTTGGACCCCCTTTTCGGCGACAAACTAGCTGGAATGAGAACTTTCGTATTTTTTTGTCCCCGAAAGGGTTTAACCCTCTTAGGACCCCAGTCCCGTTCTTTGGACAAAATACTTAAAATTAGAGTGCTTTGTCCCCACATATGGGAGTGCGGCGCTAAAGGGGTTAACGTGTGTCATATCATACGTATGTACTTCGATTAGTTAACGTACCTGATACACTTCGTTCTATCTGGGTTATTTTTTTTAGCGCTTACACCGGCATAAACTACGGACACCCGAAACTCCTCCTGTGTGTTCCTGCTGCTGCTTTGCCGAGGACAGGGTCCCGCTGGAGGGCAGCCGCCGGTGGAGGGGCTTATCTCGGCGGCTGCAGTGCTCTACCACCGGGGGGATAAGCGGGACGCGGCTGCCGCGGCTGGTTCCCTTATGGGCCGCTACCCACAAGACCGGCGCGTTCTCCATGCTGCCGTATCGCTGGGAGCTCTAAGCAACGACACCGACATGATGGGGCGGGCGTCGCGGCTATTGCAGGCGAGAAAAATTGCCGGCAGTAGCTGCCGTAGTAGGCCTACTGTCTACTGACAGTAGGCCTACTGGTGTGACGGAGCGGGTGTTCCGCCTGCGTACTGCAAGCGAGAAAGAAGCTGCCGACAGTAGCACCTGTACCGCAAGCGGCCGCACTAGCTAACGTTGCGGTAGATGCGCTGGATGTACCTTTATGGTAGACCTACGGTCTGAATCTGTGTTGTCGTTTTTTGCCGACAGGACCTGTACAGTAGACCTACTGTCAATGCTGCGGTAGATCTACTGTCCAATGTTGCAGTAGATCTACTGGCTGTACCTGTACGGTAGGTCTACGGTCTAAGTATGTGTGGTTGTTCTTGCCGACAGGACCTGTACAGTAGACCTGCTGTCTATCGTTGTGGTGTATCTACTGGCTGTATCTGTACAGTATACCTACTGTCATTGTTGCAGTATACCTACTGCCCAATGTTGCAGTATATCTACTGGCTGTACCTGTGCAGTAACCCTACGGTCTGAATCTGTGTTGTTGTTCATGCCGACAGGACCTATACAGTAGAGCTACTGTCTAGCAGTGTAGTATACCTACTGGCTGCACCTATACAGTGAACCTACGGTCTGAATCTGTGTTGTTGTCGTTGTTGTTGCAGTACGTCATCTCCAAAAATCGAGCTTTGTGGTCACAGTATAGGGTCCAATCACTCTGGAATGGGAAAATAAAAAAACAAAAAACGAAGACAAATCGCATCACGACTGGAGTAAATCGTACACCTCAGAGGATACAGTAAAAGTGAAATCAGCGCACGTACGGATCAGATACATCTGAACAGCAGACGTACTACTACGGGGGACCATAGCTAATAGGACTTAATGTTGTTAGGAAAAATGGTAAAATATATAGGTTTTTATGTATACAATAGGTCCTATTAACTATGGCCCCCCGTAACATATTACGGGGGGCCATAGTTAATAGGACCTATTGTATCCATGAAAACCTACCAGGGCTTATATTTAACCATTTTTACTAACAATATGAGGTCCTATTAACTATGGTCCCCCGTAATAATATATCTGTACAGTGCATCTGGTTCTGAAAACGTTGGTTCACTTTCACTGTACAGATACAGGCAGTAGGCAGATACACCAGTAGATTCCAGATACAGGCAGTAGGTTTGTTGCCTCGAGAGGTGCAGTGTTGCTGATTCAGAGGGAACGTCCCATCGTTTCTAAGCACGGTTCTACGATAGGGCATGCCTTATGGCACTTTTTGCCATCGAGGGCAAATGCTTTCTGACTGATCGGGCTCCGCAAGGGCACTGAGCAAGTAGCCAATAAGGCACTGACCAAGTCATGCCTTATTGCTGTATTTCCGATGGTATGGCTCATCGGTTTAACCCTTTTAGGACCCTAGTCCCGTTCTGGTGACAAACTACTTATAGTCTGACTGGTTTGTCCCCACGTATGGAACTGCGGTCCTAAAAGGTTTAATGAAGCCCTTGCATGGGGGGCACGATAGGGCATGTCTTGCAGCACTTTTTACCACCGAGGGCAAATTATTCCTGACTGATCGAGCTCCTCGAGGTGACTGAGGAAGTAGTCAATGCCGCATTAAGGCAGATCCCTTATTGCAGTATTTTTCGATGGGATTGCTCGTCGGCTTAACCCTTTTAGAACTCCAGTCGCGTTTTTGGGGAAATACCACTCGAATTCCGAGTAATATGTCCCCAAATGTCCCCAGAACGAGACTGCAGTCCTAAAAGGGTGAATCAAGCCTTTTTAGTACTTCAGTCCCGAAGGCGTTAATGGCACACACTTTTTGACAGCCGCATTTGGGCGATGAAATAGGGCTCTTGAAGTTTTGGACCGTTCTCAGGAACGTTGCGTGTGCACCTACATACTGTATCTCTACGTACCGTGGCATGGGTCTACTGCTGTATTGGTGACATTGAGAGTAATATTTTCGTTTTTTCCCTGCTGATGCGGCGCCAACCTGTGTTGTTCTTGTGGTTCCTTCCGGCGGCGTGTCCGTTTGCGTTGACAAAACGTCCGTACTCGTAGCATTTTTTGACCGTCAACGAGCTTGTGCCGATCCGTCGAACGGACAGGGCCACCTCCCGTGGCACTGCCTAGCGATAGGCAGCAGACGTGTTGTTTGTTAACAGTTTGGTGCTGGGGAGATGCACCGTTTTTGATGTAACGCCTCGCACATGAAACATTTTCACAGCCCTTTGTCGTCGCCAGAAAAGGGGGCATGCTGTTAAAATACTACCTGGTACTGTAGTATTCAATCCCCAGAATGGACCTATAAAGACATGAACATTTCCGTTTTTTTCTCTACGCACGGCACCATGCATGTATTTTGAATCGGGTTACTATCCCCCCCGGCGATCTAACTCATTGGAGCTGTGATTCGTATGCACGAAAATTCGCCTCACGAGCGGTTCTTACTAGTAGGATGCAGCTCACCCTTCATGCGACTCGCCGGACACCTCACGGCGCTTCGCGCTTGGTGCAAGCAGTGTCTGCCTGGTCGGTGAAAACCCGACATGCTCCGTCCCGGCATTGTAGGGGTGCGAGGGTATATGGTCATACGACTACGGCCATGCATGATATCGAGTACATCTCTCCTATCGAGTACACCCCCCCCCCCCCCCGCCCCCCCCCGCGATCTCTCTATATTCACCGCCGCCAAGAGATACATCTGAATGTAGGTACTTATTACGTGGGACCATAGTTAATAGGACCAAATATTGTTAGTGGAAATGGTTAAATATATACCAGGTAGGTTTTTATGTCTACCGTAGGTCCTATTAACTATGGTCCCCCGTAATAGTATGTGTTGCTGCCACTCACTAAGAGTTACGGCCTATTCTTCATGAGGCCAAACAATAGGGGGGGGAGGAAACGTACCGTGTGTATGTGGCACGCGCGATAGAAGTAAAATACGCATCTTTTGCAAGGTACAGTAGGAGTTTCGACGAAGATCCTCGATCTCGCGCAGCTGATGTCTGTGTGTGTCTCTTTTTTTCGAGTATATATTTTTTGTATAAACCTGGTATACCTGGTTCCTGGTACGGCATGCGCGTTGATTCGAAATCCTCACAGAGACACCTACCGCTGTGCTCGTCGCGCTTCACAGATGCTGCCGAAGCGGTCCACGGCCAGCGATGGCAACGGACAACTCGCGCGGTCGCAGGCAGAAGAAGACCTGTGGGCGATCCACTTGGCCCTGCGCGCGGTGGGAGCCCCCGCGCCCTCGAGCAGGCGGGCGCTCTCCCACGCTGTCCACCTGTCCCCCTCGTCCACGAGGTCGTGGGCGAGGCTGGGTGCGGTTGCCGCCGATGCTACCGCCGTCACACAGAAGCCTCACGCCGGCGCTCCCAGCCCCGCTCCAGACGACGGCATTGCTGCGAAGCTCGCGGAAGCTTGCGTGTCCACAGCAGAGAAGCAGGCGATGTTTTGCCTCCTGGGTAAAGCCCGGGGCGGCGGGGTTGGGACCGGTGTCAGCGCAGGCGTTAGTGCGGGCAACGTAGGAGGGGGTGCGCCGGAGCTGAGCG
The DNA here is from genome assembly GCA_031213475.1 of Nereocystis luetkeana. NCBI lineage: Eukaryota > Phaeophyceae > Laminariales > Laminariaceae > Nereocystis > Nereocystis luetkeana. Next base: position 2,189,282 of record JARUPZ010000022.1, read on the forward strand.
CGCGGGAGGTCGCGGGAAGCTTCTTGGGTTTCGGTAAGGCGAGGCTTTCGGGTGGGGGCAGGAAGGGCGGGGCGGCGGCGTCGGGGGCCGCGAAGGCTTGCGCTCGGGCGGTGCATATGTACCCCGCGGAGACGACGGCGTGGCGTTTGCTGGCGGCGTCTTTGGTGAGTTTTGTTCGGCCCCTGTTAACCCTTTTAGAACCGCAGCCCCGTTTTGGGGACAAACCGGGCGTCTTTGGTGAGTTTTGTTCGGCCCCTGTTAACCCTTTTATTAGAACCGCAGTCCCGTTTTGGGGACAAACCAGTCAAATTTCAAATAGTTTGTCCCCAAAACGGGACTGCGGTTCTAAAGGGGTTAAGACTGTATTCCCTTTGTGGGGAAAAAGTACTAGGAATTTTCAGTCAGACTTAGGTTTCCGCACAGTGCAGTACTTGAAAGGGTTGAGGGCAGAGTTGCCATATATCGGTATACCCTGGTTGATTTGGAGCCATGAAGAGGTATATACCCTGGTCATTTTGGAGACAAAAAAAAGTACACCTGGTCGTATGGGAACCAAAAAGAGGCGTGCCTACAGCAGACCTGCGTCGGATTTTCGCCATAGAACGGCGCTACGCGAAAACAGTTGTGTGTACAGTATTGGATACCCCATATATATACCAAAGTGCCAATCCCAAGCAAGCACCAAGCCAAAGGCGTCCCACGCTACAGCCAAACGGCGTCAAGAATATTGGTACCTGGTACGTGTTAGCGTACACAGTAAATGCTGGCTGATACCAGTTACGATTTTGGTGAAATGGTTGGCGCCAACCTTTTTATTATTTTGTGCTCAGATGAACTGTGTAAGTTTCTAAATATTTGACTGACCGGCTGAAGAAATAGCATTATCACGTACATTACCGAAAATAGAGTAACTCCTTTATTCTAGCAACCCAGGGCACGACATATAGTAAGAAGCGTGCATGCTGGCCATTCTCCATCCCTTCTAGACTTGAAGGGAGGTAAAGCGCCGCTATCAAAGGTGTCGCTGGCGAAGTGAAGAGTACAGCATCCGTCACAGCAAGCGACCAGCCCGGGTTGCTTGGCGTTGTGATAAAATACAAGGCGTGTACCGGAGCTACAATTGGGTGCAGGGGACCCCCCGGCACGCGATCCATCTGCCATACTACTGCACGCGCTCCCGCTAGATGGTTGACGATTTACCACATCTGACACTAGTTGGTCGCTCCACTTGAGTCGCGAAACGGTCTTGGGTAAGTCGGTGGAGAAGATTGGCGACAACATACCGGTATTGCGGATGTTGTAGGAACCGCGACAACGTGAAGGGGGGGGTGCTAAGCATTGGCGTCCGGGTTACAATGCGAGAAGTAATACGCCGTACGGCTCGAGCACAACATTGGTGTCCTGTATGCTGTACAGATATTCTTGTTCCCCTAATAACTCTATCTGATCGGCACTACTCGCCGCTGTGCCCTCGGCATTTACGTTTTTTTTTGTTTGGTCAGGTTGACGAGGCTCTGTCTTCGTCCGACAGCGCGGCGTCCCGCGGCTTGCTCGGCCACGCCCAGGTAATCTACGGAGGCGTTTCCGATGCCAGCCCCGGACCGAAGCGTCCCCCCCTACCCCCTGGGCAGGAAGAAAGCCTTCTCGGCCTTAGCAGCCTGGAAGCCAACTACTGCGGCCTGCTGTTGAGCGCCGGCCAGGCCTCCGCCACCGCAGCAGCCGCGATGCCTGAGGAAAAAGACGCCCTAATCCCACTCTCACCCGCGGAATCGTCTTAGGAGGGACGATTCCGCGTGCACCTGATGTCAGCCAGGATGGCGCTAAGGCGCGGAGAAGCAGACGCGGTCGACGGGTACAAGCTGGCTCTCCGGGCGCAGCCGAAGGCGTTGGTGGGGTGGCGCGAGCTTGCGGCGTGCTACGAGCTGCGCGACCAACATGAAGCCTCTGCTACCGCTCTGGAGTGCGGGGCGCGCACAGCCGGCGCGGGGAAGGAGAGAGGGTCTCCAAGCGCCTCCCCCCTACATCTGCAGATAGCCGCGAGTAAACTCTCGGCGCAGCAGGAGGGGGGGGAGGAGGGTCTCCGTTCTGTTGGGGATGCTTTTCGCTGCGGGAAAGGGGGTGCGGTCGGGCATGTGATGCGCGGTCTCATGAACCTGCGCTTGGGGAAGACCGATTTGGCGACTAATGCGTTCGCGAGGGCGAAAGAGGGAGACCCCGCGCTCGCAGATTTTGTGGACACACTTGCCGGCATAGTTTAAAATTTGACCGAGGATAAATTAGACAAAAAAATGAAGCGTAGCTGTCTCCAGGAAATCCCGCCGGTGGGTATTTTGTAGCCGTCGTAATAAAAAGCTGTGCGTTCTATTGGTGGAAGGCACGGTGTATATATATATATATATTTATATTCTCGGAGGTTCTCGGTAGGACGGCAGAGTTCCGGCTTCAGGAGGTGTTGCACATATGATTCCCTGCCTTCACCGCGATGAAGAGTACCAGATAAGGCCTTAAGGCATTAATGTATACCCTACATCTAAGGTGGCGGCGTAATTTTTTCCGATCGCAAGGCCTTAAGGGCACTTGGGCATGCCTTACGTGTGAGGCGCATTCTTATCGGAGGGCTTTTTTTCAGAGTTCCCGAAGTTTGGAAATAGTTGGACGTATGTTTCGAGATACGGAGGCGTTCTGAAAAATATATATATCAGGACTATCTGGAAGATGAAAGTATCTCGAAAAAAAATATGGAAAGTTTTGAGGTAAAAACTCTCCGATAAGAATGGCCCTGAATGTGGGCTTGTAATCTCTCCAATCGCATCGCTCGTAGCAGCCCAAACTGTCTTGTGGTCCCAGGGTGAATATGTCGCCAATGGAACACTGAAATTGAGAGCAACACGAGAGCAAGCGGCACGTTTGCGGCGAAAACCGGGGCGAGGGATCTTTTCCCGACCTGCGTACCTGGTAATGGATAAGGGTCGATCTAAATGAGGAGGGTTTTTTGGGTTTATTTCAGTATTTTCACGAATTTTCGGTATCTTTCGTTTTTTTCCTGTAGGAAAATCCTGGAATTTCGGGGACGTGCTTGAAAAAAACTGAAAAACACTCCTCGTTAAGATTGGCGGTAAGAATGAGGTTCCCACATCGGCCCAGACCACCGGCCCATCTTTTGGGAAGAAGACGTATTGGTGCACTTCGTAAAATTCTGTTACTATCGTTCTAATATAGAAAATCGCACACTATATCTCTTATCTCCTACTCGAGCTGGCTCCGAGGGGTTCCACTCCCGAAATTGTGGGCAGTTCAAGTGAAAATATATATTTGAAATTTTTATTTTGCTACAGAGGCGGTTCGCGCATTTTTCGCTGGAAGTCTGAGTCCGCCGAAACGCGCGGTGACTGACCCCGAGCTCGGTCGTATCCTTGGCCCTTTTTCGTAATGCCCTATGTGCAGAGGCCTTACCCTGATTCTGACTCTTATTCCGACCGTTTCGTCAAAACAACGGGGGTGCATTCCTCAACGAGTTGCAACCCTAGACTGACAGAGTTTGGGTCAAGACAGGCCTTTGGGAGAGCAAACACTCACCCTTTCAAAAGTACACAGAACGTACAGAGGAGCAAAAATCGCTCCCACCTGTGCGTGGTTTTGGACGTCCTGGGACGCTGCTTATCACGGAAGACCTACTATTAAAAACTGCAGTACAGTACTTCTGCCCAACTCGTTCTACGTGTTTTTGCTCATCTTCCAATATGGGGTCGACAGAGGGGCCTGCGTCCTGTCATCCGAATAGTAGATGATGCTGGTGGTAGTTATGCTACTGCGTAAGGGCACACCGGTATACCTGGTCCTACAGCGGTAGTAACTTGTTTATTTTTTCGGAGGCACACGCTGCCGCTGCGATGGCCCTTGGCTGCACGCTGTGCTGGTCTGCCACCCACTGCACGTACAATTGCTGTTGTACTGGCGTTGTCTTGCAGCAGCAGCAGCAACAGTTGGCTGTTGAACTACTGTACAGTGCTGTACGAGTGATAGCTGGATTAATCGCCCTTCCTCTCGATTCTACAGGAGGGTTTCTCCCCGAAAGCAGCCTATAAAAAAATAGTCAGTCGTCGTTGACACAACGAGACGCATCAAGGGATACACAAACCCAAACTTTCCACACACTGCATGCAGTGGTACCCACTTGCGAAACACAGGCAGGGGGGGTATACTAAACCCAAGTACCTTGACACAACCAGCACCTTTCTGCTACTTGGCTGTAAGAGTCGAAACCGTCATCTCTCCCAATGTGGCGCACAGATCATCTAAATAATCTGTCAGGGGACAGCACTTCCACCCCTTGACAGACAACAAGTTCGCTCTGACATGCCCTGACTGACACCAAACTACCACGTTTTAGCGTATGAACGCTCGGTCCCACACGCTCGCACACCTATCTATCTACCTATCTATCCATCTATCTATCCATCTATCTATCTATCTACGAGGTATGTATCTATCTATCTATCTATCTATCTATCTATCTATCTATCTATCTATCTATCTATCTATCTATCTATCTATCTATCTATCTATCTACAGTAGATCATCTAGTTCCTCACCTGCCATTGTGGGAGGTTGTGCAGGATCTGCCTTCTAGGGCAGATCCAGCGCAGAGGAAACATGCGGTATCTATCTACGTAGATCACGCGAAATATACGGATCCCATCCGAAAACATAAACTACCGTGCGAGATCATACAATAATAATATCGAAAATATATCTCTGCCTCCAAATATCTAGATCATGAACTGTGGGAATGATCTATCTGATCTGTTCGAGGCATGCGCCCGTGACAGCGCACGTTTTGCCTTTGGGCAGCATCAGTGCGTGGGCGTCCGCCGGGAGGGAGGGAGTAGGGAGCTAGTGCAAGCCTAGTTCAGAACACTACGAAGTACTTGAATCTGCCATGTGTAGGAATTGGTACCTACCTGCAGGGAAGGGGTATACGGCTTCTATGACGAATGCAGTTGACGGAAGGGGGTGGAGGTTAGGCTGACCCTGTTTCGGTTTCTAATTGAACATGCAACCCGTGAAACCCGCCCACCCTCCCAAAAAACAATTGGTTCTTTTTTATGTGAGAGGATTTGATTTACGTACGATGTACGAAGCTTTTCGACAAGTCCCCCCTGGGGCTGTCCGGAGGGACTTTTCCCATTTTTTTTTTGTCGCATGAATGAGTGAAATTTCGGCCGACAAATCAAGTTGTCCCGCGATCTAAGCGTTGATGATGATGGTGGCCCTCTTTGCCTCGTTCGTTCTTTGCTCACACCTACCTTTTGTGCACAATAAGCAACACCACCAACCACGCTGGAGCTTCCAACAGCCGCACGGCCGAGCAGCTGCTCCTCCCCTAAGGCTTGAAGATATGGAGATCACTAAAGGACGCACATGACATGGAGGGTGATCTAAAGAAGACCCGGTTCTTCTCGATTGGGCTTGTCTGGGCTAACTACAACAAACAGCCCCTTGAATGGAGCACGAGGTCGTCGATCGTGCGCGAGAATCACGGTCGACGTCCTTGCCGTCTGTTTAAGGAGCTGTTACCATGGAGCCAGGCTAAATCCATCGGGGAGGATTGGGTCTAAAGCACCCGCCACCCTTCCTATGTTCTCTCTCTCTCTCTCTCTCTCTCTCTCTCTCTCTCTCTCTCTCTCTCTCTCTCTCTCTCTCTCTCTCTCTCTCTCTCTCTCTCTCTCTCTCTCTCTCTCTCTCTCTCTCTCTCTCTCTCTCTCTCTCTCTCTCTCTCTCTCTCTCTCTCTCTCTCTCTCTCTCTCTCTCTCTCTCTCTCTCTCTCTCTCTCTCTCTCTCTCTCTCTCTCTCTCTCTCTCTCTCTCTCTCTCTCTCTCTCTCTCTCTCTCTTGGCAGGAAAGTTGCCCATGCTGCAGGAGACAGCGGGGGGGAGGGATGTCGTTCCATGCTTGTGCACAAACAAAGCACCAGGCGTGGGTGAACGCCCTTTTTTATTGTACACACCACCAGCAGGCAGCAACCTCCGCGAAAAGTCTCCAGCAGCGACATGAGCAAGCAGCAGTCGACGTCTCCAGCAGCGTGCGCGAGCAGCTGACGGCGTCTCCAGCAGCATGCGCGAGCAGCTGACGGCGTCGATTTCTCCCGCAACAGCATGAGCAAACAGCTATCCCTATCACGAGCCTGGGAGAGCAGATAACGGATGGTGGCGGTTGTGGTTGCTCTACCCACGTATCCTCGATGTAGCTTGTCTGGCATCATGACGACCATTCCTTGAACGTTTTGCACATGCATGCGTCATCGGCGATTTGCGACACAACAAGCACAACAAGCACACCGCAGTATACCGTTCTCAGTACGTCTCAGGTTTGCCAAGGAAGGGGGTTGCTCATTAATTGAAACCACGGCCATGCTATCATGCCCGCAGCCTATACCGAGGCAGGCAATAATCGCCGAAATTGGACACGCACAACCTATACCCTGATGGGAACGCTTCCAGAACGTGCAGGGGGGAAATAAGCGAGAGCGGTGGTGGCGGCCATCTTTCCCATTCTCACTGCTTGCTGCCGAACGTGTTCGTAGCAGTAACTCCTACTTTTTGTCTCACATACATACACTCCGTTTTCGCCTTTGGTTTTAGGCCATCTTAGGCCCTGCCCAGCCCCCCACACAAGAAGACTATCTTCCTCATTCATGTCTAGACGCTTTCTACGATAGAAGTACGAAGCACATTATTTATTTCCGCCTTTTTTGTTTCTGAATGACGGGCCTTCTTCACCCAAAATCGTCGGAACGTCAACCTTGTCTCGAAAAATGACGTTTTTGTATACTTGGGCCACATGGGATTTTTCATCGGGAAGCTATTACGGGGGAACCTAGTTAACAGGATCTATGGTGTACATAAAAACCTAAATATTTAAGCATTTTTACTAACAATATTTGGTCCTGTTAACTATAGCCCCCCGTAATATTTGATTTTGGCTGAGGTCGTTTTTCGGATGAGGTATGGAGCTCCTCAAGACAGGAGCCTCGGAAAAAATAGGGTGAACCTCTACCGTAGAATGCCTCTGTATTGCCTCTCGATGCTGGGTTCCTCGCGCCTGCGCGCGATTCAGCTGCCCACTAACTCGGCAGAGACAGCATAGGACTGTTGCTGCGTTCCGACTAGAGATTGACGCCTCAGGGTACCCGTTACAAAAACGGAAACCCACACAGTCAGTCCGTAAAACGGGCGGATACCCGGATACCCGTGACGTCATTTTTCGCAGGTTCTGAATACCCGCGGATATTGAGGTTGGACCCTACCCGTTCAGTCGGGTATAATACCCGCCGGGTACCCGACTGGTAGATGGAAAGGGGTAAATCTCTGTACAGCAGTAGTAGTTCTGACGGTGTAGACGTGATGCAGCAGGGTATTGCTGCTCGGGGAGATCGTCCTGACGGTGACGTCTACTTCGCGTGAGTCAGAAAAACACGAGGAGCGCTCCGCTTGGGGAGCAAATCGCCATACAGCAGTACGTGTGACTTCGCGTTAGGGACATGAGGAGCTCTTGACCTGAAGCTTGTTTCCATGCGTGTAACTTGATACCTGGTTCCATGCGTTTATACATGTTCGCGTATGACCTCTTCCCATGAAGAGCTCTTCACTTGAAAAAGGTGTGCCAACCACATTGATGCCTACAAAACACTGCTGCTGTAGATCTACAGTAGTAGGTAGATCATATATGACGGTGCAGCAAATAGCAGTGCTGTAGATACACGATGAACGATGAACGAGGTGCGGAAAACTGCAGTAAGTAGTGAAACGGAGAGGGACACGACGGGTTACAGGCTCTATACAATTTACAGGTACACTGTCATCCATTTAGCGTATTTCATAGAGGGGAAGTGTGTGTGTAGCGGAACGCCGAACCCGAGGATCAAGCCCGTGTGGATGTATACCTTATCACCAATACTATCGAAATGAAAGGCGTTAAATTTGGGCGAGGAGTTCCTAAAGTGAGGACCCGCTCCCATCTGAACCCAAAGCACCCTCGTTTTAGCGTAGCATGGCACAAATCCAATAACCCCCTCCCTTCCAACCAGAACTATGCGAAACTCTCAAAACATTCCCTCAGAAAACGAGGAGGCCGCGAGCGGGCGGCCGCACGGGGAAGATGGAAACACGTAGCGTGTAGTTTTGGGCTCTAGATCGGATTTTGAGCAATCCCACGTTTGGGATGGTGTATTTACCTTCCGTGAACAAACTTCACCAAAGTAGCATGGGGGGATGACTCCAGGTGGACTCACCAGTAATTCCCCACATAACCGCCATGGACGCGCAATGGGAGCATCATGGACCCACCATGGAGTCATGAAGGCAACATGCCTCCCCGGAGGAAACCACAGAGCCCACCATGAAGCCACCATGGAGTCACCATGGATGGGCCCACCATTGACCAACGATGCGCCCAGCATGAACCCATCATGAAAGCACCACGGACCCTTCACCGAACCACCATGGACCAAGAGCGGAAGCATCACGGACCCTTCATGGACTGACCATGGACCCACCGCCAAAGCAACATATAGGTACCATGGACCCACGAAGAAGACTCCACAAAACCACCTCGGATCAACCATGGACCCACCTTGGAACCTCCGCGAACCCCTCACGGAAACACCATGGACTCACCACGGACTCACTATGAAATAACCATGGACTTACCAAAAAGGCACCATCCATGGATCCTCCATGAACCCACCGCGGAAGCACCATGGACACATGATGGACCCACCATGGACACATGATGGACCCACCATGGGCGCACCGTCGACGAACGACGCGTTCTACGATAGAGGCAACACATTTCCGCTGAAATGTTGTCTGAGTGACGGGGTTGCTTAACCCACCATCGTCAGAATGCCTATCTTGTTTGAAACAAAGACGTAATTGTATACTTGGGATATGGGATTACTCCTCGGAACGCAATTAGAGTTTTGCTGAAGTCAGTATTCGGGTGACTTACCATTAGTATGGAGCTCCTCATGTGAGGAGCCCCAGAAAAATTAGAGTGAACCACCATTGTGGAAGGCCTCGACACTATGAAAGCCCCATGGACCCACCACGGACCCACTATGAAAGCAACGCCAACCCACCATCAACCCGTGACGGCAGCACCGTGCACGACGGCGGCACCATGAAAGCTCCATGGGTCTACCATCGACCTATGGCGGACCCATCTTAGACTCCATGCATGGACCCACCGCGGAAGCACCACAGACACTCCATGGATCAACCAGGGACCCACCACGGATACACCATGAACACACGAGGGACCCGCCAAGCAAATACCACAGACGTGCCATGGGCCCACCATGGTCCTGGACTCACACCATGGACCCACCATAGAGTCACCATGGACCCACCTTGGACCCACCATGGCCTCACCATGGACCCACCACAGGAAATAAACCCCATTATACACATATTCCAGATGAATTTCGTGCCCCGTCGTACACAGGGAAGCCAGCATGTATACTACTTTGATTTCTCATCCCCAGGGTTCACAAACATTCTTCGGCTGCTGCTGACAGTAGGAGGGCTAGAGAGCCCGATGGCCATTGTCATTGGCTGGGGATATCACAATCTTGCAGCAATGAAATGCAGTCTCGATTGTGAATATATTGGGCAGAACCACAGTTAGTTGTTGAGGAATCCTTCCAGTCATACCTGTATGGGCGCAAACGCGCAAACGTGACACCCCTACTTTATTGCTAGTCGCATGGGGCATGTACTCCTTCTTCAATGAAATTACGGACGCAGAAGGACATGAACCACGATCGTACTGAAGCGCCCCACCTCTGTGATATTCCCAACCCCGTAGGTAGGTAGTGATGACTCTGCGCCCTCGGCATGTAGACGGTTGGTCACCATGTTGGACTCATCCCATGGCAAGGGATACACTTTTTGCCTTCTGAGGCAGTATTGATTGTCTGACCCGTAAAGCTCCTGAAGCTGCGAGCCACTGCCGGTGTGGATAATAATATATACTATAGTAGTGTACCCCCGGTATTTCTTTGCCTAGAAATAAATGCTGTTCAGGTAGCGCGAATAAACGTCTTCGAGGCCAGTTTGCCAGTGAAATAGGGAGATGGCCATCATGCGAGGAGCTCATAAAATAATAAGACACAATCTACCGTGACGTTGATGCTTGATGAGGTGGACGCATGGCTTCAGGACGTGTGAGTAAAGAAACGCTCAACTAGCGTTAGTTCTAGTCGGTCTTGTACGCAGTGTGTGCCCACCATTTTATCAAATAATCGAGGCCTTCCACGAAGGTGGTTCACCCTAATTTTTCTGAGGCTCCTCACTTGAGGAGCTCCATACTACTACTACAATAATAGTAAGTCACCCGAATACTGACTTCAGCAAAAAATCAAATTGCATTCCGATGAATAATCCCATGATCCAAGTATACAATGACGTCATTGTTTCAAACAAGATCGGCATTCTGGCGATTTTCCCGTCACTCAGCCAACACTTTTCATTGGAAATGTGGTATCTCTATCGTAGAACGCGTCAAACAGCGGTAAACGACACCCACGGCAGTAGTAGCCACCAGGCGGCCACGAGATTGATTGTTGGTGGCCTGTAGATAAGGCAATCATTTCCAAAGCCTGAACGAAAGTCTGAAACCAAGACGCCTTCCAGAATCAGTTTTGCCTAGATAGAGCACTTGATCAGAACGGCGAGCAGAAAGAGCGAGCGATCAGAGTTAGTTGGGCTTCACTCCGTACGGCACGGCGACAGCGGCAGCAAGCAGCGGGAGACTAGCACCAACAATGGGTGCGAGCGGAGTAGGACGCAGCGACAGAGGAGTGGGAAATTGCGAAATCAGTTGTTGTGTGTGAAGGCAGGCGGAAGAGGGCAAACGATAGTAGTAGTGGAAATTAATCGCAGTCATGTTTTTGTTTTTTTGGTGTGAAGTCTTCGAGATATCATTGCAACATCTTATCGCATCACTGTCGAGCCTGAGCGGACTTCTATGCAACAGGCCGAGAGCTCACCGCACACCAAAAGTGCCTGGCAGTTAGAATGACCAGAACATGGGGTATCAAGAGTGCTCTGTTCAAATGACAAGGGAAACACACCCAGCCTCAGCTCAAAAGCGGCCGGCTCGGCAGAGAACCAACGTATTTCTGGACCGATGTTCGAGTAATCTTCGGTTGAAGGAAGGGTTGGCCATCGTCGGAACGAACCAGGAACGTTTGTTGTACGTACGTGTGTCGTTACGGGGTGAAGTGCTTTGACCGTCTGTGCCGTCGTTCTGCTTTATACCATATTTGTGTCGTTGGCAGATTCTTCTGAAGAAGTACATTGTGACCAGGCGTGTGTTGTCGTTACAATAAACCATTCTCTGTACGTAACTAGAGTACATCAGTACACCCTTGTCCCTTCCCGATTCTTTATCCTAGAGAGATACAGCTTATTATTATAGAGTCTCTGGCCGCAGACTGCGAGACAGAGAAAACCAAGAGATTTTCACACTTGGATCAAGGGAAGCAGACCAGGGTGCCGGGGTGCGAGAACACAACAACACAAGCTAGACTAGCGAAAAAAAAGAATGAAAAATACTTCAAGAACAAAATAATTATGGAATGACACATAGATGATACGACAAATAAATGACGTAAGAATACCAGTAAGGCTGCAAGAAGAAAAACATACGTGCTGAAGAGGAATATGTTACTGCTGCACGGATGACGCATCACGAAGAAAATGAATAACACCGGCAAAAAGGACGCATAGTATAGGGAAAACATGTGAACCCAGGGGGAGACGTAGGGCCCAAGAAATAAGAAAGGAGAAATCATAAGTATGATGAATTGTACTCAAGGCGGTGCCAGTAACATGGGTTCCTGTCTCTGCTATAAAGCCGGTCCGAAGACCTTGCTAGCCCCTCTGCCACCACCAATTTTCTCGTTTACATACAGCGGTGTCAACTATTAAATATCGTTGTTGACGATGTCGCACCCTCCTCAGCGAACAACTCAACAACAACTAAAAGTAGAAAAACTACAACGATTCTAGGGCTATAATAGCAGCACACCTTCCGCTTATTAGTTGATACCTTGTCACACGATGTTATACTTCGTTTCTGCATTTATTTGTCGATAGCTATAGCAGTACGGCTACCCTCCCCCCCCCCTCCCCTCTCTTGGCGTCTCCAGCTTCGTGGCGTAGCCAGCTCCTTTCCGTGGTCCATCGTAGTACAGAAACAAAACTTTTATACACAGCTTGACCGCGTCAAATCTATCTGCTAGAAGAGTAGACTACAGTAGTTTTGAGTGTGGTCAACCACCGTGAGTTTCCGGAGTAAATTGTTAATATTAATAGTGGTACAGTACAAGCGTTCCGTTTATGGCAACAGGGTGGCCACTTGGAGTCACAAGGGGTAATGGATGCGTGCCTGATAGGTTCGCGATAATCTGCTCTATTGAAGGCGTGTGTTGCCCCCGTAGTGTGCCGCCTGTCACATGTAAACCCTTCCACCCTCGAGCAGCCACTCGCGTCTTTGCTTTTGACGAAAGCGACGAGTTCTCCACGGAGAACGGTGACCACGATGCAAGCTCTGAAGATCGTTCACCTCCTGCACACCGTTTTGGCTATACGTCGCGTCAACGCGGCGATCCAGAATGGGCTTCTGCTAGGCAAGACGATCCGCTTGCAGTCGCCGACATGAAGTGTGTGGAGACTGAGTGCTCAGATTCAGCACCTGCTTTTTTTCTTTCAGAAAGAAGTAGAAGGACAGTTTCGTATTAATTAGAAAAGGGACACGAATAGCTAGTCAAGGTACCCTTCTAGAAATGAATGGCCGATGCCACCCCTTTGTTGGTGATGAAGCGCAGCAAGCATCAACCCGCGAGGCATCCCGAGCGACGAGTTAGGGGTATAGTTTTATATATTCCACGCGTTTGCTGGGGGGCAAAACCCAACGTTCCTTGTGTTACTGTTTTGTTGCATACCTCGTTTTTTTTCCGTGGAAAAAGAGGGCTTCATTGTAGGGAAAACGTCACGTTTGCCTTGATCAAACGATGTTTATTGTTCGCTCGGGAGTGTTGACGAGTGAGTGTGAAAGGGTGGATCCGTCACCGTTTTGTATCCCGAGCACCGAAAAATGACACGCCGAGCGCCGCGCTAGCCGATTATTTCACTTCCGTTTCCGATTCCATCTGAATCTCCGCCAGGGAAGATGGTATCGTTCGGTATTTTACGTCCATTCATTGCCAGAAGAATTGAAAAAAAGTGGAAACGAGTACACGTGTACATCATGTTAACGGTAGAGGTATTTTTCGCCACGCAAGAGCTTGCGCGTCATCGGAGGAAGAGGAAACAGCTCCCGTATCAGATAGAGAATTGACACAATCCACTACTACAACACGGGTCCTGTCCTGTAGCTAAAACATTTTTTTGATTTTCGACAACAAAATTGACTCACAAGGTGTTTTCGTCTCGCGAGGGTGGGTGCATGGAGAGCTCAGATCTCTCTGCACGCCAAATGAGCCGTCTCACTGTAGGGGTTGCACTGCCTGGGGCAAATATGTCTGAACGGTTGAGTCCCCTATGTATGTGATGAACCAGCAGTTAGGATGAAAATTTGAAAGGTATACCTGGTATTCGTTTTGGCACTAGCGCATAGAAGTGTCGGTCGGGTGGCGGGAGCAAATTCTTCCTAAGTATTGTATCGGGTGAGATATGGAGCTCCTATTGTGAGGGGCTCAGGAACGTCTGGTGCACCCCTACGGTGGCATGGCTCGAATGTTGTCGCCGGCCGTAACTTTGAAGCAGAACGATTGTGATGCAAAAAATGGTTGTACCAGTACGTGGTGTATGCCCATAGCAACCATGGATATTGCTGGCAAAGACACGGGACTCGCACCGAACGAGGTTATTGGGTACACACTAACGACGTAGCTAAACAGTTCAGAGGAGGACCAAGTTTGAACCGAAATGAGTTTGACTATTTGCAGCTGAACGAGGATGATCAAGAGGAAGCACGCCGCTTACGATGCGTGAGAGGAAGCGATCGATTAGTGAAATAAATAAATGCTGAAAAAGGTATTGACGACATGGCGCACAAACGTTCCGTGTGCAAGGCTGGTCGATGATTGTGAGTATACGACGTACATCGCACCATATCATTTGCAACCTGGTCAGAAAACAAATGACGAAACAGCTACGTTTATAAGAAAGGATTGAAGAACAAAATGCGAACGAATGGACGGGTCCTTTTGAGATATTGAGAGTAGGCGAGTAGGCTCATGCAAAGCGGGGGATATAATAGGAATATTAAAGTTGCGTACTCAGGCATGACCTATGAGACTATGGCGAACCCTCGACTGTCTGTCCTTCGTTGTAGGTTTCGTTTTCAGCTGCTCGAAAAAGGAGTTATGTTATAATCGTATCTGTTGAATAACTTACATGAGTTAACTCTGCCGCTTTACTTGACACAGAATATATACCAGGTATGTAGATATTAGGTTCAGTTCGCAATCATTGCGAACAGCAGCTTAAAATTAAAGACCGTCTTTCAAAGTAGGGGCCGGGAGGAACACTCAATCGAACGTACAATTCGAACCCGTATGGAGGGGACTCCGACCATCGACTTGAGAACATGAGACACGTATGGCACAGTAAGACGGAACCATTCTATGGGAGGCATTGGTGTAGCAATGCTATCAAGCAGGTAAAAACCGATACTCGGCGTTTTCGAGCGGGTCAACGCCCCTCCGCGTGCGAAACACCGTTCGCGTTGCACCATTTTCTGTCCACCAGGTGGCGCTATATCCAGCAGCAACAGGGGGGCGACCAAGTTTTTTCACGGAGGATACGAATGGAGTCGACATCTGCTTCAGGGGACGGATGGCAGATTGGGATCATTCAAGGACGTCTTAACTCCAAAGAGCACTATGGCTAATCTACAGCGAAAAATCTGTGTGGATTAAGAAAAGCGATTTAAGGTGGCTTTCGAGGGATGAAAACTGCACGGTGAACCTGGAAGCCGCACCTTCTATTTTGATGTGTTGTATTTTCGTAAGAACGAAGGATTATTCGACAGAGAAGGGTTCTGCAGAAACGTTTCTCTCCCTCTGAAAGACGGGCTTGCTTTTTGTTGAGTGTGCCGGTAATCAATACCGGTATGGGTTACGTTCTGGGTGGGCGGCGGTTCTGAGTGATACGTTTGGATTGGGATGACTGCGGCATCAACACAGATATGTTTCGTTGGGGCGACCGTTCGGGGAGTGCTTGTGGAATTGGAGACCGTTTCCATCGAGATTTTGTTGAGGCTACGTACCGTTTGGGGAAGTATTGTAGACTTGGGGCCGTTACACCGACACCGCAAGACGTTTTTGGAGTTGCTATTCGGGAGGCGGGGGGGGGAAGGGTGTTCTGCTTGTTTCTCATATAATATCGAGCGTTGGGCCATTGACCAAGTTTAAGCCCCGAGGAGTATTGTCAGGTTGAAAAATACGCTACTTTGAGAGCGTGCGGAAAGGCTTGTTGTGTCGTTCCTTGTGACTTGATCGTTTCGCCGAACGGACTGGTCTGCTGGTTCAGTATTACCGAAGGGTTCTATTCGAGGGGTAGTTCTTAAATATAGGACCTATATATATGCATAAAGGAGGTTTTGGATACCTACCGGTTAATCGACAGAGTTGATGTTCGGGTCGATGGTGAGTAACGCCGTATCCGATGACTGTGCAGCAATACAGGTGTTTTGGTTGACATCTATCTGAAGATAAAACGCGTGGGTTCACTGCCTCGACTTAATCTGCGGTAAAAAATGCGTTCGAGCAGCAAACGGTTCGGTTTATTTCAAAATACAGGATGGGCCAATGTAGTAAGAAACTAACTTATTATGGGTGAACGTTGAAAGCGAAGGGCAAGAAAGTTGTCTGTCACAATATATGAATATTTGGGTACGAAGAGCGGGCGGAAGAATTCCGTAAAATTTAGGATCCATCGTATAACTGTAGTGCGTGCACGAATTATACGTATTTACTGGAAGCAAAGGAGATGCTAGATCATGACTGTCACTTGTGTATTGATCTCAGTCTGATGGTAATTACTCTTTCTGGACGAATATAAGTTTTGACTAATGGATATACTTCTCGAGACATGCAACTGTAGTTGGATAGGATATGTCGGAAGGAGGAGACTTGTGGAAGGGAGATAAGGTGCGTTAACTATATGTATGTCTAGAAGATTTCATAAATATCGAAGTCAGATCAGTATGACAGAAAGGAAGACTTAAGTGACATTTTTCCTGGATGGATTCAGGCATGGTAACTGGTAAGAGTTCGGAGTACTGAAAAAATGGAACACCCAGGACAGAGCCTAAGAAATGCGGTTGAAAAGCAGTCGGCAGTGGCGATTACCAGAGATAGATGTTGTGGTGATCAACGAAACAACACAAACCATTAGAAAACCTGAACGAAAGTCTCAAAACAAGACAGCTTGCCATAGCTGGGTTGCTCCGCACGTGATCAGAGCGAGCTGAAGAGCGAGCGATCGGCTACCTGCTAGGCTACGTATGGCGCAACGACACCATCAGCAAGCAGCGAAATATTAGGACCAGCAGTGGGCCCGTGTGGAATAGTGCACTGCGGTAAACGGAGATAAAACTAACGCAGTTGAGCGTGAAGGCTATATGGGTGTTGGGGACGAAAGATGGCAAACAATACACGACTAAAGGTAAGTAAGCGTTCGGTTCATTTCAGTAGTGCGAAGCTTTCGAGATATCATCTCGCACCATCCTATCAATAGCGCATCACGGTCCAAAACACCTGAGCAGAACGAACAGGAAGCTGACCATGAGTCAGGGGTGCCTCGCAAAACAGGTCAGAGGCATTCTACGATAGAGGTCCGCCCTATTTTTTCTGAGGCCCCTCACTTGAGGAGCTCCATGCCTCACGCGAAGACTGTCTTCAGCAGAAATCGAATTGCATCCCGATAAATAACATCTTGGCCCAAGTACACGAAAACGTCATTTTCGAAACAAGATTAACATTGCGACGATTTTTGGGCTAAGGAGCCCCGTCGTTCAGAATACATTTTAGCGGAAATGTGCTACCTCTATCGTAGAACGCATCATCAATCAGGTCACGGGATATGGAGCGGTCTCCTTGAATATTAAAGGGACCAGCCTAAAACGCAGCTCGCTGGGCAAATTAAATACCTTTGACCGCCCCCTCGTCAGGATAGGGGCGCGTAATAAGCGGTCAAATGACTAGACTGAGTTAGTACGCCATCACCACGTCCGTTATTTTCATCGTTTGCGCTCTTTGCGTCGGAAGGTTGTTAACGTCTTATAATCCTCGGCCGGAGGAAGGGTTCACAGGTGCTCTCAGTGCACAAGAAAATCGTCAGGTGTTTTCGACACTTCTGCAGGTACTTCATGCACTCGCAGGAGATCGGGTTTATGTGCTATTGTTCGAGAGAAGACATTACATGCACTGGCCGCACTTTGGGCAATACGTACTGTGGCTACCGCAAAGACTCACAATATTTCTACGTTCAGTATTGCGGAGATGCTGTGGATACAACCCGCACTTTCGGCATTTCAGGGTACTGTACTGCGAGCACTCGCAGTATTTCGTTCGTTCTTGCTGGCAGTAAGTACTGCGGGTACTCGCATCACCAAAATACTCTCAATATACAGCAGCAGTAGTACACTCGGAGCATGTGACTCATACTTCGACCATTTGTGCACCGTTTCGATAATTTCATCAACATTTCTTTGAAGGAAACTTTCACTGACGATTCCACCAGTAGTGGGAGTTGCAGCTGAGGTACTTCTAGTATTAAGAGGAGTTTGAAGGGAACACATACTGCGGGTACTCGCGGTATTTCGGGGTTCAACACTCCGGATTCTCTGGGTACCTCACATACTTCGGACTTTTGTAATGCGAGCATAGTTTGTACCCGGGGTTCTGTACCGTTCATCTCCCAGTATCCACAGTATTGGGGGCTGCAGTACCGCTCGTACTCCCAGTCCCCGCATTGTTCAGGCGGACGGTCCCCCAATACTCTCAGCACTCGGAGTACAAAGTGTACTCGATACTCGAAGCATACGTGGAGCGTGTAACGTTTTGAAGGCACCTGTGGTAGGTTCGGCCATCGCCCTATCGAAGCAGGCTTGCCAAGGGGCTCGTTACGGGGTGACCGTTACGGGGTGACCTGCTTTGACTATCCTGGTTGGTTCTGGAGTTTGTCACACTGGTGCTACTCCTCCTGCGGTGGGGTACCTACTGTAGTGTAGTATCTAACAGAAGGGTGCCTGTACATTAGTCTCTTACTTCGAACATGCGGGCGGTAGTACAATGAATATCAACAACAGAGTTATGGCTAATAATAGAAGTTATTTTTTATTCTTGTTTCCCGGTTTCACTTGTATGTCACATTGTGCTGTTTGTTGTTGTGTTATCGCACCCGGTACGCACGCATTTCACTTGCTTCACCCATGAGTTTTTTTTTTTTTTTTCCGCTTTTTTTTGAGCTTTTCTTTCGTATAACATAACAGTCTGTGACCACGTAATCAGCATCTATCTCGCAGGACGGACGCCGGGTGTGCTGATGAAGCTGGGTAGAAACGACGATTTCATGTGAAGACAACACACGCATTTATTTGTTGTCCTGACCGCAACTCAGATCCGCGGTCACGTAGTATGATAGGCCCTCCTCCCCCTTCCCCACTACGGTCCGTGCCTTGCTCCTTCTTGGCGAGAAGACTCCACCCCTTTCTTCCCCCCGTCGACGTGCTACATATATATACATATATATACGTACGTAACCGCTTGGGGTTACGAGGTTTCAGCCTCTATCGCGCCAACTATACTGGGGGTACGCAGGTCTCTGGGGGCTCGGGTTGCGCACCATTTCAATTCAAAATCTTGCGACAAAGCACGGTCCTTAACCCCTTCAGAACCGCAGTCCCGTTTTGGGGACAAACTACTTGAAATTAGACTGACTTGTCCCCAAAACGGGACTGCGGTTCTAAAAGGTATGACGGTCTCCATCTCTCTACCAATTTTTCGAGGTAGCGGTGTGCCTACTGTTTTTTGTAGTCAAAGTATATATACCCTGCTGGTATAGGATCTTGTTTCGGAGTCGTATAAAGACCTACAGTCAGTAGATTTGTGATCGCGGACACTGCTGTGCCACCCTTTCCCCGTCCATCCCACGGCCCACGGGACTACGCGTACTGCCTCATTTCGCCTTTCTTGGGCCAGGGCCGTGGCAGCTTGGTGGGAAGGGCTATACGGGCGAGCTCGCGGGCAAAAACAGCGAGTTTCCGGCAGCAGCCACGGCTGAACCAGCTGCAGCAAACAAGCAGCATCGGAACGAGATAGGGAATCCCAAAGGTGTGTGCTGCTGTCTACTTCGTTCTGTTGCTATGTATGTTGGGCATTTAATGGTTCTGTTTATGAAAGTACTACATAGTCGTACTCCAACTTTAGGAGGCAATCAGCCACGAGAGGTAGCCCCTGAGCGTATATATGACCCGGTTATCCCCTTCTTCTGCAGCTACGCCACCTACCTGGTTGGTGATGGTGGGGGCTATGAGCGTCGTGGTTCTATACCAGTTCGTACTATTTACATCTACTACTGTACAGTACAGAATCTGGCGAAAACCGTCTTCCTCGGCAGTTGACCGCCTCTTTCTCGACATTAGTTTGGGTGCGTTTGTTGCCCACGGAGATTCTTGCAAACTATCAGATAACCCACTGCTTGATTCTGCAGCTTCAGATTTTTTCTTCCTCTTTTACGCACGCACTCAGTAGTTGTGTTTCCTTCGGGAGACCATAGAAAGCCCGTGCCATACAAGTGGTACGCGCGATCGAAATATCACACACGGCTTGCAACATGTATGTGAGGTTCGACCAAATCCTTGATCTCGCATCATCTATCTGTTGTTTGAAAATTGTGTGTGTCCGAGTGAGTATACTCACCTTTTAAAAAACAATAATGACGTGGAAATAGAACGATCCTTGAGATACGGAACAGCGTGGCACATCAGAAGCAACAGTGTGTCGCACGTCTACATTTTCGCCAGAAGAGCCAAACAAACGTCGAACGAATGAGGCATCCCCCCGGCCAGACACATACTTTTGTAGCGAAATCTAAAGTATAGCAGCAGCACTGACTGGCTGTTTCAGCATTTCTTCATGGAGTGAGTGGAGCAATATTTACATACAGCAGTACATACACACATGTAGACTTCCCCGAGTATTTTTGGGGCAGTTTCGTCAGAGAGCCGAAAAGCTGCGGCGAAGACACGGCGCACGGCGGATCATTCCCGCCCAGCGGGACAGGCGGGGCCTGGCAGGAAGCGCCGCCGCCGTGACTACTGCCTAATATGTTGTGCTGCTTAGCTGCTGTCGACTCAGGCGACACCTTGGTTTCCAACATGTTTCAACGACAATTCAGACAGCAGTAGTATGTTGCCTCTCTGGCTGACTGCCGCCCTCTCTGTCACGTTGTGGTGAGTTGTCTTGTTGTGTTGCCCTTTTCCCCTTTTTCTGTGTCCTTTTTTTCAATTCCTTTTGCTTGCTTCGTCTTCTTTTTTTTTTTCTCCCTTTTATCAATATTTTGTCGTAACCCAGATTATTCGGGGTCACACGACAGACTCTTCTTCTCCCTCCTCTTCACTGCAATGCCCCCCCTGCGTATTTCATCGCGAATATAGATAGGCTCCAGCCCTTTCTCCCCTCCTCACCGTCTGGCGTCGGATTGCGCTCAGACGACGCCTAGATTATACACTAAGTCTTGCTATACTCTTTTCTCTACGACACCCGGCCAGTCGCGTTTTCCCTCTGACATACAACAACAACAGTGTAGGGCCTGGAATATATTTGGATCCTTGGTACGCGTTGACATTTTACTTGCTCTACCACCCCTTAATTTATTTTGCTAATGTATACAAGGTATTGTTTGTTTTTTCTCCGTCTCTAAAAAAAAGAGAAATAAATCTGTGACGCTTTATATATACCAGGTATTTATTTATTTTTTGCTCATCATCCCATTCATTATCTTCGCACATCTTCTTCTCTCTCTCCTCCCAACTCGTAACTCAGATCCGGGGTCACATAGCAGGCTCTTCTCCCCCCTTCCCGCTACGGTACGTGCCTTCATTTTTATCGCGAGAAGATTTCAGCCTTTTCTTCCCTCGTCGACTCGCATCGAATTGTGCCTACCCACGCTGCAAGGCGCTCTCAACAATTGAATCCTTGTTTATTTTTTATTTTTGCAAATCAAGTCAAAGTCCGACCCACCTGGGGCTCGAACCCAGGACTCAAACAAGTAGAATTCGAGGTTAACTACTTGAACCACCGGGGCGACCGGCTATGTATTCCTCTAGGTTGAAGAATCAGGACGGACACCGGGCGCACCGATGCGGCTGGGAATGTTAAATCAAAGGTTCAGGGTGAAGACAACACACACAGAGGTACATGAAACAAGGCTTTCCCGATACCCCACTGCCCAAGTCCACGAGGGGTTACATGAAAGCCAAGTTTAGGACGACATCTCTATGAAAATATCTCTCTTTTCGTAATAATTCGTCTAGAAATTCGACATCTATCTCCTCTGACTCCACCGTTTTTTTTTCTTCATTAATTTATTTAATTTTGACTTCCAGAAGAAGGAGAGTCTACGCTTGCTTACAGTTCGTAGTACTTCAAACTTCATCGTTTTCTTTTTTGGTAGAGCCCCATCTATCTAGAGTAATTGCACTTAAGATAACACCCCCCACGGGATATTTGTTTTTACCCAGGGATATTTTCCTCCAAAACACGAGGGGCAGACACAACGGAAATTAATTTAATTTAATGGTGGCTTTGGCGAATACTTCGTTGAGAAGGTTGCATAGTAGACGCATCGGTCGGCGTACACTACTATGTATTCAGTACGCCCTCTTCTTCGCCGAGAAACTCCCCTTTCTTTCCAAATCGTTCGTGGGGGTGAGATACCTTATCACCCTATTATTAGTAGTATGATACGGTAATAATAAGGGTCTTGACCAATAATAGGTCTGTCTTCACCCACTAAAAGCGTTTCTGCCACAGAGTAAAGCACACACCACACAACCCACGCGATTGACCGAATGTAAATCGTAATAGTAGTGACGAGTACTACTGCTGTAGTTGCGGTTTTGTCTACAGGTTACAGCTACTACTACTATACTCTGCTGTTTTCGTTTTTTTTTTTTTTTGCTTGACCACTCGCCAACAAGTACCTGGTAAGTATTACGGGGGACCATAGTTAACAGGACCAAATATTGTTATTGAAAATGTTTAAATATATAGGTTTTGATGTACACCATAGGTCCTTTTAACTATGGTCCCCCGTAATAGTAGTAGTGTGGATGCTCTTTTCAAGAGTGTTTCTGTGCCTCCGTGTGCAGTTAGTTGCGGCCGCTGTCTATATATACCTGGTACCTGGTACCTGGTAAAAGGTACCACACAACAGATACCACACCCGGAAAGAAAAATCAAAAACATGCGGTTGTCACCAAAACTCTGCTGCAGCTGCTGCTATTATGCGCCCTGCTTCCGCTTGGCACTCTGGCTTTACCCGGGCGTGATCCCACCCAGATCTGAGCCCTCCAAACTGATGAGCCTGCGTACATCGGAGTATACAGCTAGCCGCCGGCTAGTCTGCCTGCGCGCCGTTGTCTCTCGCGGTTCCGAGTACGATGTGTGTTATCGTCAATCAATTTATCTCGCTTGGTGGCTCGTGGATGCGGTTTTATTCGATCCCACACGCTGTATCCGCTTTTGACTCCTCCTAACGACCCACCTTTTTGGTTATGAAATATACAAGCCAAAATTTAATGAAGATGAATGTAGAAATAATTGGAAGAATGGGGAAAAACGTGTGTGTGGCACGGTAGGGTTATTATATCGTTTGGTGCCAGGTAGCCTACTATTCCAGTGTTTTTCTAAGGATGTATGGTCCTGATTGCGTTGTTCCAGCGGCCTACGTAGGTATACTTCTTCCACTCCAGAGTTATTGGAGCCTGTCCTGCGACCACGGACTGCATTGTATTGTGAGTTAATAATGTGATAATCTAGACTCAGGTAGGTGCCTACATCCTCGGAGTATACCACACTTCAATGACGGTTAGAGACAGGCCCGACCAAGGTTGAAGAATCGATCTAACCGGATCCGAACCGGTACACGAAAAGTTGACAAATACGTGTGGGCAGGGGTTACCTCTCGCTCTCCGGGGCGCAAAAACATAATATAGTCCTCAAGTCCACCCTCTCCTGGAATACGTTCCCTGCTTGAATACACGAGCAGACACTCAATCTTGGGCGAGTTCGCCAGTCCGTATTTTTCTCCGCGACAGTGCCCGTGAAACGTTTGCAAAAACTGGCGGCGCGATTGCTGGAGCTTACGTGGCGGCTGTGCAAACGGTAAAAAAACTGCGTGGTCGCGGTTTACCAATTTTCTCTAACTAACTCTGGCGCGACAACGACCAAATCAATTACATATCAGACCGTTTTGTGGCTTGGTTGAGCACCTCCGGGAGTGGCGTGCACTCTGGAGGCTTGGTCGGGAGCACGGCGGCAGTGAAACAGGGCAGAGTGCTGGATGACCGAGAGGGACTGTGAGGGGCTGTTTTCGACCAAGTCTCGGGGTCAACAATATTTATTTGGCGTTACAGGTTGGAATGCCATTTTTTGGTTTTGTCAGCAAAGCAACACCGCTATGTAACTACCTGTAAAATATATGGGACTGCATGGACGATGTTGAAGGAAGGCATCGTTGTCGTTATATATATATGTCGATGACTGTTGTGCCTGTTGCTGAGACCCCAAATCCGTCTATTTCAGTCCGGTCGTAGCCGGTTCTGTGACGAGTGAGTGTCATCTGCCGACGATGCTATGTCGAAATACTATATAAAGAGTACTCCCCGAACGATTTACTAGACATATATATATATATATCTTTCTATCCGATAGATCAGTCCTAGCATGATGGTATGCCCGTCATGCCTCTTCAACTTAAGGGCACGGCGAATATCTTCTCTACCCCCCCATCCCCGAGTTTCGAAGTGCCATTAATCTCTCCATATTTTATCGGAACGTAATCCTGCTGCGTTTGCATCTCCGGCTGGTTAATGTCTACCACAGAGCGGGTGGTAACCAAGCGAGTTTCATAACAGCAGCATGTGATTCTGTCTTGGTTCACCTTTGTCAGGTTTTCAGCAGAGGACTACACGTCGACTTTGAGATGTGATGCAATAATGGTGGAAAATTGGTCGAAACTTCGAGAACAAACAATGAGATAAAATGCATTCAACCCCTACCTGAACGTTTGCACTCTACTCGCGGACAGCTCCAGCTCCCCACAGGCAACTACAGCGCGGCAAACTCGCAAACTCGCAAACTCGGCGGGCGCTACTCATGGGACCAGAAAACAGTCGTGAGTAGACAGAAATGACTCGTGATATCTTATTGTTTACTCAAATTGCGAGCCAGCAGCCCTGAAACTCCCAAAGTTAGTTGCTAAAATGTTTCCTCTCACGCGCGGAAGCTACAGCAGTAGCACCATGGTTACGCCACCGAGGGGGAATAGGCATTCACTCGTAGAAGATAGCGGCTCTCCAGGCCAAATGCTCTTGACTGCGCTTACCACGGAGTGGAATATGCTGCCAAAATATAACAAATACGTCCCCATGTAATGAGCGGTAGTAAGTTATGGGGCCAAAACCAAAGGCCACAAATAAATGGGCGGAAATCCTCTGGAGTATTGGTTCATGTGCATAGTTTTGCACAACTCCGAAGAGCGGATCTTAGTTGCAAACCTCGTACTTTTTTACCTTGTCGTTTGCACCAAATAAATGGCGAAACGCCTACTACTTCCGCCTACTCGACAACGTATACCAGAGGGTTTTTCCTGTTGGACCATCCGGGTGGACGGGTGCTTGACGCGTTTCCTCGCTCGTCCGGAGCGGTGGGCGTTGATGCACAAACAAACTCTGACGCGGTAGGGAGGGGTCGGGAAAGTATATGATGTTCACATATCTGAATGCGAGGAAGGGAGGCTTTCATCCCCGTACCCGGCATCCCAAGACGGCACCCCAAATATATACCTGGTATATATATACATATATACATATATATATATTATATCAAATATATATGTATATATATATATTCACGCATCCCATCCGGAGAACATTTTTGCCGCCGTATTTCCCGTAGATGACACAATCCAAACAATATGATTTATCAGACATTAACGCGACTACAACAAACGGCTATGCCCCACAGCATCCCTTTCCGCGGCACACTGTCATGATCATGGTGTTTACTTCGTACTAATAATAATAGGAAGGAGCAAATACAGCAAATAAATAGAGTAGACAAGCCGAAAGTTGGCACGGAAGGGAGGTAGACTTGGTGCGTGGGTTTCCTTTTGTTTCCGAGGTTTTCTTCTTTCGGGAAAGTTATGCGTGATCCATGTTGAAGATCATGCTGCACATTGTCGGATGGCAAGATAAATGATAATAGGTCCACAACCACCAACATAAACTTTTTCGTGTCGTGATACCAAAGGTATCAATAGTAGTAGTGCTATCACTCCAAACACAAAAACTCTATCGTCCACTACTGTGGAACCACACAGATAGATGCTTCACTGCTGCGAAAACACTAAACTCGCTCAAAATGCGAACACTCAAACCAAACGCGAATTTCTAAACAATGCTGGCGGGCACTTCAACTATCTCCTCGATACTCAGCTGCCGTCACTAGGGACTTTTGTTCGCGATGATCAAACGATTTTCAGCTCGGTAAACCCGTGTCGACCTATCAAACCGCGCTGATGACCGCGCTTCGGTGGAACGGTTGTAGCGACGGTATCAGCCATCCACGAGGTCGCTTTGGTCCGCGCAATGGATGCTTCGGGTTTTACAACAACTATCGGCTCCAGCTGCTGCCGCTGTCTCGTCGACTTGCCGCAGTTCGTAGTGCTGTTGTTGCTGCAGGAACTGTTAGTGGCACTGCTGCTGCTGATAATGGTGGTGGTGGTGGTGGTGGTGGTGGTGGGTTGTGCTGCTGCCTGCAAAAATGCCCTCGCCGCTGCTACCGCTGCTGGTGAAAATGGTGCTGCTGGTACTACTGGTGCTTGGGTTGATCCCCGGCATTGAATCCAGCTGTAGCCTCTAGATCTTGACATTCCTCGGCAGTGCAATACCCTACCCCGATGTCGGCCCTTTCTTTGTCGGTCACTTCAATCATCGCTCTGATCTAAGGAGCGTCATTCCTCACCACGAAACCCATTTAATTTATGAAAATTAAGCCCTCACCTCTTTCCCCTTACCATGAGCTCTCGTAGTAGTGTGTGCTTTCGCCCATCCGGTGCACGAGAGATCTAGATCGACCTATCTATACAAACATCTTGAATCATCCGGTCGTACGGGTGCTAGGCGCTTTGCCTCGTTCCTCTGGAGAGGTGGGTGTTGATGCGTTGATATAGATAGATGCAGAAATCCATGAGGCGGTAGAAAGTATTATAAACATATGTATGCTGTTGCCCAAAAAAATCAAACTACGAGGGAGGGGTGCTCCAACCCTTGATTGGAAACAGAGATCCCCGAGCTTCAAGATTTCAGAAATTTATATGGCAACATGAAAATAATCCGGAGCGTTTTAGCCCTTTTTAGCTTTTGTTTGGGCCCAAAAACTACGACCCCAGACGGCAACGTCTCTGCCTACACGTTGTCCGGACATGTCGGCTCAATGTTTTTTTAATTATTATTTGCCTTCTTCTGACAATGTGCAGGGCGTTATTCATTCAAAATGAAAAAGCTGACATAATTCATCGAATACCACTAACGTCATCGAACCAAATCTCCTTCCCTGCGTGTACTCACTTGCATCCCCACCATTTACCGAGATATTGTACCTACTACCAGGTACCAGGTATGTATCTATACGCCACGCTTCCTACTCCGCATCTACATTCCACCCCCACGCCATGGAAAGTAGTCCTCCCTCCTCCCCCCTTCTCCCCCTGGCGGCCTGGCGGTCTCGCAGGGCTCAATACGTTAACCCTTTTAGAACCGCAGTCCCGTTTTGGGGACAATCCACTCAAATTTCAAGTAGCGTGTCCCCAAAACGGGACTACGGTACTAAAGGGGTTAAACAGATCACCTGAAGACCAGCATACGTATAGTGAAATCCGTTTTCCATCGGTGACGTAGCCATGGCACTAATGCTCCCGCGCGTGGAATTAAGCCTTCATCGACTTCGATGGTTTGACGTGCACTCAACTTTGAGCTCACGAAAATACCCATGATGAGCCGTTTCTGGTAGCCTACAACTTACATTTAGCGCACCCGACACCCCCATGATTCCCCATCAGAAGCGTGCCTCCGGTTCGCGATCTGTGGATGCTTACGAGGAGATGCAATCATATCAAAAGTCGACGCGTAAACCACCGTTGAGAACATCTTGACGTCCCATCTCCAGATAAAGTTACAGGTGCTGCAGATGATAGATGAGACTCACAGCTGGCGCACCCGTTATCTGCTGAAGCACGAACCAAGCCGACGATCTAAACACTGCGTGGTAAACTTTCGACTAATGTATCTTTCCGATAACACGCAAAGACCACCTTCATCAGGACTCCCGAGAATCGTGGGTGGATAATATCACCCGTGGCCATGTAACAGACCCTTGCTGCCACAACATTAATAATTTAATTGTAGAACATGCTCGTTGATCATAGTCGCACCTACATCTGATATGCCTGATTAATCTGACTAGTTTAGTGTCATATACGGAGATATAGCAGCAATTTTGTTTCCCAGATTATATCCATATATTTGGGGTGCCTTCTTTAAGTCCCGGGCACCTTACGCGTACAAGGTTTTCAAGTGGTTCGCATACGTTGCCAGAACGCCCACGTGCGCCGCCTCGGCAAAGAAAGGTGCGTGAAGGTTTCTTCACGGCCGTAACGAAAAGAAGAATTAGGACGAAAGGCAAAAACAGAGTTGGACCTATCCTACGCCGTGCGCGTCATTTATAGGTACACCACATATATATCGCATTCAGGAAGGGGTTTCCTGGCTTTCTCTCTGATTGACCAGCACCCTGTCGTACCTATATTGTCGGCTTAAAGGTTCCGGGTACACCTCTTTGTGTCTACTCAAGTCGGGCTTGACCTCTTTTTGTCTTAAATTGTTGAAGGCATTGTTCGAGAAAATTGCTCAGTTGAACCATTTTCTGATAAAACTGAAGTAAGGCCACACTGCCGTGGCGGCAACCAGGTGGCCCGAGCTGCCAAAGCAAAAGCGCCACCATGGTGCAAAACCGTCTTTGGCGGGGGACTGTGTATTTGCTACACAGGGTTCAGCACATACATTCAGTCTGAGCCCAGTCATAAGATGGGCTGCTAACCAGCAGCAGCTTTCAAATTTGTTGAAAAAGGCCCTTTGCAGGTACAGGTTGAGACATTGATTGTATACAGGTACAATTGACGTCAAACACAGGTGAAGCCCAGCTTGCGTCGACAACAAGAGATGTGCCTGGAACGTTCCAGCCAGCAGTAGTAGCTGTGATTCGGCACTGGAAACCAGACGGAGGGTCAAGAAGCGTCTGGCGCGCTCCAAGGCAGCAGTAGTAGCACATTTCCACTAACTAATAAAGTGTTTCACGAACGACGGTGTTCCTTATCCCAAAATCGTCAGAAGGCCAATCTTGTTTGAAACAATGTCGTTTTTCTATACTTGGGCCATGGGATTGATTGATTGGGATGCTGTTTGATCTTTGCTGAAGGGAGTATTTTGATGAGGTATGGTGAGGTATGTAGCTCTTTAAGTGAGTGAGGAACCTCAAAAATCTAGAGTTTACCTCCATCGTAGAACGCCTCGTGTTGCAGAGTGTAATATGTAATGTGTCTGTGTATGGCTCCAACGGCAAAGGTAGTACATATTTTTGACTTTCGCTCTTCCCCCAAGTTGAATTAAATGCCAGTAGTAATGTTGTTCGGAATCGAGTTGAGTTTGCTTCTGATTGGTCGAAAAATGAATCATCCACGAGGAAATTTCGTCATAGATAATAGGGCGAAAGATACTCAATTAGTCCAATTTGTCACAGAACTCCCTCTTAAACACGTTGAGTAACATCAAAGTTGATCCCAAGGGAGGTGATCCAACGTGATCTTCCATGCTCACACCGGGCCAACGTTCCATTCCGTCAGCTTTTTGGGCTTTCTTAGTCGAAGAGCACGACCGACGCCTTAAGTAATCAAACTTAACCAGTGGCGACCGAGGCAACAGCGATGCCCACGCCTGCAGACCATAGCACAGCGTACCCCTTTGGTGGCGCCTTCACGGTGACCGCATGAGCAATATTTCAACCACCTCGATTGGCCAAACCCAACGAGAACCCAGCCCATCCACCGAAACCACAGAGGATACGCTCGTAACTTCACTTGTTCCACCGCCGTCGCCTTTCCGTGCGTGGTGATTTAGGACCCCGTCCGCGCACTCAAGAGGCCCTGAGGGCGATAGGTGCCTAGCCTGTGCCGCGAAAACAAGAAGAGGCTGGCGGCGGTGTGCAGGCAAGATCGCATGCCTTCGCCCTCGTCTACTCGCATGAATATTGGTCAGAGCTATTATTGTGTGACGTGCTGCGATATTCCCAAATCAAATACGTTTCAAGTTCATGCTATTCGCCGTTCCCCGATAGGACATTAAACTCGCTCTTTTTGAGAAAAAAAGCGCAAATTCGAATTCAACTTTCTGGAAGCAGACCCTAAGGCGGACGCGTGGTCACTCTTAGCTATGGCGTCGTCACTTCGTCCAAATCAGTATAAACCTCGCACCCCTTCCCCTTGACGCTTGCTATGATACAGGTGGTAGCTGAAGAATTGTTTTTCTGAGGCTCCTAAATAGAGCAGCTCCATACCTCACCCAAATCTGAAGTACTAGTACAAGCCTAGACATGAAATCAGATTACGAATCCGAAGCCTAAGCATATCAAGAATAACAGGTTACTTCGGTTTACCACTTCTTATTGATGCTCTTCCAAAGATATTGCGTCGAGCAGGCCGGTCTAGACGGAACGTTGTCGGCCAAACCTTTGCTACCGCGATACTACTGACGCAACAGCGGCTTTCTCCAACCCAAACGCTTAAAAACCCCGACGGAGCTGCTCAACCACTGAAACTTTCAAAGTGCCTATTAATATCGTTGGATTCGATGTACGGTGAGTCGCCTCCTCGTGAAGGTTTGTATAGTGCATTCGACAGTGGAGGTTTCCTATACACTACAGCAGCGCTCCTAATCAGAGTTGGTACCGGCCCCTCACAGCGCGTAGTTGGGAAAAAAAACAGTGAACTACAATTTTCCCTTATCGTACGGCCCCTTCAAATGAGCTTCTTACTATCGTCGTATGCACAATTTTCACATTGTTAGCTTCAGACACCTACTTCGTATCATCCGTGAGATGGCGTTACGGGCTTGTCTCACACGTTTTTTATAACCCAGTTTTCGGAGCTCTTTTACTGGCGAGTCCCAGTGAAGAACGAAATTGATGCAGCTACACGACCTGTACTAGGATAGAGGTGCCACGTTTTGCCCAAAATACGTTTGGCTGACCGGGCTCTTCAACCCAATACCGCGAGGTAATATTAGTATTTTGCAATAGTATATTCGCGATGTACCTGTACTTGGTACCAGGTAAAGAATTTGGGATGGTATGTCGGGTTCGCGCTTTCACCTTTTCTCCAAATCGTTTTGTTGGGGTGAGGTGTGGAGCTTATCGAGTGAGCCTCAAACCAATGCCTGGTAGGTACTGCTTCCACCGTAACACGACAAACTCCTATCGTACCATGGGTCCCTTAGCAAGAAACACGTTGCCCGAATCGTGCGCTCCTTAGGCGTCAAAACGGTCGTCGCTGGAAATGCCGCCACGTCGCTTTGTTTGCCCGACGGAATCGAGGTGAGCGCTGGAACGTGTGTTCAAGGTACATGAAGCATAACGTTCGAGTGTTATGAACTGCAGAAGGCGGGTGCATAACACAGCACGGCATTCGTGCTATCCAGCGGCGAGTACAGTACATATTTAATACGCCCTTCGACGGCCCGGCTCTTGGTTTGGTGAGCATTCGAGAGCGTTGACAACTGGGCATGATATCGTTGACAACGGAGTAGAGACGCAAGTCTCTTGGACATACACATATTCAGCTCCCTAACAACTCACAGACGTTTTCCATGGTGTTCTGATTAGTCTGTCCGCTGATTCATGTTTGGTCGCCTTGTTTTAACGAAAGTATTCGCGTTATTCATAGCAGGATGCAGGTGCACTCACCATTAGCCTTGGGAAACATGGCTTACAAACTCATCATCACTATATGCACGCGGGCAGGTCTATGCTAAAGGGCCTCCTCAAGGCGGCGTGCCTGAGTCGGATTTTAGCGTTTGGTTGGAGCCAAGAGCTCCCGGCTTGCGATGCCGGAACTCAGATGTTCTCTGTGGCAAGCACCGACGACGTGGCTACTCTCGTCAATTCCCTTGAGTGCGCAAACGGTACTTTTGCCGTAGAATGGTTCGGGGAAGTGATTGTCACCGAGACAATCACTATCACTGAGGGTACATCGGTCACCATCACCGGCGTTACAGCCAATGCGACGGCCGATGGAGACAACACCACACAGCTCTTCGCTGTCTTCGGGGCTTTTTCCTCCTTGCGCTTGACGGACATGACCCTTATTAATGGAAACGCGGTTAACGGTGGCGCGGTTTCCGCTCTGGAGCAGGCCAGCGTTTCTCTCGGCGGTAACACGACGTTCTCGTCAAACTCCGCTTCGTATGGAGGCGCCATATTCACAGATTTGTCGAGTGTTTCTTGGGACGGCGAGAAGATCGTTTTCAGCAAGAATTACGCTTCATCCTATGGAGGTGCAATCTATGCACAAACTCAGTCGTCGATTTCTTGGAGTGGAGATACGGTTTTCTCCCTCAACTTGGCGGATGATCGCGGCGGTGGGATACTCGTCACCTCCGATACGGACGTGTCTTGGCGAGGCAACACGAGCTTCCTCGGTAATGTCGCATACGACGGAGGCGCAGTCGTTGCTCAATTCTCGTCAATGCTTTCGTGGGATGGCGCGACAATCTTCGTCAACAACGAAGCCGCTCACTGGGGAGGCGGGTTACTCCTGCACAAAGAGTCGAGCGTATCCTGGATGGGCAACACCACTTTCCTCAGCAACTCGGCATACTATCGGGGAGGCGCTGTGTTCGCCGTCCAATCTTCGAAAGTGTCGTGGAGGGCGCACACGACTTTCAGTGAAAACACCGCTAGGCGCGGGGGCGCGGTGTACGCAAATGCTTCAACTGGTGTGACTTGGGATGGTGGCAGCACCACGTTTAGCAAGAACTACGCCCCGGGCTACGGAGGTGCGCTCATGGCGGACGGTCGGTCTACATTATCGTGGGACGGCGGGTCGATTTTCGTCGACAACTCGGCAATATATCGTGGGGGCGCCGTATTCATAAACGAGTCTTCAAAAGTGTTTTGGAGCAGATCGACGCCGTCCCCGACCGGGGGCGGAGACGCAGGGCCGTTGCCAGTCGTTCGAGATGGCGAGGAGGAGGATGAGGATGAGGAGGAGGAGGAGGAGGAGGAGGAGGAGACCACGTTCAGCAACAACACGGCCCAGTACGGAGGGGCAATCGCGGCAGAATTTTCGTCGTCCATAGCTTGGGGCTGCAAGACGGTCTTTGCTGACAACTTCGCCGATTTGTACGGAGGCGCAGTTTGTGTTCGCTACCAATCAAACTTGTCGTGGGATGGCGAGACAATCTTCGTGAACAACGGCGTCCCCGTTTGGGGAGGCGGGGTGTATGTGACCGATCGTTCGAACGTATCTTGGACAGGCACCACAAACTTCCTCAACAATCACGCTCTGGATGGAGGTGGGCTGTTCCTCTACGGCAATTCCGCCGGCGCCTGGAACGGCACGACCACGTTCGAAAACAACAAGGTGCTGTACACAGGGGGAGCTCTTACCGTCCATACGGTCTCTGATGCCACCTGGTCCGGGGATACGACCTTCACTAATAACGCCGCCGATAGAGCAGGGGCGATATTTATATGGGGTTCTTACGTGTCTTGGACTGGGAACACGACGTTCTCTGACAACATTGCTTACACGGACGGAGGCGCGGTGTACGCTACGGTTGGATCCAACCTACATTGCCAGGGCACGACCACATTCACAAACAACAGCGCCGCCGCTGGGAACGGCGGCGCGATAGGCGTGTACGCATTCGGGTCCACAGAAGGGTCTTACGTGAACGTTTCAGGCCAGACAACGTTCGCCGACAACTTCGCGTTGTTGAACGGAGGGGCAATTTTTTCGTCTGCCAATCGAAGAGGCCAGGATTACGAAGAGGTGATTTTTCGATCAAACTCAGCAGCGATCGGGGGTGCGGTCGCAACGTTTGGCACCGGGAACAGTGACGAAACGGAGGCCTCGTCTCCGACTGCCTTCTCGAGATGTCACTTCATCAACAACATGGCAACCGAAACCGGAGGGGCGGTGGAATCCGCGTTCGGACAGGATGAGATAACTTCCTGTCGTTTCGAGAACAACTCCGCAGGTGCGAGGTTCAGACTAGCCGTCGACGCGCGGTATGCACGACGCGTTTAGCGATAGGGGCGCGAGCACGCGTTTTATTGCACGTTTCTGACTGGCGGAACTCCGATCCGTGCTTCAATAGAGAATAAAACGTTCCCCCTCAAAGGTTTTCTGGCTGACGCAGTTTCTTCATCGAGGAAGATACCCAACGCCGTTGAAATGCGTTCTTTCAATATTTGTATCGTCGCACACCTAGGGCATGTGGTTATTCAACCTAAGCAATGCCTTCTTAGAGAGCGGATGCCTTACTTCGTATTTTTTTAGTTCCTCACATACATGAGGAGCTCAACATCTCACCCGAAACATGGTTTCAAAGACTCTGTTGTTAAATTTCGTACCTAATACTTTCCGGTTTGCACCCACCAGTGTGTACCAGCGCAGTCCCAGCAACCTATGATTCCCGAGACTGATTTGGAGCGGTAGCGACCCACCAATAATGTACCAGCGTTGGGTGTGCTGCGTGCTGGTTTCCGTGTTATGTGCGCTTTTTGTGTGTCCAGTGTGTTTTCTCTGTATGCTGTGTGTTCTGTGTGCTTGCTGTGTGCCGTACGCTCTGGGTATTGGGTGCGTGCTGTGTTTGTTTGCTGTAGGCTGTGTGCTGTGTTTGGCCCCTTCTTAGCATCACAGCAGTGTCACGCAGTCCCGTACCTGCTCTGCCTTCATTTCACATAGAAACTCTGTCCCCGGATGCGCATACGATACAATTTCGTCTCGTTTTCGTCCCTTTTCTTGTACTCCGGGGCTGATTATACGGCCCCCCTCCCATTCCTGTTTCATCACGTTTATGGAAACCCCCGTCCCCGCGTATACGATACAATTTGCCAAGGCTTATCACGGTATTTCGGCGGGATGGTAACGGCGGCAACGGCGGGACGGGACGGGACAGGACGGTAAAACCGCCGTCAAAATAGTCCCGCCGTCCCGTCCCATCCCGTCTCGTCGTCACATACTGTCCCGTCTCGCCGATAAAATCTCTCCCGTTGAAAATTACCGTCCTGTCCCGCCGTGACATCGAACAATTGCCGTCCCGTCCCGCCGTGACACCGAACAATTACCGTCCCGTCCCGCCGTGACACCGGACAATGACCATCCCGTCCCGCCGTGACACCGAATAATTACTGTCCCGTCCCACCGTGACACCGAAAAATTACCGTCCCGTCCCGCCGATGAAACCCCTCCCGCGAAATTATGGCCTCCGGCGGACATGACGTGCCTCTTCCCCTGCGAGATACATTCATTCGTGGTCGTCTGTTCCCATCCATTCCCACCACGAATCACGAAATTTCTAAAATAAAATCGAGTGTACTAAAAGTAAGTATCGATAGTAATTCCTATATACCAGTTAACTACCAGGCACTACATGTTATCATAATTATACACAACTCCCTTACCACTATGGAGGCGTTCTATGATAGAGGTTCACCCTAAATTTCTGAATCTCCTCACTTTTAGGAGCTCCATACCCCACCCGAAAACTCCCTTTATTATAAAAAAACAAATTTCATCCCGATGAATATTCCGATGGCCCAAGTACACAAAAGTGTCATTTTTCGAAACAATATTGGCATTCCGACGATTTTGGGTGAAGGAGCCCCGTCATTCGGAAACCAAAATGGCGGAATGGTGCTACCTCTATCGTAGGACGCGTCTAGGAATGAAATACGTACCAGGGTATAGAACAGCAGTAGTATTAAGAGTACATAGTTGTGTACGCGTATTACGCAACTTGCAAAAATGAAAATTGCGTGTATCATACTATAATACCAGTCGAACTCATGTGTGTGTGCGTTCTTCACATTAAACCGTTCTTTCTACCCGTCGACATCCAGCACAACCAGTGTCCGTGCCGATTCTTCAATCCTAGAAGAGATACAAGTTCTGTGGTCACAAAGCTACGCCACAGAGATACTACGTTGCCACGTGTGCAGTGTGCACTGCAGTGGGCAATGCAAAGCCATGTCATCATACTAGATACGACAGGCACGACATACGCAATCTATGAAATAGTGAAACGAAAAGAAACAATCAAAGAGAAAACAAAAACAAGGTAGACAAATCGAAAAAGAAAAAGAAAAAAAATGAAACCAAAATCTAAGAGAAACAATCTGTCGTGCCCCCCCCCCCCGCAGGCGAGGTGGCCAACACTTGAAAAAGAACGAGCTGGAAAAAAGAAGAAATAACAAAAAACACCACTGCTTGTGAACAGAGTAAGACAAAGAACCAAGGAGAAAGTAACAAGGAAAAATAACAAAAGGGAAATAACAGGCAGACCAAATCCCAGAGCACCTTCCAGGTGGCGGCAGCAGTTTGTGGTACGAGTAGTATAGCCAGGTTCTCCTTGCTAATCCGCCTGGTACCTTGCTACCCAGACTGCCGTCTCCGCCCTGCGTTCGTCAACTATGCCCAGCCCCTTGGCGTCAGACAATACGAAACGAGCAGAGCAGGTTCGTCTTCCAACTCATAGCTGATGACTGATGACGACGTATTTTCGTATTTTCATCATTTTAATCTAGGAAAATAAGAGATTTCTCCGCACCACGTTTAGTTATTGTTTCAGCACAAAACGTGCTGGCGTTGGTGATCAGCAGCAGTATGGCTGGACTTCATTTTTTCGCAACCCGACCAGTGTTCATATCCGCTAGTAGTACGAAACCAAATACCAGGTACACGAGTAAAACGCATCATACTATCCGGTAGTTTCTCAATGAAGGCGCTCCACCGTGCAGAACACACTTCCTGAGGGGGAAACAACGTGCAGTTGCTACCGTGGGACTAGTCTCGCTTTACTGTAGTTGTTATTGCCAGGTCTTGTGCGAGATAGAGAACTTCTTTAGCGACGAGTCTCGAGAATGTCACCGCAGGAGTTCCCCCTACCCTATCTATCCTAGTACGCGCTCCACATAAACTGAGGAATTACCACTCGGTATAATACGTATCCCACCACCCGGCGGATATGTATCCAGTGTGTCAAGGACCATCTGTTTGGTCGACCCCCACGCATTTATTCACTAGTCTTCTATAGGGTTTAATTCAGCCTATGGATGTTCTCGAGCGTTGGGGTTGGGTGAGGTGAGCGAAACGCCTCAAGTGGGCCTCACAAAAATGAGTTGCCACGGGCCCCTGGAGGAAAACACGCCTCGAGCTCTTTACCGCTTTCCAGGTAAGCTACTGGAACCCTCAGCGTGATTGGCGGACGTTCTTGCCTCGTAATGTATGGACTACTACCTGAAGGTATGTTAGTGTACAAAATAGCTCCCCGAAAACATAATAATACAACAAGAACGCGAAGCTCACATTTTCGAGAACGCTAAGAAATACGATTTTTAGAAACCCGTTCAGCACAGCAAGCAATACACTAAAATCTCGAGAGTAGCTTAAGTTGAGCTCAAGCTTGTGTCTTCAAGTATGGTGGTGTCACAAGAACATCCTAAGCCTTGCTCAAATTGGACGTTTCGTGTGGGCGGGGCCGTACTGTAATTAAGTGTTTTACGCCCGTATCGTACAAGGGGGGTTCCCCACCAACAACTGTGTCTAGTTCAATTGCCAACGTCTTTTGCCTCGTGTCGTGCGAAATAAATACTACTGTGAGCATGTTTTGCCGGAGGGGTATGCGTCAGAGCCCCACGTTCCCTTGGCCCCCGACCCCATTCTGCCAGACGTAGGCGGCGCGTTAAGGCTCGGTGGCGGGACATCCATACGAGATTGTGCCTTCATCTCTAACCTGGCCTCAAGTGGCGGCCTCGCCGTTGCTGCTGTCGGATCTGTGGAGATACACGATTCCTCCTTCCGAGGAAATGTGTTTATCTGCGGGGAGGGCACCTATCTGCGTACGGAAAAGGTGTGCAAAAGGCCTGCCCCTGTTTCGCTCTCCATCCAGGTAGTATCGAACGCCAATACTCAACCATACGCCAATCACATCGGATGAAGCCTGGCAATCGAACGACAAGCGGACGATTCAGGACAGGTTCAGACATCCATCCCAAATCGTCTCCATGGCGCAATTAATTGTCGTTGCATCTCGACATTGTGTTGTGAACAGGCCGTTGGGGTTAAAACATGGGGATGGGCGCTGCTGTACGGGTGTCGATTGCTGGTTTGGTGAAAGTCGTGGTCGGTTAGTGGGATGGCATCGAGTGGAGAGGCTCATGTCGAACAACAGCGAGTGGGCACGCTATTATCCCTTCGGCGCGGTAGATGTTTCAAACTTGAGCCAATCCGTTTGTTGCTGATCAGCCTCCGCAACTAACTGAGACGTTTCTCGGCAGGTTTGGATCCGTACGCGTGGCTTGCGATCTGATCGATGGATTGACTAGCCCATGGGGATTGTGTATCGTTAGGAGGCGTGCTACGATAGGGTTACTTTTGTACGTCATTTTATCCATTTTGAAATAGGTCAAACATTGGACAGATAGTCGATTCTTACTCCACGATCTATATCTTTTGAGGCAGGTCTATTCCCGACCTTCCTTGTATGATCTAGCTCATGTTGCCGCGTGGGATCCCCAAACAATTTGCTCGGTCGAGCAACTTCTTCCTGGGTTGGATCCATACTCTATGCAGACCCAGCGCAACCTCTGGCACTGACTGGAGGGAACTAGATGATCTATCTGTAGAGACGTATATCATGATCTATCCGAAGTAAGTGTGAAATGTTTCTGACCGACGGGGCTCCTCGACTCAGGAACTACCCAATATTGTGGGAATGCAGGTCAGGTACGGTTTCATGACATTGTTCGGGATTTTACCTCTCGTCCACGGCATGTATGTCTCAGAGAGCTAATATCTTGTTTTGATATCACAACCAGTTTTAGGGTGAGGTACAGCAGTGCTCCTGACGTCAGGAGCCCCATAGACAGTGAGGTACAATATATAAACCGTAGTACGCATCTCGGACTGCCGTAGCTTGCAAGCTTCGCTCAAGACAGGGGGTTAAGGGCTGCCTGAAGCGGAGAACCTTAGAAAGTCCGGAGGGGCCCCACCTTTTACCGTCGATAGCAGGGGCCATCACCGAATGCATTCCTCTTGTAGTCTCGGCGAAACGCAGGAAAGTACTCATTGACGACATTCCCATCACTATTACTACCACGGCGCCAAACGATTCCCCTTGAGATTTGTGCGAGCAGGAAGTTGGTCTCCAGGTCGGCCTGCATGCGTCCCGTACGAGTGTCAATTGTCGCTTCCGAACGCGTAGTCAGTAGGTAGAAAAAACATTCAGTAGACAAGCTAATGCTTCATCCATGTTACGCCGATGCCCATCTGGTCTTGCTATGCCCGCTGGCAGAAAGAGTCCGGCACCGCGCGCTATGACAGCATATGTAGCGGATGCCCCTCATGGGAAGACTGCCAAAACTGCACCGTAGGCGAGCTTGCCTCCGCACCAATCTGCTCGAACGCGCTGGAACACACCACTACCAACGGATCTGGCAGCACCTTGGAAACTCTGAGCGTTGACGGAGGGTACTGGCGTGCATCCGGCGACAGCGACACCATCCTGGCCTGCTATAATGTAAAGGCGTGTGCCGGTGGACAGATCGGGACGGAAACGTTCTGCAACGACGGGTATATGGGACCATGTGAGAGCAGTGCCACGGTCGGGGTGACGTCTCATGGTCTGGGGTTCCCACACGAGAAGATCAGTATCTCGCGCAAAAAGGGGCACCTCGAAAAATTTTGCTCGCGCAACCAGACCCACAATTCTAAGTCCTAGTCCTACCGTGTACCAGTACTTAGCAGCACACAACCTGATGTGCTGTGGTTGCGCTATTGATGAGCAGAATTGGTCACGAAATTTTGAGCCAGACGATGGTACCGCTACCGTGACACTGCTCGTAAGTGAACCATACCAGCACACAGTATCGTCTCGACCTGCTGACATCCGATGTGCTGAAAACGTGTTTCGTTCGTCCGACAAATGCCCTCCCTCTGTGCGCGCGCCTGGGCAAGATTGCGCTGTGTGCGAAAGCGGGTACTCCCCGTCACTGTCTAGCACGTGTACGCGGTGCTCCCGATC
The DNA here is from genome assembly GCA_031213475.1 of Nereocystis luetkeana. Classification (NCBI taxonomy): domain Eukaryota; class Phaeophyceae; order Laminariales; family Laminariaceae; genus Nereocystis; species Nereocystis luetkeana. The sequence goes on from JARUPZ010000022.1 coordinate 2,229,001, forward strand.
GAGACGCTACTGGCTTGAGGGTTTCGCCGTTTTCGCTGTGGTGGTGATTGTCTCGTCGGGGGCGGTCTTTTCGGAATACCTCGTGTCTTCGAACTCCGAAGAGCGGACCATCAGCTGCGTCTACAATAGGACGCTTCGATGGATCCCCTTTCAGGCGGTCAAGAGCGTGGTCGTCGTTTGGCAGATTTTAACACAGGTGTGCACTACTCGTATTACAGCGTTTTCACGCTGGCAGGGCTGATGGTGCCACATAGTTTAGTTTAGACTATAACACTGACGTGGTCTACGATAGGAGTGGTAAGTTGGGCAAGCGCATTCCCGACGGATGGGCCTCCTTGACTGAAGAACTACCCAGAACAATCGTTTGTTTGCTTCTCGTTCTTAGTCGCAGGCCTAAGCCATGCGGTTGATCATCCGATTTGTACTATTTTGTTTATTTTTTTTCCAGAAAACGCAAGCTCGTTAAGGGAGGAGCCTCAGAACATTGCAGGCGCACCCCTACTTTAGACCGTGATACGTTGAACGGATGAAACCTCGTTAACCATCTCCTTTAATATTCGTATTTCACTCGACCAGCTCGTTTGTTATTGGAGGTAGAGCATGCCTCTTCCGCGAATAAATGTGCCGCCGACAGACATATCCTAATATTGTTGCTAAGACAAGCGCAACGACCACATTTTCCGTCTGGTACTCCCTACTGCGCAGTTTGCGTCTGTGGCTAATGTCACCTATCCCGGGGTGTACCAGACCTTCTTGAGCGGCCTCGACATCATCAACTTCGACGTTGGGTTCGTCATATCCGCCACGTGCCTTTGGTCGGGCATCGACTTCCACGACCGGCTTCTCGCAAGCACTATCTGGCCTCTGGCTATACTGGGGTTGCTGGCAGCGACGTACGCGGTAGCTCTGCGCAAATATTCTGCCGCTGGCAACGATGTTCTTGCTGAAATTCGCCACAAGCACCTGTCTGCTGTGCTCTTCTTACTCTTTTTCGTGTATTCGTCGGTGTCGTCGACCGTTTTCGGAATGTTTGCGTGCGATTCGCTTGACGATGGCGAAGAGTATCTCCGAGCGGACTACCGAATTCGTTGCACGGACGAAAAGCATCGAGCCCTCCAAATATATGCTGGGTTCATGATCGCTGTCTATCCCGTGGGCATCCCCCTGCTGTTCGGCGCCCTATTGTATCCTCATCGCGGCGTCTTGTCTGATCCTAGAGCAGACAAGGCGACCGCTGAGTCGATCGCTAGCCTATGGGAACCGTATCGGCCCAACAGATATTACTACGAGATTGTTGAATGCGGGCGGCGCATTCTGCTGACGGGGGCTGTTGTCTTTATATACCCGAACGACACGGCACAGATCGCGATCACGATCATAAATTCTTTTATCTTTTTCGTTGTGTCCGAGGTTCTGTCGCCTTACAAATCCGAGTCAGACACGTGGGTATCGCGTTCCGGACACGTGCTCATATTCTTCAGCATGTTTGACGTCCTGCTGCTGAGGGTCGATGTGTCGCAGGAATCATCTGGGAGTCAAAAGGTGCTAGCCGGGGTGCTCATACTAGGGCATGTCGCTATGATTCTTGCCGTTGTGGCAGAGGCCCTTTCCCTGTACTTTGTCGCAAGACGGAAAAGGCGGGTAGTAGAGGAACCTGGTCCATATCAGAGATCGCTTCGAACGCCAACCCTTCCTTTTGAGCAGGAACGGCCAGATATTGATTACACGCTACCAGGCCGCAGCGTGCGTGTGTCGTAGGTGTCTTTGGGTGCCAAGCAGGTACATTCCAAGAGGATGAAGCACGTATTTCGCAAGAGGGGCTTTAGAGGGGCTGGGCAAATCGCGAGGGTACTTGTATGCTAGCGATGGGGACACACCCTGGACACCTTTCCTGAACGAGAACCGAGGTAGGAAATAACTGCTTCCTGAGGGAGTGTGTACGGAGTTAGAGTTCGAGGGAGCAGCAGATTGTGGGATCATAAATATTTGTAGCAATAATCGGCCTGCCGATGCTATATATACGGAGTGTTATACCTGTGCCCTTGGGTTGATGGGAGAGTTTGCTATGCATATGTAGCCTCATGTAGAGATTTGGTGGGTCGTACCCTGTGGGCGGGAGATACGGGCGACAAGCAATGAACAACAGCAAAAAAGAAGGTGTTGTGATGTCATGAAGTGGTGCCGAGAGTGAACGGAAGTATCTTGTTCTAGAACGTTACGAGGGGAGTATATGTTGCGATTGGAGATCATGTAGGATGGATCGGTCTGTCGACGCTTTATATTTGGCTGTACGGATTGTCATGGTTGTGTGCTTTGGTATTGTATGAGTACGTGGCGTCGTGCAGGTGTTAGTTTGGTCGTACTTAGTTAGGATAGGAGACGGGTCTTCTCGTGGACGAGAAAAATAGAGCAAGGTAAAGGAAAGTGTTGATTATGTGGCGCGTGCTGAGGTAGGGGTCCACCTGCAGTTTTCGCGAGGCTCCTCACTTGAGGAGGTCTGCGTATCGCCCAAACACAGCTATACGAAAATGTGTAAGCCCAACCCTTTTAGGACTACATTCCCGTTTTGGGGACAAACTACTCAACATACAATCAGTTTGTCACCGAAAACGGGACTACAGTCCTAAAGGGATGAACCCTAACCCAATACCATGACCGAGGTGAATGTCGGTATGTGGTAGCCCCTCAAGTGAGAACGACCTCAGCCCGAACTACTGTAGTTTATACCGAAGGTGTTAGCCCTACGACAGCGCCCACTAATTTCCCCCCTAGCTTGAAAGGACAATCGGCGGCGAAGGGACAGATAATTTTTCTCAGATAGATGTCGTGAGAGGAGCGTTTTCAGGATTTTTAGGACTGGCGGGCGTTTCGATGACTGGTACATTCGTCTGTACGGAGCGTACTATCTCTGCACCGCGGAGGATGGGGAGATACGACTGCGCGCGCGTATGTGTCCCCATGCAGGGGTTAATTGTGGCGAATGCTCCGAAGAGAGGGTGTGGGATGTGCACAAGGTAAAGCAGGCTACGGGAAGGTCGAAGCATGTCAAGGAGATCGCAGGGGAAACAATAACGACGACGATGACTGCTCGGATGAATTGAAGGGAGTGAATTCTGCAATCCAAGTTAACAAGGAATGGGTCGGCCTACCGACTCTGCTTCATTCGGCTGAACGGAGTGTTAAGGGTCTGCGTATTGAGTTATGTGGGAGTTGTCAATCCACGTGGGCCTCGCGTAAGTATTTGATTGGTAAATTCGGGAGTCGAGCAAGCGAAAGTCAGTTTAGAGAAGGTCGCGTTACATTAGGGAATCTCAATGGCTACCAGGGGAGAACGGAGGTAGTGGTTTATCTGCTTTTGTTTCCGGTGTCCTGGGTTTCGAAAGGGCCACTCTCTCCTCGAAAAGCAAAGTGTTTTTGTGTGCCGACTTTTTGTCTACGCTGCAGACCAGCTGCGTATCGAGGATAAGGTGTCGTCTAACACCATGCCCCAACTTCACCGGGGGGGCCTGTAAGCGGGGGGTGTCGCCTAGGTCCGACGCACATGAGGGTTACACTCCTTGGGTCCCGAGAAACTGGAACCGCGTGTCGATGACACGTTTACCCGTATATCGATTGGATTCCGGGGGGAAGAGCGTTATATGGCTCATTTTATGTAGGAAATGGGTTTGATTACTTTTCCCAAACATACTACAAAAATACCTGAAGACCTGGGTCTCTGGCGTGAGAGTATGAGTTTTACTACTGGTACCAATTGGCAGTAAAGCAGACGAGTATGGGTATTTCACACCTTGTGGTATACTGGCTATGGTCTTGCAACTGGAGGTAGGTATTTTAACTCCGAATTAGAAGCTGGGTATTTGCGCATCGATCAGAGAGGGAGGTTGCCTTCGAACACAGTTAGTTAGTAGTAGTAGGGCCGATCAACTCGTGTTTAAAATTGCGATAGAGAAAGAACGCCAGCCGATCCTCACACTTCAGCGAAGCTTGGCTGAAATCTTCAGTATCAACTTCAGTATCAATTCCTTCTCGCCAACCTTCAAGCGCTTGTTGGGTTTGGGTGTAGCCTCGACCGAGCTTCACATGATACCTCTTTCCAGCTCAAAACACTATCCATCCTAATTCCAATATTTTATTAGCTTGTCCCAGAAATTACTGTGGCGTTTCTGCTATTCTCACGATGTTGGCTGACGCCCCTACGGCAGCAGTAACAACCGTTTTGCCTCTCGCCCCCTGCAACGGACAGCCGCCAAGGCAACTCACCCCCCAAAATTACTACTTCGCTATACCTGGTATGTAGTATCCTACCTGGTAAGTCGCAGGAGGTAGACTTGACAATTAGACAACCAGACGAAGTCGCTATGTTGTATATTTGCCTGTGTTGATTGATCTCTAAAGAAAGGTATAGACGCAGCTGGCACGGGAACGCGTGGTTGCTCCAGACAATATCACGGAACTCATCTTATATTATACATCCGAGCTGTCGAGCTGACTCGCCTCCTATGGAGCTACATCTAACGAGTGGTATTGGTGGGGTACACGTTACCCCGATATCCCAATACCCTACCACCAGAATCCCTGTTCAGCATGGAGCTCCTCAATCTACGATGGATCTTACGGATCGTGTTCTTGAGCACAGTCAACAACCTGTTATACTGGTTTATGTTTCGGGTTTGCGTTCGATTGCGTTCGATAGTACAGCAGTAGGTCATAACCTCATTTTCTGTGGTTGTGTTGCTGGGGTTCGAATGTTATGTCAAGGCGACTTTGTATAGCGGATGCAGTTTTAAAATCCAAAGTAACGAAATTGAGCGACTATTCTCGGTTTGTAAAACCGGGTCTCAGCTGCGGTAATAATTGCACTTATCATATGTCTGTCTGCAGGTCTGTCTGTCTGTCTGTCTGTCTGTCTGCCTGTCTGTCTGTCTGTCTGTCTGTCTGTCTGTCTGTCTGTCTGTCTGTCTGTCTGTCTGTCTGTTTGTCTGTCTGTCTGTCTGTCTGTCTGTCTGTCTGTCTGTCTGTATGTCTGTCCGTCTGTCTGTCTGTCTGTCTGTCTGGCTGTCTGTCTGTCGGCCTGCCTGTCTGCCTCTCTGCCTGTCCATCCGCATGCCTTAAACTTTCGGATAATTTCCAATGGTCGATACATGAGGTCGTTACTACAGCAGATAGATGCTATTCGTACGACGTATTCGACCCCTTACGGACTTTATTTACAGAAACATACCTTTTTCACTCGGTTGTCCAAGGAACAAAAACAGACACTCATCCGGAGCCAAACCCTGCCTGCTGGAGTGCCGTCTGTGCCGGTGCCGACTATCAGTAGTCTCTCTCGACACTCGCACCCACTCCAATTGCGGCTTCACAAAAAAGTGGTCCTGAGTGTGCAATAAAAATAAAACAAAACTAACCGGAGAACAGAGAACCCCGAGAGATACTCGTTAGATCATGAGCAGAAACATCGCAGACATTGGTTGCATTGCCCACACATAGATAGGCCCGCATGCCTGACAAAATTCCTGAACCTCTATATTTTTGAAACAGGCGTGCCTGAACTACTGTTTTCGGGCCTACCTTGCCTTTCTTTTTCTAGGCACGCGCCATGCACGCTTTCAGGCATTTAAGGCACAAAACCATAACGCCGCTCGTCTGGTACCCAGAATCAGGGGATAGGGGATACATCTTTCCTTTGTAGAGTCTCCGCAGCCCGTAGACTTGTTATGTCGCCCCCACATAGCCCTTGTTCGCAAATATGTCAGGAGACACATCAAGCAAAGCACAACTTGGGCTGTCTAGGGTGTGCGGCCGAGTGTTCCACACTAAAACCTAGAAGTTGGGTGTCAGTCAAGGCTTGTCAAGGCAAAAATTGCTGCCTGTCAAGGGGTGAAAATGCTGTCTCCCGACATATATATTTGCTTGTTGTGTTCATGCTCACAGCCCCCCCCTTGAACAACGTAGACGTGTTCATGGCGTTATTAATAATAATAGCTGTATGCTGCAAATTAATGGTGTCTTCACAAAATTCATAGGGTTACGACCTAACGACGCATTACGCCATCAACGTTGTGACAACCCAGCCAAGTAATTCCTCGTACGTACGTTTACAGACATTATTTCAGGCCTTTCACCTCTTCAGATCAAACTACTAGATATTAATGGGGGTAGGTTTCCTCACGGCGGTACACAGGTTGAAACCAAACTACTTGAAATTTGTATAGGATACGCGTTTGGGCACTGAACAAGTTTCAGACCATTTTCCAGGCAGTTTGCCCATTCATTCACAAAAACTATTTACCAGGTATAGTGTAGGGTTTGTGTTGAGGCGCCGAACAGGTTTCAGGCACGTCTCAGGAATTTTTAAAGGCAGATAGATGCCTTAAATAGATGGGCACGTTACAACAGGCAAATTAAAGCACGTCGCATAGATATATATGCCTATATTTTTGCTAATCTCTACTTTTACACACACACTACTTGAAATTGGTATCTGACTTGTTCTCGGGCGCCGAAAATATTTTAGAAAAGGCAAACACCGTAATTGATTATATAGGCACGCTCAAGGCAAATTAGAGCACGTCTGGTATAATATTATGCCTATCTCTCTCTAATTCTTTAGCCTGCGGCGTGCCTATCTCCGCATGCCTGAACGCGCGTTAGGCATTGTCTTGAAGGCTAGGGCCTATCCACACCACACAAGAAAACTGCCGACAACAAAGACAGTGTAAACACGCCTGCCGCCGTGATTTTACGAGGACATTTCGTTTGTCTCCTCTACTCCTCTATTAATAGCTCCGAACGTTTTCCGCTAGCCATTTTTTTTCAAATCTGATATGAGCTCGTTGGTGCACTCCCGTGAGTGTGCCAACGCGACAGCACTTTTCGTACCCTCCTTTGGGGCGGGGACCTCGTCGCTAAACTTTAAGAAAGTGGTTGCAGGCGCTCTAATGTCATGTACGTACCGTAGCCACCGTAGACAAGTGTTTGGTTCTGTTGTAGAACGCCCAGAAGAACCCGGAAGTTATGAGTCACGTTGAAAAGATTACTCGACGACCGTAGTACAAGAAACCAAAAACTCAAGCGCCTGGAACCACATTTTCAAACTTCATCGGCGAGGTCCGCCCCGAAGGAGGACACTCAAAGTGATGTCGCTTTGACACACTCACGGGGATGCACAAAGGAGCTCATATCTGCCCTGCCAAAGGTTTGCTCAACAGAAACGTCCCGAGGTGGAGCAGAAAAACGAAAAGCCCTGATGATGAAAAAACGGCGGCAGACGTGACTCCAGTGCCTGTTTTTGTCGGCAGTGCAACACAGGTGAAACATCTTGTCAATACGAGACCGCGAATGAACGTGCAACGCGTAACACGCATTCCTGTTTCCTCCAGTAGAAGAGTAGTAACACTCTCGTACTTACCTACGGGTTGATAAAAACAGGACAATACCAACGGCGCGTAAACACCGTACGTGACGAGAGTGACTGGCTTGCTCTTCGCAATCACCTACTACTGAGAAATAAATGTAGGTACTCTGTTCGAACCCTTTGGGAGGCGTTCTACGATGATAGAGGTTCACCCTATTTTTTTCAGGCTCCTCACTTTAGGAGCTCCGTACCTAGCCCGAAAACTCACCTAAGCAAAAAGCAAATTGCACCCCTATAGATATGCCCATGGCCCAAGTACTCAAACAAACGTGTCATTTTTCGAAACAAGATTGGCCTTCCGACGATTTTGGGTTAAGGAACCGCGTCGTTCAGAAACAAAATAGTGGGACTGTGCTACCTCTATCGTAGAACGCGTCTTGGATGATCTTGGATTTTTCTGGAAAAACGAGTCGGCACACCTTTTTTTGTCACGTCGGAGCTATGACAACGATTACGTTGCTTCGTGTAGTGACGGCGGGGGTGGGTAACTCATTTACCCGGGACGTGGAATTACAGCAGAAATAAATACGCGAATATATTTTGAAATCTGACCGGAATATTGATTTTTCACGGACGCCGTCGGTTTCGCGGTTCAGGGAGTATATCAAATTCACGCTTGCAGTTGCACCAAATCCATGCCCGCATTCAGGTCCTTATCCAAACCACGAGCCGGAAACGCAATTAATTGCCGACCCGCATTGGTGTACCACCAATACTCGCCAAGGTGTCCATGATCGACACTACCATGGGATATCCTCCTTCATCTTGTCTGCCTCCGGTTGTTACGCTTGGAACGTCGGGCATCCAAATCCACGTCCACGCCCATAATAAATTTGCGTATTTCGTAGTCGATGCGTACAATATCCCGGTTTACAAGACAATGGCATTGCTGAGTTCGCCGTTTCAGTGCCAGCTGCGGTACCTGAAGTGCCTGGTTCTGCTTCATGCCCCTGCACTATGTGTGTCCGAGTACCTTCTCCCTATTATTATTCTCTTTTCTCCAAGGAACAAGGCTGAAAATGATTTGTTTCAAGAACCAAAGTCGGGGCCGACGGGAGGACCAACGTCAGAGGTGCCAAGCAGCGTGAAACCTGAATCAGCTGCGGTGGTAGGCGCGTTCCTTGAGTAACAACGGCATATATATTTGGACGAGCTGGTGCTGAGCAAACTCTAGGACCAGCAGAAGGGGGTACAAGCTTCCGAAGAGCGAGAAAAATATAGTGTCCCACATTTTTGTTTGAAGGGGTGATGGTTGCGGCGTTATCGCTAGTAGCAGGGCCGTTCCTAACGAACCCAAAAAATCACGATTCGTGACATTTGGGCATGGCAAAAGATCACGATCCGTGACAGTTCAGTTCTTCTACGATAAAAACCGAAAAACGTCACGTTTCGTGATATTTTCACATTGTAACAATTCTGATATTTCAAACCCAACGAGTTTTTGCCGGTGGAGCGAAGTCCCGCGATTTGGGCACAGCCAGGCTGGGCCGGACCGACCGCGCCTGGCCCGGCTCGTGATAAATTCGAATCGCGGCCCGACGCCTGACCCAGCCGGCGAGATTCCACTTTCACCGCCTGGCCTGGGACATCCTCAGGCCAATATCGCGTTTGTCTTCGATCTGTGGCTCCTCCTCCTCGAAATTTCGAGACCACAACGTGCTCTCTAGCCCGCGCCCGGTGGTGTCTTTGGGGAGCCGCCTGTTGCCTACAAGCGGCGTACGAAGCAGATTCTGCCATGCCCCTATACCGACCTCCGGTGCGAGTGGGTTGCGTCGTGCCTTGATCCGGCGTATTTCGCGAGACACGACAAATGCGACGTGATTTTGTTTTTTTGGGGAGAAGCTAAAATCATTGGCGTCATGAATCGTGTTTTTTGTTTGTCGTGATTCACGACAACAGACTCACGATTCACGACAAAAAATCCCACGAATCGATATTGTTTTTGTTCGTCAGGAATGGCCCATGCTCTACACCATAGAAGCATAGAACTCGGGTGATAAATACCGCAACCACTCAGACTAATGTTCTTAGCAGATTCATTATCCACAACGGGGAGAGTTAGTTGTAAACGCCGAACGATGCGTCCATGAACATATCTTGAGGAAATCTTCCCAAAGCCGGTACTTTCGATGCGTGCGCCCCCACGGTTTTATAACTAGTATACAATCGACTCTGCACTTCATCCCAGGGGGTTGTGTGTTCAGAATATAGTGTGCAGTAGACGTACACCACCCAACAGGGTGGACATTTTTGTGCTTGTTCAAACTACACAATCGGCAATATCGAACGGTGATTGTGTTTCCGTCAACAGGGGTACATGTAGGTTGCAACGGAAACGTTTGAAGAAACCACTCCTCTAAGCCGCAAGCTCGCCATGATCGGCGTGCACCCAATCAAGCTGAAGAAATGACTGTAGATCCACACGAGGTCCAAGGGGTATGTACCAACACGCGTTAGTTTTTTCTACCAGATCTTATTTTTCGTTCCTGTTATTGTTTCCTCGGGATTCAGCAAGAGCGCGGCATCAGTGTTGACTTTAGGCGCTGCTATTAGAGATGTGAATCGTAAGGAAGGTGCACCACCGCTGGCAAGGTACGCAGCTTTATTACAGAAGCGGAGCTGCACAAAGTTGCTGCATACTCTATATGTTGTAGGGTATGCCGCCATTGCCGGTATCGATTACCAGTACATACATACATGTGGTTATTTATAGTGCAGTGTTGATAGTCGCATTTGCACCCACTGCACGCATTTTAATCTGCTTGCGTTCGTTTCAATTTCCTGTGTGCACTTGATGTGCCGAATTTGTTGCTTCTTCTTCGTGATTCAGTTGCTTACTTTTCACCATACACCTGAATGTCTCCTGGGCTACTCATACCCCTGCCTAGCTGCGTCTTCGTGGCAGCAACAGACAGGCAATTTCCCTCTCTATTATTATTCCCCTCTCTATTCGTAGGTTACATATATATATATTCCTTTTACTGTCTTCTGCTGTTGTTGCAGTTTCCGCTGTGTACTCGTTCGGTCATGTCAGGTCAATGTCCGGTGGTATGTTCAGCATGTACGCCGTCAATTGCGCACCTACCTGGCATCATTTGGGATTGCCTTGTTTTTTTTTATGAAATGATAACATACGTCAGCTGTGAGTTCGACTGATTAAGTATTAATAGTTGATACTCAGCTTTGCAAGCTGCGTATTACGTCTCGTCTAGCTCCCATTTTGACTGAATTTCACAAAATGGCAAGATAAGCCGTTCGGGCGTATTCTATACCTGGTACCCTGGTATGTATTTCCTTGTCAAGGATATACGCCAGTCACTCCCCTGGATGATACCCGGGTCAACAGGACAATTTACATAATAATCATTCTGCGCACCGTTACTTCATAAACGGGTAACAACAATATGTGACATACCTTGTATGGCTTTGCAACATGTTGAGTTTTTTTCATCACAAATATAGATTGAAAACTGTTGAGTTTTTGTATGGGATGTCTCCAACTGTGAGTAATTTTTCCGGCGGATGAGCTGCTTCTGCAGTCGCTGCTGCTGTGATGTTTGGCTTGTACCAGTCCGACATTTTATATAGGGCCGACACGTAATCCCCGATATATAAGGCCGACACGCAATAGAGGCCAATGTGTTACAGTTATCGTAAAATTAACAATCGTTTATATTCGTATTACCATGCGGATAAACAAAGGACGTGAAAAATACATTGGTTTACCCGGGGATGTTTAGTTATCATCCCCCCCAGGATTCTCGGGATTTCGCGCAATTTTTCGAGTAAGGATTTTATGCGGTCTTTGTTGAGCTGGTACGGACCGAAAAAATAAGATTTTTTTCATTGGTTTCTAATATTGTATTTTTGGTACTTTCAGCTATACCAAGAACTGCAATTTGATATGGTTATGATATAGGAAGGTCTCCAACCGGTAGAATAATAAAAGTTACTCCGAGTACTACTTGTGGTGAGTAGGCTCACGGCGCAAAAAAAAAATAAAATGAAAAAAAAAAGTTGGTGAAAAAGCAGGTTTCCAGTCTCCCCGGGAATCGAACCCCCGGCTTCCTATCTGCAGACCTTCTTTCTAACCTCATGCTACAGTACGTGTCGGCCCTATATATAATGTCGGACTGGTATTTGATATGGCTCGAGGTGGTCCCTAAATCAGGCATCGGTATATGCCCGATATTATATGATGATGTACAATTGATGGTGCTAGGTTTCCATTTTTTGTTTCCGAGGTTTTCTTCTTTCGGGAAAGTTATGAGTGAGCCATTTTGAAGATCATGCAGCGTATTGTCGGATGGCAATGTATTGTTTTTTTGTGGATCACCAGGTACCACTTATTAGTAGTACGAATAGACATTGATTTAATATGTGGTCTGAAATTTGTACTGTGCTGCTGTACTGTAGTAGTAGTGTGTTTTCTTCACATACAACATATTTTTTCGACATGTATGTGATGTATGTACACATACACCTCCAAGGGTGAAAAATACGAGTCTCCGATTTATCTCCAATAATAGCTCCGAAGTTACGACTTACGCTCTCCCCTCATCGCTCACAACGATGCTGCTGTCAAGCACCACAAACCACAAGCGTCCACTTCACCGAACGTTCCCCTGGCGTGCTTCTCCTGTCTGTTCTGCGCGCTGACCCCACCCCATCTCCATTCATTCCTAGTGCATGTACTGCAGCAGGTTTGAATGGCTCCAGACTCAAGGCCGATTTCGGCGTCTACGGCGCCCACCTTCTTAGGATAACTTGTTTTTGTGCTAACGTCGTGAAGGTGAGAGCTGTAAGAGTAGCTGAACGGAGAGTGGTGAGCATTGAGGGGCGACTAGAGCTCACCATACGAAGGCGTTAGCTGTAAGGGTGGGACAAAGAAGCGCGGAGAATAGCATCTTTTCTGCGGGCTTCCTAATGATTTATCCGGTAAGAACACGAAGAGAAGAGATATTATCTATTAATTAATAGCAGGGAGCAGAAGATGTTTCCATAAATAAATCGCAAGAGACCACGAGAACCTGACGTGCTTTGTCCAATCAGGCGCCGAAAACAAGCCAGTTTATTAAAAGGAGCGACGGCACCGATCATGTTTGGATTATATTGTGATCAAACCTAGGAAGAGGATGTTGTTGGCTGTTGGGGCCTCCTCACGATAACCACTATACGACCACTATACTGCTGTACTTGTAGCTGGTACTTGGTACCTGGTATCTTACTACCAGGTATATAGTTAGGAAGTAGTCGATGTTTTTTATTGTATATCTTTCGAATTGCATTATCATTATCGTTTCCTGTGTCGTGGGAGAGAGAGAGGTTCCTCCCCTCGGCCAGATACCTGTATCGCAGCTTCCTGCAATACCCTGGATATCTCGACCACTCTAATTCTACGTCTCTCTCTCCCTCCTATTATACCGGCCGGGTTCCTAACTAGTACGGCCTACAGTTGTCTCGGTTAACCAAGCCTCCGAATGGTACGGTACCATTCGACTCCTCCAATCTAACTAAAGTAAACCATAGCGGAAGGAAAGACATTTCCTCCGTACCCCCGGCTACTCGTGCCTCCCCCCCCCCCCCTTCGAAAGAAAAAATAGGGGGGGTGGGGCGGCGGAAAATAAGGCACTAATTCCTGGCTTGGATCGACATACCAGCGATTACCTCACGTCTGCCCGTGCTCGTCACAGGACCTCGTGCTTGCTCGTGCCCGGCGTGGGGATGCTGACCTACGCTCGGTGCTTTGCTTGGAAGGACTGCGTGCGAGGCCTTCCCTTCCAACCAAACTTGCTCTATCCCAGTTCCCGATACGGACATGCCACATTCTCTCTACCAATAAACCCTGCTTTGTCCGTTACTTCGTTTGCGGAGGCCGTTACCTCGTCTACGGACAAACCTACCCTTTATTGTATATCTTTCGAATTGCATTATCATTATCGTTTCCTGTGTCGTGGGAGAGAGAGAGGTTCCTCCCCTCGGCCAGATACCTGTATCGCAGCTTCCTGCAATACCCTGGATATCTCGACCACTCTAATTCTACGTCTCTCTCTCCCTCCTATTATACCGGCCGGGTTCCTAACTAGTACGGCCTACAGTTGTCTCGGATAACCAAGCCTCCGAATGGTACGGTACCATTCGACTCCTCCAACCCCGAGGTGATGTGAGGCTACTGTTTGACGTACTCTTAGTTATTTCTTACCCCCCGCCGTTCCTTCCCTCCCTTCCACCTTTGCCCTCGCCAGCTTACGTGACACTCTCGTGAAATCTTTTATGATATTACAAGTGTACACCTCGTACGCGTCAGACCTCCGCCTCTCTTCTCTCTGGATAACTCGTTCCGCTATGTCTCCCCCCCCGCCGCGAGCGTGGTCGTGGCTCCTATGCTCAACGAGTGCAAGGCGAACTCATCGGCATTCCGACCTGACTTCGCCACCACCTCCTCGAGTGCTTTAAGGGCACGGCCATACCTTACCACTCGTATGGCCTTGCCACATTGATACGAGGACAGCGGGGCATGGTCGAGAAAACCAGGGAAGCATGACCTCAACTCCAACATAAGGGCAACGGTCCCGCCGTCTGCCCTAAAGGACGACCTTGGCCCGCGAACCTCACTTCGAGTCCGCACGCGCACACTGCCAGCCTGTTCCTGATCCCCCTTATGCCCCTTAAACCGCACCTCTACCCTGTCCGGTTGTTGCCTACGCCTCTCTCCTAACTGTGTGCCCTCGGCGAAAAACGCCATGTCACCTCGCGTCGGGCAGTGCAAAGGGTGCACCGCCCCCGAATCCGCGGTGAACATTTTGTCCGAACGCGTCATCAAGAAGTAACTCGGACACAGACACAACCACAACACTTTCCCCTCCGGGCCCCACGTGGGAATGAGGGTTTCCACCGAACGGCACCGGTAAGCGGACGCGGCGTGGCGTTCCTGCCGTCACGTGGGTCCGTGCCATACTCCTGAGCGCACACTGGACAACAGGAGCCGTGACCAGCAGCTCCACTCCTACCCTCAATTGATGGAAATACTGCACCTCCGCGTATTTACCGGAAATCATATTCGCCAGGTTACCTTCCGACGCACGACACGACGATACAAACTCGATCAACGCCCATCCTTTAAAACTCTTCGAATCACTCGATGCCGAGAACTCCTAACAACCCATCAACCTGCGAAACGGATTCCAAGATCGGCGACCAGACTCGTACGTACGCCTATTCGAGCTCGCAACTGAACCCCCAACGTACTGGAGGCCAAGATGTCGGTACAAAGATCCGCCCTCGCCTCCACCAGGCGCTGCTCCGAATAACGCCGGTGGTCGAACGCATCGTGGCATTCCGACCGTCACGTGGGCCAGTGCCAAGCAAACCCTATCCGAGCGCGGAAGTAGCTGCTGCAGAAACCTTTGCGTCCTAATCGGCAGGCGCGTGCTCTCTCCACGCGAAACAGTGGCCGGCCAGCTTGTATCCCGTGTATGAGCGCTGCCAACGACGCCAGAGACACGCGCTCGGAGTGTGCAGGCGCGACGGGGGGGGGGGGGGGCGGGGGGGGTCACCGATGAATTTACAACGGTGTGGAGTCGCAAGGGTTGATCTTCCAACGTCTAGCTCTGCCCCCCATAGAGACTTGAGGTTTGCCCAGTGTGCGTGCTGTGTGACGCGACGACCCGATATTTGTCTGCACAACGGTGCAGTCTGTCATCGACAAAAATATTCGCCAGATATACCAATCTGTATCCACGTGGACCGTCCTGTAAGGGGGAACTAGACTGATTAGAAGCACGGCACACCAAATCACCGGCACCAGTATATGAATGCCCTCCCCCATCGGAAAAGTAAGCACACCTTGGGTGCATCACGCCCCCCCGGAATTAGCAGCGGCCAAGGGCTGTCGGAATATCACGAACCATCAGGATGTCAAGTGAACAGCCTTAGCGGTAGCCACTTTATCAGCACACCGATCTGATTTCCGCGCCGGAACCGTTCATCTGCACGTTTCTCGTGTTTCCAGAGGAAATAAGCCAGAAACGAAGGATAAAGTAGCTAAATATAAAATGGGTAACCGTAGATCGTGGAAGCCCGAATCATGAGTTGTACCATGTGGCAGGTTGGAAATGTTCGTGCAGTACATCGACCGCCAACGTTCGCAGAACACCCGGCTATCGTCAGTGCGGAACTATGTCCCCCTCGTGTTTGTTGGGGGGTCAATGCCGCATGTGTGACGGTGGGCAATGGTAAGGGTGGGTGTCCCCACCTCTGCCTCCTGCATTCCCACCGTGGGCGTGCCCTCATCTGGGCAACGTAGGTGCGGAGACAAGATAACAAACTTATGCAACGAAAGTTGAAATATGAGCTGAGACGTGGCCTCGTCGTAGCTCCCCCTCGAGCAGTACTGCCCCCCAATCTTGGCAGCGAGCCCGTCCCCCACTGTCTCCACAGCAGGCAACTCATCGGCGGTCGTACACCGATGTGTTTTCATCGTGTACTCCCCCTTAAAAAAAACTTATAAAAATAACAAAAATCAATGACGGAGAGGGATGGCACCCCCTCGAGCGGTTGTGCCCGCCGTCTCCACCGCGAGCCTGTCCCCCCATTGTCTCCACAGCGGGCAACTCCTTGGCGGTCGTGCATTTATATGTTTTCATGCCTTCCTGGCAAGGTCGAGCATGCGGGGGACAACGTCACTCTCGGGCAGTTGTGCCCGCTGTCTCCACAGCGGACCTGCCCCCCCCCCGCTGTCTCCACAGCTGGGGAACTCACTGTTGGTTTACATCGATATGTGTTCGTCGAGTATTCGCCCAAACCAAATGTGGGCAGTTCTGCCCGCTGTCTCCACAGCGTACCGCCCCCCCCCCAGCTGTCTCCACAGCGGGGAACTCATTGATGGTCATACATCGGAGTGTTTACATCGGGTAATCGACAAAACCAAATATGGGCAGTTGTGCTCGCTGTCTCCACAGCAGACCTGCTCCCTCCCCGTTGTCTCCACAACGGGGAGCTCATTGATGGTCGTACCTGATGGTGAAAAATGTATATACACCCCCCCCCTCCCGCGCCCCCTTTGCAACACACACGCGGGTGTATTTTCTCCCGCCCAGCCCCTGGGCGGATAATTCAGAACACATGGGCGTCAAGCCAAGCATCCCGACCAACAAACCAACGTGGAGAAGGTGGGGGGGCGTCGCAGCGCTGTGCCCCCCCCCCCCCCCCCCCCTCTGCTCGCAACTCCTTATTTGAGATAATTGCTTCTGCGTAGGCCGCCGCCCTGTCCAAAACGTGCTTATCAGACGGGGCGCACGACTCACGCCGAACGGCATGGGCCGTGCGTCCCGTGGCAAGGGATACTCCCCCTGCCCAACACAAATTCTGGAAACAGGGCCAACAGCAGCAGGGAATTTACCTCGCAGGCGTTGCGTATAAGAATGTCTTTCTCGATCAGTGTCGATGTAATTCGCTCGGTTATCCCCATTATTCGAGCTGCGTGAAGATATAGAGTTTTCCTTTTACTATTATTATTATTATTGTTTTTTTTGTGTATTTATTTTATTCTTGGTTGGGGGTTCCCCCCCCCAAACAGTCGCGCACCGGCCCCAACGTGTGTAGCCGTTGGTTTCGGTTTATAGATGTAGGGTGCCCTTCCCGCGGTCGCAGTGAGCCGTATCTAGGTACCCTAGTTTAACGTGACGTGGGGCACCCGACTACTCGTCGGGTGCCGCGATTTTGTATTTCTCTCTGCGGTGCTACCGGTGCCGGGTACTTTTTTGCTATTTCTTGGAAATTGAACGCACGTACCCAGTATAATACGGAATCCGGCACGTAACCAACGGGATTTTTTTTTTTTTTTACGGAACCGTGAATCTAGGCTACAAGCCCTTCCTGCTCTTCCTTCTTTTCTCTTTATTTCTTCGTTTTTTTTTTACTCTCTTCTTGCCTACCCATGTGGTCGTGTCGGAATATTTTCCTCGTGTGTTTTCACCTGGGTAAGCCCTCCCTGTCTCCACAGCGAGCCAGCCCCTTGCTGTCGCCACAGCCGGCCAACACCGTGTCGGTCGTGCGTCGATATGTTGTACTCGCACACAGCATTATAGCGGTCAATACCTTCCATGTTTCCACGAGTCTCAGGCCAAGAATTTGTAACAGGACTGTGTCTCCACAGCCAACAACACCGTGTCGGTCGTGCATCGACATGTTTTCATCGCACAGCAGCAGTTTTCTTGCTCCACAGCGCACCGACTTGAATCATTATTTTTATCGCGGCCAATACCTTGCATGTTTTCATGAGTCTCAGGCCAAGAACTTGTACCAGGACTGTGTCTCCACAGCCAACAACCCCGTGTCGGTCGTGCGTCCACATGTTTCCATCATCGCACACGGCAGTTCTGTCTCCACAGCGCTCCGACTCTAATTATTACTATAGCAGTCCATACTCCGGCATGTTTCCCTGAGTATCATGCCCAGCGATTGTAAAAACAAACTGTGTTTCCACTGCAAACAACACCGGGTCGGTCGTGCGTCGATATGTTTGCATCGCACACAGCAGTACTGTCTCCACCGCGCACCGACCCAAACTATATTATAGCGGCCAATACTTCGTCATGTTTCCAAGAGTATCAGGCCCAGCGCTTGTAACAAGACCGTGTCTCCACAGTAGTAAACAACCCCGTGTCGGTCGTGCGTCAACATGTTTTCATCGCACACAGCGGTACTGTCTCCACAGCACGCCGACTCAAATTACTACCAGGTATGATGATATCAATAATTATTATTATTAGAGCGGCCAGTACCTTGCCTGTTTCCCTGGGTCTCAGCCCCAGAGCTTGTAACCAGACTGCGTCTCCACAGCAAGCAACGCCGTGTCGGTCGTACGTCGATATCTTTTCATCGCACACAGCGGAACTGTCTCCACAGCGCACCAACTCAAATTATTATAGCGGCCGATATTTCGTCATATTCCCAAGTCCATGGGTCTTAGCCCCAGAGCTTGTAACCAGACTGTGTCTCCACAGCAAGCAACACCGTGTCGGTCGTGCGTCGATATGTTTTCATCGCACACAGCAGTACTGTCTCCACAGCACGCCGACTCAAATTACTATTACGGGGGACCATAGTTAATAGGACCAAATATTGTTAGTAAAAGAAGGTTAAATATATACCTGGTGTTTTTTTTTTTTTTTTATGTACACCATAGGTCCTATTAACTATGGTCCCCCGTAATATGATGACATGAATAATTATTATTATTAGAGCGGCCAGTACCTTGCATGAACCCATGGGTCTCAGCCCCAGAGCTTGTAACTACACTGTGTCTCCACCGCAAGCAACACCGTGTCGGTCGTGCGTCGATATGTTTTCATCGCACACAGCAGAACTGTCTCCACAGCGCACCAACTCAAAATATTATAGCGGCCGATACTTCGTCATATTTCCAAGAGTATCAGGCCCAGAGCTTGCAGCCGGACTGTGTCTCCACACACAGCAAGCAACCCCGTGTCGGTCGTGCGTCAACATGTTTTGTTTTCTTCTTAATTGTCGCCCACAGTAGCGGTACCATCTCCATTGTGCACCGACTCAATTTAGTCTACAGCCACATCATATTTGGTACATGTAGCATTTCGTCTCGTTTTCGTCCATTTCCTTGTACCCCGGGGCTGATTATACAGTGCCCCTCGCATTCCTGTTTGATCACGTTTATGGAAACCCCCGTTCACGCGTATACGAAACAATTTGCTCTCCTTTTCGTCCTTTTTCTTGTACCCCGGGCTGATTATACAGTGCCCATCGCATTCCTGTGTTATCACGTTTATGAAAACCCCGACCGGTCTGTGCTGCTGTGCTGCGTGTTATTTTCTACTCCGGAGTATTATCATTATTATTAGTCTCATTATTTTTATAGCGGCCTATAGTCCGGCATGGTTCCATGAGTATCATGCCCAGATCTAGTAACGAGGCTGCGTCTCCACAGCAAACAACACCGTGTCGGTCTTGCGACGGCATGTTTCCATCGCATACAGCAGTGTACTGCTGTCTCCACCGACTCAAATTATACTACCAACAGTAGTGGCCATTACTTCGAAATGTTTCCATGAGTATCATGCCCAGAACTTGTGCTTGCCTTCTCGGTCGCGTGAAAAAGGGGGCTGACTGTACACAGCAGTATACAAGCGTCCTGGGACCTCCCCAAACCTACCTGCCTGGGTGATCCGGTGGTCTGGGGTGTATGTTGTGGGATGTGCGCATAGATCAATACGTACCAGGTAACAGGTATCCGTATGCGTTTTTTTTCGTTTTTTTTTTTGCTCTCTCTCGTACACTGGCGCGCCCGTTGTCTCCACCACGCGTCCTCCCTCTGCCGCCTTCAGGAATGTATCATAGCGTCTTTTCGATGTGCATGTATGCACCTCGAGACAAAGACCCGCGTCGCGCTGCTTCCCACCCGTACAGCCACGTCTATGCTCGTGCTCTCGTGTGAGCGGGTGCCCCAACCCGTACGGGTTCTTTCTTCTCTAAACGGGCCGCCTCCCGTTACTGGGACGCGGTCGCCGCTCCCACTCATCGTTTCTTCGCCTATCGTTAGATAGCACTTTATCGTCAGTCGACAATCACTACACATGACATACCGTGTGTTTTGTTTTTTTGGAACTCGCTGAATCCAGTCCTCGCAGCAAATCCCCCCCGATCACCAAAGTCGCGTCAGCTCGCCCCCGCCCTCAGCACGTGGTCCCAGCCGGGCCGGAGTAGAGACGGGAGGAAAGGGAAAATAAGGCACTAATTCCTGGCTTGGATCGACATACCAGCGATTACCTCACGTCTGCCCGTGCTCGTCACAGGACCTCGTGCTTGCTCGTGCCCGGCGTGGGGATGCTGACCTACGCTCGGTGCTTTGCTTCGAAGGACTGCGTGCGAGGCCTTCCCTTCCAACCAAACTTGCTCTATCCCAGTTCCCGATACGGACATGCCACATTCTCTCTACCAATAAACCCTGCTTTGTCCGTTACTTCGTTTGCGGAGGCCGTTACCTCGTCTACGGACAAACCTACCCTTTTCTTCAAATGAATCTCCCCTCTCCCTGGAGGAGGGCTCGAACTACAGCGGAGACACCCTCGGTATTGCCATGGTATGCCTGGTACGGTTTCTCAACACGAAGCGCATGATCTACCCTCTATGGTGTTGTTTCACCCCCTTGATAGCGTGGCTCGTGTCTTACGCTCTGGCTCATGCATTGCCCTCGTCCTGGAGCTATGGGAGGTATTCGTCTGCTATACAGGTCTGCTGGAGCATTTTCCCTCTGGCTGGCCACTGAGGACCTCTATAAAAACGAGCCATCTCACCCGCTGCTGAGCGGCAGGGTGTGCCGGGTTCGGGACACCCTCGATGCCCTCAAGGTGAGATGTGCCGCTGCTTGTAGGCAAGCTGCACGGGGCTAGGCTTTAGACGAGGACGAGTTACTGCAGTTTAGCGCTTGCCTTTAGCACGCCGTAGACAGTCTTATTAATTGTTCTGGGGATGTTTGGTTGTTGATACCTGGTATGTACTGATGAAACACGACCTCAGTGCCGTTGTCTCGTTCATCGCAGAGGCAACATTAGAACTGGCTTCATCAGGGTGCAGCTCTCGGTTTGGAAAGATGTACTGCGTCTCACGGGAAAGAGAGGATGAATGACCTGCCACTATAAATAGTACCGCAGCTACAGCACGAGTACACCTGCTGTGCTACAGCATGATAGCACGAAGTACTGTGGATACCCAGAATACGCCAAACCCCACGTGCCTGCGTAGGAACTGGGACGGCGTGCTTCGGCCCCCGCGTTGCTGTTGGGGGCGCCGAGTATATATTATTTCGAAATACATGGTCGCTATTGCCGGACACCACTACAACCGTCGTTTTGTCTGAATCTAGAAAGGGTGCTCACATCCGTAGATTGTACACACCACTTCACAGAAATAACGGTCTAAAGTGAAGAGCACACGCACTACGTGTATATACACACACAACGTGCTCATAAGTACTGTGTACGGTGAATTATTTTGGGAGTAAGAAGAGAAAGCGAAGCATAGATAATATGCGCAAGGCCCTTGAAATGTTTGCTGAGAACTACTTCCCGACCGGGGAGTAAAATAAAGAGGCCTACACACAAAAATTACGAACAGCTCACGCCCATGATTCCCACGGTACTGCTGAATATCACACCTACTCTAATCAATCCTAGGGCATGTAGTCCCCTACCCAAGAATACATAGCGTCCCCGACTACTGTAAACAAGCCCGTCACGGCGGTATCCCATAGTTCATCTAATGTATGAAAATATCGACCCTCCAGCGACCCGACGTTTTTTCAAGGTCAACAAGCTCCACAAACGCCGCCAGAGGGGAGTGTGGTCAACGCATGCTCGAGTCCGGCCCAATTTGATGCGCTAGGTATGTCTCGAGCGTCGTCCAGTGTTCAGCCCCACTTTACCTGTCCCGATTGTGGCACTCTACCGTATTCCCCTCTTTTTGCTTCATGAAACCCGCCGTCCCGTCCTACGAAGCTATCCTGCTGATCGCTTAAATTCGCGCGGGCAGGCTTCAGCCATCCCCATAACAACGAAATGCGACGAGCGGTCTAGAATTGTTGGTTTGTGGCTGAGGCTGTCTCCTATGCGGTTCAGATTGTGAGCTTCAGATCTTGACCCATTCGTATATTCAGCTGTGATCTTCGCAGATCGAAACAGTCTTCTTATCCAGAAAAAATGGATTTATTGTGCGTGCAGGGATTGGAACACAGGCCAAGACCAACTGCGGTTGGTGTGGTCCGGCGCCGCGAAGAGACGCGATGGGCGCGATGCGCTGCACGTAGGACCCAAGCGTCCGAGTCAACGTTCACTTTCTTTGGTCTGGCAGCGAAGAGGCGTGTCGAGTGAGCTACAGCAAACCTTTCTCGGTATTTGGTATTTGACAATGTAACTGACCACTGTCGCTGTAGTCTACGAGTAAGTATCCACGGAAAGGTTCGCGCCAGCCGACGGCAGTCTCGCCATGCAGAGACGCGCCGCCCACCGCACGCGCGTGGGGGGCGAACCTACATCGCTCCACAGCTGCGTGACCATTCAACTCATCGATCGTTCTGTGTTGATTGATCTCTAAAGGTATAGGCGCAGCTGGCACGGGAACGCGTGGTTGACTCCAGACAATAACACGGAACTTCTCTTCTATATATTATTACGTATCCGTGCTGTCGAGTGACGGCAGGTGGCGGCGCATCCACGTGATTATCCATCACATTGCAGGCACAATTAATCTCCCGCTCTTATAATCCCACATCAATATATGGAACTCCCTGATACTATATGAAACATCTACGTCGTGTCTATTGAGAACAGTCAATATCCCCCCTGCTCACTATACACGGACCATACTTCAATATCCCCCCAGGTCGGTAACATGACAATGTACGACTCCGCTGGGTCGATATATCTCTTCTTTATGACCAACTCATATGAACTTCAGAAACTCAAACACCCAATATGTGACTCAAAAATCAAATTCTCGAATCAAAACTCATATTCTCAAACCAGTATTCAAATGCTCAAATCCATAGCCTCTCTCTGTTGCAAACATATAAAAATACCGAAACCCAATGACAGGTAAAACGGCTTTCTTCTCGGATTCAGCCATGTAAAACGGCATTTTCTGCAGAATTGATTCGAATATATCAGTGTCTCTTCAGTCCTACCGACCTCTCTCTCAATTTCCGAACTACTATCTAGACCTTCCCTCGTCAGAAAACATTTTCATGTGGACCACACACGCCCCCAGGCGCTTCCTAGTCTCACTTCAGCCTTATCAAAAACCTAAATCACAAGTATCATCAGAAAAATACCACAGGAGTGGTCATGCCAATCAAAATAGAATCAAGTCAAGAAACTTAATGCCAGAGATCGCGAGGAACCCCGTTCCTCCGGACAAGAGTCTCCCCTTATCCCCTGCTCCCGCCATAGATACACAGATCGCGACGGTAATGCGAGATAGCACATAGGTTTCCCCACTAGAAAATTATTTGACGTTGAGACCACTCGGAAAACACCAAAAACCCTAAAAATTCATTACCAGAAACAAAACGATTTTATAGTTCAAACACATTCTTCACTCAAAAAATAAAATAAAACATCTCGGAAACAAGGCGTCACAGATTCATCAGAAAATCCCGGTGGTAACGAAAAACCATGTTATTGAGCGGCTTCGTTAAGAAGTCTGCATGCTGCTCCTCCGACTCTACATGGGTAATAACAAACTCCCCCTTGGAAATAAGATCTCGCAAAAAGTGGTGTCGAACGTCGATATGCTTAGAATTCGACGTGCACACTGGGTTTTGTGCCGGGTGCCTTGCCCCCTCGTTATCTTCCAAAACCGCAATGCCTCGCTCCCCAAACGCCGGAAAAATGAAACTCCAAACGTCGCGCAAGAACATCGCCTCCTTGATAGTGTCTGCTAGTGCTGTATATTCAGCCTCAGTGGTCGAGAGCGTAACGCATTTCTGCGTCCTAGAAAACCAGCACACACTCGCCCCAGCACACATAATAGCCCCACCTGAAACTGACCTCCTGTCAGTGGCTTTGTTGGCGTAGTCCGCATCCGCAAACGCCACCAGTTCAAGCCCGCTACCCTTCTGAAACGTAATGTCGAAATCACTCGTCAAAAAAACGTACTCTAAAATACCGACCGCTGCCTCCCAGTGTAGTTCCCTCGGCCTATTCGTGTACCTCGCTACCGCCCTCACTGCGTTCGCAATATCCGGTCGTGTTTGGTTCGCAAGTCACATCAAGCACCCCACCAACTCGCGGAAAGGCCAATCACCCACGGGTTCTTTCTCGTCGAATTCTTCGATCTTCACACCAGTCGAAAGAGGATTATTCCTCCCAGAACTAACACCAAACCTCGCCTCGGTCCTTTCAGCGAACGCCTGCTTGCTGCGAAATCGTCAAAGTACCAGCATCCCAATCCCTCGAAAAACAACAACCAGCATACCACCGCAACTCGCCCAGATTGTTGATCCGAACAAGGCTGTTCAGGTCTTCACAGAACTGATCGCACCTAGTCTTGCGCCCTACAGCAAAAATATCATCCACATGAACCACTGTTACTATGGAGACAGAGCCAGACTCGACCAACCTCATGACACACGTATCAGCGGGGCTCTGCTCAAAGCCTAGACTCTTCATGTGAGTGAGAAGGTGGTTGTGCCACGACCTCGACGCTTGCTTCAACCCATAGAGACTGCGGTGCAACCTGACTACCTTACCGGACCTTTCGCCGCAGCCAGGGGGCAGTCGCATGAAAACATCCTCATCCAAACTCGACTGCACGAACGCTTGCTCAGCATCAAAATGACATAAATCCAAACCCAACTCGCACGCAACGGCACCCAACAAACGGAAACAAGACGCCGCAGGGGTTGGAGCAAAAGTCTCGAAGAAATCAATACCCTCACGCTGCTTGAAACCTCGTGCCGCCAGCCCTGCTTTCGCCCGCATCACATCACCATGCTCGTTGGACTTCCAGGCGAACACCCACTTCGCCGAGATGACGTTGAGCCCCTCTGGTTGCTACGTCGCTCCAAACGTCCCCGCGTCCGCCAGTCCATGATATTCCTTGTCCATCGCCTGCCTCCAGATCGTCGAATACTCGTCTACACACGCTTCAGCATACGAGTGCGGCGTCGAAAGCTCGCTTGCCGGGCGCGTGGGAAGGGGAGGATTCTCGCGCGGTGGGGCTTGGTGGAAAAGTAGATGGCCTATACCTTCCCGTGCTGCCATCAGCGATAGCAGCCCATGCCTCATAGCCTCGCGGTTCCGCGCAGTCTCCCCTCTTGTCCGCCCCCTCAGAACGTCCCCTTCCTCCGGGTGTCGTCCAGTTTCCCCCACTGTCTGACCACCCTGCACACCGCCACCACCCTCCTGGTGCCGTGCAGTCTCCCCCCTGGTCCGCCCCCTCAGTACGTCCCCTTCCTCCGGGTGTCGTCCAGCTTCCCCCACTGTCCGACCACCCTGCACACCGCCACCACCTTCCTGGTGCCGTGCAGTCTCCCCCCTGGTCCGCCCCCTCAGTACGTCGCCATCCTCCGGGTCCGGGATATAAGAACCCAGTTCCCGGGCAGCACGCTGCGAAAGCTGTGGCTGCGATGACTGCGGCGGCGGCGACGGCGATGATCTCGGCGGCGACGGCGACGGCGGCGGCGGCGGCGGTGGCGACGGCGGTGGCGGTGACGGTGGCAGTGGCGGCGGCGGTGACGATGACGGCGGCAGCGACGGCGACGGCGGCGGCGACGGCGGTAGCGGCGGTGATGACGGTGGTAGCGGCGGCAGCAGTGGGGATGGGGACGGTTATCCGGCCCATACGTCAGGGCCTCTCAGAGGCTCCGGCGTACCCGGGGGCGGTGGTGACGGCGACGGCGGCGGCGGGGAACTCTCCTCCTCCGAAGGCAGTAACCCCACAAACGGCTTCCTCGGGTGCTCCCAAGTGACGTCGCCGGAGAACGACCTCCGGCCAGATGCCAGCAGAATCTTGCTGCAGTCAGATGCGTGGTGGTTGCCGCCGTTGAGGTAGAAACAAGCCTCCGCCTTCGGCTCGGTCTTCAAGCTCCTCCTGACGTGGTGGAAACCTGGCTTCAAAAATGGGAGCAGCCGCGCAAACGGTGCTCTCCCGGCGAGTGCATTTCCGGCTTGTCCCTCACCCTTGCCGTCATGTTGATGACGTCGCTCGCGTACACGCAGGACTCAGCCCAAAGGGGCTGCGTCGCCGGCATCCTTGCATCGCCGAACAGGCGGGGGGCCGCTAGGCGGGACGCCATTGCAAGCTCCAGCGTCATCGCAATTCGCCGCTCGACCACGCCGTCATGCTTCGGAGAATCGACGGGCGTGTGCTCGCGGCGGATACCGTGATGGTTGAGCAGTTCCACGAACTCCGCTCTGGTGAACTCGGTGCCGTTGTCCAAGCGAAGGCACTCCACGATGGACGGAACACCCTCTGCGTTGATGTCGGCCAGAAAACCAGCGAAGACCTTCGGGACGTCGGACTTCCGCTTCAAGAAATACGGCCATCCCAGTCGCTAGTAGTCGTCGACGATCATCATCATGTACTGCGCACCGCCAGCAGGCGTCGACTGCTGTCCCGACAGATCCACACACAGACGTTCCAGAGGCCTGGTGGAGCCGCACTCGGTCGTCCACGGCACCACCATCCTCCTCCCCTTCGCCTCAGAACATCCAGCACACGAAACCAACTCCCCAAAAACCTTAATGCCCATCTGGCGTGCCGTCTCACGGAGATTGTCAGCATGGCAGTGGGTAGGAAAACGTGAAGGTCGTTGATATCAATCCTCTGCATTTTTCCGGGAGCCAAAACAGCGGCAGCAATCGGGGTCTGAAGTGAAAACAGGTTGAACCGAACACCAGGCACGTAGGCTACGTCCAAAAGCCTAACTTGAACATAACACTGCGGGCTGTGCATTACCATCGGAATCTGTCCGAAGTACTCGACCTTCAGTGACCTCATGTCACCGACGACCAAACTATTCTTACCGGGGGGAGCGGGGTAACAGCCTACCATACCGAAGGGGTTACCAGTTACGTGAAAGGTTGCTCCCGAATCCGCTACCCACTCTTCCCTCCCACTAGCCAAAAACGAATCGTCGCTAAAAATACTCTTGCCTTGGTGCGAAAACTGCGCGGTGAGGAGGTGCGGATCGAACGTAGGCGTAGGGTTGCCGTTGTTTGCTGGGCCAGGGGAAGAGAAAGTGATCGAGGAGGGTTGTTGTGACGGGAAAGCTCCGGCTGAGGTATACCCACCACTGCCGTAGGATGTCTCCTGCTGCCAGCCACCTCCGTAGTACATCTGTTGAGGCGGAGGGGCAGCAGTACTCGGGACCGCGACGTTCATCTGCGGGGCGGCTACCGGGCAAGCTGCGACGTAGTGGCCGTGTTTGCCACACCGAAAGCAGACCCCCTTGCCCCTCGGTTGCGTGTTGCTCGGCGGGAGACCCCAGCCTGCCGGAGTCATTACGGGCGGCGAGGGCATGGGGGGCATTGCCCCTGGTGGTGGCTCGGTAGGTACCCAACCCATGGGCGGGACCGCCCCACCCGTACCGAAGGGGTCGGGACCGGAGTCATCCCAACGGTACCTGCAGGCCACGGCATCCCAACGCCATTTGGGGCTGGTAATTCCCCCCGGCGAAGCTCCTCCCCGGTTGCCATCATGCTGAGGGGGACGATCCTACTGCTGCTGGTACTGCTGTTGCTGGGGTTGTTGCTGCTGCTGCTGTTGATGATACTGCTGCTGCTGCTGCTGGGGTCGCTGCTGCTGCTGCTGCTGCTGCTGCGGTTGCTGCTGATACTGCTGCTGCTGCTGATACTGCTGCTGCTGCTGCTGCTGCGGCTGCTGCCGTTGCTGCTGCTGCTGCGGATACTGTTGCTGCTGCTGCTGCTGCGGCCGTTGCCCACCCTTGTACCTCCCGCCTCTTCTGTCCCTCCTTTCCCTTCCTGGACCCGCACATCCACCACTGGCAGGCTGCGCACCTCCGGAGTACAAAGCATGCTGATTTCCCACTCCCTGCACACCCAACGCCTTGGAAACCATCTCTTTATCTGCCCTATCGTTTGCGTACGCATCGCGGATGATCTCATCGATCTCGGAACGGGGGATGGACGGGCGGGAAAGAACGGACTTGCTTTGTATCATATATATATAGAGGCGAGAGGTTCGTCACGATATGTCGGTTAACCTCTTCCACACTCATACCACAGCCAAGTCGCGCATCCCTAATCTCCTGAGGAGAGTGCCTCGATGCTAGCTCCTCCTCCGACACCCTCACGTCACAAACCATAACAGGGGTTGACGTGCTTAACACATGAAGGCACCCTAGGGATGACAGGTACGCTTCGAACTTACTACGCCACATACTGAAGTGGGCTTCTATGTTATCGAATTTGGGGGGTCTCGACTGGGACAACTTAGGGCGGTATAAAGAAGTGTTTGGTGACATGCCTGGACGGGCTCCCAGCCCAGGTGTCGTCACCGTCGATGCTGCTGGTTCCCTCGCAGCTGCTTCTCCTCTCGCTCCCCCACCGGCCCCCCCCTCCATTCCTTCTTGCGGCGCGTTCCTCTCGGCGCCCAGCTTCTGCTCTTCTATCATCTTCTCCAGGACCTCGATTTTCTCTTGCATCCTCAGCATCTCTTCCATGGCCACGCTTGCTTCCTGACTAGACATGCCATCTGAACCAGACATGTCGGAAGGTTCCCACCTCTCTAGGTTGGCCTCGGCTACGCTTGCCAATAATAGAAGATCACCGGTTCACTAGTGTGTTGATTGATCTCTAAAGGTATAGACGCAGCTGGCACGGGAACGCGTGGTTGACTCCAGACAATAACACGGAACTTCTCTTATTATATATTATTACGTATCTGTGCTGTCGAGTGACAGCAGGTGGCGGCGCATCCACGTGATTATCCATCACATTGCAGGCGCAATTAATCTCCCGCTCATGTAATCCCACATCAATATATGGAACTCCCTGATACTAAATGAAACATCTACGTCGTGTCTATTGAGCACAGTCAATATTCTGTTGCTTCTTGCTCTCGTGGATGATATAATTCTATTGAGTTTAGACACCATGCCCTTTTCGATTTTGAAATCTGGGAACCCAAGTCGTCGGATTTTGGGCCAAATTCTGACGACTTGGTCGACCGGAATCTCAAACCGAAAAAAAAACAGTCCAATGTTGTGTATTCGGACAAAATCCGTGAGCCATCGGATTCTCGATTTTGCATATTCGGACTGCTTGAGCAGATGCGACCGTTTTTGGGATCGAAACATACAGTTCTGAAGTTCGAAATCGAAACGCCTGGGAAACAGTTTGAGTCCCTATGAAAGCAAGGAATATATCCAATCCGTGTCATCTTGTAACGCCCGAACCTGATAAATACTGGCTGTACTGTCTCGTGTGTGTTCTTCGCATTACACCGTTCTTTCTGTCCGTCGACATCCAGCAGGGCCAGTGTCCGATAACTCAAATAAATCCTAGAGAGACATAGGCTCTGTGGTAGCAAAACTACGAGACAAAACACTATTACGGGGGACCATAGTTAACAGGACCTATGGTATACTTAAAAACCTATATATTTAACAATTTTTACTAACAATATTTGGTCCTGTTAACTATGGTCCCCCGTAATATTAAAAATACAACTATTATTATTGGAGGAAGGTTAAACACTGAAGCTGCTGTGGTGCTGGGATTCAGATTTCGACTGTTGGGTGTACACACACCGTTGTTTCGTGCACGTCTGCGTGTGTTCTTAACATTTAAATGGTATCTCTACCCGGCGAGTTTCATGACACCCAGTGACGTGCTGATGCTCCAATCCTCGAGATATACAGGGGCTGTGATCACAAAAATACTACACGTTGGTGGGTTCAAGTCTCGACGAGTGCCCACGCTCGCAGGGACTTTTTCTTGCTTGAAGAAATTGATTAGCGGAAAGCGCGAGGGCGTGAGTTTGCTGCATTCGATGAAAAATCGACGAGCAGTGGGAATGTTGAACCCTATGCGCTACAAAAAAAGAAAAGGCACACGTACCAGGGGGAAGAAGGGACGACACCTGTCACCACGGATTGTCCAGAAGATCGCCGAGGGTAAAACCTCCCACGAGCTAGGCTGGAAAATAAAACGATACCTACCTGGTATGTAAAAAAGAAACAAAACCAAAAACAAATTGATACCGCCTTGTTACGCAGTAAGCAGAGTAGACGATGCAATGCGTTCAAATCCCACGGCGGTGAAATTTTGCCTTTATTTGCAGTAATAAAAATGTATATTAACTGCTTAGGGCGCGTAGCCCACTATTTATAAGCCGCAGTTCGACGCGAGGGAAGAAAAGGCTGAATGTGTTTCCTGGCGATATATAAGCAAGACACGAGCCGTTGTGGGGAGGCGCGAGGAAAACCTGCTCTGAGACCCCGGATCTGAGTTACAATTGGAAAGGAGAGAGAAATAAGACACTACTTATTGGGATGGAAAAAAGCGAGAACTTGTCATTGTGGTGGACACGACAGGCACGACATACATAGTCATTCTACCTCGTAGCATGCGTCGAAAAAGAAAAAATTGGAAGAAACATTGAAAACATTATCGAATAGAAAAAACAATATACACAAAAAGGGCCTTATCCCCCCGAAGATAATATATATGGCATACTACATACCTGCTACAATACAACAAAACAAATACAAACAATAACACTACGTATACACCGCTGTTTCTTTTGCTGCTGTATGTAGCTGTGTGCCTTTGTTTGTTCCCCGTTAGTGTAATATGTGTCTCCTTTCTATTTCGCGTTCACTCTTCCAAAGTACAGCAGTAGGCCGTTGGTTGGCGTGGTGTGTTTGTGTGGCTTTGTCATCTTTCATTTTTCATTTATTTTCACTTGTTTTTGTTGTCGATTGTAATATTTCAAGTCTATTCTTCGTTTTTTCGTCAATATAGTGGGTGCTCATATGACAAACCAAAATAGACCTTGTTAATTTCGCAACACTCTTAAATTTTCACGGGTAATATAAGCCAGATACGAGGTAGCCTTTAGCACAGGCGTGACAATGTTGGATATCGGTAACACTTGCCGATTTCACCGCTATTCAGTCATTAATGTTCATATCCTGCGCGTTCTCCAGTCGGGGCACCCGCAGCTGTATCTCGGTAGCTGGCGTATGAGTGTTGTGTTCGTCCTATTCAGTGCAATCATCTCCGCCTCGTGAGTTTTGATCACATATATTGTATACCATACCTGGTATCTCTACAGTAGTAAGGAAATTCTCCAGGGGCAGTGGGCGTGCTAAATATAGACGAGTACGACCAACCTTTTATTGTGAAGAAGACACACTCAAACAGCTGCGTGGCGCGTCCTGCTCTTGCCCGCTTACCTCGCGCCTCCTGACCATAACACGTTCGGCTGCTCCGAGGACCCCCCGTAGAGCGTAACCACCCTTGAGACACCGTAATGTCCGGATCACTGCCAAGCAACAAAAAAACAACCGGAATTGTTCCGTTGAGCCCTCGGTGGGTCTAAAGAGCTTGAGTTCGTTCACTGGGCACTTGGGAGGTCTTGCGATGCCCCCCTGGTCTCATGCTACAGCTACCGGCCATCCTCGTGGATTTTAGGATATTGGATAGCCGCCCCTCGTGTTTCCACGCCACTGTAGGCCTTGCAGGTACATGATCGCCGCTTTCGTATTACCGCGGAGTTCGAACCCTTGCCAATCATTGCCCTCGTGTGTGCTGTAGGTTTTCTAGATTCGTTCGAGCATGCCCTGACTGCCGACCGGTGATTTATCCCTTCGCTCGGTGTCCTGAACTGCTATAACCAAGCCACCGACGTGTGGGTGGTATCATCCATACCCTATGAACTCTACACACAATACGCACCCCTGCCAAAGGTCAAAGGTCTGATACTGCGGTAGTGCAGCGGTATCAGTATCATACCCAAGTTGAATACGATGTTCTGCTTGAAGCATCATCTTTTTTTCAAGGAGACAAGAGATTTTTAACACCAACTACAACAACAGTGGTCGAAGTACAACCCAGCTTCGCACTCATACATGTTCTGCACACTCTTGGCAGCGGATTTCATAAAGTATAGTCTTTTAATAGCACCCCCTCTTATTCTAAAACACATGTTGTAGCCGTCTCTGATATCTCTACGTGTCTCAGCCGGCTCCTGTCCGTCCCCACTCTATGCGATGCACTGATTGATGAGCTTTTGCTACTTCAAACCCCCCGCCGTACGTCTTGTCTGACCGCAGCGGCCCTCAACACATCATATACGTTTAAATACCATGGCGATATTCCTATTTGTCCCAGAGCCGTCAAGCGTTGCATTTTAGAGCTACTGTACGACGATGGTGGGTTGGGGGGCGTATGTGTATGTGGCTTCCTTACAGAGCAACTACTCTGTGGAGCTGCTACACCATACTGATACGCCTTCGTGCGGACTGCCTTTGCACGAAACCGTTCGAGAAACCTGACGGCACCGTTCACACCCAGTGTCGGCACTACTGCGCGTGCTGCCAAATCTGTACGAATCACATGTATGTATATACAAGGCGCTTCGCTCCGCGGGCGGCCTACGCCGCCCGCTACGCTCGCTCAGGAAGGAAAAAAGTACATCAAATTATTCGAAGCGAACAGAGGTCCACGATTGAGTTTAGTTTTTTCAAGGATCGCAATTGCCAACCGGCGACTTGATAATGCCAAGAGTCCCGCCGCCATGCTTCAGGAAAAAACAGCTCCGACGTCAGCTTGGATGCCACATACGCTTCGCGTCGCGGATGTCGTACGTACGTACATACCCCAGGTAGGGTACTACTGTCTATACTTATTTTCTTCTTTCGATATGCTCTATGTCTGTACTGTATGTACGAAGAAAGCGAAAGCACAGCACGGCACAGCAGCAAAAACAATGAAAATGAAACCGTAAACTCGAAGAGGAAAAAAATCCCCGTCCCCTCTGGTGTAATATTTTTTCTGCCTGATTGGAACACCTTACACCCGGTCGAAAAAAAGGAAAGAAAAAATCGCACAGAAGAGCTTCTCTCTCAGCCTCGTACGCCGCCCGCCCCTCTCGCGACCACCTCGCTACCGATTCGGCCCGGGTAAAGCCTTTAGCACTTTCTGCCACAATCCCCCCCGTCGACCGCCTCGCGTGAAGCCCGGTGCTCACGGTGGCCGTCGTTCGCCAGCCCGATAACGATGCCAGCACAGATGAGACCTCTTCTGTTTTGGCCGAAACGGGACAGGCGGCATCCTCCGCGCCTGCGACAACTCATGGCGGCAAGAGTTGTGGGAAATATGGGCTGGGGTTGCCGGTCTCATGCTCCGCCGTTGCTTGTGGGTTGAGGGCTGGGCATTCAAAAAACGAGTGTCGAAATGTATATTCCGGCGATTTTGCGTGTGAAAGCACGAGTTTAGCCCAATAATGTGAGATTCGTAGGCTAGCATATGGTTGCGAAACGAACGCTACAAGCCTCTTCGGCTGCTGTGCACGCCGGCCGACCAGACTCCATAAGACAGATAGGATGAATTTTTTGTTTCGACGGATTTAGGCGAGGCTACTCCGCGGGACGATCGGTACGGTGGTGGAGGTACAGACGGTGTGTCTGCAAAAACATTTTTTTACGCACAGCAGCACTGGCCGACAAGCAGTGTGACATGCGTTCTGTAGTATTATGTAGCTGCCAAGAAACAAAAAAAGAAGTGATGAACAAGTACATGTACCCTGGTATGCCTGTATCTGCGAGTTACGCTCACACTGCAACATGTTTCGTTGTTGACCCTCGAGAGTATGTTTATGCCCTTCCTCGTCGTGTCTGCTCCTGTAGAGACGGCCTCTGCCACGCTCGCGCAGTACTCGGACGGGGCGCGAGAAACTGTTGCAGCGCTACGGGCTCCAGGAGTCGCCCAGGTGGGCGACAGGGTATTCTGTGATGTACGTCGACTGACCTGACCAGTGACGCACGGAGGGTGCATCGTGTAAGGCAGCGATAAAGCCGTAGGGTGGCTCGCTGTCATATCGATGTAGGTATACAGTGGAGTGTCCCCGGCGGGGGAGGCCATTGTGTGAGTCATGGAAACACCGTATCGGCTGTAATGGTCGATACGGGTGCTCTGTGGCCCTACCTGGTGTTAGTCAATCCCACCAAAGAACGAAAGAAACAAGTCAAACCATATCCTGTTCACACACCGTGCATGATTATCGCCTATCACGTGCCTGTCTGTTAATCACACGTCGCACCTGCTGAGCAATACCAACACTCAACTCGCATGGCGTCTGGCCACCCCGTGGCCAGAGAGGATTCAGGAGCGAGGAACGGAGGAAATCCCCAGAAGGACTCTTTCAACCAACAACAACAGCTAGCTATCGAGGTGAGAGTGAGCCGATAGCGGCACACAAGAGGGAGGCAGCTGTAACATGGTGAACCCAGGGAGATGACAGAGAGAGGGGGAGATTGGAGAGCAAGGTCATGAGCTCTGGCGGGGACACGAGAGATCGGTACCCAGGGAATTTGTTTGGCCCCGAGCACCTGGGCCCGAGTTTTCTCCCGGGCGGAACGAGGGCTCGAATAACTGGGCCCGAGAGTCCTCCTGGGCGGAATGAGGCCCAAGCATCGGGGCCCGAGGTTTTCCCTGGGTGGGATCAGTGTGTCTGCCCGAGCTTCTCCTGGATGGAATCTGATGGGTGGCCAAGTATCGAGCCCCGAGTTCTGTCCGGGATGATGGAGTCTGAGGGGTACCAGCGGCGAGGATACACATAGAAACTACGATAGAGTACATATATTCGGGTAGCACTACTGCTGTTTATAGCAGTGACCATGCATAACGTATCAGGAAACAGTAGTCACGGCAGGTAGCCACCATCACAGACTCGCGATAAGGCAGCACCAGAAAATAAAAGAAGGCCACGAATCTCTCCGTCCTGATCCTCGATTTGTTTTTCGTTCCCGCGCACGCCTTGACGATTGTTTGCAGCCGGCCTTCGCCTCAGGCGTCACTCTCGATTTTTTTGTTTTCGGCTCCGCACATCTCGTCTGTGTTTTTTTGGTGCGGCCGGTTTTTTTCTTGCTGTGCGGTACTCCTCGAGCAACAAAATTGGGGGGGTCGGCTGTATTTATTTAGACTACCATGGCGATACGTATGCGTACGACTCTAACAATCAGCCCAACCTGAGCGACAGCAGTATTTTCGTTGTCACATGTCACATGTAACTGCTGTTGTTGAAGTATACCTAGCTGCTGGTATCGAAACAGGGAGTACTTGTGAATATCGTTGCAGGAGGAGCGTTTTTCGTAGATGGTTCTAAGTTTGAAGTTGTACGTAGGAGCCGATAACCTACCATGCCCCGAGCACTGAGTAATAGCTGCCTGGAACAAAGGCGCCTCAACTCGAAAATTACACCGAAAAGCCGTATCCCCGGCTACTATACCAACAGTAGTCTATACACTACGCAGTTTCACACGATGCTCAAAAAGATGAGAAGATGGTATACCAGGGTACCAGTATATTATACGACGACTTGCATTACCGTACGTACACGACTAAGAATATGAATATTAGCGATATTACATTTAATGTGGAAAAAAGACAGGGAACCATACTGCTACTACTACGGCTGTACTCTGTACCTGCAGTTTTTTATTTTTTTTCTTCCCCGAACAGACAGGGTGAGCTCTTGATACACGGTTAAGCATACAGGGGGGGTGGCTCACAGTATGTATGCTTTTGACAACATCAATAAAGGGCGTTTAAAGGCTATATATATTACTACACACTCCCGTAAAACTGTACCAGGTACCTGGTAGGCCGTATGGCAAAATCCTTAGGGACCATTTTGTACATCTCGCTTCCCATCTTTTCGAGTCATGATAACGCGTTGAAAAGCGACATATCAGGATGTACCACACACACCGTATGTTGTTGTTGTTGTTGTTGTTGTTGTTCTCACATTAGTACACGAGTACCAGGTATCTGGTATTCATACGGGGCATACTACGGCGATGAAGCTGGGTAGAAATGACGACTTTTAGTCGAAGGCCACATGTCATACGTGGAGGATGTATCCACAGTAAATACAGTATTCATACCACTATCAATATAACCGTTCATGGGACTGTTGTCTAGAATGCAGTGAGCTTCGTCATCACACTGCCAGACAATTCTCCATGTCTCCATGTTTCTAACATAGTGGTAAACTTTACGAGATATATCTTCCTTCGGACACGTTGCGGTGAGTATATTATGTATGTGTGATTGTTCTGTGTTGTCAGGGCCGGTCCTAACGGGGGCAAAATAAACGAAATAAATAAACGAAGAGCAGAACTGAAGGGCACGTGAGTCTAATTTGGTCAAATCAAAAAAGTTAGAAGTAAGTGGAGATCCCGAAATACACGCATGCTCTCGTGGGCCGTTCGCTCGGTTAGGCGATAACGGAAACAAACAATGTCGAGCCTTACGCCGTTTGGGCGTACATAACCACCCTTTAGAACGATGAACCCCTGGACAACAACGTGCAATATCGGCTGGCAAACATGGAACTTTCAAGAAATTCACGTATATATATACCTGGTATGGTGATGACCGTGGTATAGTTTGCGACCACAGGAAAAATCTATCACTAGGATCAAATAAAGGGCAGGGAACACGGGTTGTCTGGATGTCGACGGGTAGAAAGAATGGTTTAACCCTTTTAGAACCGCAGTTCCGTTGTGGGGACAATCCAGTCAATTTATAAGTAATTTGTCCCCAAAACGGGACTGCGGTTTTAAAAGGGTTAAGGTGGAGAACACATACACAATACGGGCAGAGTACGAGTGGAACACATACGGCCGCATTCCTTTTTTCATCCCGACTGCTGTAAAGTATGTATATTATCTTCAGCATACCGAGCTGGTATCAACTCACACTGGATACGGCAGGCACGACGCACGCATCCCGTCCAAGAGCAGAGAGAGAGATAGCAATGCGACACCAACGAATAAATAAAACCTAGCAACCTAGTGGCACCGGGCATATTAGTACTACTGGTAGTTACAAACCACCCGGCACTAGATTGTCGACTACCAGGATGTCAACACAGCAGTTTTATCACAGAATCGGCGATCACACATATAAATAGTTGCAATCCCGTGATCACAGCGCCCGAATACTGGGGGATGCGTGAACAGTTACTTGGTCGTATCATGCACGAATACTGGAAAACCGTGAAAACAGGCGCTTTTTTTACTTTCGTGCCGAAAGGACCTCGGAGCGCTGGCCTCTATCCGGAGCCCTCTGCCTGTAGCAAGGGTAACTGCTCTTCCAGAGCAAATACATGCATCCTAAGCGGTGGATACGAGAGAAACAATGCAAATCAAACTGAGGAGAGAAAACCTGGTAGTTTCCGATATGAAAACAAAGCCCCTCCCCAGCGCGCATACTCATGCGCCGTCTTAGTCGCTGACGCAGTGAACGGAGAATCAACCGAGCTTGACTTTGTTCAAGTATCTGATGGTTCCCAATGACGATTGGGCATCTTCACCGTTTGAGTACTGCACTGCTGTACATGTACATAAGGTTGACCCTAACTTCCAAGTGCTCGTCCCCGCATTGGGAGGGCACTTCTATAAAGGCGAGGCCACATATGCCCAATGCCCAAACTATAGGTTCCCTTCATTTTCGAACGCGATCGTGAAGTGGTTGAGCGTACCACGCACCTGTTGTGTCATCCGTCCCCAAGCATCGGGTGATCCGCCTGATCGGAGAAGAACGGTTGTAGGAATTCTATATTGCATGACTAATGCTGGAAAACATGCTGTAGGCATGGTGTAACCGAGCAGGATACCTTCCTATTTGCCTCTCCAATAGTGGCCCAGTGTTGGAGACACGAAGCGAAAGGTGGGATTGGGATGCCAACAGGCAGTAGGTAGTTTCCGTACTGGGGGGGTGTTTGTCACCACCTTTCTACAACTACTTTCACGAAAACCGTTATACAAGGGGTACGATCTAGACGTGGTGGTGGATGAAAGACGTTTGAGGACTCATGAATTAGTTTTAGCACGAAAGGGTCTCACCAGTGGACACTGTTCGGGCTGGGGGGGTGGCGTGAAAGTGGCGTGAACATCAGTGCCTTGAAACGACTTACTTACTCGGAGTCATGTCAGTACCTTTAAACGTGGCGTGAACGTCAGTGCCTTCAAACGGCTTACTTACGCGGAGTCACGTCAGTACTTGGCGGGGTGGCGTGAAGGTGGCGTGAACGTCAGTGCCTCCAAACGACTTACTTACTCGGAGTCATGCCAGTACCTTCAAACGTGGCGTGCACGTCAGTACCTTCAAACGACTTACTTACTCGGAGTCATGCCAGTACCTTCAAACGTGGCGTGCACGTCAGTACCTTCAAACGACTTACTTACTCGGGGTCACGTCAGTACCTTCAAACGTGGCGTGAACGTCAGTGCCTTCAAACGACTTACTTACTCGGAGGCACGTCAGAGGAGGTGCTCGGAGTCATGTCAGTACCTTCAAACGTGGCGTGCACGTCAGTACCTTCAAACGACTTACTTAATCGGAGTCACGTCAGTACCTTCAAACGTGGCGAGAATGTCTAGGTCTTCAAACGACTTGATTACTTGGAGTCACGTCAGTACCTGAGGGGGTGGCGTGAACGTCTGAACCCTCCAACGACTTACTTACTTGGGGTCAAACGTCAGTATCTTCAAACGACCACGGTAGGGGTGCACCAAACGTTCCTGAGCGATTTTGAACACAGAGCTTGCAAATATGAGTTTCGACGAAATCCTCGATTGCACAGCTGGTGTTGGGGTATAGGCAGCCAAACTCAAGATCATTCATGAGCGGCTGGAGCACATGAGACGTGAAGTCAAGACCTTCCATGAGCGGCCGAACCACATGAGGCGCGAATTCGTCCAACTTCGTGGCGGAGAGGCAGCAGATGTTCTGGAGGCTGAGAGGGATACTCAAGAGATAGCAGGGGGAAAAGAGCCCCAGAAGAGCGCGGGACGACGCGGCACCTCAGAGGAGTTGCTCGGGTGAGCAGACGCTGGGGGGCAACAGGGTCTTGATCAAGGAGGCGGCCAGCAAACGCGGAAGGGAACGCATCCACGCGAATCGGGCGCACGAGCATTGCACCGGGGGGTAGCGAATCACTTCCGTCGAGCAGCCCGGTCTGAGCTATCAAGCGTCTATGAGAGAACGCCGGATCAGGGGTCGGGTAGGTTTGTGTGTACCCCGTTACACCAGCGGCAAAGGATGCTAAAGCATCGTACCATCTTCAAGTTAGATGCACGGAGCCGCAGTCGCAGTCGTGACCGCTGTAACAGCCACCACCGCCGTAGCAGGAGCGCCACGCAGGAGCGCTACCATAGAAGCAGCAACCGAGCACGGCAACGGGAACCTGCAGGAGGGGGGGTCAATCAGGTCCACCGCCTCCGCCGCCGCGGAGGGAGCGCAAACAGCCGGCCCAGCAGGAGAAGAAGGAGGAAGAGCTGGAACAGCATCAGGCGTAGCAACTGGGTCATCAGCAGCAGCAGTAGCAAAAGCAATGGAAGCAACAGCATCAACTGCAACCGTCGCAGAAGCCGAAACAGCAGCAGCGACCGTCAGAAGGAGAAGCGGAAGGCGTAGGAGCCGCGTCACGAGCATCGGGGATGTCCGTACGTGGCCGAAGCTCGTTAATCGTCGAACGGGTAAGGAAGGACGCGGCAGCCGGTTCGTCGGGGATATGGAGGAGGAGTTGCCCACGCTGTTACCGGGTAGTGGCCGGGATACCCGCTGTGCACCGACGATAGTTATGCGTCGGGCAGGGGGGGTGTTGCAGCGCTACGGGCTCCAGGAGTCGCCCAGGTGGGCGACA
Organism: Nereocystis luetkeana; assembly: GCA_031213475.1. Taxonomy (NCBI): domain Eukaryota; class Phaeophyceae; order Laminariales; family Laminariaceae; genus Nereocystis; species Nereocystis luetkeana. The sequence goes on from JARUPZ010000022.1 coordinate 2,268,848, forward strand.
GGGTATTCTGTGATGTACGTCGACTGACCTGACCAGTGACGCACGGAGGGTGCATCGTGTAAGGCAGCGATAAAGCCGTAGGATGGCTCGCTGTCATATCGATGTAGGTATACAGTGGAGTGTCCCCGGCGGGGGAGGCCATTGTCTGGGTCATGGAAACACCGTATCGGCTGTAATGGTCGATACGGGTGCTCTGTGGCCCTACCTGGTGTTAGTCAATCCCACCAAAGAACGAAAGAAACAAGTCAAATCATATCCTGTTCAAACACCGTGCATGATTATCGCCTATCACGTGCCTCTCTGTTAATCACATGTCGCACCTGCTGAGCAATACCAACACTCATGTCGCATGGCGTCTGGCCACCCCGTGGCCAGAGAGGATTCAGGAGCGAGGAACGGAGGAAATCCCCAGAAGGACTCTGTCAATGAACGACAACAGCTGGCTATCGAGGTGAGACCGAGCCGATAGCGGCACACAAGAGAGAGGCAGCTGTAACAAAACATCTCAAATACGTCAGCTGTGAGTGGTACCAAATGCATGAGCGGTAGATACTGAGTTCCGTGTACCAGTCGAGTGGTCGATACTGATTTCGACGAGTAGAGTGACCGATACCCAATTCTGAAAGCTACCAGTACGTGGCTTGTCACATATTTGGTTGACGGCCTGCCTTTGCCCCGTCAGGACTGCCTTTGGCCCGTCAAAAGTTATTTAAAGTACTGTGATCCGTGGCTACTGCAGCTGCTTCTACCGCTGTTACGCCGCTGCTCGGGTGTCGCTACTATGTAAGTGCTACTACAGCTGTGCTGTTCTCATGCTGCTGCTGCTGCTGCTCTTGCTATGTCTGCCATATGGTTTTGCAGCTGGCCCCCGTGAGCATGGTTATTTTGCAAGTCATCCCCTCTCGGTTATGTGGCTCCGCCTCTTAAAGCTGAAAGACTGATTCGTCTGCTTTGGAAGCGGTACGAGTACCGTCTCGTACTCAATATTTTGTTATGGTACCTCAGCGGAGGTCTTGTGCCAGCGTAGTGTTCGTACGATACGTGCCTGCACCCTACCTGGTACGCTACTGCTTTTGCTTGTTGCTGCTGAGTTTCCTGCACCAACGTAATTGCCGGCGCTTCGTACTGTCGATTTGCTCGATCGACTGCTGCTGCTCAACAAACTGTTTTGTGGCTCTCTGTGCACGAAGTATACAGTAGGGACGTTGAGCGTCTCGTACGTAGTACTTTGCATCGCTGCTTGATGCTGAACGAACGAGTTATGTGTTGTTGTGCCCGATGACGGATGAAAAAGCGTTTGTTTTCTTCTGTTTCCAGCGTTTTCTTTTCTTTCGCTCAAAATTGTTTTTTATTATGCACCCCTTGGCAGTACTGTTGCGCTACGAGTAACAGCCTTGAGTTGCATACCCGTACGCCTTCAGCCATCATGAGCATGTGCGGAACTGCCGGCGGGCGTATATTCCGCGGGGAATAAATGGTGTGGATACATTAAAATATTCATGCTACAAAACTGTACATGCCGTGGGTCGTTTCAAGGGGTATTCGCTGCGGCGGGCTGACGTCCGACTACTATGCCCTATTGACGGCCCACGCATCGTACCAAGATGACCCTCGGTAACTGCCTGGCCATAACGGCGACGAGGAAAATATAACGTTATTTGCTGAGCAGTACCACAAGGCGCTCCCGCACGACAAATCCGGACATACATGTACGAGGAGTGCGGGAATTGTCATGCTATCGACGGCGCAAAGCATCAATACGAACTATGCGTCGTGTGAACACGCAGTCTATGGCACTGACCTGTGCATTCACCGTTTTGTCTCGAAGGTGTGGACTATGATTGTCGGTAAGGGTTCAGAAGATGCACGCAGGTGGCGAGTGAAGACCGTAAAATATGTCGTTTTTTTATTTCGGACGCGAATGGCTACTACGTGCCACTACAGGTAGACCTGGACGCCTATAAAGCTCTGATGGAGTGCGTACTTCCTAGCGGCATCAACGTGTGCGAAACAGTGCCCTCCGGGGCCCGCAGGAAGGGCGGGGCAGAGTTGACCAACTCGCTGCGGGGCGCACCGCACCAGGTCGATGGTGCCGATAGGTATGAGGATGTGATCATCGGCCTAAGCAGGCATCATTTGTTGCGGTTTCAACGTTGTCTCGTTATCGAGCGGGGTAGGCTAACTGACAACTACGCGATGATGTTGTGAAGGCCAATATGGCGGACGCACGGAAAGTTGTTTGGGGCGAGCTCAGGGCTGCTACTCAATTCGAAGCTGCAGATTTGGCCACTTACTCGCCTAGATTGAAAAGTTTACGTACACCGTCAAGCAGCCCGTGTAACCATTTGACGTGGCTTGTTTCGACTGTATTTTGTTTTATGAATCTCGAGTCGATTTTCCAACCTTGTCCTTATGTTTTTCCCCCCTCTGCCTTGTTCACGACGATTCTCACACGCCCTGCCCACTGTTGGTTCCAGGTGGATCTTCAGCGACAATGTCTTCCTCGTCACCCCCGACGGTCTGCTCTCCGAAAGACTGTAAAGGGTTACACCTTGTGGTTTTGGTTTTTTAATCACGTGTGTCACGTGGATGTCAGCTCAGCTACGTATCCGATGTTAGGTTGTGGTGTTGTAGCTTGTAGAATTTTCATGTTTCACTGGGGTACGATGCAGAAACATTGTGCCGATACGTGTACCAGTCTCATTTGCCGCTTTCCCGTTTGTTGTTGCCATGCCACGTGACCCGGCAAGCCGCGCAGCAGTCAGGGGTTTACCGGATGGCCCTGACAAGGCACACTCCCTTCGGAAAATTCCCCACCAACGACCTCATCAAGGTTGCCGCAGGAATACCGCACCCCTTGGGCTACTATTACGGAGGGTCTTAGTAACCAAGTAGTGGTAATAACAATAGGGAAATACATTGGTTTTTGTGTGTACCGTAGGTCCCATGTACTATGGTACCCCGTAACAGTTGGCAGTATATTTTTACCTATCCGTAGGGCTGCGTCATGATATCGACCTGCGAGTTTAACCCTATTGTATACCAGGCACCAAGATATCTGACAATAATGAACTCACTATTAATAGTTCACCCTCATTGATTTCGCGACCTCGAGCAGAGAACCTGTAGCGCCTACGAGCGTTCAAGGGACTTAGCATCCCCAGGAGCGAGGGCGGAAATATCGACCCCGTCACCGCTTTGTTCAGGACGGCCTGGCCGGGTGTGACCACCGGTCCCGTTGTGTCCCAGTTCATGTTGTTGGGTTTCCTGATCGACGACACCGTGGTGATCCCGGAGGCGGACCCACTCACTCCATTCACGGACTACAGGACGGCCTTTCAGCCGGGGCTCGATGTCCAAGTTGGTATGAAATTTATCTTTGTTTTGTTATTGGGCCAGACTCTGGTAGTTGACGCATCGTTAGTAAATTACGGATTATGTAGTAAATTCAGTCATAGTCGCGCAAGGCCGTAGTTTTCACTACGCCAGGATTGACTTGGCTTGAAAAAAAACAGTTGAGACATATACATCAACTATTAATACCACAGTACAAAATGTCTGACTACTGTACAGTTGTAGGGAACCTGGATAACGTTCCTTGTAGAATGTTCTAATTCTTTGTAGAGTTTTCCAGTATTGGGTGTTCAAACATTGGGGGCCGATGTGAGTCTCAGGTCGTTACTCTGCCGTCGGTTGACTATACCTGTCATGCAAGATCGTGCATGGACATAAGGTGTTCGTCCGCTATCGTGGCTATTGACTCTTGTACTAAACATGGCCACATATGTTTGTAGATCTGATGATGGATAGTTAACCCTTTTAGAACCCCAGTCCTTTGTTGGGCACAAAACACTCTGATCCTAAGTAGGTTGCCCCCCAAACGTGACTGAAGTTTTAAACGAGTTAACTGGGGAATTCCCAGTCTCCGTTACGAAGTGATTGCGGACGACAGCTGTCATGTAGGATGACTCCTGGTTTGCCTCATGATTACTTCCTGTCGGCTTGCCGTGTCGAGCATCCCCGATACTTGGCGTGTCCTAAACGCTGCATCCTACATGAAGAGAAGCTTGCTACAGATCCAGGTCGAACCTGAGATTCACCCATAAAACATTTTTTTTTGTTAGAGAACAGAGGAAGCAAGGGGGGCGGGGGTGGTGGGAGGAGAAGAAGAGGAAGCGGGCGGAACGGGGGGGTTGGGGGGAGTCGGGCGGGGGTGACAGGAGCGGGTGCAGCGGAAGGAGAAGGGGGAGCGACGAGAGAAGGTGAAGCGGGGAGAAGGGATGGTGCGGCACTCCTGTTAGCTGGCCTGGAGGGGAGAGGGGGGGGCGGAGGGATAGGGGGGGATATGAGGACGGAAGGAGCAAGGGGAACGGGGGGAGGGGATTGGGCAAGGGGAACCAGGGGGGCGGGTGGAGGAGGTCGAACAGGTGGAACATGAGGACCAGGGAGAGTGGGGGCGGGCGGGGGAGTGGAGGGAATGGAGGGGGCGGTTGTAGCGGGGGAAACGGTGGGAGGAGATAGAACGGCGCTCTCGCTAGCACGTCGGGGGAGGGAGAGAGGGACGGGGGGAGCGGAAGGGTCTGGAGAAGCGGGGGGAACGGCGGGAGCGGGGAGAACGGGAGGTGTGGAAGAAACGGAGAGAACAAGGAGAGCGGGGAGCGGAGAAAGCAAGGCGGGCCGGGAGATCGGGGGGGGTGGAAAGCACGGGAGGGGCGGGGACGGGTACAAAGCGCAAAGCTAGCGGAGGGGAAGAGAGGCATAGGGAGGATAGAGGAGACGCGGAAACTGGAGGAAAGCAACAAGTGGTGGAGAGGGAAGCGTAAGGAAAGGAGCCAGCCAGAGAAATGGAGAGAGCTGAGTGGACAACGACAGAGTGCATCGGACATCAAACGGCGAGGCTCCGGCAGGAGGATTTCCCAGGGCGCAGAGAAGGAGAACAGGGAGCGGGACGTGCTTCCGGGCCTTCATTGGCGACACCATCAGTGGAGTGGTGTGCGGGTTCTGCGGTGCAACACTTCAGCTAGGGTACCGGGCGGGACGTTTTCTATGTGGGCAAGGGCGCCACGTGCTCCACGCCAGTTGCGTGGTTGAGGGCCTAGCGAGAGGCACGGTACCGGCACCACCACTATCCAGCCGTCGGCTGCGGAGTCCGGCACCCCAGACGGGACGCACAGGAAGCAGCGGTACAAGCCGACCCGGGTCTTGGCAATCGGGTGGCGTGGATGAGAGGGGGGACCATATGTGACGAGGAACTACGCCGCCGGGGGCTTTGGTAAGGTTGGGACAAAAACAGCTTGGACATGGTACCACTACTCGAGGCCGTTGCCTTGGAGACTTGGAGTAACGTGAAAACAGTGCACCCGCACTGGCGCGAACATATGCGCGCCTGAGTGTTCACGGCCTGGGCGTTCTCAGTCACGCTATGAGAGAGCACCGGCCGAATCGGGACTCGGCGACACCGAGCTCGCTTTTGCGGGCGATACAGGTATCGTACCACATGCAAGCCCTGCTCCACTCAGCGGACGGCCGGATAAAGAGGCGACATAGTTTCGCGCAGTAGGAGAGCGGGAATATAGTGCTCCTGTTTCCATGGTTGACAGCGTACTTCAGGACAGAAGGCATGATACCACGAGATGCCGCCCATGAAGCTTAGGAAGAGGCGAAGCTAAAACGATCGTCGTCGGCGTGTCGCCACGCGGGAATCATCAAAGTGGCACCATGCGACCTTCTGGCAGAACCACGATCAGCAGGGAATGAGGTGTCGTGGAACACATCGTTGGCCAAGTTTCCCCCCGAAGACCACGCCACCGTGTCCGAGGCGCCAAAGCTGCAGTGCTGGCGAGCGCCGCCGAGGTAAAAGATGGAAACGCCGCCCCGTGGCTCCCTGACAATGAGTACGTCTTGGAGGTGCTCGTTGACGTCATAAACTCACGGAGCGCCTTCTCAGGTCCCGGAAACGACGGTCAACGATTTACTGATTTACAGTCCATCATTCACACCGACATCGGCAGATACGAGTTCGGAAGGGGTATGAGAGGCTTCTGGCGAAGAATCGTCGACGGGCCTGACGCGTTCCCGCCAGAGCTCCGGCATCTCTTCTTGCCGTCGATCCTCACTGTCTTGGGCGAAAAGGGCCGGCCTGTAAGCGTGGGTATGACATGGAGGACGGTCATCACCGCAGATGCTATGCCACTGTGGTGACCGGGGTTGGAGCGGGTAAACCAAGAGGTGAGGCAGTATGGGGTTACCGTACCCCGAGGAGTGGAGCATGTGCGATTGAGGGCTAGGACACTGCGTGAGACGGGCAACTGGTACCTTCTCGTTTGAGGAGCTCCCGGAGACAGCACGCCCCCCCGGACCGGGCGACCCGATGGGTGGGGCCGAGACCAAAGCCCTCGCCAAAGTTCGCTATAGGAGCCTACAGGGGTGAGGGGCCACGGCATATGCCTTCGGGCGAGACCAACGGACTCACTCCGGGTCATAACCGCAGCAGCATTCGTGGGCATGGGAGCATTCGTTTTTCGAACAGAAGAACACATGGCAGTGAGGTGCCCATGCTGTGATGCAGTTGACGTGAACATCCGCCACGCGCGCATAGCTCCCAGAGCAGGGGCATAGACAAATCAGCATCAGCCGCTTGCCCCCGGGATGTCCCGCACGTTGAAACGGCTAGGAATTTAACTACAAGTAAAGAGCGGTGAAGCGTTCACCGCAGACCGAAATCCGCGGATGGACACCGTCTTTAGGAAACGAGATTTACGAGACGCTCCTACCAGGGCGTATAGGGAGGCGTCTATCCTGCTGGTACATCACCCATGCTGACCCTCAAGCGTAGATACAGCTGCGAGGAGGCAGTGGGGATCATGATGGATCAACTGCGTCTTCCTCCGAGGCGCCCAAGCGCCAACACTACGCTCGTCCGGGGCATGTGTCCATTGACGAACGGAGTGACAAACTTGCCACGTTAACAGTGAAAACCTTATGGGCGTCTCGGGGTAGAGGGAACAAAGTAAGTTCATCGACCAGCTGGCAGCTAGTGTCGTGGGGGGGAGGGGTGGTGGGTCGATGGGAAGGAAAGGACCGGTGAAGGAACGCCTACTCCAAATCGCTCGATGACTACACAGGTCGACATTTAGAGGAGGGCGTCGTTGTTCTAACTGCAGCTTGAGGGTCGACAGGAATCAAGAAGGATCAAGGGAGAGGGGATGACAGACCCACAGTGATAGCGTGTGGATGGACCTTAGATACGTCTTTGGATATATGAATATTTAGTAGCGTGTACATATATTGAGATGCAGGAGGTGGCAAATACAACAAATATATCATCGTAAATAACGTATAGAGGGAGGTACACATAGACGGTAGACAGACCTTGTGCATAGATTAGGTTTCCCTCGTTTCCGGGGGTTTCTTCTTTCAGGAATGTTTAAAGTGATCAACGTTGAAGCTTATGCTGCACATTGTCGGATGACAAGCACAACAACAATAAAAATAAAATAAAAAATAGTAAATAAATAATAATAATAATAAGAATAATAATAATAATAATAATAATAATAAGAACAGTAATAATAGGAATAGTAATAATAATAAAAATAGTATTAACAACAGGAATAGTAATAATATTACTAACAGTAATCGTAACTTTCTATGTTCTGCATGTCAGCACAGATAATCTCTCTCACACCCCAAACACTACTCGAACGATCTCCATTATTTCCTTAGAGATTTTCATGACATACATATGCTTTTATTTTGTACTGCTCTACACTGTAAATGAAAACACGACTTTCTGTTCTTCTATGTTTTACGTGTTTCGAGGTGCTAACGTTCTGACACATACCCTGGTATGCCACTTTGGGCGATAATATCATACCGTTCGGAGTCTATAATAAAAAAAAACGAAATCATATTACCGGCCACCTTGGCCCGCTGCTGCATCAACGAACGTAGTGGTGCTGTCTGTATACGTACAGCAGTACCCACAGGCAGACGGGCATGCTGTCGATGACCGACTCAACTCCTGGTACAGCATTGACTACAGCCAATAACGGAGGCGTACACTGCTGTAATATATTATCGTACGTTCAACATTATTAATATTTGCCTCTAAACGGTATTGTTCATATACCATCCCCCAGAGTGGTATGTGTCAGCGCGCCAGCACCCCGAGAAACAACAGAAAACCACGCACAGATGTCATGGTGGCGGTAGTATGTGCAAACACAGCAGCAGTAGATGGGGCAGGGAATATTTTAAGTTGTACGTACGACCGGAAAGAAAAGTATTACCAGGTATATGGGTTGTGATTCGGAAGATCGACGATTTATTGCTGTGTGTGTCCATCCATCCCTCTATCCTTCCCTTCTTCTTGCCCTCGTGGCGGAGTCGATGCAGGAAATAAATTGATTGCGTTACTATTAAATTAATAGTAAAAATTAAATATCAATAGTAGTAGTATAGTAGTACCAAGGTATTGTTTAGCATTGAATTTCATGCTGCGTATCAACGTGTTCGAGTGGGGGGATATCAACCTGGCAGCCTGGTGAAGATCTTTGAAGCACGTATGTACGTATGGTCAGCACATCGATTTTGTTCCAGCGGGGCGAACCATTGACTTTATTTGCAAAAATAGAAATGAAAATAGTTCAATTAGTTGTTGAGAGCGCCTTGCAGCGTGGGTAGGCACACTTCGATGCGAGTCGACGAGGTAAGAAAAGGCTGAAATCTTCTCGCGATGAAATGTAGGCACGTACCTTAGCAGGAGGGGGTAGAAGAGCCTGCTATGTGACCCCGGATCTGAGTTACAAGTTGGAAGGAGAGAGAGAAGAAAATGTGCGAAGATAATAAATGGGATGAGCAAAAAAAAAAAAAAAAAAAAGTGAACGAAGTTTTTAAAGTGGCCGCTGCACAGGTCTTCCGTTCCCCTCGCTGCCTCGGCAAGGAATGCTGCGAGGCATGCCCTATCAGGCTAATAGCGAGTGGGGTAGGTCTTTCTGGCGGGTGTAAGGCCGGACTCACCCTCAAGGAGTGATACCTTCTTGCTGCTGCCTGTGGCCGCGAGGCTCAGGCGGCAGTAGAGTTGGGTCGTACGTGGTGCGTCAGACACGGAGACCTACGATTCGCGCGTGTTTTTTAGGCAGCTGCGGCAGAGCAGCAATGCTCAATCGGGGTGTCCGTGCGCGGAGGCAGGCGCCACCACAGGCCACACTACGGCACAGTCAATTGCGCCGGTAGGAGGCTGGATTCGACGACGAGGAAGGAGGGAGACTGAGCGTCGACGTGCGGGGAAGAGACGGATTGACCTCCCCCTGCGCGAGAATTTTTATTTTCCAGATCAGAACCGCAAGTGCGAGGAGCATTTTGTTTTTCAGGATGACGGAGAAAGGGAAACGACTGGAAGGGAATGGCAACGAGTGCACGCGCAAAGGAGCGGGTGGATTGGGCCAAGGCGATGATGCGGCCATGAAGAGCGGCAGGAAGACGGTACATGGAGACCCACGATCTGCGCGCACACTATCATCACGAGAGAAGCAGTCATAGTTTGTTTTTTTCCTGGTATTGTTTTTCACGAGGCAGAATAGTATCTACCGGTACTCGTTATAAACGTCGTCACTGGTCTTTGTAGTTTAACGAGTGGTATACCCTTCATGGGGAATAACTTACGCAATTATCAGGGACGTGGTATCATAACTGTGCTGCAACTTTATTGCGTCAGACAGTCCAGGAAGAGATGGCGATGGTTGATATTCGTGAGGTAGTAAGGTTTGATTGCTCCTTTTTTCACTGCATACCCGCGAGTCTTCACTCTGACAACATGAAACGGAATGCTGGCTGCCTGGGCTGAGGTCTTAAGTCATTGTCACAAGGCAACACATGTAGGGTTCTGCAATAGTTGGTAGGAGTGGCAGCTGGGGACCCCAGGTTACCGCTCAGAGGTGCATAACCCAAAAGGAGAACACAAAGACGAGACACGAATGACCAACCTCAGTGACAGAGCAGAGCTAGAGTCCGACCGAGTCGAGAGGTGCACTCCTAGGTCTCCAGGAGAGTAGGGCGAGCTTGTGGTTCTTCTGTAAAGAGGCTCTAACTGGAGATGGCTAGATGGTAAGTGATTGCTTGTTCCGTGACCGTGGTGATGGTCGCGGGAACTGAGTGAGACGGAAGGGGGATGAAACCTTCCGTCCGGAACGGAGCTACGATATGAAAACGCCTCTATGTCATCAAAACTCCTGAAACGGTCAACCGAACCGTAACATGCCCCCTAGCATAATGCGAATGACGGAATGAGCATTATGCTATCGCAATCTTGTGACTATAACCAAGTTTAAAGAGCCGCAAAGCCCTTTAACACAAATAACGGCCTCAGGGATAAACAACCAAACCGAAATCGCAAAGGCCATCAAAGGGAAATCCCCGAGAAAAACCCCTACCCTTGCTTTTTCACTGCGTGTTTGGTTGCCCGACCACTATTCCATGGCTAAAGTCCCCCCACGCTCATTCAGCGATGAAATAAGCGCAGTGTCCCCTAACGCCTAAGCATATGAATCGCTTCTATTGCGTCCTCAACAATTCAACGAAAATCGAACACAACAGAGAAGGCAACTCCGCCTCCTCGGTTAAAACTGTAGGCTAGCCTACACGGCAAGACTAAAATCGAAAACCACGAGAACTAGACGGAAAAGAACCAACACGGCCTCTTCGGTTGAAACACGAGATAAATAAAATCGAAAACCACGAGAACTAAACGGAAAAGAACCGACACGGCATCTTCGGTTGAAACACTGGATAAATAACATCGAAAACCACGAGAACTTAAACGGAAAAGAACCAACACGGCCTCTTCGGTTGAAACACGAGATAAATAAAATCGAAAACCACGAGAACTAAACGGGAAAGAACCAACACGGCCTCTTCGGTTGAAACACGAGATAACTAAAATCGAAAACCACGAGAACTAAACGGAAAAGAACCAACACGGCCTCTTCGGTTGAAAAACGAGATAAATAAAATCGAAAACCACGAGAACTTAAACGGAAAAGAACCAACACGGCCTCTTCGGTTGAAACACGAGATAAATAAAATCGAAAACCACGAGAACTAAACGGAAAAGAACCAACACGGCCTCTTCGGTTGAAACACGAGATAAACAAAATCGAAAACCACGAGAACTAAACGGAAAAGAACCAACACGGCCTCTTCGGTTGAAACACGACACACCAAAAGTAAACAGAAACACTAGCTAAATAAAATCGAAAACCACGGGAATTAAACGGAAAAGAACCAACACGGCCTCTTCGGTTGAAACACGACACACCAAAAGCAAGCAGAAACACTAGATGAATTAGAGAGATGTTTGCAGGGGAAGATCTTCGCAGGGGAAGGTCTTCGCAGGGGAGGATCCTCGCCGGAATTGCCGGATGAAGGAGCAGATCTTCGTCCATGCAGAGCGTGGATCGTTTCAGTCCTGCAACCGTTCCATCTCGCGACGGGTCAGTTCTTCCCAGTTGTTATCGGTGTAGCGCACTCGCCAGTAGCGGTCTCTGTAATCGTCCACTTGCCCCTGCAGTCGCAACCCACCGCCAAAGTCCTTCCAGATGGTAAACCCTATCGGAAACAGCGTCAAGGCTTCGCGGCGACGAAGGGCGGGTGTACGAGGGGTGACTGAGACTGGGGTCGTGTCTTTAGTAGGGTCGGGGTTGTACAAGTGCCAGAGTGCGATGAAACCGTCCAACTGCAAGGGTGTAAAACTCTGTAACACGTCATTCCCAGTTCGCCATCCTGTCTCTACTCCCTCTCTCGATCTCCCCTTGTACTCCCATCTAGTGGTGCCGGAGGCAGTGGTCGATCTGCGGCAGCTCACGATCGAGTCTAAGACTGGCGAATTGACTCTTTCAACTGGCAGTTTGAAATCCGCGCCCCACGCATACTGTGCAAACTCGTCTGCTATCTAGTGTCTTAGTGTCAGAGGTCAGAGGTGGTACGGCTTCACATCTGCGGTGGATACATTTCGGGTACGTTGTTTTCTGCCTCGCAGCGTTACTTGTACGCTTAGGCCTGTCTGTAATACTTCCGTGACCCTCCAAGGGCCTGTGTAGTGGTCGTGCTGCAGCTTCTTCCCTCTGCTGTCGCGGTGTTTGCTGCTATCGGACTCGCGCACCAGCACGAGGCTACCCTTCTCAGCGATAACTCCGGCTGATGGTCTCGAGATGGCAGCGTTGGCTCGGGCCCGCGCCGTTACTCTTTGGCTGTCGCGCTTCTCGAGCGCCAGGCGGACTTCTCGGAGGTTCTGTCTGCGGCGCTCCACGAAGTTGTCCAGGCCGCCGCTCTGATCTGTCTCTTCTGACGGGGGTACCAAAGAGTCTAAAGACGTGCGAGGCTTGCGACCGAGCAACAACTCGAAAGGTGTCATGTTAGAAGGCAGTGACACGTCTGGTAGAGTGCGTTTGATCCATATTGCCGGTGATACGTACTCGTCCCACCTCTCGGGCCACGATCTACATAGCTCTGCATAGCTCCTGCAACCAACCTCCTAGTCTCTCTACAGAACCCTGTCCTCGCGGGTGGTCGGCTGGGCCGAACTTTATGTCCGCATTCATCCAACGGCATAAGTGTGTCACTACTTTTGCTCTGAACTCTCTGCCGCCGTCGCAACGTACTGTCTTGGGTACACCGAACGTTAGGCACAGCTTGGTAAGCGCTCGTGCTACAACTATTGCTTGCTTAGTTTCTAGAGGGATACCAAAAGGGAACTTGGAGGCTCGATGTACTACCAGCAGAACGCACTTGTTACCTGAAAGGGAAGGCGTGACTATTTTCGGGATATCCATCTGTAGTTCATCCCACGGTTCTAGTGCGCGTCCGGGAAACATTGCGACGCGTCTGCTGTTGGGTCGTTTACGTCTCCTGCACCCGCATGACAACACGTATTGTCGCGTGTCGCGAATGACTGAAGGCCAGTGAAAGTGCTCTTAAGACTAGCGCTAACGTGGCTCCTACTCCAGAGTGACCATGCAGAGTGTGTACCAACGCGAGAACATCGGCAACCATGGATTCGGGTACGGCTGGCAGGTTCCTACCTTTTCCGTCGGCAAACCTGATTACATCGTTCTCGTCTAGACTATACCCAGTATCATCTACTTCCGCGGCGTTCGCATTGCTATCCTCCCGCAGACGCTTGCTAACCTGACCCAGATGAGCGTCGTTCCGTTGCCTTCTCGCGAGGGATGCCGGATTGGTGAGTACCTCGACCGCCCGATGGATGACCGGCGTCCTCCTACCCGACGACAGCGGAACCTGCCCCCCTGCTGAAAGCACCTCTTTCAACAGCTCCATATAGCGGCTGGTCGACTCCTGACCCAGATGAGCGTCGTTCCGTTGCCTTCTCGCGAGGGATGCAGGATTGGTGAGTACCTCGACCGCCCGGTGGATGACCGGCATCCTCCTACCCGACGACAGCGGAACCTGCCCCCCTGCTGAAAGCACCTCTTTCAACAGCTCCATATAGCGGCTGGTCGACTCCTTCAAGATCTGGTCGTTGGGCAGTACGATCAAGGCATCGGGGCGATAGAGCAGAGCACGGACACGGCTTCCGAGCGAGCAAACGACGGACGAGCAAGACGCCGGAGCGAGGAAATGCACGGCGTCGTAGCGGGGGAACGACACCGCGGGCGGCGGGCGAACAAGACACTGGAACGGGCTAACGCACGGCGTCGGAGCGAGGGAGCGGCGCAGCGAGCGGCGGACAGGCAAGACACCGGAGCGAGGGAACGCACCGCGTCGGAGCAAGGGAGCGGTGCAGCAAGCTGTGGACGAGCAAGACACCGGGACATGGGAGATGTCATGCCGTCGCAGGCTTCCGACGAACGCGTCGCCCTCCCCCCGCCAACGAGAATGGAAGCGAAAAACGAGGCGAAGGGGAGGAAGAGAACTGGAGAGCCTAACAGTCAAGCAAAGGAAAAAAGACACATACATGTCAGTGCAAGATCCTCCTTGATGTGTCCTTTTCACGGCCAACATTTAAAGAGAAAACAACAAAGCGGTAAGGAACAAAGTAACTACGATGAACACGAACATACACAGCGAAGACGGGACGCAGGTAAACTGCTGGACACATGCGACAGAGTACGGGTGTCAGTAAAGGTCATAGCCAGCGCAGTCGGGTGCACGGGCATGCGGGTTTGCAACAAACACACCAGCAAACAAACGACCGAACTATCCACTTTAGCGAACAGAATAAACAACAACATCAAACATGACAGCCACAAAACGGACGAACGACAAAGAACTAAATATAAACAGGCAGCAAGCCCCGTGGCAAGGCTCGGACCTAGAGGGGCCTGGTTGCTGTCTCCCTTCAGCATGGGCGACAGCAACAAAGGTCCCAATAGGTACAGACCCGACCATTCTGTCCATTCACCCCGTCTAAATAAACAAACAACGAGCGGACAAACAAAAGAAGGCGGATAAAAAGAAACCAAAAGAAAAGTTAACAGGTATAAGCCCCGTGGCTAAGGCACAGGCCTAGAGGGGCCTGGTTGCCGTCTCCCTTCAGCATGGGAGGCAGCAACAACGGTCTTAATAGGCGCAGACCCAACCAATCTGGGCATCCACTCTCTACCCGAGAAATGAAGCGAACACAACGAACACAAAACATACAACAAGATGTGCTGCGTTCCCAGCGACGCAGAGCAAAGCGTCGCGGGTTTGACGAGCGGCGTACGGCGAGGGCAGCCGATACGCAGACAGGCAAATGATAAGCGAATGTCAAGATAAGATATAGGACGAGTACAGCAGCAGTGGAACACGGGACGTCAGCAGAATAGCTGCCGGTAAGCACATATATACATGTACGCGGTATACGAGAGTGTGTTAATCTCCTGCTGCCCGCACAGCGTGTTGAAATCGGCGGTACAGATCAGCCGAACATATTAGTATTCCAGAGAGACCTCGTTGTTATCTCTCTGCCGGATGGAGACGGCAACAATGGTCCTCTCAGGCTCAGACAAACCCATATATATGTTATGCATGCGCCAACAAGGTGAGATAGGAAAATCATAATGCATCCGGCCGTTTCTGTCTCCCGCTCGCCCTTCGTTGCAGGAACAGGTTGCGATGACGGAGCATAGAAAATAGTACAAATATCAACTCCAATAAAAGCGGGAAAATCAGTACAACCAGCAGCAGAGCAGCATAATGAGATAAGCGCAGATATCAGCACCGATACAAGCGTGAAAATCAGTATAACCAACTGAAGCAGAGTAAGATGTTGAGTGCGACTCACACCTGTAATGAATAAGCGGATCGACAACGAATTGTATTCCAGGTGGCAAGTGCATACACTGGATACGCTCAGCAGCTGTACGCCCACAAAATAAACGAAGTAAAATTGTAGTCAGCATACTAACAGACCGTGTAGGTAGGACAGGCACAGACCTCGTGGAACTTCGTCTCTGTCTTCCACGACGGGTGAAGAGACAACACCGCTCTCACGAGGCACATATCTATCTCTTCTATACTATATTTGACAAATACAGGTAGGGGAGGCACAGACCCTATGGAGGCTCGGATCAGAGACCGTAACCACGTCCCCACAAGGCACAGACCCATCTCCAATAAAACAGAACGCATGCTAGGTAGTAGGTAGGATAGGGGCAGACCTTGTGGAGGCTCGGTTCAAGACCAAAACGGCACAGCAGTACCGTAATGCACCCGGGAAAGGCGCAGACTCAAAAGACGTGGTCGTCCTTCGACCGCAGACCCATCCGGTTATTACGACAGTGGCGTAAAATCACGGCACAGTAGTACAGTAATGTAACCAGGACAGGCGCAGACTCAATAGACTTGGATGTCGTTCAAGTGCAGACCCATTTATTACGACAAGAGTGAGGAAATTAGCATAGGATCAGCGAGAAATCTCCGCATAACCGTACTACCGTGGCGTGAAATCACGGCACAGTAGTACAGTGGCGAAAAATCAAAAGTGAAAAAATAATAAAAGTGAACAAAAATAATAATGATCAGAGTAAAAAAATAACAACAGCGGCTAAACGTGCAGAAGACGAAAGGACATACCGTTAACAGACACACCGCAGTACAGCAGTACAGGAAATTAGCATAGGATCAGCGAGAAAACCACGCATAACCGTACTAAGGCAGTGGCGCGAAATCACGGCACAGCAGTAGTCAGTCGGGCGGTAGCAAAATCGCAGTACAGCAGCAAAATCGCAGTACAGCAGCGCACACGGTGTTGTTAAGACATCAAAATGAATAGCAAAAGTGAACAAAAATAAATAATGATCTGAGTAAAAAAAATAACAACAGCGGCAAAACGTGCAGAAGACGAAAGAACATACCGTTAACAGACACACCGCAGTACAGCAGTACAGGAAATTAGCATAGGATCAGCGAGAAAACCACGCATAACCGTACTAAGGTAAGGCAGTGGCGCGAAATCACGGCACAGCAGTAGTCAGTCGGGCGGTAGCAAAATCGCAGTACAGCAGCGCACACGGTTTTGTTAAGACATTAAAATGAATAGCAAAAGTGAACAAAAATAAATAATGATCAGAGTAAAAAAAAATAACAACAGCGGCAAAACGTGCAGAAGACGAAAGAACATACCGTTAACAGACACACCGCAGTACAGCAGTAAAAAAATGGGAACGGACGGTTTTTTTTAGAAAGCAAACCAATTGTGTACAACTCCAAGAAAAAAAGTTGACAGTCCTGTGGGGCTGTACAGCAGCCTTCGAATGAGCTGTCGCTCAGGCTGGAAGTCCTCGGCATCGCCGCGGTAGCCAGCATCTAGAGAAATCACAATAGAGCCAGCGTATATCGCTTTTTGCGCCCACCCGAAGGCACGAGATGGAGCATGACCGTTCTGACGAGCTCCTCTCACAGGGCTGGCCAAGGGGTTTCGCAGGATCATTTTGGGGCTCTGATACACCACATGGTTCTGGAGATACGGCTTGGTTCTCATTTTAGGCTTCGTTCCCATTTTTCAGATTTGTCTGTTAGTACAGGAAATTAGCATAGGATCAGCGAGAAAACCACGCATAACCGTACTAAGGCAGGTTGTTTTTGTTTTCTTTTTGTTTTCTTTTTGATTGTTTCTTTTTGTTTCACTATTTCATAGATTGCGTATGTCGTGCCTGTCGTATCTAGTATGATGACATGGCTTTGCATTGCCCACTGCAGTTCACACTGCACACGTGGCAACGTAGTATCTCTGTGGCGTAGCTTTGTGACCACAGAACTTGTATCTCTTCTAGGATGGAAGAATCGGCACGGACACTGGTTGTGCTGGATGTCGACGGGTAGAAAGAACGGTTTAATGTGAAGAACACACACACACACACAGTGGCGCGAAATCAAGGCACATCAGTAGTCAGTCGGGCGGTAACAAAATCGCAGTACAGCAGCAAAATCGCAGTACAGCAGCGCACACGGTTTTGTTAAGACATTGAAATGAATAGCAAAAGTGAACAAAAATAAATAATGATCAGAGTAAAAAAAATAACAACAGCGGCAAAACGTGCAGAAGACGAAAGAACATAACGTTAACAGACACGCCGCAGTACAGCAGTACAGGAAATTAGCATAGGATCAGCGAGAAAACCACGCATAACCGAACTAAGGCAGTGGCGCGAAATCACCGCACAGCAGTAGTCAGTCGGGCGGTAGCAAAATCGCAGTACAGCAGCAAAATCGCAGTACAGCAGCGCACACGGTTTTGTTAAGCCAATTAAAATGAATAGCAAAAGTGAACAAAAATAAATAATGATCAGAGTAAAAAAAAAATAACAACGGCGGCAAACGAAAAAGCAAAATCGCAGTACAGCCGCAAAATCGCAGTATAGCAGCGGTTGTGGTGGCCAAAACGCAGTACAGCAGTAACATCGCCGTACAACAGCGGTAGGCCGGTACCGTGAGCCTACTGAAGAGAGAGATAGAGAGGTCGACATGCAATACCACAGTGTATACTCGTACGTACGTAATTTTGCCTACAGTAGTACTGCTGTAGTCTATTAAAAATGATCTGACTCACAGTTATAACGTTATTACCAAGACACATAAAAATGAAAAACGTGGCTTGCAAGGTTTGCAGGGATGCTTATCGACCTCTAACTTGCCAGAACAACAACTAAGAAATGGGGATGGAAGTGGACGTGCCTTAAATTAGTATGTTGCGTTAGCCGTGAGGCATTTTTATTTCACAGATAACAGCAGCAACGTGGCGAAGCGGCGACGGCAGCGGCAACATACACGCACGTGGTAAGGGCAGCACACAAGCACGTGACGGCAAGCGACGGCAGTAACGACGTACGTGACAGCAGCTGGCTTGTGGAACACGAGCCTGAGAGTCTCAGCGAGTGACGGCAAGCGACGGCAGTAACGACGTACGTGACAGCAGCTGGCTTGTGGAACACGAGCCTGAGAGTCTCAGCGAGCGCACTTGGACACTCGCGCTCTCAAACCCCGCATCATCGTCAGGCTTACGCTTATTTTTCATTCATTCTTTATTTTGGCTGCTGTGTGGAAGAGGTGATGGGGGTCTGACAAGTGCGCTGCCAGCTCCCACCTGCGCCATTTGTTCAATACACGTCGAGCCAAGCACGCAAACTCAGGGTACCAGAGTGAGAATCAACGATGTGGACACGCGCCAGGGAGCAAGTCGCTTCCTGGTTGTGTCATGCATCATGAATTATACCAGGTACTCAGGCATTCCCCACCGAAATAAAATAATTAATTGAGTACAGACCCCCTAAATACTGAGCACCCGTTCAGAGTCATGGGTGTTATCGTACGCGCGGGACGCGCAGTACTGCTGCTGCTGTATCCGTGATACAGCCTACCCCGTAGTAGGTACCAGTGGGGTTGAGTTTCCACGTGGTCCATGGTTGCATGTGGTCAGCGGTGGGTCAGAGTTGCTTGCAGGAAGAGCGCTATCATGCGTGTGTACCCCCCGTAGAGGCAAAGGAAAGGCGAGGTGCAACACACAAAAAAAACAATAAAACGCTGCCACCCGCAGCTACCAAAAAAGTTACTCAAGATAAAAAATAAAATCGAAAGGAACAGGTCGGAGGCGCGAAGGCCGAAGGCCGCCGCTCGTTCCGGCACGGGAAATGCAAACCCGTGCAGTAAGCGCGCAGCATGTACAGGGACTGAACACCATGAAACGGAGAACTATGTCATCATAACTCCTGAAACGGTCAACCGAACCGTAACAAACACTCCAGATAGCAGGCAGGTAGGTGTGTTCCTCTTTCGTTTTCACGACTACCGTGCGTTTCGTAGGGTGCAGGCAGCACTTCAGACAGCATCCGCTGTATGTAGTCAGCAGCCACGAGTTGGTTAGTGGTGGGAACAGGGGTACTCTTCTATCTATGTTATAGTTGAGAGGATATACCCGCGGCCATGTTAGTTCAGTTTTGCACATTGGTTTTATCTTGCGTGCGCTTTTTTCGTCTCGTGTATTTTATGAGGCAGCCGAATTTTCGATTTTTTTCGTTTTTCGGATCTTCCTAGGGGTCCAGCACCTTTGTGTGACCACGGTCTCCTTCGTCAGAGATTTAATGTGAGAACAACAACTAGTGGTCTGATCAACTCGAAATTGTGATGAAAAAATATATTTTCCTTCCCGTGACCTGAACTGGTAGTGGTTGCCTAAAAATGCCGTACAAGATACCCCTTCTAGAACCGCAGTCAATCCCGTTTTGGGTAGACACCTGGTCAAATTCTAAGCAATTTTCCCCCCAAAACGGGGCTGCGGTCATAAAAGGGCTGGCGGTCGATGTTGATCATTGTTGTACCGGGAGTTAAAGCGAGTGTTGTTGCTCGGTAAACTGATCGCCCAGTGACTGCTGTTGAGTCCGTTATATTCGTATTCGTGTGATTTGATTCCCCGCAGGCACGAACCAGTTTTCTTCATGTTGTTGCTCGAAGGGGTTCTTGACAATGATACGATAGTCAGGTATAAGAGTTGTATACCCTTCATGGGGAATAACCTACGCAATTATCAGGGACGTGGTATCATAACTGCTGTGCTGCACCTTTTTGTGTCAGACAGCCCAGGAAGAGATGGCGATCGTTGATATTCGTGTGGTAGTAAGGTTCGATTGCTCCTTTTTTCACTGCACATCCGCGAGTCTTCACTCTGACAGCACTCCAGATAGCAGGCAGGTGTGTTCCTCTTTCGTTTTCACGACTACCGTGCGTTTCGTACGGTGCAGGCAGCACTTCAGACAGCATCCGCTCGTCAGAGAGTTATTAATGTGAGAACAACAACAAAACAACAAAAATAGTTCATTTTTGCCGAAAGAGAAGCACTGGAGAGCAGCGATCGGTCTTTGTTAAAGTGAGTTGCATTGATTGGAGGAATTCCTATTTCTCCGCGTGGCTCGCAGATAGGATGTATGTGGTGAAAGGTGAAATAATCAGTCTCGGAACAAAATTGTCGAGGCCCAACCCACCGAGATGCTTGTCTATACGTACGGAGATACTATTAATATGAATACATATTTTTTATGTGTGTCGATACCCGTCCAAAGGCCGGTCGCCCCGGTGGTTCAAGTGGTTAACCTCGAATTCCACTTGTTTGAGTCCTGGGTTCGAGCCCCAGGTGGGTCGGACTTTGACTCTATTTGCAAAAATAAAAAATGATTCAATTGTTGAGAGCGCCTTGCAGCGTGGGTAGGCACAATTCGATGCGAGTCGACGAGGGAAGGAAAGGCTGAAATCTTCTCGCGATAAAAATGAAGGCACGTACCGTAGCGGGAAGGGGGGAGAAGAGCCTGCTATGTGACCCCGGATCTGAGTTACGAGTTGGAAGGTCCTAGAGAGAGAGAAGAAGATGTCAATGTGCGAAGATAGTGAATAAGATAAGAAAAAAAAAAAAAAAATCGCCTAATAATTTGATTTCCATCAAGAGATATCGCGTGTATTCGATATCCTATACAACGCTGAGATATTGCGATGAGGTCCACAAAATCTGCGGTTCTCAAGACTTTTCTTTTATCAGCTGGATTTTTTTAAACCCTCTCTTACGGGCAAGACAGGGGGATTTAATATTGCACCACCCATGCTTATTTCCGTCAGTTTTGGTCAATTTCTTGTATACATTTTTCTTGTTTTTAAAATGTCTTGGCTAAAAAAATAAATGTGATGCAGCAAGTAAAATCCCGCGAAAACACTCTGTGTGTGTGATGAACGACGTGTCAAAATCGCGGATCGGAGTGTCGAAAAAACGGACTGAAAATGTCCGTGCAGTGTTGCAAATCGCGCGAATAAAGGTGCGATACGATTAATAATGCGATTAACCCCTTTAGAACCGGAGTCCCGTTCTGGGGACAAACCACTCAATTTTCAAGTAGTTTGTCCCCAAAACGGGACTGCGGCTCTAAAGGGGTTAATCACCTTTTGTTTTTTTCATCGCGATTTATTGTCGATAAAAAAAAATCGCACATCGCGACTAATCGCGATATATATTCGGGCGAAAAGCAGAGTATTCTCGGAAGAATGAGAGAATGTGAGTTTTGTACGTACGTAAGAAGTTTAGCCAATCAGATGAATGCGATGTTTCACGGTAGCATGAATCGTAGCCCTTGGTACATACACCTTGTCTGGTACGTAGCCGCAGCCTACACGCAACAGCGCAGTGAAGCAGAGGCAACGCTACAGGTTCAAGGTGTGATACAGACTAGTTTGAGTTCGGGATGTCCGACGAGAGCAGGTCGCCGGAGGCCGGTGCCAACGCGGCTACTGCGGCGCGAGGTGTGCAGGTTGCGTTGTTTGCTGCGCCAACACAAGCCGAGGCGAATGCTCATGCTTCCATAGCTAGCTGCTGTGCAAGCGGAGGTCGACGCACGCCGTGCTGGACGAGCCGAAGCCGAGGCTCGCCAGGCCACCGACGCTGCTGTGGCCTCTCGCCAGGCCAACGATGCTGCTGCTACTGCTGCTGCGGCTGCTACTCCTGCTGCTCCGGCTAGTCCTCCATCTATGCCGGCAGCCTCGGGGGGAGTGGTATCGACAGCTGACGTGCGGCATTGGCAAAATCAGGTGTCGTCCGAGTTTTCCCGCATGGATACGGAGATCCTCGGCGTCAAGTCATCTCTGGACAACGTGCTCCTGTCTGTTGCGAGCCTTCAGGACGCCGTCGCCGGCGGCGCATCCAAGACCGCCGACGTCGAGGTCCTGATTCAGCAGTTTGTGGACAACTTTGCCGACCGTGAGCCTTCCGTGCGAGACGGCGGGGATGCGAGGGAGCGGCACGTCAAGAAATCACAGTTGACTGACGACACGGCCCTTTGGAAAAAAATGTCGTCACGCAAACACTGGCTGCTTCGGGGACGCTTGCCTCCGAACCTCGGCGAGTCGGCCGCAGATATTCAGTCATTCGTGGGTGAGAGCGTCGACGTTTCGGCGGGGGTGGCGGCTCAGCTTCGCGCTGTCAGCAACTTTGACGTGAGCATGTATGGGCCACGTGCCGACCGCCCTGTCGACCACCTGGTGTTTGTCGCTGACCGCCTGGACCTTTTGCGCCAGGCTCTTATGGCGGTTCTTACAGTTGGACTCTCGGCTGACGTCGCCTACGACCGCGCGTGCCTGGACCGGCTGGCACCCGTCGACGTCTCGTTCACATCCGCGGCGGCCGGTCTTCGCCGGCATACTCTAAGCAGCATCTTTTTGCGTTACGGCTCCGCGTCGCGGGCTGTTATGAGCGACACGGTGAACGACGACCTGCGCCTGTGGGTGAACGACCTCATGAGGTTTGCCCAGCAAGTTCGTCCGTTGACTGTTCCCCCTCAGTTCAACGCCGTGTTTAACGCGCCGCCTGTCCCAGCGTTTGGTCGTACACGCAACCTTTGCTCGTCCGGTGGCGACGTCCTGAAGATCGTGGAAGGTCTCCAATTTCTACGCGACAGCAGTGATGGGGCACCCAAGCGGGGCCAAAGCCTCGCCCCTGCCAAGACGGGTCCGGCCAGAAAGAAGAGCGCCGCGCTGTGCGGGATGTTCGCTTCCACGGGCCTATGCCGGTATTCAGACTACAAATTCGTGCATGCGAATACCCCGGCCAACTCTTCCTCTCCTGCAGCTCTTCTCGGCGGCGGATCGGCGTCTCCAGCTGGGGGAACGCGAGGTGGAGCGGCGGCGCAAGCTAGCGGGATGCGGGCTCTGGTGCTCCGCCCAGATGGTGGTCGCGGGGGGGCCGGGGGTGGTGGTGGCTCGGGTTCGGGATGAAGACACGGGCCCTTCCTGTCGGTTGGGCCAACACCTGGGGGGGCGGCGGCGGTGCGGGCCGGTGGCGGAGCGGCGACGGCGCACGTCGCCAGTTGTGGAACGGGCACTCGGCCGGCCACCCGCGAAGGAGCGGGGGGGTTGCGTAGGCGTGCGTTAGGAGCTCTGGCGGGCGATGGCGGCGTCGGGCGTGATAGCGTCGCTGTGACTCCGGGTTCGGTTCCCTTCTCAGAGAAAGGTACGGGTGTGGGCTTGCGTGCGAGTTATTTGCCAGTTGACTCGGCGTATGTGCAAGGTGAGGTCGGCGACGTGCGTCTGGATGCGTTGCGAGTAGATGAGGTAGATGCGTGGCTTGCCGCTCGGGAGGTAGTGGTGCAAGCGGTGTCCGCGCGAGGCTCAGCGAGCCTCGATCAGGTCGCGTCACTCAGCTCCTCACTCTTGCGACAGTGTCAAGGCAGTGCTCACCTTTTTCTGTCCACCATCGGCTCCTCAATTTTCTCTCCGCATATTAACGTTGCTGTCGTACAGCACTGGCTTTGTGAGATCAGGAAATTCCCTCGTATTTCTCTGTTGCTTCGTGTGCTGGCGCCGGGCGCGCCTGTCGGCGTCGCACGGGGGGGGGATTTGACCACAGAACTCGCGTATGGTAATCACCCGGTCGTCGCCACGCATGCGGGGGATATCCACAAAAAGATATACACAGACGTGGTGCACGGCCGAGCGGTGGTGTTTGATTTGCGACATTCAGACGAGATTCAGGGTCTTCGCCTTTCACCGCTGAGTGTCGTTCTCGAACCCAAATTAAGGATTATTCACGATCTTACGCTTGCGCGCGAGGGCGGTCGGACCAGCGTTCATGGTGACACTGACTCTGACTCCGCACCATCGTGCGAGCCCGGCCATGTGCTTCGTGATGTGCTGTTACGGGTGCTGTTTTTGCGACAAACGCATGGTAGTCGCGCTCGAATCCTGTTGTGCCGTGTGGATGTCAAATACGCTTTTCGGCAGGTTTTGGTTGATCCGGCAGGCACGCCGAATTTTGGATACGTTTTCGGTGATCACGTTGTCGTGGATTTGCGCTTGCAGTTTGGTTGGCGCAATAGTCCTGGGTTTTGGGGGTTAATGGCATCTGCGCTCGAGCATGCTCATACCCACTCTACCTTTCAAGGCGCAGACGTTTCCCAACAAGGGGCTGCCGCCGTTGCGCACGTTGAACTCTCCCCGCCGCGGGGAGTTCGGGACGTTGCTATCCCGCGTGATTGTGGGCCCGTTCCTGGTTCAGGGGGCAACACCGGGAGCAATTTGTTTGTGAGGTACTACGTGGACGGTGGCATTCTTGTCGAGTTGCTGCGCTCGAGCATGCTCATACCCACTCTACTTTTCAAGGCGCAGACGTTTCCCAACAAGGGGCTGCCGCCGTTGCGCACGTTGAACTCTCCCCGCCGCGGGGAGTTCGGGTCGTTGCTATCCCGCGTGATTGTGGGCCCGTTCCTGGTTCAGGGGGCAACACCGGGAGCAATTTTTCTTTTGTGAGGTACTACGTGGACGATGGCATTCTTGTCGCGTTACAATGGTGGCCGGACGGCCGCCGTTGCTTGCGTGCTGTACAGTCACTGGCGACGGACCACTTTCGCTTGTTGGGCGAACGTGGTGTTTCCGATCCGCCCCTCCTGTCAGCCAAGAAAATTACTAATTGGGACACGCAACGGGAAGTTTTGGGATGGATCATTGATACTGAGGCGCTTACGGTCACGTTGCCGCGCCATAAACGCCTCAAGCTGCACAATATCCTAAAGGAGTGGCCCTCGTCTCGTGCATCTGCTTCTGCGAAGCAGGTGTCGCAGCTAGTTGGCTTTCTCACGCATGTTTCCTCTGCTGTACGTCCGGGGCGCTTTTTCGTTAACCGCTTGTTAGCTTCAGTTGGTATGCCGCGCATTGCCGCCGGAGCTAATTTTGATTGCCGTATGGCAAACCCCGGTCGGCGTCTTGCCCTGGGACCCGAGTTCCATGGTGACCTCGAGTTCTGGCGGTGGTTCGTTAAGGAAGGGTGGGACGCGCGCGGAGGAACCTTGTCGGCTCCGATGTATAATTTGCTTGAGCGCCCCCCTAGACGTACTCTTTTTTCGGACGCATCTAAAACCTCTGTCGGTGGTTTTTGCTTGGAAACTGGGGTGTATTGGCGATACGAGCTTGACGCAGGAGAGCGGTCTCGATTTTGTGGATCGAGTTCCGTTCGCCATGGGGGACTGTGTGTTGTTACGTGGCGACAACGAAGCAGCCGTCGAGTGGGTGCGGCGTTGTCGAGGGGGAAAGGAGCCGAGATCTGGCGCATTAATGCGTCTCCTCGGGGTGCTCGAGTTGTCCTCTGGTTGGGACTTTGACGCAAACCACGTACGTGGAATTTTTAACGTGGCCGCTGATGGTATCTCACGGTGGGATTGTGCCTCCGTCCTCGTTAATTTGCGTGCTGTTCGACCCGACATTCGGTGGCAGGAGCAGGACCTGGGGGGTGCGGGCACATCTCTCTGTACTTCGGTGTTGGCCTCGAACTCATGCGAAACGCCATTGCGACCTCGTCTGAACGCACTTATCAGGGGCATTTTGGCGCATGGGTAGACTTTCGGGTACGTTGTGACATGCCTGTATTCCTAGAGCGTGGCGGAGACAGCATGACTAACGTGTGGCATTTGTTCGAGTACGTAGCGTACGCCTTTGCCACTAAGAAATTGCGGTCGGCAACTATCGAGAGCGATTTGTCAGCGATCAAGTTTTTCCATCGAATATCACGAGGGTTCGAACTGGATACTACCCATCCTGTTTTGGGTAATGCCCTCAAAGGAGCCGCTCGTTCGCCTGCCGACGCTGGTAACGAAGCAACCGTTCTTCGGCCTATTTCGTGGGAAATGTTGATCGCGGGCGAAAAATTGATCTCCACATGGCAGACGAGGGGTCGTGTTTTGTGGCTTGCCCTCTGCGCTTCCTTTTGTTTTTTTTTACTCGCGCGTCAGAAATGTTTGCGGAAACTCGGTCGCGTGTGCACGAAACTTATTGCTTGCAACGGGCCGATGTAACGTTTTTTTTTTTTTTTTTTTTTTCGCTAGAATAATCAGCTAACCGCGTCGCAGTGGTCTCCTGCAGACCGCGTTGAGGTTCGGTTTCGTGGGTCGAAAGGGGACCAACTACGGAAAGGGGCGGTTTTTGACGCGCGTACGTTGTGGTCCGGCGTTGCGCGTGGGCGATGGTGGCGGTGCTTTCGTTCTCATTATCGAATTGATGTCTTGCTATTTGTTTCTTCCCTCGTCGGCCCCACTTGCCGCTTTTGGTGTTGGTAATGGCAGATGGTCCATGTGAACACAGCAGCAAGCGACGGCAGCTCTGCGAAAAGTGGTTGCGTTGGCGGGCGGGCGGGCGGAGGAGTACGCTTTGCACTCTCTAAGGATTGGAGGCGCAACTCACTTGTCGGCGGGGGGGGCAACACCAGAGGTGTTGCAGCGTGAGGGCCGATGGGCGTCCGATGCGTACAAGATGTATGTTCGCAGTCATGGAAAGGATGCCAGTTGGGTAGCCGACGTGATGGCCCAGGAAGGAATTAGCGGTGGGATTCAGCCGGGCCAGGGCACAGAGTGGGGGCGGGTTAACTCACTCTTAGATTTGACTAGACAGAAGTGAAACTATGAAGAAGTTTGTTATTACATGCGTTCCCTATGATATTGCAAGTCAGGGGGAAAGGGGCCGTAAGAGTACATCCGTAAATAGGGTCGACTCCCATTTGGGTCGATGGAAGCTGGCGTCGAGAGTTCTATGCCGCCAGTTGGGTTGGGAGTTGACTCGAGTATACGGATGTTAGCGTGGGGTTGCTGTTGGGGCAGCCCCGGGGGACCACCCCTTCTCCAACCCCCCTTCTCCGGGCGGGGGGTTGCGCATTAATATAATACAACTTCGAAAGCAAAGTACAAAGCAGAGTATTCTCGGAAGAATGAGAGAATGTGAGTTTTGTACGTACGTAAGAAGTTTAGCCAATCAGATGAATGCGATGTTTCACGGTAGCATGAATAGTAGCCCTTGGTACATACACCTTGTCTGGTACGTAGCCGCAGCCTACACGCAACAGCGCAGTGAAGCAGAGGCAACGCTACAGGTTCAAGGTGTGATACAGACTAGTTTGAGTTCCCACCCACCCGCCCGTGCTTTTGAGGGAGTCAGTGGGGGGGGAGTTAAATGGTCGCAGTAACTTGTGTGTTCGTTGCTGTTTGTTAGACGTACCCGATAGGGTTCGCTGGTGGTGCGACCGGGTGTCGTAGATTGCGCAAGTGGCGGCGGGGGCTAGTCGCATTGTTTGGCGTTTGTTTGTTCGATGCAAGTGGGGTTTCTTTTTTATCATAATATGATGATGGTTTTTTTTCATGTCATAATATGAGAGTGATAAAGACGTGGTGGTGCTTTGGCTCGGATTTGCGCGCAATCTGAAAGTTTAGGAGAAGGGGGTTATCCGTATATTAACACTGAAGTACATTGTGAGTTAAATGTATTTGTGTTATTTGTATATGCCTTGTACGAGTTGTGTGTAAATTTATATGCATGTGGTCGTGAGGTTACCATGTACCTGGTATGTTTTCTCGAGTTATGTGTCAGGGACTGTTTGTCTGACTGGCGTGGAAGCTGGCGTCGAGAGTTCTATGCCGCCAGTTGGGTTGGGAGTTGACTCGAGTATACGGATGTTAGCGTGGGGTTGCTGTTGGGGCAGCCCCGGGGGATCACCCCTTCTCCAACCCCCCTTCTCCGGGCGGGGGGTTGCGCAAAAATAAAATACAACTTCGAAAGCAAAGTACAAAGCAGTGAATATCGAGAGGAACCCAACTAATGACTAATGTAGCCGTAGTCAAGGAAGTTAGTACTCAACACCAGGCGGAGCGACGCTTTCCGAATTTGAATCATTGGTCATTGTATGCGTCCAACGTATGCCATGTATAGCACTAACTGCTCAGTGCAGGTGCACGCACAGGAACGCATTATTACACGGAATCACTGAAAACGATAATGCTTTGGGTGTCTGAAATCCACGTTCAGCCACGATCCCATAATTTATTAACCAAAAAGTCGTGTTGTAGTTGTATGTCATACAAAGAAAGGGCATCCACGAGTCCATGCTCCTCTCGAGATAGTTGGTGGTTGTGTTCGTAACTAACTGCTGCAGTAGGTACTCAACAATATTCCACCACCAGCGACCACAACCACCCTTTCACTTGTCGTCACAACAACACAACCACCAGGCACAAACTCCGCTCACCAAAGCGCGAACACGAAGGCCCAGCCGATGGCGTGATATACATACATGCACGGCCTGACACAGTCACCTAGGAATCTCAGCAGTCTCGCAGGATGCTTGGTCTGCAGACAGACATACATCGATCGGGGGCCTTATCATGTAATCGTGGTCGCGGGTCAAAACGTCGCGATCACGATCACCTAAGAAAATCTCGACATTTTTTTTCACATAAATATATGTTTCCCATATATATTTGTTTCGCGCAACTTTTTTATCTTCCAGATTTGAGGTTTTCATACGATTTTCAAGTCAAAGGCACCCCCCCAAAGATCCTACCTCATAGATTGCTGAAACCTACTCCCACCTTTTTTTCCTGTTTTTTATTTCGATATAATATATATCTGAAATAGAACTTTCCTGATTTTTTTTGTACCTGAAGAATTTCCAATAATAATAGTGGTTGCCCCCAGAGAGGGCATATTCCCAAGGTAGGCTATTTACGCACTCCGATTGGCTAAGGGGTGTATTTAATGCGGCCCAACCAACCTAGAGTTTTTCCAATAGAGCCTGGTATCAGTCTTGGGCTACCCTATATATACCCCCTACCAGATGTACGATATGATATTTCCATAATAATTGTACTTAGTCATGTTTTTTTTCGCCGGAACATGCGAAATATATCATATCGTATCACATCGCCATATATAGGGGTTTCCAGCACGAAATGACTAAAACGTGATATGATATTTGGTATATGATATATACGCCCGCTATGAAGCGATATATCGGCCTATATAAGGTGATCTGATATGATATATCGGCCTATATGATGAGGTGAAAAACGTGATCTAGCCATCCGATATGTGGCATAATATATACCAGGTACCAGGTATGTCGACTTTTTTTGCTGTCTTGACGATATCTCTTGCATCTTTCGGGCGTACATTTTGGGCGGAGTATACGTGCAGTATATACCTGGTTGTTGTTGTTCTCACATTAACTCTCTGACGAAGGAGTCCGTGGTCACACACAAGGTGCTGGAGCCCTAGGAAGATCTGAAAAACGAAAAAAACGAAAATTCGGCTGCCTCAAAATACGCGAGACGAAAAAAGCGCACACAAGATAAAACCAATATGCAAACTGAACCAACATGGCCACGGGTATATCCTCTCAACCATACCATAGAGAGCCCCCGTTCCCACCACTAACCAACTCGGGCTGCAGACTACAGCGGATGCTGTCTGAAGTGCTGCCCGCACCGTACGAAACGTACGGTAGTCGTCGTGAAAACGAAAGAAGAACACACCTGCCTGCTATCTGGAGTGCTGTCAGAGTGAAGACTCGCGGATATGCAGTGAAAAAACGAGCAATCGAACCTTACTACCACACGAATATCAACGATCGCTATCTCTTCCTCGATTGTCTGACACAAAAAGGTGCAGCACAGTTATGATACCACGTCCCTGATAATTGCGTAGGTTATTCCCCATGAAGGGTATACAACTCGTTAAACTACAAAGGCCAGTGACGACGTTTATAACAAGTAAGTACCGGTAGATACTGTTCTGCCTCGTGAAAAACAATACCAGGAAAAAACAAACTATGACCGCTTCTCTCGTGATGATAGTGTGCGCGCAGATCATGGGTCTCCGTGCACCGTCTTCCTGCTGCTCTTCATGGTCGCCTCATCGCCTTGGCCCAATCCACCCGCTCCTTTGCGCGTGCACTCGTTGCCATTCCCTTCCAGTCGATTTGCTTTCTCCGTCATCCTGCAAAACAAAATGCTCCTCGCACTTACTTGCGGTTCTGATCGCCATATATAGGGGTTTCCAGCACGATATGACTAAAACGTGATATGATATTTGGTATATGATATATACGCCCGCTATGAAGCGATATATCGGCCTATATAAGGTGATATAATATGATATATCGGCCTATATGATGAGGTGAAATACCTGATCTAGCTATCCGATATGTGGCATAATATATACCAGGTATGTCGACTTTTGCTGTCTTGACGATATCTCTTGCATCTTTCGGGCGTACATTTTGGGCGGAATATACGTGCATTATATACCTGGTACGTAGATACGAGTACGAGTACGAAGCGTGACACACACAAGGAAACGCACCAGGCGTCTGTGCCCGCTGCTGTCTTCCTGTCGAGCGGTTTTGATCCGCGATGAGCGAGTCGAACGCGATATCGCCTGCGGCCACAAGCAAGCCACAGCTACGGCACGCAGTCGCCGTCGACATCGATATATATATGTGCCTACCTTGTACCTGGTACAAATACTACCGGCAGAGAGTGTACACAATGTTGTGGTCATCGCAATACACAAACTAACTGTTGTCTGCATTACACCACACATCTACAGGGCATATAACCTCGCGGAGAAGGGTTGTTATATCATAATTCATGCATTTTGTGTATCGGGTCGTACGTAGCGGGCACAATTCGCCAAGTAAGTACCGAGCAAGTGCTCTGATATCAGTGTGGCACATGTCAGACCCCAATCATGAGCAAGTACCGATGTGAAACGGCGGTGACGCACATATATAGGCGGCAATAGCTCAAGAAAGCACGACATATAGGGCAGATATGAAGTGATATATCACAACATACAAGGTATATGATGTAAAACATTTTTTGCATATGATATATCACTATATATGTGATATATCACACGATATATGACATGATATTTCATATATATCACATCTCAGAGCGATATATCGAAAAATACACGTGATACTGACATGACTAAGAAATATCAACTTTCATAATACTAGTCATGTTTTTTGGGGGGGTATACCAGGGTATATAGATACCATATACCCCCTCGAGTTATAAGTGCGAGGAGCATTTTGTTTTGCAGGATGACGGAGAAAGCAAATCGACTGGAAGGGAATGGCAACGAGTGCACGCGCAAAGGAGCGGGTGGATTGGGCTAAGGCGATGAGGCGGCCATGAAGAGCGGCAGGAAGACGGTTCATGGAGACCCATGATCTGCGCGCACACCATCATCACGAGAGGAGCGGTCATAGTTTGTTTTTTCCTGGTATTGTTTTTCACGAGGCAGAATAGTATCTACCGGTACTTGTTATTAACGTCGTCACTGGCCTTTGTAGTTTAACGAGTTGTATACCCTTCATGGGGAATAACCTACGCAATTATCAGGGACGTGGTATCACAACTGTGCTGCACCTTTTTGTGCCAGACAATCCAGGAAGAGATAGCGATCGTTGATATTCGTGTGGTAGTAAGGTTCGATTGCTCCTTTTTTCACTGCATATATATCCGCGAGTCTTCACTCTGACAGCACTCCAGATAGCAGGCAGGTGTGTTCTTCTTTCGTTTTCAAGACTACCGTGCGTTTCGTACGGTGCAGGCAGCACTTCAGACAGCCTCCGCTGTAGTCAGCAGCCACGAGTTGGTTAGTGGTGGGAACGGGGGTACTCTATGTTATAGTTGAGAGGATATACACGTGGTATTGTTAGTTCAGTTTGCACATTGGTTTTAGCTCGTGTGCACTTTCTACGTCTCGTGTATTTTGAGGCAGCCAAATTTTTGTATTTTTTCCGCTGTTCGGATCTTCCTAGGGCTCCAGCACCTTTTGTGTGACCACGGACTCCTTCGCCAGAGAGTTAATGTGAGAACAACAACAACAGGTGATACCAGGCTCTATTTTCCAAGCCACAGCATCCAGAGCCGTCCACATCATCAAAGCACCCTTCCAAGCACAGCATCAAACTTTTAAAGCCGGCCGAATCAATCTAGGGATTTCACAAGCCACATCATCCAGGCACGTATGCCCTTCATCGCGAAAATACTATAAACAAGGACCGTTCACGTAATACTAAAGCGAAAACGAAAGTTTGCTACATTTCCGTCCACATTGGTTGTTGTATATTCACCACTTCAAGTGAATATAAACCCGTTTGGGCTGGTCGGTGTGACTTGCCCTGTCGCTTCCATGGCAACGATATATTTTGCTTCAGCACTTCTTCGTTTTTTTCAAGTTTGTCGTTCTTGACCGCGGTGGCTGGGTATACGTAGCTGGTACCAGGTATGTACGAGGAACAAACGCCTGCTGTGTGCTCCCTTTTCAGCTTGCGAAAAGGACACGCGTATGGAGCGACGAAACAAACCAACTATGTGTCATCTTATCCTACGGGGTCTGGTATACTGTTGTGCCCACTGGCCACCCCATAGCGTTTGGGTAAGGGTGTTAGGATTCGGGTTCGGGTTCGGGTCGCGTGGTCGACTTTAGGCAACACGGCCAAACCCCCGGACCTATTCACTATCAGGGTGCATCCACGCCTCCATTTCACGCATTGTGACAGAACGCCTCCGCATCTTGATGCATACGTCGAAAATTTTTCAAACTTTTGAAATTCTGGAAAAAAGGACCTCCGACACAGAACGGTCCCAAAGCGTGTTCGTGGAACGGTCTTCTTGGCTATCCCCGTCCAGCCCACGGCCTACGGCATAGGCATACTGCTTCGTTGCGTCATTTTGGGCCAGCACCGTGTCAGCTCTTCGGAAGGGGCTACAAGCGGGCTTGCAGGCTAAGGAGCTTTCGGCTGCAGCCACCGCCGAGGCCGCAGCAGCAGCAGCAGCGCGTTGCACCCAAAGCTAGACACGGAATCTCAAAAGGTGTGTGATACTGGCTACTTCGTTCTGCTGCTCTGTTGGGCTTTCATTATTACTCAATACGAAGCACTACTGCATAGTTGTGGTTCAACCTTAGGAGGAAAGGGGACACGAGAGGTAGCACCTAATAACCGTGCATATGACCGGGCTATCTCCTTATGTACCGTTATAGCACAACGGTAGGGGGGAGCTATGCTGAGCGTTGTGATGTTGTACACTCTTCGTAATACATCTACTGCTCTACAGCACTATCATCTGGTGATTACTATTTTCGGGGTCAGTTGATCGCCTCCGTCTCTGTTTCGCACGCATGCGTTCTTTGCCCACGGAAAATCTTGTCAACAACTACTCGGTCTATTATTGAGAAATACACCACTACGATATTGAACCTCGGCCTTCCATGAAAAATACGGGCTTCATGGTGAGAAAGCCGACAAGATAAGAAACACGAGCAACATACCAGGTAACAAATAGGAGAGAACGGGGTGCATTCGAGATAAAAAAAAACGAGGTCGAATCGGAAACGCCAAAACAAGTAAGAAATACGGATTGCAGCACTGCTGTTTCTGTGCAAACACCCCGGGACTCTCCACTTTCGGTGTGGAGGTTCCAGGAAGGTTTTTGGGGGGGGGGGTTCATCACGCGGAGAGGGTATGTACAAGAAATGAATGCGCGACTATAACTACCGCGTCATGCTACATACAGGCTGACGGAATCACGCGCAGCATTGGGTAGCCGTTGGAGTCGTACAGTACGGATGAGAGCATTCACCGTTGGGGCGTGGGTGCTGTTAGAGACAAGACCACGGCAGGGGGTGAAGAGGTGAGGACGGGCGGTGACCGGCAAGGTTCGCAACACGGAGCTTCCAGTCCCGCAGGGCTGAGATACATCGTGTATCCCTGTGCATTGCGCGTGTGTTCTTCACTCTGAGCCTTTATTTCTACCCGTCGACATCCGGCATAATAACCAGTGTGCCCGTACTAATTCTTTGATATCCTGGAGAGATTCGTACAAGTTCTGTGTCGACAAAACCACGCCGCATCAGAGATACTACATTGTTGCGCGGTAAGCAGAGCAGACAATGCAATGCCGTGTCGACATACTGGTTGCGATAGACACGACATGCACATTCCGTGGAAAGAGATAAAACAAAAAAACAGGTCCCCCACCAAAAAATAAATAAAAACAAGTTCGTACCGAAAGAGGAAAGGAGAAAATAAAGGGCTGCAGCCAAAATCTCAGGTATAATACGAGTAAGTACCCTGTTCCATTTCAGGCAAAACCATTCTGAAACCGAGTGAAACGCAAATACCACGAGTGGTGGTTTGAGCCATGAAAAATCACACTCATATTTTTGTGTGTGAAAATTGAGGGTGTGGCCTCCAACTCTGAGTTGCATAGTATTCTTTAGGGTATACCAGGTACCTGGTGTGTACAACGGGCTCGACGTTTGTTCTCACAGAGGGTCTCAACAGGCCTCGCTCGTTTTGCCACGACGGGAACACCAAGAGCGCCCCCCCCCGTTGCCAGCTTTAAGGCCTCTCGACCATCCTCGCGGAATCGCCTGCTCGACCCGAAATTATTTAGCCGGGCCAAACCTGAGACGACCTGGAGGCTTGGTGCTGTAATATGATGCCACAAAAACATAACAGAGGACACGTCATAACTACGGAACCACCTGCTCGGCACGAAACTATTTTGCCGGACAAAACCTGAGACCACCTCGAAGCTCGGTGCTGAAATATTACGCCTGTGACCTTAGAAAACAACATCGTACACGTCATAAAATCTGAATAAATCACGTCGTCCACCACAAAGAAAAAAAAGTGAAATCAGCGCACGTATGCTCTATACCAGGTAGATGCATAAATACGTGCCCACGAGTCCGTACGGAGTATATCCACAAGAAGTGCAACCGTGGCACAGCAGACGTATACCCAGAAACTAAATATCGTGGGTATGGTCACTCTGACTGATTCAAAATTCGCCGAATTCAGTTGAACGCAATTAATTCATGAATGGACAGAGTAGATAACCTGACGAAAATAAGTCGTCCCAGTACAGCAGCGCCGGTCGCCCGGTGGTTCAAGTGGTTAACCTCGAATTCTACTTGTTTGAGTTCTGGGTTCGAACCCCAGGTGGGTCGGACTTTGACTATATTTGCAAAAATATAAATAAAAAAGGATTCAATTGTTGAGAGCGCCTTGCAGCGTGGGTAGGCACAATTCGATGCGAGTCGACGAGGGAAGAAAAGGATGAAATCTTCTCGCGATAAAAATGAAGGCACGTACCGTAGCGGGAAGGGGGTAGAAGAGCCTGCTATGTGACCCCGGATCTGAGTTACGAGTTGGAAGGAGAGAGAAGAAGATGTGCGAAGATAATGAACGGGATGAGCAAAAAATAAATATATATATATATTAGACAGAGTAGACGAAGTCAGGTGTCAGGTACAACGTCAGCCTGGCCCATAGCAGGGCTCCTGGCGCGTGTTTCGTACTTGGTTTTGAGTGTGCAACTGGTTTCGGCCAAAAGGTGGCCAGATATATTCGTACTTCATTTCAGTCAATACTCTAACAATAATGGACGCTGTGAGTCGTTACGACTAGCTAACTTCCAGCCGACTTGCCGACTAAAAAAGTCTGGCGAACGAAGCGAGCACCCCCCCCCCCCCTGGCAGGCGGCCCCGCTGGAGACGCCTCCACGGGATCCCGCTTAAGACGCGGCCAAGAGGCGAAAATTACGATTTCCGGCTTCGGCTGGACAAAAGGCAAAGCACAATAAATATGCCCAGATTCGCGTACGTTATTACACATAACAACACGAAAGGTTCAGCTTACACACGAAAAGCATACTATAAAAAAGCAGTACAACGAATTTACTCTATTAGGCAGTCCCAGAGGATTCTGTGACAGCAATTGTTTTAGTCGCACTATTACCCGACGGGGACACGAGCATCGCAAAGAACTCATCACAAAGCGAGCGGTCGCATTTTTTTCTCCCGAAACAACAATCGTCTTGAAATCCTCTTGTGATACGAATATTCTACTAATAATGTCAACTCGAAATGCGCGCGTCGATGACGACGGGAAGTCGTAAACCATCCATCAAAAAAAAATATCATACGAAGGACAAAGCGCTTTCCCAAAAAAAGAACAGAGGCGTACCATATCAAGTGTAGGAACTGCTCGATGGATCCACAACTCCAGTACGGCTTAGACTCGGACAATTCGTTGGACGCCATCTCTAGCAAACTGCCCTCGCTTTTCTTGCCCATCTCTAACCGGAACAAAGACGCCACCATTCAAATCCGTTGTTTTCGAAACAACACCGAGCGAGACCAAGCGATTCACCAACTCACAGCAGGAAGAACCGCCAAGCATCAAACCGAGGGGTTCTACCTGCTGCCATTCCTCTACTACAGCTCTACAGCCGCCCAGTTGCACCGGAGACCAACCAGTGATTCTACCTCCGCCGGGGCATAGAAACCACGCCTTTTCTTCACAGTGAGTCTTGCAGTAGAAAAACACGCGCTCAGACGGAGCCTGGGTGGCGGGGATAGCTACGACACGGCGGGCAACTCGTGCGAGGAACGGGAACGCAATGGCCTTGTTGCGCCACCCGTCTAGCGGGTTGTTGTACACCGCCCTCATCCCGCCTTTGGCGCCCGCCTTCTCGCTCATCATCATCATCTCACGGGCCTTCCTGGAAGGGAGCACCTCGCCCCCTCCGGCGTGAAGCACGCTCTCCTTGAAGCTGTTGGTCGCTGCAACTCCGCCGCCGCTGCCTGCTGAAGGGTTCACTGGCTGACATTGCGTTGCAGCCATACGTTTTCTCGAGCGGGTCTTCTTCGACGGTGCTTCCATCCCCGCGGATTTAGGAGCCATGCCAGCCGAAGAGGCGCCGGCTGGGGCAGGTCCGGGCTCTTTTCTTCATTCAAGGGTTAGCGCAGCAGTCTCCTGCACGATGAGGTCCCAATTTTCGTTTTTTTTCGTGTTCGTTGAAGCCGCAGAGGGCGTTCTTGCGACAGTCTAAATTAATCGCCATTAGTTGACAACGCTTTAAACCTTGATGTTGCTGACGCGGGCCGGTCCTGTACTGCACTGAAGAAAGGCGCTACCGTTGCCCCAACGGTGACTTAAATCGCCCGGTAGGCAGGGGTCGCAGGGGAGGCCGATCGATCGTTCCTGGACCTTGTGGGCGGGTTTTGCTAGAAGTTCAGCTTGCAGATCCACCATCGCGTCGCGAAGACCGAGGTTAAGCACCGGAATGTTCGGGATGACCAGGCTGACGGTGATGTACGTTTCGGCCTCGAGCGCCGGCTGGATCAATGCAAACGGCTCTACAAGAGGCACAAGTGATCTCGATAACAGTCCCGTGCATGACGGAAAGGATGCGTGCAAACTGTATGTTGGACGAGCTGGCGACAGGTGTCTCGTCGCGGATTTCAGGTAGATCAACCGATTCAAGCTGGCATGCACGGACCACCACCTCGTCTCCACGTCCTGCATCACCCTCAGCTGCGGCACCATGAGAAACACTAGCTCCCCCCAACCGCTGGGCAGCCTGGTTTGACGTGGTGTAGCGCTACACCAGCAACCGCATGAGCGCTATGGTATCCTGCGCATCTGGGACCTGTTGGAAACGATACAGGTGGTGCATTCTAAGCGGTGGTTGCAGTAGTAGCTATGGTGCTTGGCAGCGCCTTGCTCTTCCAGCAAGAGACAGGACTTCATCATCGACGGATCGCAGTGGGTGGTACAAGCGGTATAGAGACCTTCTAGCTTGTGTTTTCTCAACCTGGGCTCACACGAACTCGGTAATACCCTCTCTGTTTCCCGACCTCATGGCCCTTGAGCAGTCCAGCGAAATCGTCTTCACGTTACAACCGACGAAAGCCGGGGAGAAGTGGTAAGTGTCGTTTGCACATGACGTGCTTTCGTCGGTTGTGACGCTGAGGTGCTGCACATCGAGTCGCTCGTCCATTTGTGAGAGGATGCCTTATCGCACTTCCTTCATGCCCTTCGAAATATCGCAACTAGAAGGGATGGAAGCATCCTTATGAGGTGTAGCAGCAGGTTGTTCAATAAAGGTTTGTCCACCACCTATCGGGGCGCCTCAAGGAGCCCAAACGGGTTGACGGGCTGTTGCCTGAAACCTAAAAACAACGTAGCTACGTATCATCTGATGGTATTCGCCGCATATACTACCGGTTTAAGTAGCAATACAAAGAGAACAATCGAAGGCGAATCAAATCGTACACTTCAGCCAAAACCAATACGCGCTATTCGTACTGATACGTCTACAAACGCGTACGTACCAGAAGTCAACACTATATCAGGCACCACAGCCGTGTCTGGTTGCTGTTCGTACGGGGTATAAGATACCAGGTGCCTGGTACGGTATACCTGGTGTGGCATAAAAACCAAACCGTATAGGCATGGATGAGATAGTACACATAACAGGCAAGAAGGAGAGAGTATGATAGAGGGATAAACAAGCTACAAGGTACGCGTACGGTGTATCTGGAATAAAAACAATATTGCTGTGCGCGCACAAGAGAGAAAAAAACTAGGGACACGAAGGAGAGCAAAACAAGGAGAGCACAACATGGTAAAAGTGAAATAATACGATTTTATATACTAATGGGGTATCATACCTAGAATAAGGTGCGAGGTGCCTTATCGGGTTTGCGCTTTTACCCTTTCTGAAAATAGTTTTATGAGGGGAGGCGTCGAGCTCATGGAGTGGGGAGCTTCAGAACAAGTCGGTCCCACATCCACCGTAACATGACACCCTCCTATCATATCACGAGCCCCTTACCTAGAAAAACGGTTCCCGAATCGTGCGCTGCGTAGGAGTGAAGACGGCCGTCGTTTGGAATGAAGCCCCATCGCTTCGTTTGTCCTACGGAATCGAGGTGAGCGCTGGAACGTGTGTTGAAGATACATGAAACATAACCTTCGAGCGTTATGAGCTGCAGAATGGGGGAGCATAGTACAGCATGGCCTTCATGATATCTTGCGACGAGTACCATACACCCTTCGACGGTTGGAGGTTTTGTTTGGTGAACATTTTATATCGTTGACAACGGGGTAAAGACGCAAGCCTTTTGAACACACATATATTCCACTGCCTAATCCCTGACAGGCTTTTCCCGTTAGCAGGCGTTATACCTATAAATAATCTAACCGCTCATTCGTGTTTGGTCGTCTTGTTTGCCGAAAATATCCGCGTTATTCATAGCAAGATGCAGGTGCACTCACCATTAGCCTTGGGAAACATGGCTTACAAACCCATCATCATTATATGCACGCGGGCAGGTCTATGCTAAAGGGCCTCCTCAAGGCGGCGTGCCTGAGTCGGATTATAGCGTTTGGTTGGAGCCAAGAGCTCCCGGCTTGCGATGCCGGAACCCAGATGTTCTCTGTGGCAAGCACCGACGACGTGGCTACTCTCGTCAATTCCCTTGAGTGCGCAAACGGTACTTTTGCCGTAGAATGGTTCGGGGAAGTGATTGTCACCGAGACAATCACTATCACCGAGGGTACATCGGTCACCATCACCGGCGCTACAGCCGATGCAACGGCTGATGGAGACAACACCACACAACTGTTCGCTGTCGTCGGGGCCTCTTCCTCCTTGCACTTGACGGACATGACCCTCATTAACGGAAATGCGGTTAACGGTGGCGCGCTTTACGCTCTGGAGCAGGCCAGCGTTTCCCTCGGCGGTAACACGACGTTCTCGTCAAACTCCGCTTCGTATGGAGGCGCCATATTCGCAGATTTGTCGAGTGTTTCTTGGGACGGCGAGAAGATCGTTTTCAGCAAGAATTACGCTTCATCCTATGGAGGTGCAATCTATGCACAAACTCAGTCGTCGATTTCTTGGAGTGGAGATACGGTTTTCTCCCTCAACTTGGCGGATGATCGCGGCGGTGGGATACTCGTCACCTCCGATACGGACGTGTCTTGGCGAGGCAACACGAGCTTCCTCGGTAATGTCGCATACGACGGAGGCGCAGTCGTTGCTCAATTCTCGTCAATGCTTTCGTGGGATGGCGCGACAATCTTCGTCAACAACGAAGCCGCTCACTGGGGAGGCGGGTTACTCCTGCACAAAGAGTCGAGCGTATCCTGGATGGGCAACACCACTTTCCTCAGCAACTCGGCATACTATCGGGGAGGCGCTGTGTTCGCCGTCCAATCTTCGAAAGTGTCGTGGAGGGCGCACACGACTTTCAGTGAAAACACCGCTAGGCGCGGGGGCGCGGTGTACGCAAATGCTTCAACTGGTGTGACTTGGGATGGTAACAGCACCACGTTTAGCAAGAACTACGCCCCGGGCTACGGAGGTGCGCTCATGGCGGACGGTCGGTCTACATTATCGTGGGACGGCGGGTCG
The DNA here is from genome assembly GCA_031213475.1 of Nereocystis luetkeana. NCBI lineage: Eukaryota > Phaeophyceae > Laminariales > Laminariaceae > Nereocystis > Nereocystis luetkeana. The sequence continues at coordinate 2,309,416 of JARUPZ010000022.1, forward strand.
ATTTTCGTCGACAACTCGGCAATATATCGTGGGGGCGCCGTATTCATAAACGAGTCTTCAAAAGTGTTTTGGAGCAGATCGACGCCCTTCGCTGCCGACAGTGGAGACGCGGGGCCGTCGTCAGTAGTTCAGGATACCGACCAAGGGACAACGTTTAGCACCAACACGGCCATGTACGGGGGGGCAATCGCGGCAGAATTTTCGTCGTCCATAGCTTGGGACTGCAAGACGGCCTTCGCTGACAACTCCGCCGGTTGGTACGGAGGCGCAGTGTATGTTGGCTACCAATCAACGGTGTCGTGGGATGGCGAGACAATCTTCGTGAACAACGATGTCCCCATCTGGGGGGGCGGATTGTATGTGACCTATCATTCGACTGTATCTTGGACAGGCACCACAAACTTCCTCAACAACCACGCTCAGGATGGAGGTGGGCTGTTCCTCTACGACAATTCCGTCGGCGCTTGGAACGGCACGACCACCTTCGAAAACAACAACGTGTTCTACACTGGGGGAGCTCTTACCGTCCATACGGTCTCTGATGTCACCTGGTCTGGGGCAACGACGTTTACAAATAACTCTGCCAACAGAGCAGGAGCGATATTTATTTGGGCGTCTCACGTATCTTGGACTGGGAACACCACGTTCTCCGATAACATTGCTGCCACGGACGGAGGCGCGGTGTATGCCACGGTTGGATCGATTCTACATTGTCAGGGCACGACCACATTTACAGGAAACAGCGCCGCCGCTGGGAACGGTGGCGCGATAGGCGTGTACGCATTCGGGTCCCCAGAAGGGTCTTATGTGAACATTTCAGGCCAGACAACGTTCGCCGACAACTTCGCGTTGTTGAACGGAGGGGCAATTTTTTCGTCTGCCAATCGAAGAGGCCAGGATTACGAAGAGGTGATTTTTCGATCAAACTCAGCAGCGATCGGGGGTGCGGTCGCAACTTTTGGCACCGGGAACAACGACGAAACTGCGATCTCCTCGGCAACGTCCTTCTCCAGATGCCAATTCATCAACAACACAGCAACCAAAACCGGAGGGGCGGTGGAATCCTCGTTCGGAAAGGACGAGATCATTTCCTGTCATTTCGAGAACAACTCTGCTGGTGCGTGGTCCGGGACTAGCAGTCGGCAATCGTTCGTGCTCGATGCGTCCCCACGTTTTGGGTGGTACGAGCACTTCATACTTTGTACGTGTCTGACTGACGGAGCTCCGATGTGTTCTTCGATAGATGGAGCACTTCTTGACTAAACTATTTCTGACTGACGCAGTTTTAACCGTGTGTGCGCTCCTTACATGAGGTCAAAATATCACGCGAACAATGACATCAAGGCAACCATGTACGCGCAACCCGACCACCATTCCCACCCGCCAGCCCCAAACCAAAGACACGAGTGAAACGCATCACACTATCCGGTAGTTGCTCACTGGAGGGGCTCAACCGGGGAGATAATACTGCCTCAGAAGACACGAAAGTGAACATTTATCGTGGTGAGACGAGTCTCAAGTTTGCTGTGACCTCCTGTTTTGTGTGAGACAGAAAAAGCCTGAACTGAAGAGTCTCGTGACTGTTACCGTAGGAGTTATTCCTACCCTAGTACGCATTCTTCCCAACCTGAGGAAGTCCCACCTAGTGCGATATGCACCCCACCACCCGGTATGATATGTATCCCAATTGTGTCCCGCACTAAACCTTTTCGTCAACGCCCAAACACAAAATCTACTTTTTTACATCGGGTCTAAACAATCCTGCAGGTTTTCTCGAGCGTCAGTTGTCGGTAAGCTCAAAGGAGCACCCTATTATGTTCTTGCAAACTGAGGTGCCACGTACTCGTGTAAGGCAAATACGCCTCGTGCTCTTTGCCGCTTTTGGTATGATCTATATTGAGGGTCCCAATGTGACCGGCGGGCGTCGTGCCTTGTGATGTGTTTACTGCTAGGTATGCTGGTGGACAGAACAGGTCCTCGAAAAAAACAAAATGTACCATGAAATCTCACCTCACATCTTTGAGGACGCTCAGAAATATGATGTTTTAAGAAGTTCGTGTTCTTCCCGTAGAGTTTTTTATGTTCCAGGATTGTCGTGTCAAGATAACATTTCAAGTCTTGCCTATATTTGTTGTTTTTCGCTGGCGGGGCGATCCAGTAGTCAGAGTACTTTTCGTTCATATCGGGGAGGGGGGCGGGGTTTGGACCACCAGGGACTATGTGGTTTTCGCCTCGTGTTGTGCGAAACACTACAGCCTACTGCACGTATGTTGTGCGGGGGGGATATGCGTCTGACCCGACCTTCGCTTGATCCCCGATCGCACTCGACCAGACGTAGGCGGGGCCTTAAGGCTCGGTGGTGGGACAAATATACGAGATTGCGCCTTCATCTCCAACCTGGCGTCAAACAGCGGCCTCGCGGTTGCTGTCGTCGGATCTTTGGGGATAACCAATACCAGCTTCCGAGGAAACGTGTTAAACTGCGGAGACGGCGACTATCTGCGTACGGATAAGGTGTGCTAAACGCCTGCGACTGTTTCGTCACCAGTTCGATAGTATCGAACACCAGCACTCAACCAAACACGAAAAAAACGACATCGACCCCCACCCCTTACCGTTGTTGGAAGGCGTGCTCACCCAACCAAACGCTAACAGCGCCGCCTGAAACTTCTTGTTCCCAAGCGAATGTCGGAAGGTGAACCGTTTATGGCGTTCCCATCACCATCGCCAAGCACGTCGCAAAACTTGAGGAATCTTGGTAATCTTTAGCAGGGCGTTGTGGTCCAGGTCGGGCTGCATGCGTCCGGTACGAGTGTCGCTTGCCGATTGCCAAACGTGTGGTCAGTGGGTGGAAACACCAACGAGTGGACAAGACAATGTTTCAGCCATATTACGCCCATGTTCATCTGCTCTTCCCATGCCCGCAGAAAGAGTTCGGCACTGCGCGCTATGACAGCATATGTAGTGGATGTCCTTCGTGGGAAGACTGCCAAAACTGCACCGTAGGCGAGCTTGCGTCCCCACCAATCTGCTCGAACGCGCTAGACCACACCACTACCAACGGATCTGGCAGCACCTTGGAAACTCTGAGCGTTGACGGAGGGTACTGGCGTGCATCCAGCGACAGCGACACCATCCTGGCCTGCTATAATGTAAAGGCGTGTGCGGGTGGACAAACAGGGACGGAAACCTTCTGCAACGACGGGTATATGGGACCATGTGAGAGCAATGCCACGGTCGGGGTGGCGCCTTATTTGTGAGGGAAGCTTTGGAAACCGTGAATGAGGGTTTAACCCTTTTAGGACTGCAGTCCCCTTTTGGGGGCAAACCGGTGTAGCTCCAAGTGTTTTCTCCCCAAAACGGGACTGCAGTTCTAAAAAGGGTTAATAAACGCAACCAGGGCTGCACTCCAGTTATAAGGAAAAAATATGAGCTCGACTAAGCCACGCATGTGTTTCTGTACGGTGCAGCAGTCGGTGCACTATTATACTAATAAAAGGGGAAAGGCGGCACGGTATGTTTGCCTTGGAGGTGAGAGCGGGGAACATGGCGAAGTTCCCGCCGAGGCAGAACACCAGCACGCCCGTTCCGAACGGGTACCCCGCCTTGGACTGCAATAGCACCGTCTAGAGTGCCGTGGTCGTAGTCTGGGCGGCGAAACCCCAACAGGGAAACTTATGAGCATTCACACGGGGGTGTCATTTCTGGCATATGGCCAAAGCGCTAGCGACGACAAAACTGCCCAGGTACAAAACCTGAATCGTCTGTCTATATCTCTCCCTCTGCGTCGATGGCGAGCGGTCTATGTTACAAATATCACATGGTGTATACCACGTATGATGGATCTCATGTTCTATCTCATTATCAATCTGTCGATCAACCTCATGATCAACATAATTATCTGTGGCAGTATCAATCTCGCGATCTAGCTCATGATCTGTTTTGTTACGCATCTCATGATCCATCTCGTGATATGTCACGATGATCTCCTGTGAGGTTAGGATTAGGGTTGGCGTCTGAGGTTATCGCACGAGGAGCTCGGTATCTCGCCCAAAATAGGCACCTCGAAGAAGCTTGCTCGCGCGACCCGATCCACGGTTGCACGTGCTAGTCCTACAACGTACCAGTAAAAAGTAGTACACTACCTTGAGGTCCGTAGATGCGCCACTGGGAAGATAAATTAGCCATGAAATATTGAGCTAGACGATGGTACTCCTACCGTGGCACTGCTCGTGAGTGAACCATACCAGCACACAGTTTCGTCTCGACCTGCAGACTTGCACTGTGCTGAGAACATGTTTATTCGCGCGATATATGCCCTCTTTCCGTGTGTGCTCCTGACCTAGATTGCTCTGTGTGCGAAAGCGGGTACTCCCCGTCACTGTCTAGCACGTGTTCGCGGTGCTTCACATCAAGCCGTTATTGGCTCGAGGGTTCCGCCGTTTTCGCTGTGGTGGTTTTCGTCTTGTCGGTGGCGGTTTTTTCGAAATACCTCGTGTCTTCGATGTCCGAAGAGCAGACGATCGGCTGCATCTACAACAGGACACTTCGATGGATCCCATTTCAGGCGGTCAAAAGCGTGGTCGTCGTTTGGCAGATTTTAACACAGGTGAGCACTACTACCGTGTTTTCACGTTGGCAGGGGTCATAGGTGTTCATAAGGTTTTCTAGACCACATAAACCTCACGTCTTCTACGAGATATGTGGAACGTTTTACAAGCACATTTCCGATTGATGGGTCGCCTTAGCTGAGGAACTATCCATGGAATCGTTTGGTTTTTGCCTATTGATAGCCGCTGGCCTAGGACGTACGGTTGATCAAACGGTTAAACAAGCTTTTGGTTTCAAAACGAGATGCTGTGTGAAAACAGGTGGATGCCTCTCGGGTGCGGATCTTCAGAACAACGCAGGCTGCCTCTATTAATGATTCAGAACAGATGAAATCGAGTCAACCAACCCATTTATCGTGTTTCACTCGACAAACACGCTTGTTACCGGAGGGCAAATTATGCTCCTGCCGCGAATGAACTAGCCGCCGATAGGTATATACACAAAAAGCGGCTAAGACAAGTGCAACGATTACCTTTCCGTCTGGTACTCCCTACTGCGCAGTTTGCATCTGTGGCTAATGTCACCTATCCCGGGGTGTACCAGACCTTCTTGAGCGGCCTCGACATCATCAACTTCGACGTTGGGTTCGTCATATCCGCTACGTGCCTTTGGTCGGACATCGACTTCCACGACCGGCTTCTCGCAAGCACTATCTGGCCTCTGGCTATACTCGGGTTGCTGGCAACGACGTACGCGGTAGCTCTGCGCAAATATTCTGCCGCTGGCAACGATGTTCTTGCTGAAATTCGCCACAAGCACCTGTCTGCTGTGCTCTTCTTACTCTTTTTCGTGTATTCGTCGGTGTCGTCGACCGTTTTCCGAATGTTTGGGTGCGATTCGCTTGACGATGGCGAAGAGTATCTCCGAGCGGACTACCGAATTCGTTGCACGGACGAAAAGCATCGAGCCCTCCAAGTATACGCTGGGTTCATGATCGCTGTCTATCCCGTGGGCATCCCCCTGATGTTCGGCGCCCTATTGTATCCTCATCGCGGCGTCTTGTCTGATCCTAGAGCAGACAAGGCGACCGCTGAGTCGATCGCTAGCCTATGGGAACCGTATCGGCCCAACAGATATTACTACGAGATTGTTGAATGCGGGCGGCGCATTCTGCTGACGGGGGCTGTTGTCTTTATATACCCGAACGACACGGCGCAGATCGCGATCACGATCATAATTTCTTTTATCTTTTTCGTTGTGTCCGAGGTTCTGTCGCCTTACAAATCCGAGCCAGACACGTGGGTATCGCGTTCCGGACACATGATCATATTCTTCAGCATGTTCGACGTCCTGCTGCTGAGGGTCGATGTGTCGCAGGAATCATCTGAGAGTCAAAAGGTGCTAGCCGGGGTGTTCATATTTTTGCATGCCATGATGATTTCGGCCGTGGTGGCAGAGGCATTTTTTCTGTGTTTTCGAGCAAGACGGAGAAGACAGATAGCCGAGGAACCTGGTCCATCTCAGAGATCCCTTCGAAGGGTAACGCTTCCTTGGGGACAGGACCTACCAGAGAGCGATGACACGCCTCCAGGCCGTAGCGTACGTGTGTCGTAAGTCTATTTGGGTGCCAAGCAGGTGCATTCCAAGAGGATGAAGTAGGTATTTCGCAAGAGGGGTATCAAAGGGGCTGCTCAAATCGCGAGGGTACTTGTATGCTAGCGATGGGGACACACCCTGTACACCTCTCCTGAACGAGAACCGAAATAAGCGTCTTTGGGTGCCAAAGAGGTACCTTCCAAGAGGATGAAGTATTTATTTCACGAAAAGCGTTTTAGAGCCTCTGAGTACACTGTGTGCGCTGCTCGCAAACCCCACTTGTTGATTGCTAGAGCTTGTATCTTAGAGACGGGGTTACACGCTGGACACCTTCCTTGAACGCGGACTCAAGTAGGAAAGGCTGCTGTGTACGGAGTTGGACCCCACGAAAGCAGCGGAATGCAGGAATCGGAGATACTGTGGCCTGTATCGGCCTGCCTATGCTCTTTGATCGGCTGTACGGAGTGCAAATACCTGCGCACTTGGGTTGGTGGGGAAAGTATCCTATGAATATGTCGCCTCATGTAGAGATTTGGTAGGTCGTACGTTGTTGGCAGGAGGCAGGAGACACGACACACAAGAGAGAGACCGCAGGGAGCTAATTAGCGGTGCCGGAAGGGAGTCGAAGCTATGTTTGTTCGGACGTACGAGGAGGAGGAGTACTTGTTGATATCAGAGGTATTGTAGGGTGGATGGGCCTGTCGACGCTTCATATTTGGCTGTATCATGGTTGGGCGCTTTGATATCACGGGAATGTGGCGTCACGTAGAGGTTGAGTGGGTCGCAGTGCTTTAGGAAGGGGAGACACGCCTACTCGTAGACGAGCGAGCTACGGCAGGGTAAGTGAAGGTGTTGCTAAGGTGGTGCATGCTGCGCTTGAGGTACACCTTCAGTTTTCGCGAGGCTCCTTACTTGAGGTGATGTGTGTATCGCCCGGCCCTGGTTTAACCAAGAGGTGTACGCGTAACCTCTTTAGGACTGCAGTCCCGTTTCGGAGACAAGCAACTCAAATTAGAAGTTGCTTGTTTTGGAACTGCCGTCGTAAAAGGGTCGACTCGTTGCCCCATCCCTTGGCCAAGGTAGCTACCAATATCGGGTAGCTCTTCAAGTGGCGAATCCCCTCAGTAAACATTTTTTTCATCCCAATTATGTTGCATCCATTCATCAGCTCCGTAGACTGAAAGGGTGACCGGCGGAGAACGGACAAAGCGTTTTTCGAAGACGTTTCAAGGGGAGTGCGTTTAATGGTTGCATATATTTTGTAGCCTTGGCCGGCTTTCCGACAACTGATGCGCTCGGCCGTACGGAGTTTCCTATGTCTGCATACGTGTCCCCCTGTAGGGGTTGTGTGGGCGGTACGCTGTTCCAAGGGAAGATACGGGAGACGGTCAACTAAAAGCTCCTTAGCCCTCTGAAGACTGCCCTTGCGTTCGGGGCAAACTTATTTGGCAGCATAGTCAAATACATGTTTCTGGATAGTGAAGTAATGAAAGGGTGAAGGGCAGCTATTGATGAGGGCGGAGCTTGGAAGGCTAAACGGGGGAGAACGGAGCTGATGTTTGCTAAGATGCATTGAGGGGGGTATATTCTGCGATTACATATACGAAATGTTACAGCATAGACCAGCCTCCGGATGCCACACGCTCGGCAATACGCGGCATCGTAGCTGTGAATGTGGGATGGTTGGAGGGTTATGTACTCATCTTGTTGTTGTTGTTGTTGTTGTTGTTGTTGTTCTCCCATTAACTCATCGCCACAGTACAATGCAGTCCGTGGTCGCAGGACAGGCTCCAACAACTCTGGAGTGGAAGAAATACCTCGGTAGTAAAACAGAGGCAAACACAAAAAAAAAAAGCTCCTTTGTGGTCTCATGAAGGACTGACATAAGTCAAACGTTAGAACGGCCGCATACGGGAGACACGTATGGTAAAGCAGGTGACGTTAAGCTTATGCTACGTGAAGGAGCTTGGGAGGATGTCGGGGGGGAACGGAGTCAGCGTGTTAACGAATGACATTCCGGGAGAGAATTCTGCGATCGAATCTGGTGACGCATGGATCGGCCCACCGATGATTCATGTTCGGCGGAATGGAGTGCCATTATATTGACCATGCATTGGGTACCTCGAGTCCGGGTTTGACTATATATTTTGGGAGACGAGCAATGGCGGATTGTGGAAGACTATGGTGTCATCGGGGATCGTGAAGGGACTCGCACCCCAGTAGGACGACTACCGCGTTTGGGTCCCTTGAGTAGGAGGCTCTGCATCTCACTCCTAACGTTTATGTATGTAGCTTTTAACGCTTGTAGTGTCTAGAACGGATTCATAAAACTTGTTTGTCTGTCCGATCAGGGTCATTCAATGGCCACCTACGGACAAAGTTCTTCCTAAACGGCGACGCCCATGCCGGACGTATCAGATCGAAGCCCTCGCGGAGGCGATCGCCATTGTCCATGCCACAACTCCTCGCGTGCTCTGCGTGTAGCGTTGTCAGGGTTGACTTCTAGCATCCCGAACGGGGTGACGAGACGTGAGGTCCCCCAAGGTCAGCGGAATAATAGTTTTTCAACTCTATTTCCCAATGGAATATGTTGACTCTGCTCAAGAACACGATCCGTAAGATCCATCGTACATTGAGGAGTTCCATGCTGAACAGGGATTCTGGTGTAGGGTATTGGGATGTCGGGGTAACGTGTACCCCACCAATACCACTCGTTAGATGTAGCTCCATATGAGGCGAGTCAGCTCGACAGCCCGGATGTATAATATAAGATGAGTTCCGTGTTACTGTCTGGAGCAACCACGCGTTCCCGTGCCAGCTGCGTCTATACCTTTAGAGATCAATCAACACACTAGTGAAGAACCGGTGATCCTCTATTGGCAAGCGTAGCCCAGGCCAACCTAGAGAGGTGGGAACCTTCCGGCATGTCTGGTTTATTTAGATGGCGTGTCTAGTCTGGAAGCCAACGTGGGAAATTAGTAGAATATGCATGTATATGCATGTAGAGAAGCTGCTGCTGCTGATGATCCCGGAGAGGATCGAGGTCCTGGTGGAAAGGACGTAAGGGGAGAAGAAGAAGATGCCACACCAGAAGTAGCAGCGATCCCAGCAGGGCCAAGTTTGAGCCGGACCTGGTAGATTCGCTTGGCACTGGTGGCGAAGGCTCTGGAGAGCAGCAGTTGCAGGGGCAACAGCACCTCCAGTAGCACCGTCGCAACAGCAGCAGTCAGAGGACTGCTGCGCCTGTTGCGACGATGAAGCGCACGCAGCAACCACCGTCATCGCCGCCGCCGTCACCACCGCCGCCGCAACCGCCGTCTTCGCTACCGCCGCTGCCCCCGCCGTCGTCTCGACCGCCGCGTTATCGTCGATGCTGCAACACCCCAGGAGAGCCAGGTATCTGCCTGAATCTATCTGTGGGTTCGTTTCGCGCTGGCGAAGTAGAAGTAGAAATGAGTAAGAATATATGAGAGGGTGAAGGACGAGTATGTGTATCATCGCCGGGAGGAGCCGGGTGGAAGGTGGAGACCGCGGGTGGAAGCTGAAAGTGTTTTAAAGCAAAATCGTTTTCCTGGACTGCTGAAGCACAGCGCCCGCAGGTGGTTGATGGAGGGGGGACGTTGCCCCCGAGGAAGGAGATGAAGGAGAGTGAGGAAGGGCGCAGGGGGGGGAATCTGCATCTGCTGTTCGGGATCAGCGCACGGGCGCGACAGGATGCACTGCCCCAAGCGAGAGAGGGTGAAAGAGAAGAGACCGAGGCGCCACCAGCAAGGACTTACGTCCGCAACAGGCACGTTTGACTTTGTTGATTGTTTGCTGTCGGTAATTTCCGTTTTTAGATTGGATTTTATATCGATTTAAGAATGGTAGATAATATCCGAACATTGCGATTGAGAATTGAGAATGTTGGAATTAGAATGAGATGCACAGACGTGTTCGTATATAGCTTCCCTCACAGAAGTTATTATGTAGACGATTGATTGGAGGACAATGACGTCTGTCTGTTTTATAGTTGACTGGTCGAGGGCTCTGGTTGGGCATCGATGCGAGTGCGAGTACGAGATGAAAGTAAAGTATATGCGAAAGCGTAAAATTCGAGTTGTGGCTGAGAATTCGGGGGAGAATGAAGTATCGAAGACAAGTGCACAAAGTTGGCGCCGAGTCAAGTTGCATTGATGTACTGGGCATGGAAGCCGATACGCGCTGATGCTGGATGTTTTTTTTTATTGAGTTGTTTGCCCAGCACAGGACTATCATGCCCATCGCGTTGCTCGGCCTGCGGAGCACCAAAATGTCAAGTTGTATCTGGTACAAGCATCTGTCTGTATTTTATGCAACTATTGCAGAATGAACAATGAAGAATTTCGTTATGATATTCATACTGCTGTATGCCTGCGACCGATGCATGGCGTTCATTTTATATGGCGTAAAAACGTACCAGATATGCCTTTCAGCTTTTCCCTATCCAACCCCTTTCCCCCCCATCTAGCAGTGACTGAGTAGCTCAGTGGTCCATTCATTCTAAGTTACGCGGAATGAGTGGTCTAGCAGGTAGTGCTGTATAATTCCCAAGGGTGGGTCGGGGGTTCGAATCTCGCTGAATTCGTAATTTGTGCTTTTCGAGCGTGCGCGCTGGAGACAATACGAATGATTATGATTGTGTGCCTCTAGACACCGGTAGCGTTTGCCGAGGGGAGGGCCCTGGAGATCACTGTTACCTAGTTGGGCAAATATGGGCATGAGATGCAGGTTACATTTTGGTCTGAGCATCTATGTATGTGTTGAACCCTTGAGTCCAACTACGTACAGCAACACGTTAGTCGAGACTCCGTTAGTTTGCGGCATTCCACATATTTAGATCTTCATACGCGGACATCTCGTTTTTAAGTTTTTGAGTTGATGTGTAGGACCACCCATGTTACTTGATACGTACCAAAAGGCGAGATGCTCGTAGTATGCGAACGGGGTAATATTCAATAAGAGTACAGCAGCAGAAGTACAATGGAAAGGGAAACATCCGGGTTTATGTAGTGGTCGAGGAATACATGGATTTGATGTGGGACCAGATATTCTCGTTGACAAGCATCTGTTTAGTTACAGTCGCATTTGAAACTTTAGTGGTAAAGAGGAGTTGGAATGCTGTTAACACATGGGAAGAGCAAAACACCTAATAATGCAGACCTAATCGCTCGATTGCACGCCCCATCCCTTGTGTGTGTGTCGGGTCATTACTGCGGAGGCGACGTTTGATTCACCCAGGAGGATAAGCTAGATGACCCGAGCTGCGGCGACGCCTCGAGACCGGACGGAGAGGCGGCCGCGGCGGAGGCAACATCAGTAGTGTCTGGGGTATCCGGGTGGTTTCTAATGAAATGTGATTGCCTGTGAGTCTGAATGAATGATTTCATTGTTTTTTGTTTTTGAATTGTGTTTCCGGTCGATTTGGATTCCACGAGAGTTTTTGGTATTTTCCGAGTGGTCGCAACGCCAAATATTTTTCTAGTGGGGAAACCTATGTGCTATCTCGCATTACCGTCGCGATCTGTGTATCTATGGCGGGAGTAGGGGAAAAGGGGAGACTCTTGTCCGGAGGAACGGGGTTCCTCGCGATCTCTAGCATTGAAGTTCTTGAAAGTCTTGATCTTATTTTGATTGGGATGACCACTCCTGAGGTATTTTTGTGATTTAGGTTTTTGATAAGGCTGAAGTGAGACTAGGAAGCGCCTGAGGGCGTGTGCGGTCCACATGAAAAAGTTTTCTGACGAGGGAAGGTTTGGATAGAAATTCGGAATACTGAGAGAGAGGTCGGTAGGACTGAACACTGAAATGCCAGGGGACGCATACGGTTCGGATTGAATGTTTTCGTTTTCGGTTTTTGGTAACTAACCCGCTGATTATTTGTCGACAGGATTGGAATTTCTACAATTACGTTCTTGTCGATTTGCGTTTTACATCTTGAAAGTGGACGAATATACTTGGATCAATTCCGCGGACAACGCCGTTTTACCTGGCTGAATCCCGAGAAGAGTGCCGTTTTACCTGGCATTGGATTTCGAGGGTTTTACATGTTTGGAACAGAGAGGCTTTGGATTTGATCGTTTGAATAATGATATGACGATTTGAGTGTTGATTCGAGGATTTGATTTTTGAGTTGCAGATTGGAGTTTTGGGTTTCTGAGTTTGGTATGAGGTGATTCTGATATATATGACGATCTATCAACCCTGCTATTTCGTGCCTTGTCATGCACCGGAGCAGGGGGGACATTAATAGGGTCGTGTACAGTGTTACCGACCTGGGGGAATATTGGAGTATGGTCGTGTATAGTGAGCAGGGGGGATGTTGACTGTGCTCAAGAACACGATCCGTAAGATCCATCGTACATTGAGGAGTTCCATGCTGAACAGGGATTCTGGTGTAGGGTATTGGGATGTCGGGGTAACGTGTACCCCACCAATACCACTCGTTAGATGTAGCTCCATATGAGGCGAGTCAGCTCGACAGCCCGGATGTATAATATAAGATGAGTTCCGTGTTACTGTCTGGAGCAACCACGCGTTCCCGTGCAAGCTGCGTCTATACCTTTAGGGATCAATCATCAGAATAATATGAAATTATGGTGCTAGACGAGCCATCGGCGGCACACCAGCCGCAAAGTTTTCCTTAGTTCTTCCCTCCTTCCCGCTTCGTTCCGTCCCTGCCACCCTTCCTCCCTCTCTCTCTTCCTCCCTCCCCCCCTCCCTTCCTCCAGCCCTTCCTTCCTCCCTCCCTCTCCCACTCGTTGTCTCCCCTCCCTCTCTCTAACCTCCTTCCTTGCTATCTTGCCTTCCCTGGTACCTACGGATAGTCCGTCCGATAGTAACATTCCTATGGGAACTTTCTTGTGGTAAGCTAGCTGCGTCGCTATACGCGTATTAACAACGTCTCGACAGAGGTAAGTTGAACTACTGATACGGGAGGCTTCAACCCTCAGACCCTAGAAGCACAAGCTCCTTACACATGTCTCAGGTTGGCTAACCTTTCGTATTGTTGTTCGTGACGTGTCTCGCAGGATGAGTAGAGTTGCTCCTTTTGACGAGTGAATCGCAGCAGGGCAGTAGTTGCAATGACGCTGATGCCGACGATCAACGAAGGGGCAAGAACGATAACGAGCACGACGGGCACAGCAGTGCCCACGGGGCGTGGGGCTAACAGGACGGGTATCACAGATCACTTGGCTTTGCTCTTTCTTTGGTCTCTGGGTGGCGTTGAGTAAACACCGGGTGGTTACGATACCGCTTTACTGGTTTTGTACACGCAACCGAAGGCGTTCCCATGCCAGGGATCCTTCCTGCCCCTATAAGATATGGCCTCAGGAGCTTGTGAAAGCTTACCCTTTGCTCATACAAATAGACCCGACGCGTGACACTGATCAACACAGTCGTCTCACGTCGTATTATCCTCCTCGTAGCGCCGTCGCGCTGTAACAGTCTCTCGGCGCTGTAACACCCCCCCTGCATGGCGCAATCTTGCGTCGGAGCAAAACGGTCACTCCAGCAGCCGACTGCGTCTCCCCCCCCCACCCTAACCGATCCACCGCTACCGCTCTCCGCCTGTTGCTGGCGGAGGTCATCCCCGGCCGGCGGCATTTTGGTGCTCCTCGGCTCCGCGGGTCACTTGGCTGCGACTCAGCTCCTCCCAGTCTCCGTCCGGGTACCGTACTCGCCAGTACGGCGTCTGGAAGTCGTAAACTCGCCCCACCGCCACCTGGCTCACCCCATCAGATCCCACGAACGACCGCCTGACTTGTGTGCCTGCCGGAAAATCCTGCAGCGCTCTCGTTCGCAGCGCCTGGTCACGTTCCCCCTTCGCCGGTGGTTCCGGCGGCCGAGGGCGGCAGTCCCTTCCCTTGTACGCTTCCCATAGGGCATGGAAGACGTCGAGTTGCAGCGGGGTGAAGCTGTCCCGCACCTCCTCTTCCGGTAGCCACTCCGATTCTGTCCCACTCTGGTATAGTCCTTGGTATTGCCACTCCCATCCGCTTCCCGTGCTCTCAACGGCTTGCCGGTCTGTCAGAGTGTAAAGTGGCACCGCTACCGTCGAGGTGTCCGCCAACCCCAAGTCCGCACCCCAAGCCAGATGCGCGAATTCGTCCTTGAAAGCGTGGCGTAGACGTTCCGTCCGCAAGTGAAATGTCTTGATGTTGGCTGCCGAAACCGTCCTCCTCCTGATCCGGCGGCCGCTCATCGTCGCCTGGTAACTGATGCCTGGCTGTTCGATGGCTGTCATCTGCCACGGCCCCGTCCAATGCTCGTGCGCTAGTTTGGCGTGAGTGCCCTCCCGCGCCATCTTACTGTCGGCCTCCTTTACCAGCATCAGGTCTCCCACTCGCGCCCGCTCACCCGACGAGTGCCGCCTAATGGCTGCGTTGTGGCGTACGCGTCGCTTATTCTTGTCCTCCTGCCGCTTCTTCAGGATTCCCCGCAGTTCCAGGAACATCTGTTGCTTCTCCGCCACGAAATTGTCCAGGCCAGTGCGAAAGCCATCGCCGTCCAGCGCCGGAGTAAGAGCGTCCAAGTTTGTGCGCGCGTCGCGGCCAAACAGGATCCTGAAGGGTGTTCCACCCGAAGGGAGGCACGGGTCCGGCGTGGTCCTTTGAATCCAGCAGGCCGCTCTGACGTACTCGTCCCACCTCGCCGACCAAGATTTGCAGAGCTCCGCCAATACCTCCTGGAGCCACCCGCCCATCCTTTCCACGGCTCCCTGACTGCGGGGGTGGTCGGCGGGACCGTGATCCAGCTGTACCCGCAGCCACTGACACAGGTGGGCGACTACCTTGGCTGTGAACTCCCCCCCGGCATCGCTTCTAATCGACAGCGGCACGCCGAACGTAAGCACCAGCTCCGGGAGTTTCCTCGCCACGCCCACGGAATCCTTGGACTCTAACGGGTACGCGAACACAAACCTACTGGCCCGATCCACCACTACCAGCAGGTACCTGTTCCCCGCGCTGGAGACCTGCTTCATATCCTGCAGGTCCATCTCGAGCACTTCCCACGGCCACAGTAACCGGGCAGGCATCATGGCCACTCGTTGGCTCCGCGCTCTTTTCCTCCTTCTGCACCCACACGATAGCACGTACTCCCTGACATCCTGGGCTACGGTCGGCCATCTGTACTTGCCCTTGACCAGCAGGAGAGTCCGCGCCATGCCAGGGTGGCCGTAGGTACTGTGCACGAGTGCCAGCACGCCCGGCACTAGCGCTCGAGGGATAGCCAACTTCGGGGCCTCCCCCTGAGGCGTGCTCCAAAGTAGGTCGTTGTCGTCGAGAACATAGTTCACCGTCCCTTCTGGTGTCTGTCTGTCGCCGTCCTCTCGCAGTCTTCCCCCAATCGGGCCCAGTCGCGCATCCTCCCTCTGCCGCCGTGCCAGTCGGGGCGCATCACGCAGCACTTCCGCTACCTGATCTATCATGGAAGGAAGCGGCCCCAGGTACTCCGCGCTCGGTGCTTGCCGCCTCAGCTGAGGTTGGGATGTTGACTGCGGCGGCGCGCCTCCTGTGGGTTGCACCGATGGTGGAGGTGGCGGTAGCGACGGCACCGGCTGCGTAGAGAGCGGCGTTGGCCCCTGCGCTGGCTTCTCTGTTGCCCTGCCCCTCCCCGCGCCCGCTTTTGACCTCGTAACCGCCGGCGTGACTTGAGCTAGGTCTTCCTCAAAGAGCGCCTGCAAACTTTCAAGCGATCCTGTTCCGTGGAGTTGCCTCTCGCTGGTTGTTTCCGCCAACAGCCCTTTTGCCCACAACCCCAACAGGACCTCTCTTACCATGAGTGGTACGACAAAGTCTGCCAGTATTGTGGCCGCTGCTCCCCTGCTGACAGTTGGGGGAATCCTGTAGTCCGATCGTCCGGTGGTAAGTCTCTTGTACTCTGCGAGGCTCAGCTCGCTTGCTTGGCCAATCTCGCCTGCGTCCAAGGGGTGTGGTCTGTACGATCCGTCTAGGGGTTTCTCGCCCATGACGTGCGCCCGGGTGATGGAAAGAATGGGATCATGAAAAGAAAAGATCCCTTTGTCTTCCGTCCCCCGCTTGAGGAAATAGGTCTCACTCCTCCCCAAGAATCCCCCTAGAGAAGTGCACTCCGAGTCGCGCCCTTCGAGGTACCGCTTCCACTCCCTTAATGTCTCACCTTCCCCTCCTGGCTTCCCACTCCTTACGCCGACAGCGAACGCTTTCCTCTTCCCCGACGGAACCCCCACGCTGCTCGCCGCGACTTCGACTGTCTCCACCGTGCACGCTGCTTCCCTCAACGCAGGCAGCACCGCCTGCGCCCATTCCGTCGAACGGAGTAGGTTCGGGTGACATTCCAGCAAAAGCACCCTGGCTGTCGAGTCAATGAAGGCCTTCACCATACTCTTTGCCAAGGTTGCTGCTCCACCGGGCCCCTGCTGAGCTGGCTTTCTGGACGCATCTCCCATCACTACGCTCGGGCTCAAGTCGCTTAGGAGCCTCTTGCAATCCTCCCCCCCAGGTTCCGCTCTCACCAGTCGAACTCCTTCATCCAATCCGTTTGCCCTGACGCACTCGAGTGCCCTCCAGTCGTGGTCGGTTGCCCCCTTGACTGCAACCAGCCCCTTCGCCGCCATGAGGCCACCTCCCCCCCCACAGCAGAGCACCACGGCCACTGGGCGCTCTTCTGTTGCAGACATTATAGCGGCGCTCTCAGTGTCTGCGTCGGCGACTCTGTCTAGGGTAAAAATCACGCTGGCCGCAACCGCCGCATTTTTCCCCGTTGGCTTGTCCACCTCGTCCGCCCCCAGTTCGCTGAGCAACACGCCGTCGAGCACCGGTCCCTTGGGGCCTCGGTATGTGGACCTGGTGGAAGAATCGTCTGGGAATGAGTCGTCGATGTCCGTGCCCGGTGCGTCGCCCAGTGGCAGCCTCGATAGGGCGTCCGGCAACTGGTGGTTTGCCCCCGGTCGCCACTGGAGTTCCATGTCGTATTCCATCAACCTGAGCGCCCACCGGTGGAGCTTCGCCGAGAGGGCCTGACTCTTGAAGAGCCACAAGAGCGCGGAGCAGTCGGTGATCAGAACGAATTTCCTCCCCCACAAGTACGGCCTGTGATGCTGGATGGCCCACAACACCGCCATAACCTCTCGCTCAGTTGCGGACCGCTTGGCGTCCGTCCTTGACCATCTGTGGCTCGCGTACCCGATAACGCGCTCTGCTCCTCTGGTGTCCTGCGTAAGCGCGGCCCCAGCGCCCAGCTCGCTGGCGTCCGTGTGCAGCCGAAATATGACCTCCCAGTTGGGCAACACCAGGATCAGTGGCGATGTTAGGAACTCGATCAGCGCCCTCAGAGCCTTGTCCTGCTCCTCACCCCACGGCACTGGGAGCCTCCTTGCCCTTTTTGATGCGAACCGCTTGTCCCTGAGCAGGTCCGAAATAGGCGCTACGAGCGAGCTGTATCCGCGCACGAACTTCCTGAGATAGCTGCCCATGCCCCAAAGCGCCCTGACCTCCTCCACCGTTTTGGCGCGAGAGAGTTTAGCCACCGCCTCGATCTTCGCTTGTGATGGCTGTACTCCCAGTCTGCTGACCACCATGCCGACGAACTCCTGCTGCGGGGCACACCAAATCGACTTGGGCAAGTTCACCGACAACCCAAACTGGTGGAGCCGCTCCAGTACCTTTTCCACAAGATCTACGTGCCCGTCGACGTGCCTGGTGTGGATAATGATGTCGTCGAGCCAGTTCTGAACGCCATTTCTTTTTAGAGGACCCAGCGCCTCCCCTACATAGGCGGCGAAGCCCGCAGGGAGGGTCTTCAGCCCGAAGCCACACCGGTTGAACTCCCACAGCTCACCGTGGGCGTCGCGAAAAGCTGTCTTGTGCTTGTCCTCCTCGGCAATTTCCAGCTGGGTGAAACCCGACGCTAGATCGATGGACGTGAAGCACATGGCGCCCTTCATGTTGTCGAAGATACTTGCGATGTCCCCCAGCAACCGCTGTTGGACTCCAGACAAACGTTCAGCCCTCTAAAGTCCTGACAGACCCTCACCGTGCCATCCTTCTTCGGTACCACCACGTAGTTTGCCGCCCACGCTGACTGCGACCGGCGGATGGTCCCTGCTTTCTTTTGCTTCTCCACTTCGCTCTGGATCATGGCCGTTTCCTCCGGCGAATACCGTCGCTGTTTTGCCGCGTGGGGCTTGCAGCTGCTGTCGATCAGAGGCAACTGCAGCTTAGCGCGGTTGCACGCCGGGACAATCTTCGGATTTGCCGGGAACACGTGGCGGTACTTCTCCAGCACTCGAATAAGGGCTGCTTTCACGGGTGCGCTCGTCTGAGCAATGTTGGCCAGGGTCAAGTCCACCACGTCGGCACCCGCCCCCCCACCTTCCTCCTGAGTCACCAGTGCTGGCTGCTCCTTCCTCCCCGTTGTGCCGTCCGCCGGCACGACGGGGTCTAACAGCATCCGCATGCGTTCTTTGTCGCTCGTGTTGACGGCGTAAATCCGAGCAACGACTCCGCCCTGGATCAGGGTCAAGGGCACTTTCGAACGGTTCACCACCTTGCACTGTAGCGGCGTTCCGGGGTACCACCACTGCGCCCCGCGCGCAATTCCCAGCTCTGCTCCCGTCTCCATGTCATACGAGGCCTTCGGTTCTACCACAACCAGCTGCCTGTCCTGGGGTTGGGCTCCCTTGGCATAAGCGTCCACCTGCACGCTGACGAAACCCGGCACCACCGTTTGTCGGGCTGGTCGCAACTCCCACTGCAGGGTTCCATCGTCCTCCCAGGCCGCCGAGCCCTCGCTGGGTTGAGTTGGCAGCTCGGCTATTTCCGCTGGTTCTTCCTCTCCATGGGGCGGCTTGACCGCGCAGAACTGCTCCCACGTTGCCCTGCTCCCGATCGTGTCCGGCCCTACTTCTTCGTTCGGTCGGACTGATGCCTGCCAGCTCACCGCCTTCCGCTCCGCCGTCTTCGAGCTGGAGACGCTCGTTGACGAGATAAAGGGCACCCACGGCGACTCTGGTGCCGGTTTGAAACCCCCGCGGGCCGCAAAGCTGATAATGCTTCCATTCTTTCTCAAAAACGCCGCCCCTATGATTAGGCCGTATGGGAGACCCTCGACTACCCGCACCAGTACTTTGCGCACCCTGTCCTCTGGGCCAAACACCAGTGGGAGCTCACACGACCCCGAAATTTTCATGAGAGGGACGGCACTGCTCGTGGGGTTGGCTGCCCTCAACCACCCCTGTCCCCTCGAGCTCATCACCGACTTCCCCCCTCTTCCGCTGCGCTCGACGGAACGTACGAATGCTGCAGAGGAGTAATTCCCACCTCCTGCCCCTGTGTCGACCAACACCTCCACCGGAATGCGGCAACTAGTTTTGGTGTGATGCCACACGAACGCACGCACCCACACTTGTTTAGACCCCACACCTATGGCCGCCGCGTCGTTTGGGTCATCGACGCCTAGGGAGGCTAACGCGTGGTCGCCGTGCTGCTCGTCGTGCTGCTGTGCGGGGACGATACATACGTCATCTGCGGCCCCCTCTCCACTAATGTCCACATGTCCTCCCTTGGTGATACTGCCTCTCTCCTCCTCTCCCCCCCGCTCCTGCGCTCGCTGCTCGCTTTGGCTGCTGTTCCCCAGGAGAGAACCCCCTGGGGCGCACTTTCAGGCCCGCGAGACCTGGGGGGCACCCGAGCTGGCCCCGCCCTCATCGCCCGTGCACGCGCTCAACATCTCGAGCGCCGTGAGCATACCTGGCTCTAGCTGCGGGCCTTGAATCGGGGTGTTCTTGCGCGGGTAGAGCCCGTAGGGCACGACGTCCTCGTCGTGCGAGAAGCGGCATTCTCTGCCGGTGGCGGCATCCTTGTGAGGGCATTCGGAGCCCCTCGCATGGAAGAAGCAAACCCTTCGCTGACGCAGGGCGTCTATAATCACCCTGTCTTCGGCCTCTGGGCTCGGCAGCTCCTCCCCTTCCTTCCTGTTGTCCGCTTTTTCTCGGCTCCTGTTGTACGGGCGGTCGTCGCGGCCGCCTTTACGACTTACAAACGGGGTTCCGTGTGCCCCTGGGGGGGACGCGCGGACGTTGGCCAAGGCGGCGACGTGGGGACGGTTGCCAAGCGTTTCGTCCTCCTCCTCCTCCTTTTCCTCGGAGAATAGTCCCCCGTCCACCGCAGCCAGCGCCGCACACGCGCTGTCCCGGAGCGCCTCTACCTTCTTCCTCCACGCCCTGGGCGGTTCCCGGGTGGGCGGTTTACCCCTGGTTGAGGCGTCTGCGCGTTCGGGCTTGGCCGCCACATCCAGGGAGTGGGACGGAGGTGATGCGTTAGTGCTGCTCCATGTTGCCCACTGTATACCGTTGACGAGGACTGCGGCTGGTGTAACATTTGCGCCTGGGGCGCCTGTGCGAGCGGGTAATGTGCGAGAGAATACCCCCCCATGTTACCCAGGCTCCATGGTTGCGGTGCGTAGCCTACCGGGTGGCCTATCGCCGGTGTCGAGAGCAGTGGCTGCGTTGACGCCCCTTGCTGCTGCTGCTGCGGCGGCGGCGGCGGCGGCAGCGGCGGCTGCTGAAGCTGTCGCGGTGGCAGCGGCGGCTGTTCCCTCCGACGCTCCGGCGCTGGGGGCTGTTGCTGTTCCGATGTCCCCTTTTTGCTGCGTTGGCGGCGCCCGCGGGGTGCACGGCTGTGGCTGCTATCCTCGCTACGGCGGAGGCGGCGTTCATCCCTGCCGCGGCTGTGACTGCGGCGGCGGCGGCGTTCCTTGCTGTCGCGGTTGCGGCCGCGGTGGCGACGGCTGTGTTCCTCGCTGTCGCGACCGTGGCCGCGGTGGCGACGGCTGCGTTTTTTGCTGTCGCGACCGTGGCTGCTGTGGCGGCGGCGTTTCTTGCGGTCACGGCTGCGGCTGGAGTTACTAGGGCGGCTACCATCGCGGTCCTGATTGCGCCCATGACCATGACTGCTGGGTTTGTCGCGGTCACCCATCGCGCCACCTCCTACGCCTTTGGGGTGGTCGCGGTAGGCGCTGTGAGCGTCTCCGCTAGGCGAACCGCGGCCGCTGCGGCTGCCATGGTGGTCCTGGTCGCGGCCGCGACCCCGGTTGTGCCTGCCGCGAGGTGGGTCGTCGCCGCGTGTACTGCCTCCGTTGCTGGAGCCCTGATCGTTGCCGTTGGCGGCCTCGCGGTCGCCCATATTCCTCCTCTTTTGTCTTCCTTTCCTTTCCTTTCCTTTCCTTTCCTTTCCTTTCCTTTCCTTTCCTTTCCTTTCCTTTCCTTTCCTTTCCTTTCCTTTCCTTTCCTTTCCTTTCCTTTCCTTTCCTTTCCTTTCCTTTCCTTTCCTTTCCTTTCCTTTCCTTTCTTTTCCTTTCTTTTCCTTTCCTTTCCTGTCCTTGCTTCACAGTTGTAGGTGTTCCGGCCCTGCTGTTCCGCTCGGGGTATTGTATGACAGCACGGGAAGGATGGGATCCCGAAAGGAAGAATGTATAACCTAACCTTAACGTACAGTCATGAGCAATCACAGCACTCGGGTTCGCACGGGGTTATCTGTATGTTAAGTATGCGGATACTAATCGTATGAGTAGTGTTTTAAAATTCTCGAGAGTCATGCCTGAGCTCTATATTAGGGAAGAACAAACAAACAAACAAACAAACACGCGTCAGTTGTGAAGTAGAGGATTTATCCAACTCTACTATCGGTAAACGAGCGTATGCGGGCGGTATTATGCACATCACCTCTGGCTTGTATTCAACACTTTTTGTTTATATTTGGTTAAAAAAAAACATTTGGTCTGAGACATGCAGGCATTTATTAGACACGAACAAACGTGCGTGCACGATGAACAACGAGCAAACGGACGGGCACGGGCACGGACAGACGGGGCACGAGCAAAACGTATGCCTGCATGCGGAGACCAAACATCATTTCAAAAACAAACGCAAACAGCTGGCGGAGCACCGTTGGCAGCATACGTAAATACCACAGCGTCGAGCATGCATATCATGCATATGAATGCATGCCTGGTATGCAACAACGCCTGCTCGTTCTGGTGAGCACGCATATTGTTCGACGGCCGAAAGTCGAGCAAACAAGTGCCCTTACAAGCACAAAATACATGTATGTACGAGCGTAGGAAGTGCCTGCACATACCTACGTACAGCTACGCGAAATATGGACTACCCAGCAAACATTCGTGATATGAGGTACCAGGTACGTGGTATGATGTGCCCTCAAAGGTACCATGTGACGTGATCACGAGAATGTTTTGTAAATGAAAACAGAAATGAAAAACGTCAGCTTCGAGTACGAGTACAGCAGTAGTAGGTGAAATGTGATTTCCAATTTCGTATTATTTTTGTGCATCGTACGAGTACGCGCAAAGGGTCCCCCTTCTTGTCAACACTCCAACACTCCACTCTCCTTGCACTGCACATCAATCTTTCTGGGTTCACCATGATACGGGAGGCTTCAACCCTCAGACCCTAGAAGCACAAGCTCCTTACACATGTCTCAGGTTGGCTAACCTTTCGTATTGTTGTTCGTGACGTGTCTCGCAGGATGAGTAGAGTTGCTCCTTTTGACGAGTGAATCGCAGCAGGGCAGTAGTTGCAATGACGCTGATGCCGACGATCAACGAAGGGGCAAGAACGATAACGAGCACGACGGGCACAGCAGTGCCCACGGGGCGTGGGGCTAACAGGACGGGTATCACAGATCACTTGGCTTTGCTCTTTCTTTGGTCTCTGGATGGCGTTGAGTAAACACCGGGTGGTTACGATACCGCTTTACTGGTTTTGTACACGCAACCGAAGGCGTTCCCATGCCAGGGATCCTTCCTGCCCCTATAAGATATGGCCTCAGGAGCTTGTGAAAGCTTACCCTTTGCTCATACAAATAGACCCGACGCGTGACACTGATCAACACAGTCGTCTCACGTCGTATTATCCTCCTCGTAGCGCCGTCGCGCTGTAACAGTCTCTCGGCGCTGTAACACTACAAGTATAAAACGACCTTGTAAATATTTCGGCTTGTTGCGCCTACTCGATACCCGTACTAAGATATTCGTATACCCGTTTCAGTGCGTGTTGACTGCACATCACAATGGATACGTATAATATGGATCTCAACGTCCATATGCTGACACGCCCCGGTGATTTCAGTCAGTAGCTTACGCTTATGGTGTAGAAACCTGATACTCGTAAAATCAAAATGCAAAATGGTACAAGTACACCCTATCGAGACCTGCGCGATGGCAGCGATAATATGGAGAAACCGTGAACACGAATTTGACAACATACGCAGGCCCGTGTAAGAACGGTCGCAAAATATGGGTACACTCGTGTCGCTATAATAACTAACCGTGATTGTGCATGAACACTGCGTGTAATAAACTGCGAAGTAAAGGCGTAGAAAAGTATGTGCTGTACTTGCAACGCGCTCCCTCAATCGAAAGCTACGATCTAGAGCTACGAGAATAGTACGAAAGTACTTGCTACGCTTGCTGCGCGCCCCTTCTATCGGAAGTTACGAAGAATGGAACCATGCCTGCCTTTAGAGAAGAGACAAAAAAGGATGGGATTTTTCGTGGGTATACAGACACTATCGATCCCACATTAAACTCAAGTTGTTCATTTTCACGAAACAAAGTCTTACAAGCACTCAACAATCCAGCAGTCAACCGTGGTGATAGTCGATGGGGCTTTTGAGGATCAACCCTGAGACCCCCGATACAAAAATAAAAGTACAAAGGGAAAACTAGTGGAAGCATAGACTACAGTATACAGTTCTACCCACATGAAAACATAGTTGTATAAACGCTCAATTTTCCAGCAGTCAATTGTCAGTGGTGATAGTTGAAGGGACTTCTTGAGGGTCAACCCTGAGACCCCCCCGACTGGATACCTAAAGCAAAAAAGTCGAAACCTCTAGGCGCTACGTAGCGTTCATTCAGCGAAAGGAAAAGGCGTAAAATGATGTTTCGGAAATGTACGCAGTATGCACTCGAAAGAAGTACAGATACTACAGCATTATTAGACTATACGACGACGGTGGGAAATTTCCTGTCACGAAAGATACTCGTGGTGCTGCTTTGTTGACCAGCGAGTTATTATATCCTAGAAAAGAAAACGTAAGAAAGTACAAGGTATCAATCTGTTGTACGCCCTTCAATGGCTCCTAGGGGACTACAAAATTACGTAGTCGTAAGAAATCGAAACAAAATCGAAGAGACACTGCGAACGTAAACGTACTGAATTGTGCGTGTATTAATAGGAGTACATTCAGCATGTTTTGGGCAAATATGTATGATACGTACTCGAAATGCAGCTATTGAAACGAAAACCTTCCCCACAAAAGCAAAATAAGAAAACAGTAAGAAATAACCTGGCGCGTATTGCCGGAGGCTCTCCTGCTTCATGGCGGGGTTCTGCGTCGTTGTTGGTGTTGCTGCTCGTGATGATCTTCATATTACATATTCAGGAAGTAGAAGAGAGCAGAACGGAGTCGCTGGAAGGAATGGTTGTGAAATTGTGTTGCTGTTGACGATGATAGTCCATGTAGCTCCGATGATACTGACGATTGGGCTAGGCTCGACGTGGTGTCAGGTCCTGTGGTGATGCGTTTTGAAAAGCAAAACTTGATTTAATTGCCGTGAAGAAGGTGCCGTCGGAAGGACTCGATCTCTGACCCCCCCGTACGTCCGTTGATAGATAAGCGGACGTTGGTTTGATCATCGGGACGTTGCCTCGTGCGTTGCGTAGACCGCGTTGATGCTGCCAGATGTTTGTTCCGGGTAGTGTTGTTGTAGTACAGGAAGAAACGTCATAGATAGGTACTTACTGGTGTAGAGGCCGCAGGAACTGGCTGTCGTAGAAGTAGAAGTACCAGGGGCCAATGCTGCAGGTACGAATGTAATAATGCTGAACTCGCAGTCGCTGCGATGACCAGGACGCCAATATATATGCTACCTTGAGACCGTAGAGATGAAGCGGCAACGTTGCTACGAGAAGTGGACTTGTACCGCGAAGTAGTCATGGTAGTGACAGCTGTAGTCGAGAAAGCTGATGCAGGAGATGCAGCTGGGCGGTGTACCTCCATCGCTGTGGATGACGTGTAGTCTGCGACGTTGAATCGGCCGTTTTGTCGACCGTAGCTGACGTGATGGCTAGTGACATGTTCGCCCCCCAGCTAGCTGTGGAACGATGAACGCACTATTATTATTGTCGTGTCGATTCGTCCGGGGCAGGCTACACAAAGAGTGCCTGTGCGCAAGGAGAAATAATTTCCTCATCAAGTTCGTGCGCCCAGAGCAATTTTGAACTCGATAACCTAGATTTTAGCAGCGTGATCAGATCACTGCTACTAGTGCTACTCGTACACACATGCATAGACGCCCTTTCGCTATTATGATCAGCGAAAACCCGTGACGCAGGAGGAGTATTGTTCGAGTAATATTCCCGAGTCTACAATCAATCGTGCCCCCTGCTTGAAGCGTGAAAACCGTTGCTGGAAATGGATACCCCGTATAGGCGTGAAAGGCCCGGATAGGCAGGATGTGGTTCTCCCGATACTACGCCGATTCGTCAAAGACTGGCTGCGTGTATTACAGCGCGTGTAGGCCTTGAACAATGCACTTGAAGAAGTGGGTTTACCGTACTTCGCGCTCGAAGGCGTGAAAAACGACTTGAAACCAACTTTGTGATGGCGTAGAAACAGTCTTCTAACGTTCTTCGGACTTTACCACGTGAGAACTAGCTTCGCGTGTGAATAGCAGAAATAGTTGTTGTGTGACGTGTTCCGCGCTTACGGCTTCAAAGGAGTATTGAAAACAATGTGTTGCGTGTGATGGCACAAAAATTGTCGCGTGACTTACTTTGCGCTTATTTCAGCATAAAAACAATGCTGTACGCACGACTACGAGTTTCGCATGTGAAAGCGTGAAACCGGATTCCGTACTCGTACGTGCTACGCGCGTGGACGAGTAGAAGTAGCCCCCTTACCTGCTTCGCGCATGGGAGCGAGAAAGCAGTCCTCCTTGAGGTAACCCTGCGGAACACACTTGATGAAAATCGACGTAGGAGTCGTCAGGTCGGTGCTGGTGCTCTGGTTGTTGGAGAAAAAAAAGAGAAAACCCCCCTTTTTCTCCACACTTGAAAACCTGATGGGCTTTCTTCGTAACCTGTAGAACTTGACGAACTCATGGAGATATCGTTCCGTGGTTCCAGTCGATGTGTAGCTGGTAGATTAGAAGTCGAGGCTCATAACCTGAAATAAAAATACATGTGTCGAGGCTCTGTGTCTCTATTATTAAGAGATATGGCAGAGACGGCACCGAAGTGTCTGTGAAGATCACTTGTGATGAAGAAAGGCGATGGTTTGAAAAAAAGGCGCTTAGTGGCCAAAAGGAAAAGAAGAGAAGAGAAGAAAGAGAGGAGGAGTAGGACAAAAACGGAGAAGGAGAAAAAAGGGTGATCGAGGTAGCGCTGACCTTCGCCTGATCATCCGGTACAACCATGGAACAATGCCCATTCTACGGGCAGTTCAAGTTGACCTGAAATAGAACAATGCCCACGTTACGGGCAGTTGAGTTGACCTGATCATAGAACAATGCCTAATCTACGGGCAGTTGATGTTGACCCTATCGTATGGAACATCATGGAACAATGCCCACTCTACGGGTAGTCAAAGTTGATTCAATCTACTAGTGAGTGCACTGGCGGATAGTCCGTCCAATAGCAACATTCATATGGGAACATTCTTATGGTAAGCTAGCTTCCTCGCTATACGCGTATTATCAACGTCTCGACAGAGGTAACTTGAACATACAATAAATTGAACTAAAAGTATGGAACGGCCTTGTAAATCTTACCGCATGTTGTTTCTTGTCGATACCCATCCTAAGATAGTCGTATACTCGTATCAGTGCGTATTGACCGCACATGACAATAGACACGAATATGGTTCCCAACGTACATATGCCGACACGGTCAAGATCGTGAGGGAAACATTCCTAATAATAGGTGCTTTTGTCCGTTACGCCAGATCGCCGCCAATACCTGTGTCATGAAAGTCCCGGCAAGCGACGAGCAAGCGTTGCTCGGAACGACATGCGGTATCCACTGCCGCAGGCCAGGGGGGAGCGCCCCGAACCTCCCACCTGGAGGAAATCGCAGCAAACATTGAAGAGGGAGTTGATGCAGCCGTAGACGCGAGCGTGCTGCCCAGGAAGGAGGAGGGTTTGGTAGAGGGAGGTGGGGGTGCACGCCAAGGCAAACACGGCCAGAGGCTGCTGAACCTGCCACTTCCGATGATTTGCGTTGCGGGGCCATCCGCAGGTGGAATCTCACAAGCTACCGCTGGCCGATGGTGCGGAGGCACTAGCGACTTAAAAACGAGGACCTTCCTATGGGGAACACCGCAAAGGGAGCAGGTGAGTCATTGGTCGTCTACGGGGGTTCTAACGTAAGGATAGCGGCATGCGTGTAAACATACTTCTGCTATTTTGGGTTTGGTGGAGGTTGACACTTCTGATGCAAACGAACGATATTGTGTAGCCCTTGCGTGTGATTGGGACTTCGGTTTCACTGTACGATACGCTCATTTGGCGTGGACCCCAAATTGTTCTAATCAATTGCCAGATAATGCTGACGCCGGAGGTGACGGTGGACAAAGACCAGACAACGAGTGGGTCGGTCTCGCCCTTGGCGAGGACGACAAAGTCGCGGGTCTAATGCGACCAGGCGACATATATACATATATATATATATATATATACCAGGTATGTATATAGGTGAGCGGCGGGTGTAGATGCTCTTGTACAACTATCGAAACAATATAGAGGCTTGTATACTACTTCTGTGCGTGTGTTGACAGCCTGCCCGTGGTTACGAATCGTGCTAAGGCATGGCGAGTACTCTTGTTGGCAGAGAGACAGCTCGCTAGCTTTCTCTTAAACAAGTAGATAGCGGTACTAATGTAGTGATATAACTTTTATACTGTGATGCGTAAACTGGGTCAAATGCGCGTACCCTTCGGATGAACAAGATTGGCTGCTCACCTAAATCGGCGGAAACGCCTCCAAGTCGTTTTCGGGTCTCAACCAATCACCGCTGTCGCCGCAAAGGTATTCTTCTCTTCTTGTTGCGCCCCTCGTATTCAGGGCTACCGCCGGTATCTTTGCACCCTCTTCGTCTTTTCCATCAACAGGAAGATATCCAGCCAACTACAAAGCTATGCTTGGGTGTCTGCGAAACGCGCTTCGCCCCCGATGATGACATTCGCCAGGGGGTCGCCAGGGGGATGATTCAGTAAGCACCGCCCAAGCGGTTTAGCACTGCCGTGGCCACACCTGGAATGTTTACTCCCAACCCCTGAATGTGGGATACGTTGGCGTCACCCATAATCGCGGCCGGGACCGTAGGGGCAGAGGCGGGGAGTGAGTCCTCGCGTTGCGGGTGGATGTCGCCAGGGGGGCGGTGGGCGGAGGGAATAACGGTCGTAAACCAATGGAGAAATAGGAAGGTTGCCAGGACTGAGCACCACGCAAGGAAGGGTGGATAGTCTCAGATCGACCCTGGACCAATGCTTGGACCCGCAAGGACGTATCTTGCCTGCCGACCCTCGCCCAGGGACGGAAAACAAACTCAGAAGAAAATTGAGTTTCCTCCTTTCGTACGAGGAATCTAAATATTATGGCTGGCGTGGTCGCAGAGGCGATTGTCTTTAGTTGCCACTGACGTTAAGCATGGGCTGACGTGCAGCATTTAGTGTAGCCCTGGCTGCTGCTGAAGACACCGTTTTCGATTGAAATCGTCTATATTATATGAGGCACGTCTCGTTGTTTTCCGCGTACTCAAATATGTTTTCTTATTATCTATAATGCAGGGAACTTTATCATTATACCACCCGATAACTCTCCATGTGTCCATGTACAACATAGTGGTATTTTGCACGAGAGACCACGCTTTTTGGGCACATTGCGGCGAGTATTCCATGTATGCGTGCTCGCATTGTGTGGTCAGAGACCAAATTCTAGAGCAGCTATTACGGGGGACCATAGTTAATAGGACCTATGGTATACATAAAGACCTATATATTTAACCATTTTTACTAACAATATTTGGTCCTATTAACTATGGTCCCCCGTAATAGCTGCAGTCATGCAGAATGTATTTTCTAGTTTTGCGTTGCCTATTATAGTAGTAGTGAAGATACCCTCCCGACCCTTCACCTGCATCAAATATACCGCCACTGCCAGTCTATCCGGAAAACACCAGGTAGTCCCCGACTTAAAAAACCGTTTTGTAATCGGACTTTATCTCGAGCAGATACGCACCACCACTACTTGAAGTCGACTTTTAACATTATTAAGCAAAATAATCTTGCCCTCTACCATCACACAGGTAAAGGAGCCCCCTGTAATAATAGTCAACAATGAATGGCAGAAAAAAAAGAAATTTGACAGCGGTTGTACTGAAGCGATTATAGAACGTACCTTTCCCGAATAAGAAATTCTGGCTGGACTATTACTAGCACTCCTGTTTCTCATTTTTCCACTACTATTATCAAGTGTCTTGTATTATAGCTCGCCCAAGGAAAGCGCCTTTATATTTTTTGCGCGCTTCGCGCGAACAATCTATATCTTTTTATCGATCCCTACCAATGGTCCCTGCGCCGTCCATGGTTCGCTTTCTTATTGCCGGTGCTCCTCAGCGGTGCTGTGTTTTTTTTTTCATTTATATCAAAAGAAGAAACCAAGTACCATATATGGGGTATGCACGTACGCACGGCATGCAGCGTTCGGGTTGTTTTCCTCGATGGAGCATGGAGACGTTTGGCATTTGGTCGCCCGCTTGCACCTAATTGCTTGGACCGTTTTAACGTTAACGTATATCCACGCCCTCGAGGCTCAGCAGCAAAACATTTTGAAGGCTGACGTACTCCGTCAGGAGAATTTTAAAAAAGGCATTACGTCGTCGTACCTTGTCGCGACCCAACGTACGTGCTTGCTCATAACTTTATTTTATTCTTAAAGTTGCACGAGAAAAGGGGAAAAACAACATTTTCACAATACAACCGAAACTCAATGCCTCATCTGATACTCCCTGTTGCGTGGACAAAACAAAATCGTAAACCATGTTTGTACCTCCACCACCCTACCGCTCCTTCCGCGGCGTGGGCTCATCCGAGTGGGTCGAACCCAAAGACCCCGTCTTGTCTGCCTCACGGGTCTTGTTTGTTTGGCGTCCACAGCAGCAGACGAAGAGGTACGCGACGTTCGTTCTGCGACCATATGCTAGCCTGCGAAACCCAATTTATTTCATATAAAAACAAACAAAAGTACGTCAGCTGTGGGTTCAACCGATTGGCAGATCGATCGATACTCAACTTCGCAAGCAGCGTGAACCGTTCGCGAGGTTTGCATTATTTCCCTAGCGATTGACGACACTCGCCGGTGACTCCCCTGGATGCTACCAGGGTCAACGAGACGATGATACTTACAGGTGGCTCGACTTCCAATTGATGTTGGCCAGTACAATTTCGTTCTCTGAAACAGCAGATCGACACGTGAAGGTCGGCGTACACAAGACGATCGAAAGTTGGTTTATAACAGTTTAAACGTGGCAGGCACACCAACACACTGAAACATGTTTAAATTACCTCCTGTAAATAAATGTTGCAGTAGGTCTTGACGTACCAGTACATGAGTACGTAGGGGGTTGTTGGTGAGTCTCACTATCGTCTATGTTGTTGGCCTCTTTTGCTCTCGATATTTGACAAACACAGTATGCACACACCTGTAAGATTACAGAGGTGGGCCCAATAGCGCAAGGGGGTGATGCTCGTGATTTCTTTAGGAGGCCTGGCGAGTGGCGCATTTTGATACTACAGCTCTTCAGTTAGTTGTGGAAAACTTGTGCTTGCACACGTAAAATAGCCCAAATCGTTCCTTCGACACCTACCCGTGTTCTTCAACACCCAACCCTCAACTCACACGCAACGACGGGGCACAAAACCTGCACATTTCTCAGACTATTGCCACCATTAGCTGCCAAACGCCACGGAGACTGTGACCTCTCCCGCTTCGAACAAAGAAGAAGAGACGCAACATGTGTGTTGGCATGACAACAACAGAGTATTTTTTATTAAGTTAGTTGTGAAATACGTCAGCTGTGAGTTAGACTGATTATATAGATAGTTGATACTCAACCTTGCGAGCTGCCTTTGTACGGTAAACGATCGAGCATAAAATTCGGTTGACGACACATTCCCCTCTTTCTTGCGGAGAGCTGTCAAGGACATCTCGATACTAAAAACTACCAGGTATGGTATTTGAGAAGAGGTAAACGTAGGCGTCAACTAAACTTTTTCTCCTATGAGCCCGTAACAAATCACACACCGGTAGCTTGCTAAATTGATTGTCGACCACTCCAATAGTCTAAATCATAGCTGACGTACAGTAGTAGTTGGAAAACGTTTCTGTAAAAGAGAAGGTACAGCACACCCAGGCGATAGGTAGCTAGGGCACAGCACAAACACCCCCGAGCCCGCCCCCGACACAGTGGGGTGAGGGATCACGATGAGGGAGTTTCGAGGCGAGCACTAAACCTCGTCGCGCGCTATTATTACATAACAGGCTCAACATAATACTTCTAAAAACCGCTGAGGAGCGCTGAGACCACACCGCCAACAAATCGTGATTGGTTCTTTTAAAAAACTAAACCAGTACGTCAGCTGTGAGTTTTATATTTCTCTAGGAGCGTCCGTGGCCGGACTAGTCAACACACGCATCTGCAGCCGGACACATTCAAGGAAAGCCTCCGATTGCATGTTCCTCGCACTGTCGTTCCCGATTTACCGGATATAATTGTTCCGTGATTGTCGCCTCTGACGATAGCGACTAATAATAATGTGTGTGTTTTGTGGTACGGTACGATGTACGTTCGGGTACCGGCGCAAGTACCATGGGTCCAACGCACCACTTGGTCGTAGTATTCCTAAACGAAAGGCTGCGCTGGTGACGTGGACGTCCACCCGTCGCCGGATCGCGTGATGCTCAGTTTGTATCCAGTGTATATGTCGAGTATGGCAGTCAGGGTTGATTACAAGAGTCGACAATGCCTTACTCCCCGCCCATGGGCAATGAAAGTGACATCTGTATCAATAATCGTGTGGCATACAGTCATACGCTCCCTGCATGCATTCCTGACACAAGGCTGCTGGATGTAATTCTCCTCTTACAAGACACTCTCCAACAAAAACACTACCGGTCACACATTCGGGACTATGACTGCTGATTGCCGCTCTGCTAAACTGCCTTTTGCTGCAGAACGTCCGATTCATACGCGAATTTACGGTTGTTGCAAGCGTCGAGCAACCTGCACACATGTTCGCCACCTTGTCGATATTCCATGTGTTATGAGGCACAAAAAACATGTCGACCTTACAAAACGGAGCATACCCATCCAGCTACCCTAGAGGACCCCATAAGGAATCATTCACCGTTTTCCCATATCACCGGTGGCCCAACAGCTGTAGTAGGTGGTTCTGGTTTCTTCACCGGGTTCCGGTCGCAAGTGCCTTTTAGTTGCTCAAAATAAAACCATAGAGGCAATGAAGGAAAAAACCAACCGTCTCCGCCGAGGTGTGAGTCTTGTCGCTGAAAGGACCGCACCGTACCTCACGACACCGACGTTGGCCGGGCGACCAACACACGTGTGGGGGCTTAACCCCTTCAGGAAACACTCCCTCCGAAACACTCTATAAACAATAAATTGTGTGAGAAACAGAGGTACGAAACGGTCCAGACCACCGACCGGGCAGGAGTTCCCTGGG
Organism: Nereocystis luetkeana; assembly: GCA_031213475.1. Lineage (NCBI taxonomy): Eukaryota > Phaeophyceae > Laminariales > Laminariaceae > Nereocystis > Nereocystis luetkeana. The sequence goes on from JARUPZ010000022.1 coordinate 2,342,385, forward strand.
ATTCCGACATCGGAGGCACGCATGGGGGCGCGCGCTGGCGGAGCGGGCGGATGTTCGGTACCGGACAACATATTCATGGCGCCGGCCAGAGCGTACGAGCCGAGGGCGCTCCCCTGTGAAGAAACCGGGTGTCAAGGCCGTCGGCGATAAGGGCGAAACCGAAAGTATTGTGCACCCCAGGAATAGTGGTGGTGATTTCAAGGGGTATCCGTTTATCCGTGGTGGACTGGCGACCACCTTGGCTCCGTGTTTACCCGAAACTGATTTGCGTATACACAAATCGAGTCCGTACATGGCACAACGGGTTAATGCACGGGAAACTCTGTAGTGCGCGGAATTGGCTAAGACGTACGCGAAAGACCAACTCAAAGGTTTACATTGATAACATCAAGTGTCGCTCTCAGCTGATCATGCCCCCGTCCCCTCTCTAGGGGCTACCTAAAGGTTCTGCTTTTGTCTACTGGCACTTGTTCGTACCAAGGAAAGTACAGCTCTACTATCAATAGGAGAACTTGCACAGTTGTATACCTACAGCATTTCTGCTATTACGGGGGGCCATAGTTAACAGGACCAAATATTGTTAGTAAAAATGGTTGAACATATAGCTTTTTATGTATACTATAGGTCCTGTTAACTATGGTCCCCCGTAATAGTGTCATACTCTACGACACAACGTAACTAAGCCAAGGGCGTGGCTTTTGACAACAAACAGCATTAGCGCAGCAGATACATGGTGTCAAACAAAACACAATAAAAACATACGAAGCGCCCAAACAGAACAAAACAGACCTCTGCTGGATTCCTCCTGGAGACCATCCGGATTAAAACGGGGGGAAACAACGCTTTGAGCTACCCGTCACCTAATTTATTGTACCATCGACTGATGTCTCACTCTATGTGAGGGTACACACTTGATATCGGAACATGTTTCTTTCTATGTACAGCAGAAGTTGCGCTCGCCCCCGGGACACGATGCGAGCACGGCCAATACCAACCCTCGCAATGCTGGAATGGATGGACAAGGAGACGCACGTCCAGCAAATTACGCTCCGAGAGGTAGGCCTGATCTCAAAGTTGCTCGGTTTCAGCTTAACCCCTAGTACAAATATCGACGTCATTTCCGTTGAGAGCCGACCTCTTTCATCGTCGTACATACCTTTGCCCCTGGTATGTATTACAGCCCCGCAGCATCTATCTTAGTAGTCGACAAAGCATGGTTTGTGAATATGACAAGATCCACCCGCGTCTACTAGTGGGTTTGCCAGCCCGCCAAGTTCGTACCGGTTAACCCATGTACGACTGCATTCCCGTTTTGGGGGCAAACTGCTTGGACTTTGACTGGATTGTCCCCAAAAACGGGGCTGCGGTTCCGAAAGGGTTACGCTACCGTACGAAGTCATGGCTGTAGGTATCGCTGAACTGCAAACCAAACAATGCTGGCAACTACGTCCTTCCCGGACCAGGCGTAAGGCAATACACGCGTTGCGAACATCCCCACGATGTTTAGCTCACGACTGAGACGATCAGCTGGGGAGACGGCAACGCCAGTCCGGCAGATGCTACTTTGACACACCAATCGCCCATTCTAGTGAGTAGGTCCGTGCGGGAGCGTACATTGATCCCGTCAAAAGACAGCCATCTCCATTCGTGTCTGTCTTTGACGGAAAGTCTTTAGTGGAAATCTGCATGTAAGACACAGTGATGACAGCTTCCCGCTAAACCAGCCACTCTATGTTACGACCAAGACGATACGACGTGATCAAGGGTCTTCACTCGTCCTGGGGCATGCCTACTATGTGTTCGTGGGCCAACCCTGCGACCCAAGCGCGTCCTGTTTGTACTTATTCCTCTGCTGTTAGACTGCTTCTTCCTGCCCTAAATACAAGCCTGGTCTTTGAACGTCTCTTTGAGGTGGAGCAGGTCCGCCTACTAGGTCTTCTCTGCCTTGTCTCGAAGCATACCAAAGGACAATAGCTTCCCCCACTACCGCAAGAATCATCGCGGCATGCCCTGCTACGAACACGCCTGCCAATATACGTTGGCTCTGGCTGGACTCCCGTGACACATCGACCCTAAGTAGCAGCACGTCAAACATGGTGAAGAATATGATAACATGTCCCGAACGCGACAGCCATGTGTCTGGTTTGGACTCGTATGGCGATAATACCTCTGAAACAACAAAGAAGGAAAACGACATAATTATCGTTATCGCGATTTGCGCCGTATCATTCGGGTATATAAAGACGACGACCCCCGTCAGCATGATGCGTCGCCCGCACTCAATGACCTCATAGTAATAACAACCAGATCGATACGGTGCCCATAGGCTATCAATGGACCGAGCGGCGGCCTTGTCTGCTCCAGCCTCAGACAGGACACTACGATGGCGGTACAGAAGGACTACAAATAGCAAGGGGATGCCCACCGGATACACACCGATCATGATAGCGGCATATACTTGAAGGGCTCTATGCTTGGGGTCTGTGCATACAATTCGATAATCCGCTCGGAGATACTCTACACCGTCGTCGAGAGCGTCGCACGCAAACGTTCGGAAAACAGTCGATGACACCGACGAATACACCAAAAACAGCAGCAACAGCACAACAGACAAGTGCTTGTTGCGAATATGCTCGCATCTTGTGTCCCAGTTTGCCGCATTGGTGTGCAGAGCTGTCAGGTAGGTCATTGCCAGCAAGGCGAGTACCAGGAACGGCCAGACCGTTGCTGCGAGAAGCCGGTCATGGAAGTCGATGCCGGACCATAGACACCCAGAGGATATTACGAACCCGAGATCGAGATTGATAAGGTTGAGGACGCTCAGGAAGGTCTGGTACGCCCCGGGATAGGTGACGTTGGCCACAGATGCAAACTGCGCGCAAATCATTCGCACGGACAATTTGTTGTTACAGCTAAGAAAGGGGTGGAGTCGACGGAGCATAAACATTGTTTTAGTCAACCTTTGGGTAATCGATATATATATCCTACAATCACGCGGCCATTATTGTTGTGTCTCCACAATTTCAGGTGAATATCCAAGTATGAGCTTGTTGACGCCACAGCTAAAGGTAGTAAAGCAGGTTGCTCTCCTCGTTCGTGCACATCGATAACAACACGAAAATACATCTGATATAGGCCGACCCTCCTTTTATGGTACGAATATAAGCATGCTACTATAGGGGTAGCAATTCCTTGAACAAAGCATTTCGGACGGATGGGGTTCTTTAACCGACGAACTATCAGTGTCGTCAATCCTATTGTTGGTTACCAATGATGTTCGAAAAACCTACGATAACCCGTGGTAATGTACCCATTCTATGTCAAGATCAGTCCGTCCGGGGGATATTATACTTTAGGGCGCTTTTTTAGTCGAGGAGGTTCAGAATGTTTAGGTGCCAACTCAACCGAATCATCATTGAGGGTCAGTGGGCAGGATTACCTGAGTCAAAATCTGCCAAACCACCACGATGCTTTTGAAGGCTTGAAGGGGGACGCCTCGAAGTACCTTGTGATGGAATGCAGTGCCCCTCTGATCGTCGACGTTCGTAGACACCAAATACACGGCGAGCATCACCACCGCGCAAACAACGGTGAACACGGCGACAACCGTGATAGCCATTAGCCACTGGCGTCTTGACCGCGAACACCGTGTACATGTGGTAGACAGAGACGGGGAGTACCCACTCTGGCACACAGCACAATCTGCACCCGGGTGCGCGCACAGGGAAAGGGTTGCTCGGGTGCTCAAAACATGCCGGAGTCTGACAGATACTACGGTAGATACGTGTTACTCGACGTCATCTGACGTTTGCACTGCGGCCACTCACATGGTCCCATGTAGCCGTCGTCACAGAAGTTCCTCGCCCCCGTTTGACCCCCAACGCACGCGGCGTGGTTGTAACACGCCAGGATGTTCGTACTTTCGGCTGTTGCTCGCCAGTACCCACTCTCGACAATAATTGTTTCCAGGGTGCGGCCGGCGCCGTTTGCGGACGTGTGTTCCAGTGCATTGGAGCAGGTCGGGTCGAGGTTGCTGTTACGAACGGTGCAATTGTCGCATTCGGCCCATGCTGGGCATCCGACACACACACTGTCATAGCGAGCAGTGCTAGGGCCCTCCTGCGGATGTTAAACACAATGGGAGCATCGATTTCGAGTCGATGAGAATTTGACATGGAAGTTGTATATTCCAACTTGAAGCTAGTCGACCACGTAAGTACCAGACCTGGTGCTAACAAACGTTATTCCCGTGGATTAAGGCGTAGAAATCTGCCCGTCGAAAAATATTTATATGCCGAACCAAGGGAAGACCCGCACAGTAAGCTCCCGCACAACCGTATAATCAGTGCTCAAGCCCCCCGCGAGCCATGACGATGTGATGTGATGCCTGCTTGACTTGCATCACTGCGGCAATGGCTTGTCGTCAACGACGAACCTCCTGGATGTTCACACGACTCCAACATAATACATCTTGAACCACCGACCTCGAGGCTATCATGGTGCACACGTAATGAACCTCGGACTTGCGCACCTGCAGGACGTCATGACTAAATCTTCCCTTGTTGCACGAAAACACGTTTCCGCTGAACGTTGAGCCGTTTATTTCCAATGACCCAACGGCAGAAATAGCGAGGCCACTGCTCGACGCCATGTTGGAGGTGAAGGAGCACCCAGAGACGGTTGCTACGCCACCAAGGCGTAGTGCTCCTCCCACGTCTGATTGATCGGAGTGAGGTGTAAGCATGGGCAAAGGTCTGGGCCGTCGGAACGTTTGCGGAGTCGGTTTCGACGGGACATACGATTAACGCAAGTAAATCCCCATGTGATGCCTTCGGATTGTTCCGTGGAGACTTGAAAGCGTGTGCCGCATGTGGCGATGTCTGAGCTGAATCATACCTGCGAAATTGCTCTCGAATTCCGAGGAGACGATGCCGGCCTGCCCAAAAGATGTTTCCACTGCTCCTCCAGTTTCTATCGCTGTATTCTGCAGAAACTTGCATCGTACGAATCGTGTGGGCTCCGCCAAAAGCTCGTTGCCGTTGCCAGTGCCAAACGTCGCAACCGCACCGCCGATGGCGGCCGAGTTGGACAGAAACGTCACCCCCTCGAAATATTGACCAACCATATTGGCAGACGAGAATATCGCTCCCCCGTGCGCGAAGGCAAAGTTATTCGCGAATGTTGTCTCGCCGGAAATGTGGACGTACGAACCCTCGTCGGACCGATATCCGTATATGCCTAACGCGCCGCCGTTACCAGTGGTGGCTGTGTTGTTGCGGAACGTCGTGTTGCCCTCGCAGTGTATTTGAGAGTTAACGGTGGCGTACACGGCACCGCCGTCAAGGTGGGCGAGGTTGCCGAGGAAGGTGGTGTTCCCTGTCCAGGAAATACCCGCTTCCCACAAAAATATTGCTCCGGCCCTGTTCGCGATGTTGCCTGTGAACGTTGTAACACCAGTCCAGGAGGCGTTCGAATGTTCATGAACATCCAGAGCACCACCCTCTCCTCCGACCGTATTGCCGACGAAGGTGGTGTTTCCACTCCAAGCGCCGACCGAGTCGCCATATATCATCACTCCACCAGCAGCGTAAGCAGAGTTGTTTCGGAAGGTTGTATTTCCTGTCCAAGAGACGTTCGAATTCCAGATCACGTACAGACCACCCCCCCAAGAATACGCAAAGTTATCCGTGAAGGCTGTTTCGCCCTCCCATGAAACGCTTGACGACCAGTACACCATGACCCCGCCTCCATTGCCAGCGGAGTTGTTTGCGAACTCCGTGACGCCTTTCCAGGAACCGTTCGAGACGTCGTTCAGAAATACGGCACCTCCGTAATCCCCGGCCTCGTTTTTCACAAAGAGGGTTTGGCCCTCCCAAGAAATGGACGATGACCCTTCAGCCATGATTGCGCCCCCATTCCCGGTCGCGTTGTTGTGGCTGAAAACAGTCCTCTCGCCTCCCCAAAGAAGAGATGACGAATATGCGTATATCGCGCCCCCGTAGCATGAACCATAATTACCGCAAAATGTTGTCTTCTCACCATTCCACAACACAGATGACGAGTCCGTGTATAAAGCACCTCCTAAACAAGCTCTGTTCTCCGTGAATGCGGTCGTGCTGCCCCAAACTATGCTCGTGGACTCGTTCGCCATTATTGCGCCTCCCAGATATACTGCCGAATTGTTTGTGAATTTAGTCTCGCCATACCACGAAACGGACGACGAGCCTACAACCGTGAGAGCCCCCCCGGAGTGCAACGCTTCATTGTTGATAAACGTGGTCGTGTCCTCATTCCACGTCACAGTCGAGGACTCAGCGTATATTGCACCGCCTGACCAAGCAGAATTTTCAGCGAATGTCGTTTGGCTGCACCACGACATTTCCGATGACTCGCCGAGAAACAACGCCCCCCCTCTATCTTTGGCAGAGTTGCGGAGGAACACCGTGACGCCACCCCACGACAGAGATGAAGAGTCTTCACACATCATTGCACCCCCGTTGTGCGAAGCGCTGTTATCGATGAACATAGCCTCATCGCCAGCCCAAAACACCGTACTCGACGGACCCGCGTATACCGCGCCTCCATACCAAGCGTCGTTTGCCTCGAACGTCATGTTGCCGCTGAATGAAACGCTGGCCTGATCCGTGACGTGAACAGCCCCGCCAAACTCGGCGTCGCCGTTGGCGAGGGTCATATTTGCGAGGTGCAACGAGGATGCACTATCAGCAGCGAACAGTTGTGTGGCGTGGTTTCCATCAACGGAGGCATCGGTTGAAGCTCCGGTTACGTTGAGCGACGTGTTGTTTATGACGTGGATTGTCTGGGATACGACAACGTGTCCGAGCCACTTCACAACGAACGATCCATTCGAGCACTGAAGCGAGCTAGCGAGAGCAGCTGCGTCGCTGGTGTTGGCGACGACTCGCGCTTGGGTTTCAGAGGGGCAATATCGGAATCCTTGTGCCCAAGCCAGAGGACTGAGCCACGCAGCCTTGCAGAAGAAACTTAGAAAGGACCTGATTTGGAGCAGACCCAATTATCGTTTCGTGTGGGAAGTAGGTTCAGCTATCATCGACCTAACACAGTATTGAAAAATCAATGACGAACAAGGTCCGACATACAAAAACCCTTTAACCAAGGCTAAACCCTTCACGAAGGAACATGATACTCACATACCAGGTACGCTTAAATCTGTTGCCGTCGTGGGTCGGTCGGTCGGCGGCTCCTTATCTACCGCGAAACTTACTTGCTCAGGATATGGAAAAGAAAATGTGGGATATGTTCAGCTCACTCTATTGGACGGTTGAACAGGGCCAAAGTGCGGTTTCGAAAGTACTAGTGACGTGGTTGGTGTATGTACAAAAACGTGAACTTGACGAAACCAATTTCGTCTAAGCCCTGCATCACTGACCTCCAACCCGGGGGCTGAGTGAAGCGAACCGACCGCATGCCCACGATCAGTGGTGCCTACCCCTGCCAAGTACAAGAGGGAACAACAACGATCGTGGTGAGATTTTGTCAGCAAGAGTACCACTACTTTTTCAAACTATGAAGGTCTGGGACAAGATTTTGAGTAGAATGTTTGACGTGGCTTGAAAATATGGGGGCAGCCCACGAGTACAATACATGGCGTCATCCTATACTGTGACGACGAAGTGGGACAGTAAAGGGTGCAATCAAGTTGTCTCTGATCTATACATCACTGTCCATGAATCAGAGGCGGCCGAGGGAACGGTTCCCGTCTAAGGCAGGGAAAGGGTATCGTGGAAGGCGCCTATATAGCTGTGATAACGGAAGTGCGGTATTCTGTCACAAGGACCTACTCATGTACTATCTTTGCGAGAAGTTTATTCCTGTGCGACTTGGACTCACACATATTCGACTGGAAATGCAAGAGGGCCGAGCGCCTGAAATACCTGTACCTATGAATTTTGATCGCAATTACTGTAGCTACATGGAACGTTGCCCGTCGAAAAAGGCTTTATGACCCCCTTTCGTGCATGGCCAACCCGCCCCTTGTATCAAACTGTAGCTCAAACGTCCAAGGTGCACCTGCCACCGGCTTGTTGCAGCATGGGCTTCACCTATTTATATCTTTAAATGAGGCGTTTTACGATAGATAGGGGTTCACCGTGAATGTTCTGAGGCTCCTCACTTCAGGAGCTCCCTACCCCACACGAAAATTGACTTCAGCAAAAATCAAATTGCATCCCGATGATTAATACCATGGCCCAAGTTCACGAAAACGTCATTTTTCGAAAGACGATTGACATTCCGACGATTTTGGGTCAAGGAGCGCCGTCATTCAGACACATATAGCGAAAATGTGGTACCTCTATTATCGTAGAACGCGTAAAGTGCCCCAATAAATGGCTGGGTGGGGCGATACCTGGTACAGTTTTTGGCTACAAAACAACGGGCAGTCGTCTACACTAGAAGGCGGGGGCGTCGGTCAGGTGACTTTGCATGTTAGTACAAACGCCCGGATAGACTATTAGAAACTACCGTACAAACGTAAAACGTAGCTTGGGCCGAGGAGAGGCGTTCTACGATAGAGGTTCTCCCTGAATTTCCGAGGCTCCTCACTCCAGGAGCTCCATACCTCACCCGAAAACTGACTTCGGCAAGAATCAAATTGCATCCCGATGAATAATCCCATAACCCAAGTACACAAGAAAGTCATTAATCGAATTGAGATTGGCAATGCGACGATTTGGGTTTAAGAAACCCCGTCATTCCGAAAACATGTTAGTGGAAATGTGCTGCCTCTATCGTAGAACGCGTCAGGACAGCAAAGGTCACGTACCGTATGAACCTACACTCGTGGCTGATTGTAAATACCTCAAGGAAAAAACAAAAGCATACCCGGTACCCTTTTTGACTTTTGCGTCTATCAATCCACCAATCTACCCTGCCTAGTACGAGCTGTTTCAAGATAAACGACATGATCCCCCCCCCCCACGGATGCTGGCCGCAGCATCTACTCCAGCTGCACATTCTCGAACTTCTACTGACTAATAATATTCACAGCGGGAGAGGGTGGCATGGCTGGTTGTTTCAGTGGAGATCCTAGTGCTGGCGGTAGCTGTGATAAAACATTCCGACAACAACGGGTCATAAGAAAATGCTGTGTCTCTTTTTAGGACCCCACTCCCGTTTGTTTTGAGGTCAAACTACTTACAGTTTGAGTAATTTGTCCCCACATATGGAAGTGCGGTGCTAAATAAGTTAAGAACGACTCGGTTTCACGTACTCCTAGGCGTATCTGTAGGAACTGGCCCAAACAGTAAAATATCTGACCTGTGTGTGTTCGATATTATGTACTAAATACACTAAAAATCGATTTCTCGACAAAACACAACCTAGTCTAGGTATTTACAAGGCGAAGAGGCTAATACCACGGTTTCCAGCGTAAACGTTCACGTTTTTGCCCATGTTGGCCTGGGAAGAGATAAATAGGCCCAGAAACTTTACGCACGTTGAATACATATATATGACTTTTCCCACTGACAACCCGGTGGTTTTAGTGGTCGATTTTCGTGTATGAAGACCTTCCCTTCGAAAGGTCTTTGCAAGTGGAGTGTTTGTTTTCCCAGAATGTTCGCAGTTTTTTTTTTTTTTCGTAGATGTGTCCCAAGATCCGGAGGCGTTCCGTCACGATTTGTGAATTTCTTCCGAACAGGAAGGTTTAATTTAATTATTTTCTAAACCAAATCAAGAAAACCTGGAAGATTGGAAATTCCGCGAAAATAACATGATATGATGAAAATACTGCAATCTTCTGTCCCTGTACCGTGGATCGTTTAATGTAAGTATTTCATAGGATGAAGCCTCCTGCGCCATGCAGGAGGTCCCGTCGGGTATTTCCCCCCGCGTTGAGTAAAGTTTCGAATCACAAACTCTGCGCGGGGTTAGTACCTGTAACTGATCTGGGTATTTAAGCCCAAGATTACTAATCCTACTGCCGAGTGGGTCAGACAGTCTCAAGAAATGGCGCGACCAACTCTACTCCAGAGGTTTCGGGAGCGAAAGAAAGAAGTGGCCTCGATTCGATACCAATTCCGAGACATTTCGATATCATCAATGGTTCCATTATTTGTGCCAAATTTGAGTTCATGAATTGGATCGCCATTTTACGGTAGTATTCTGTCTCTCTACCGTGGATCATTTAACGTAAGTATTGGATGGATGAGGCCTCCTGGGCCGGTCTGTGGTCCCGCCCAAACTTTCTTTCCGCCTCCTTTAAGATTGCCTTTGTAGTTGACCGCTGGTCCGGGGCTGCATTATCTCACCCAAACTTCTACCACCTGAAGTCAGTCCTTACCCGCACACGCCGCAAAGTCCTTTCTGAACTCCGGCGACAACGGTAGCTCGCTACCGTCCGCGGAGCTCAGTCCACGTTTCTTCTTGCTACCCTTGGATCGCCGTTTTACCCTAAGGAAGCCCAAACTTAGCAAGCAATATTCCATAACGAGAAGTCAAGGAAAATAAACGAACAAAAAAACAAATTTAGTGAAGTTCTGGACATGGCTCATAGAAAACGTGTAGTGTGACAAGTTTCACAGCTCACTCGGAAAAACAACAACGTGGTCTTTGGCCGGGCAATGAGAGTTCCTCGTCTATAACTTGAACAAGCTTGCGGATGGCATGAACATTGGGAGAACTCTATCAAAGTGTATGTACGATATCGTCGTCCCCTGTGCCCTGAACGACCCTCAGCGTGTCTTGGACGTACTTTTCGTTGTTCGTACTAGCGCGAGAAGAGGTTCGTCCAACGGGACGAAACTGCCTCATCATCATCGACGAGCCCGACTGTGTTAGAGGGTGGCCTCGAGCGTGCTTGCGCCGTGCCCTGGATGCTGGCTGGCCGGGTGTGCTGTGCTCATTTTTTCCAAAGAAACATTTCAAACAGGTTGGCTGTGAGTTGAAGCAGTTGAGTGCTCGATACTTAATATATCACGGTCACGCGCGAAAGGGTTGGGGTGACGGCCTATCGTTTCCCCGTCAGGCCAGTCAAACGCTGTTTGTATTTATTCTTTCTTAGCAAGAGGAAGTCCGCGACAGCTGTCCATCAAATGCGCCGCCAATCGACATCTATGCTCGCTTCTGACGGTGAAAAACGATATGCTTGCGATGCCGGCACCCGGATTGGACCTGTTTTTCTCTTTGCCCGAAACGGGAGAGGTCGCAGTCTTCGCGATTTTGACTGCTCATGTCGGCAAGAGCGTGGGGAATATGGACTGGGGTGGCCGATCCTTTGCTTCGCCGTTGCGCGTGCGTTAAAGGTTGGTCGTTGAAGACGAACTACCGATTCGGGCTATTTTACGTGTGAAAGCACAAGTGTTCCGTGAGATGTTGAGATTCGTAAGCAATCATATAGTCGCGGATCGAACGTCGCGAGCCTCAACGGCCGTTGTGCGCGCCAGGCAACCAGACTCCGTAAGGCAGAGTGGAGTCTTTGGGTTCGACCGGATCCGATAAGTCTACGCTGCGCGAGGAGCGGTACGGTGATGGACATAAAAATCATGTCTACTGATGTGTTGCTCGTGCACGCAACAGCCACAACGACATGAAGCGTGGCGTTTAATTGTGTTATTGAGGTATTTTTCTCTTCGCTTGTAACCGCCAAGAAACAACTGATATTATAAACGAGTACGAATACGAACGTGTGCGGGTAAGGACGAGGTACGACGACGACGCCTTGTTTCTTATACGCCCTCACCCAGCTCCCATCACAGAATAGATCATCCTGACAAAGCTTTCGTTGCTGACCCTCGAGGGTGTGATGATGCCTTTACTCGTCTTGCCCCACCGTGCTCCCCTGCCCCGATAATAGCGCGCAGGCAGCCTCTGGCGTGAGTACTGCTTGCTGTTGCTGCTGCTTCTACTGCTGCCTCTGGCTAAGCCGTGGTCACAGGTGTCGTCCATCCCTCCACCTGGGAAGGGCCTTTATTTTAATCGCGAAGAGGGTTCAGCATTCCCAACCTTCTTCGGTTATTCATCGGATTTTGCTGACTCTCGCTCTAGCGCTTTCTTTACGTCAAGGGTTCACCCAAGACTAAGTCGCTACAAGAACGAGCACAAACTCGGTGAGACTCGATCCACCAACTTGATATTAGTATGAACAAGATTCACCTAATACAATTTAAACCCATCGTGGACGCTAATATTCTTTACCTCGTCGAGACCCACCGGTCCTTCCTACCTCGACTTGTGTGCCGAGGGCGGCCTAGGGCTTGCGTGATGTGCTGTTCCTGCTGCTACTATCGCCGCGGCTCTACTGCTGCTAGTTTGCTGCTTCGCTGCTACTGCTGCTCTGCTGTTGCTCTGCAGTTGCTGCTACATGCACCTGCTGTGTTGTTCTTCTGCTGCTGCTGTTGACGCAGTCGCCCTCACGGAGTAGGTCGGCCTGTAATGTATTAGTGTGCCATTCCTCCTCGTGCGCCACCGACCCCCCCTGCGCCGACTAGTGTGCTAAGTGCAGCCTGCGCAGTGGATGGTGTCATACTGCTGCTGTTCCTGACGCTGTTCTGCCGGTTCTCTGGTGCTGCTGCTATGTATGTGCTACTGCTGAGCTACTCTGCGTGTGCCACGTCTATGATTTGTTTTTGCTGTTGACCCCCGTGAGCATGGTTATGATGCAAGTCGACCACCCTCGGGGATCCATCTGCTCCGGAAGCTGTATGAGTACCGTCTCGCAGTTGATATATATTTGGCGTATCGCCGGAGGTCTGGTGTCGGCGTAGTCTTCGTAAGATACGTAACTGTACGCTATGCTGCTGCAGCTTGTTGCTGCTGAGCTTGCTGCGCCTACGAATCGCCGGCGCGCCGTGCTGTCGCTCTTGCTCAACTAGCTAGTTTGTGTATGTATGTTTAAGGCGTCTACGGTACGGATGCCAGGTAGTACTTCGTAGCGTTGCTTCCTGCTGTACGAGTTTCGTGTTGTTGTGCCGGATGGCGAATGACAATCTTTGCTTTTCTTGCGTTAAGAGCGTTTCTTTCTCTTCCCTCAAAATAGTTTATATACTCGTAATGCAGCCGATGGCAGTACTATTCACGCAGTATTAACCTCGAGTTGCAGACCAGTACGCCCTCGACCACTCCAGGCATGCACGGAGCCGCAGGCGGGCGTCAGACCGCCACGGCAACGCCCCTCGCGTACATATGTTGATCAACCTAAACAATAACAGCTGTGAGATCGAGGAAACTCAAGGGGGGCTTCGCCGCGGTTGGCTGACGCCCGCCTGCGTCTCAGCACATGCTCGTGGTGGCTGAGGGCACAACGGTATGCACCTCCAGGCGGGTAGTGGAACAGTTCTGCCGAGGGGTGGTTTAAGAAAAACATTATTGGTGAAAGGAAAACAAAACGCTGCAAACACAATAAGACTACAGTAAGCATATTCACGCGCCATCCAAACCAACAGCGCACAGTTCACGAGTACAGCAACAAACAGCACTACAAAGTACTACGTACGAGACGCTTGTCATCTGTAAGGCATACTTCTTATACAGATAGATACACAACAGTATGTCGAGCAGCGCGTTCGATCGAGTTTATCGACTGTACGAAGGGCCGACGATTACGTTGGAGAAGCAACCTCAACAGCAGCGCAGCGTATAGGTACGTATCATACGAAATTTCGCTTGCATGAGACCTTCGCCGGGAAGCCTAGAAACAAGATCAATTGCGAGACGGTACTCGTGTAGCTTCCGAAGAAGAGGGATCCGTCTTTTAGCTACGAGAAGCGAAGATATATAACCGAGAACGGTTGGCGTGCATAATAAACATGCTCAAGGGGGTCCGCAGCAAAACCTTGTCGCAGACATAGCAGCACAGCAGCAAAATAGCACAGCAGCAGCACATACATGGCACCAGCGCCAGAGCAGCCACATAATAGGGTCAGCAGCAGCAGCAGCAGCAGCAGCAGCAGCAGCAGCAGCAGGAGTAGCAGCAAAAGCGGCAGCAGCAACAACACACCATGCACACCCGAGGCTGCCTCTGGCCCTACAGTCGTGGCGGGGGAGCCCAATGGCGCACGAGGAGGAAAGGCATGATAAGATATCTCAAGCTGACCTACTCGGTGAGGGCAACTGCGCGACCACCAGCAGCTGCAGCAGCAACACAGTACAGCAGCTGTAAATACAGTAGCAGTAGCAGCAGCAGTAGAGCAGCAGCAGCAGCAGCAGCAGCAGCAGTAGAGCAGCAGCAGCAGCAGCAGCAGCAGCAGCAGCAGCAGCAGCAGAGCAGCAGGAGAAGAGCAGCGACAGTAGCAGCAGCATTAGCACGTCACGCACACCCGAGGCCGTCCTCGGCACAACAGTAGAGACAGAGGAGTAAGGTGGAGAACGAGGAAAGGTACATTTGCGCCCCCGATGGAGTGGGTTTTGCAGTCCGTAGGTGAATCTCGTCAGTACGACTAGCGTCAAGGTGTGGGTTCGAGTCACACTGAGTGCGTGCTCGTGCTCGTAGGGACGTTTTCAATCGTAAAACCATGGCAAGAAGAAAGCGCGAGAGCGTGAGTTCGCGAAATTCGTTAAATTGTCGTCGACGAGCGTTGGGAATGCTAAACGTCTACGGGCATATTTTCGAAGTACACACCGGGGGAGGGGAAAGGGACGACACCTGTGAGCACGGCTTGTCCAGAAGTTGGTAACGAAGAATCGGATTTAGACAAACAAAAATATGACCACACCCTCGATGTTCAGGCTGTTTCCCATGCGGTTCGAGTTCGGGCTTCCGGTTCGTATTGTTCAGATCTCCAAAACAACTTGGCTGTCGGGACTTTTGGCAAAATCAGCTTTTTTTTTGTGGGCAGTGCAACACGGGTACGTGTATTGTGCTGGCATTCCACTGGATAGGTACCTGCATGCTTCCTCATAGGCTGTAACTCGACAGCTCGGATTTTATAACAAGAGGAAGTCCGTGTTATTGTCCGGAGTCAACCACGCGTTCCCGTGCCAGCTGCGTCTATACCTTTAGAGGTCAACGAACATACGAGTGAGCTGGCGACCTGCTATTGGTGACAATAACCAAGGTAAACCTAGAGTGGTGGGAACCAGCCTCCAGCATGCCTAGCTTAGATGATGCGCGTAGTCAGGAAGCAAGCGTGGAAAGTGAGGAGAAGATGGAAGAAATGAGAGAGAAGATCGAGGTCGCGGAATAGACGATGAAGGAGCAGAGGCTGCGCGCCAAGAGGGACGCGCCTCGAGCTGGAACGGAGGGGGGGGGGGTCGGTGGGGGGAGGAGCGAAGAAGCAGCGGGGCTACAAGCAACGACGACTGTTCTGACACCTTAGCTTGAAGCCCAATCAGGCTCCATACTACCTTCTTTATACCGCCCTAAGTAAACCCAGTCGAGACTCCAGAAGCTCGAAAATATGGAGCCCCATTTTAGTGTGAGGCGCACTAAGTTTTTAACGTACCTGCCATCGCATAGTTGCCTGCGTGTACTTAGCAAGACGGCAAACCCCGTTCTGGTAGGTGACATGAGGGTGTCGCCAGACGAGTTAGCATCCAGGCACTCACCCAAGATATAAGAGGTGCAAGATTGGTGTATTAGCTGATGATGGGGTCGATGATGCGATGACTGAATTTCTCATGCGCAAGGCAATGTCGCCAAGTGGTGCTTGAAACGACATGGAAGACTATTACGGGGGGACCATAGTTGATAGGACCTATGGTATACATAAAACCCTATACATTTAACCATTTTACTAACAATATTTGGTCCTATTAAGTATGGTTCCCCGTAATAGTACATGCCTAAGACGATGTCCTCGAGGCATAGGTTGAAAGAGTTCAAGAACCATCCGGACGACCAAGGACGAAAACCCCCTGCTGGTTCTAGGAAGGGTAGACAAGGTAGCGGAGGAGATGACTATGCTGGGCTGCGGTAAGAGTGCAAGGGAAACGAACCGTCACATAGTCAACAATATTTCGTATTTGTAAGCGATCCAAAGGTAAGTCAATTATTTCCCGCACTTCCATCCCCCGTCCGATATCGATGCCATCATCTGTAACGTGTAAGCCTACGATACGGTAGAGAATGATATGGTTTCTAAGGCATGGGGCGTGCTGGGAGAGGTAAATCAGCGTGCCTTGTACGCCGGAGGTGCACAGCCTGCCGGTGGTGGAGGTGCGGGTCCAGGAGGAGAAAGGGTGAGCAAGAGAGGCGGTAGATTCAAGCGTGGGCAGCAACAGAAGCAGCAGCAACAGCATCAGTTGCAGCAACAGCCGCCCCAGCAGCGGCAGCAGTTCCAACAGCAGCAGCAGCAGCAGCCAGAACAGTAGCAGCCCCGACAGCCTCCGCAGCCCCAGAAGTGGCAGAAGAATCGTCGCCATCAGCACGGTTACAACCGGGGAGGAGCTTTGTCCGGGGGCATGACCTGCCTCAAATGGCGTTGGGATGCCGTGGCCTGCAGGAACCGTTGGAATGACTCCGTTCCCAACCTCTTCGGTACGGGTGGCGTAGTCCCGCTTATGGTTTGGGGACCTAACGACCCACCCCCATGGACAATGCTGCAGATGTCCCCGCCACTTGTAACGACTCCGTCAGGCTGGGGTCCCCCACCGAACAACACGCATGGAGGCGCAAGGGCCGTTGCTTCCGGTGCGGCAGACCTGGCCACTACGTCGCAGATTGCCATGTAGCCACCGCGCAGATGAACGTCGCGATCTCGTGTGCTGCTTCTCCCTAAGCCCATCGTCAGATGTAGTACAAAGGTGGCTGACAGCAGGAGAGGCCCTACTGCAGTGGTGGGTATACCTCGGCCGGAGCATCCCCATCACAACCCTCCTCGAGCTTTCCCCCTTCCCCTGACCCAGCGAACAACGGCTACCCTACGTCTTCGTGCGACCCGCACCTCCTTACAGCGCTGTTTGCGCACCAAGGCAAGGCTAGTGACGGTTTGTTGTTGAAAAATTGAAGAGAATAGTGGGTAGCTGATTCGGGCGCGACTTGTCACGTAACTTGTAACTCCTTTAGCATGGTAGGCTGTATACCCCCATCCCACGGTAAAAGCAGGTTGGACGTTGGCGACATGAGGTCATTGAAGGTAGAGTACTTTGTTCAGAGTCTAATGGTAGTAAATACCTCTCACTGTGACATTCGATCTAGGCTGCTGGAGCAGCGTTCGTACCCGGTGTTCGCTTCAATCTTTTTTCGCTTCATGCAGTAATGTTGAAATGCCCGTTGACACTTCATGCTCAGGGAGCTTACTTGTTGGATGGGCAACTGTCTTTCATGCGTAGGGACGCGGGTTCATACATAGACGCCACGCGGATGATAGGGATCCCGATCGCTGGCGCTGTCTTGGCCCCTGCAAAAATCCTGAGGATTGATATTAACGACCTTCACGTTTGCCTTTCACATTCACATGCTGATACCTTCATTTAGACGGCACGCCAGATGGGCATGAAGACATTTGGGTAGTTGATTTCATTTGCTGGGTGTTCTGAAACGGAAGGGAGGAGAATAGCGGTGCCGTGGACGACCGAGTGCAGCTTCACCCGGCCTCGGTAGCGTCTGTTCGTCGATCTGTCGGAACCGCAGCCTACGTCTGCCGGCGGTGCTTCGTACTTGATGATGATTGTCGATGACTACTTGCGGCTGAGATGGCCGTATTTTTTTAAGCAGACGTCCGACGTTCCGACGGTCTCCGCCGGTTTTGTGGCCGAAGTCAACGCCAAGGGTGTGCTGCCCATCGTTGAGTGCCTTCTCTCAGACAACGGCACAGATTTCACAAAGCAGAGTTCGTGAAAGATTATAAACCATCGGGGCATCCCCCGCGAGCAAACGCCCGTCGATTGTAATAAGCATGACGGCGTGGTCGAGCGACGGATCACCATCACGCAGGAGCTTGATGGAGTCCCGCCTGGAGACCCCCCGCCTGTTCGGCGATGCAAGGATGCCGGCGACGCAGCCCCTCCGGGCTGAGACATTTGTGTACGAAAGCTATGTGATCGAAATAACGGCGAGGGTAAGGGACAAGCCGGAAATGCACTCGTCGTATTACAAGAGCTACGGGAGAGAACAGTTTTCGCGGCTGCTCCCGTTCCTGAAACCGGGTTTTCACCACGTCAAGTGGACCCTCCAGACAGAGACAAAGAGGAAAGCTTGCTTCCACTATAGCGGCGGCAACAACCAGTCAGCATAATGCAGCGAGATTCTGCTGGTGTCTGGCCGGAGGACGTTCTCCAGCGCCGTCTGTAAGGAACGCCCGAGGAAACCATTTGTAGGGTTACTGGCTCTGGAGAAGGAGAGCTCCCAGTCGGCGCCGTCCGGTCGCCGCCGTCGCCGTCGCCACCGCCCCTAGACGTGTTGGAGCCTCTGAGAGGCCCCGACGAAGAACATGCATGAGCCACAGTCCCCATGCCCACTGCTGCCGCCGCCACCACCGTCATCACCGACGCTACCACTGCTGCCGCCACTATCACCGCCCTCATCGCAGTAGTCGTCACCGTCGCCATAGTTTTTTGTTACGTGCTGCGCGGGAAACTGAGTTCTTAAATGCTAGACCCGGAAAATGGCGATGTGCTGACATGATGGACCAGGAGGGAGACTGCACGACACCATGAGGGTGATGGCGATGTGCTGAGGTGGCAGGCCAGGGGGGACATTGCGCTACACCAGGAGGGTGGCGGCGATGTGCTCGAGGGCGGACCAGACGGGAAACTGCACGACACCAGAAAGGCGGTGGCGATCTGCAGGGTGGTCGGACCAGGGGGTAAGCTGAGCGACACCCGGCGGATGGCGATGTTCTGAGAGGGCGGACAAGAGGGAGCTAACACGGAAACCTAAGTCATGAGGCATGGGTTGCTGTCGTTGATGGCGGTGTAGGAAGGCATAGGCCATATACACTACCACCAAGCCCCGCCGCGCGAGATCCCCCCGCTTCCTGCACGACCGGCGAGCGAACTTTCGAGGCCGAACTCGTATGCCGAAGCGTGTACGGACGAGTGTTCGGAAATCTGGAGAGAGGTGACGGACAACGAATATCAAAGACTGGCGAACGCGGGAACGTTTGGAGCAACGTAGCTACCAGGGGGGCTCAATGTCATCTCGGTGAAGTGGGTGCTCGCTTGGACGTCCCACTTGCATGGTGATGTGGCGCGGGCGAAAACAAGGGTGGTGAAAAGAGGTTTCAAGCAGCGTGAGGGTATTGAGTTATTTGAGACGTTTGCCCGGACGCCTGCGGCGTCTTCGTTTCGTTTTCTGGGTGGTATTGCGTGCGAGTTGGGTTTGGACTTGTGTCAGCTTGTTGCTGAGCAAGCGTTCGTGCAGTCGACCTTGGATGAGGGTGTTCTCATGTGACCATCCCCTCGCTGAGGTGAAACGTCGAGTAAGGTAGTCAGGTTGGACCACAATTTCTACGGCTTGAAGCGAGGGTCGAGGTCGTGGCACAACAGCGTTCTCACTCACATGAAAAGTCCCGCTGATGCGTGTGTCATGAGATTGGTCGAGTCGATCTCTGTCTTCATAGTAACATAAGTTTATGGGGATGATATTTTTGCTGTTAATGTAGGACTTGAGGCTAGATGCTGTCAGTTCTGTGAAGACCTGAATATCCGTTATCCGATCAACCATATAAGGGAGCTGCGGTGGTATGCTGGTTGGTGTTTTTGAGGGATCGAAATGCTGGCATCTTCACGATTTCGCAGCTGTCGTTCGCCGAAATGACCGCAGCGGGGTTTGATATAAGTCTGAGAAAATTACCCCGCTTTCGACTGGCGCAAAGCTCGAAGAGTTTGTGCATGGCATTTTTGAGTGGTGGGGTGCTTGGTGTGGCTTGCGAACCATACACGACCGGATAATGCGAACGCGGCGGGGGCGGTAGCGAGGTTCACAAACAAATAAAACAAACAAGCCGAGGGGAGTACACTGGAGGGCAGCAGCCGGTATTTTGGTGTATGTTTTTTCTACGAGATATTTCGGCATTACGTTCCAGAAGGGTAGCGGGCTTGAGAAGGTAGAGTTTGCGGAGGGCGATCATGCCAACAAAGCTACTGGCAGGAAGTCAGGTTCGGGTGGGGCAACCATGTGTGCTAGGCGTGTATTTGCTGGTTTTCTAGGACGCAGAAATGAGACACTCTCTCAACCACTGAGACCGATATTTTATACCAGGTATATACTTTTTTATCGTTACTTTTACTTTCCAGCCTAACTCCTAGGAGGTTTTACCCTCGGCGACCTTCTGGACAAGCCATGGCCAGAGGTGTCGTCCCTTTTCCCCCCCGGTACGTGCCTTATGTTCTGTCGCGCATAGGGTTCAGCATTTCCACTGCTCGTCGGCTTTCATCGAATGTGGCTAGCTCACGCTCTCGCGCTTTCCGCTAACATTTGTTTTTGCAAAAAAAAGTACCTACGAGCATGCACTCGGTGAGACTTGTCGCCACGAAATTGATCTTGATAGGCACGCGGACCACCTACCAAGCCACCGGGGAAACATATGTAGCACTGGCAGACAATATTAAGGCGGCGACGCCTCATGCGCCATGTATGGGTTCTATTTTTTGTCGGGGTTTAGGGAGAAATGGAGAATGGTTTTCGAGGATGACGAGGGGGCAAGAAACCTGCACATAACCTAGAGTGCACGTCGAATTCAAAGCGCACTGACGTACGACACCACTATACACGGAAGCTTATCGTTAACAGGGAGTTTGTTGTTACCCGTGTGAAGTCCGAGGAGCAGCGTGCAGACTTCTCAACAACGCGTTGTTATTTACCTCCGGGATTATGTGATGCATCTTCGACACCTTTTTCCCGAGATATAAGGTTCTATTTCAAGATTTTAGAGTTAAGAAATTGTTTAAACTCTATATATATCTGGAAATACCGCCGTTTTTCTCTGGTAAAATTCCGAAGATGATACCGGTTTGTTCTTGGTGGTGGATTTCGAGATGGTTTGGAGTTTTCAACTTGAGCGAAACTGATTTCGAGTAGTTCCAAAATCTAAAACAAAATAGGTGAAAAGAAACCTATGCCTCCTCGCATCACGGTCGCGATATGTGTATAGATGGCGAGACTAGGGGATAAAGGACAGATTCTTGTCCAGAGGAACGGGGTTCCTTGTTTTGATTAGCTCTATATGTTTTTTGGTTCATTTTTATTTTGATTGACATGATTGCTGATATATTTTCCATGAATTGCAACAACTTATTACGAAATGGAGGGAGAGGTTGTTGGAGAGGGCTCTGGAGTGAGACTATTACGGGGGGGCATAGTTAATAGGGCCTATGTCATACTTTAAAACCTATATATTCCACCCTTTGTATCAACAATATTTGGTCCTATACACTATGGTCCCCCGTAATATGAAACGCCAGGAAGCGAGTGCGGTCCATATTAACCCCTTTAGAACCGCAGTCCCGTTTTGGAGACAAACTACTTGAAATTTGACTGGTTTGTCCCCAAAACGGGACTGCGGTTCTAAAAGGGTTAAAAAGGTTTCATGACTTGAGGATTGAAATGTTGCTTCGGGAACTGAGAGTTTGTTTTTGCGCTGTTGAGAGATTGTATTTCCTAATTTTCATATGATAAGTTGATCATAATATCGAGATATTTCAACCCTGAGAGTTCGTGGGTTGTCATAAACGACGGCGATGCTCCATCCAACATTAAGGGAGTTCCACACATTGATGTGGGATTATAGGAGGAGAGGATTTAGGCGGATATTCTGCGGGATAGACGGGAGGTTTATTGTGCTGGCAGTTTGCTGGATATTGACCTGTATTCTTTGTCATTAGCTGTTATTCGACAGCTTGAAATAATATAAGAAGAGTTCCGTCCCATTGTCTGCAGTCAACCACGCGTTTCCGTGCCAGCTGCGTCTATACCTTTAGAAGTCCATTATCAGGTGATGAACAACAACGTTTTGGATTTGTTTCAGACGTTGTCTGGACGCCCATCCCTCTTACTTAAAGTGGCCCAGAGACTTGGCATAACAATCCAGCTTGTAGCCAGCTCGGTGTGGCAGCAGAGAGAAACAAAATAACCAACAAACCTGCCTGCGTACTGACTGAGTACTGCAGGTGGTGCTGAGTCACCCCACGGTAGAGGTTGCACGTTTTGGGTCAAAGGTTTATGATCCACTGAGTTCCCCAAGTGAGGAACCAGCAGTTGGGATGAACATTTTACCCGTACAATCGTTTTCAACTAGCACATACAACTGCCGGTCGGGTGACGCGAACAATTTTCTTTCAATTACTGTATCGGGTGAGATATTGAGCTCCTATTGTGAGGGGCCCAGGAACGTCTGGAGCACCCCTACCGTAGGAAGGCTCTGCTGATGCTGTTATATTCAGAGGTAAACTCGTCCGGCAGGAGGCATCCAAACGACCAGCAGAGCACGAGGGGAAGCCAAGCGAGCCATTCCCGCCCATGAAATCATTGCGCATGCTCTCGACGGTGGCTGTCCTGTTGCCTGGTGCCGGTTGGATGGCTCTCAATGTTACCTTTGGTATATCATTTCTCTGTCCGTATGCGGGTAGCAAATGACAGACAGGTGTTTGCGGCGAAATGTAGTACTCTACGTCGCTGTGATGTGTGACATGTGGATACATGTTGATGATATGTTATCTCTCTGTCTGTATGCGAGTAGCGATTAACAGACTGGTGCTTGCTGCGAAATGTAGTCCTCCAAGTCTGTCTGATGTGTCACATATATATGTGTGATGTCATGCAGTTGCGATGTTATCGGAGATTACCAGTAGTCGTAGCTGTATACAGCCGATATAAGCCAGCGTAAACAATGTCACTGTGACGGCACCACGTGGTACTCCGCTACCGGTACTCCTACTACTACTACTACTACTACTACTACTACTACTACTACTCCTACTCCTACTGCTACTCCTACTCCTACTCCTACTCCTACTACTCCTACTACTCCTACTACTAATACTACTACTACTACTACTACTACTACTACTACTACTACTACTGCTACTACTACTACTACTACTACTACTACTACTACTACTACTACTCCTACTCCTACTACTCCTACTACTCCTACTACTAATACTACTACTACTACTACTACTACTACTACTACTACTACTACTACTACTACTACTACTACTACTACTACTGCTACTACTACTACTACTACTACTACTACTACTACTACTACTACTACTACTACTACTACTACTACTACTACTACTACTACTACTACTACTACTACTACTCCTACTACTCCTCCTCCTCCTCCTCCTCCTCCTACTACTACTACTACTACTACTACTACTACTACTACTACTACTACTACTCCTACTACTCCTACTACTACTACTACTACTACTACTACTACTACTACTACTACTACTACTACTACTACTACTACTACTACTACTACTACTACTACTACTACTACTACTACTACTACTACTACTACTGCTACTACATACTACTACATACTACTACCTCTACGACTACTCATACTCCTGCTCCTCCCTTTTCCGACTACTATTAACAGTGCAGTATTATAGCAATCGTGCAGGCAGATAGATGCGGCCAAACCAGGTGCGAAAACGAAACGCGGAACTGCCACTCTTGATTGAAGCGTCACCGGGAACGGCGGCGCTTTCGAGGAGATCCCTCTATAACGCCTGTTCGGCACTGACGAGAGCTCCTTGTGTGCGAAACGATTTCTCCGGATGCTACAACGGGCCACCTGCCCCACTCGACCGGCGCTATAGAGGTCAGGCAAATTCGAATGTTCGGGTGGAGAGGTGGTGTAACAGCCAACATGCCGCTGGGAAATAAATGAACATTTTCGGCCACACACACTGGAAAGCTGAAAATTTGGATTGAAAAATTTCCTGCATTCTGTCTCGATGATCTGGATCATTTGACGCAAGTAAATTGATTTTGACTAAAACCCCTGGTGCGCCGACCCGTGGTCTCGCCCATGTTTCGTTGCGTCGTTTGAGAGTATTCTGTGCTCTTGATGGGTCACCCGTCGGATACGTAGTTATCGCACCCAATGTTCCTTACCCTTTGATCACCCCTTTCCCGCACACGCTACGAGACATTTTTTACACCCGGGCGACAGATGAAGTTAGCTTGCGTCCGCGTGGCCCTGGCCGTGTTTTCTGTTGCCACTCCGGACCCGGACACTGGACCGGACCTATGGAGTTGCCTTGATCGTACCATTTCGCCTATTGACTTCGTCTTGCGACCAACAACCTTCATCATCTCGTCCACCGCCTTCCCGGCCGGGGATTTGGTGAGGCAGCCTCCCACTCGAACGGAGTGCATCGTCAAATGGTTCGGCAGGCAAATAGATTTCGCAGGGAGGCGGCCATTTGGATTGCAGAGGTGAGGAGAACCCTTGTCCATTTCCGTCGTATCCTAGGGTAAAATACCCCCGGCGATAAAATCCCACCCCATCCGCTGCGCGGTGGAGATGCACGTCATAGCCGCCTGGCACGTGCAACTCTATGGGCAGTACCTGGCTGCACACACTACGGTCGTCCGTCTCGAGATCCGAGAAGTCTCACGCGTTCCGCCAAGCGTTGTGCAATGTGGCCTGCCATGATCGGGGGTGGGAAACAAAACCCGAAGGCCGGGACACTGGTGTATCCAACTGCTAGACTCAGGGAGCCTCATATTATGCGACCCCAGAGTAAACTCCAACGCATCGAATAGCAACGCCTGATCGAGCTGGACACCCACCTGCGTTTGTTGCTCATACACACTTCGGGTACGAATCTACTAACGCATTCGCGCCAGGGTTGTCTGCCCGGCGGACGGAGTCGCAATCTTCCCTTTTCAGTATCCTGGCATTGCAATTTTTAGCTTAGAGACAGACGCGTTTTACAATACAGGTAGCTCTTTCCCACTGAAATGTTTTTTGAAAACGGGGATCTTCGACCCAAGCTCGTTGATATATATATGCCTATCTTGCTTCGAAAAAATATATTTTGGTATGCATGGACCGAGGGATTCTTCATCGGGATCTAATTTGCCTTTTTTTCTGACACCAGGTTTCGGCTGAGGTATGGAGCATCTCAAGTGAGGACTCTCAGTAAAATTAGGGTGAACCTCTATCGTAACCCCCCTCGACACACCATTCTTGATCGACTCAGCCGCGTACCGTCTCGCGCACGAGGACCCCTCCAGACACCCGTCATCCCCTGGGCGTCCTACGGCTTGGCAAGACGTTGCATGGTGCCTTTTCCCCGAAGCGTCAACGAAAAAGAGGAAGTCGAAGAGACCGTCTGGAGTAGCCACGAGATCCTGCCGAAGTATGAGGACGAACGCTACATCAAACTCGTCGACCACGCTACTTTTCCGCACTAGCCCGTGGCGCCCTTCTATCGCAGCCAATACGTGTTGTCGCCATGCCATAGCTTCTGGACATCCACAATGAATGGCCGGCGACCGCTGTGAATACCGCGGGGTCAGCAAGACCCGAACCGGCTGAACGCCGCAATTCCAACAGGCCTTAAACTGCGCAAGGTTTTCTTGTTGGCACGCGGAACAAAACTTACCTTTTCGTTATTTTCGACGTCCCTGGTCACCGCAGAATGACACTAGTCCCGAGTACAATAATATCCCAATCTATCGTGTTTATTTCAGTTTCATCAGCAACTTCACACTTACTTCCTGTCACGAGTTTGTGTTATCGTTGGAAAGGTAGTGTATTGCCGTGGACTTGGAGAGTCAGGCACGTGTCTGTGTAGGTGCCGAATAGGCCAGGTGAAATGTTGACAGTTCGGCTCCCTAAACAGGGGGAGGGGAATTGCGCGCTAAAACATAAATATTCTTGGACGGTACAAATCCGCCCACAAAAAACGATGGTAGTATGGGCCACGGTAAACAGGCGTCCTGTATAGTATTGATTTTCGTGGGGTTGCTGATTCTCACCTTGGCGCGAACACCTCTCACGCAATAATCGAAGTACATCACAGACAGCGTGCAAATATGAGCTTCGACGAAATCTTCGAGATTAGCTGTTTCTATTTTGTTTTTTTTAATATTATTAGTGTTCGTATAAGTTTATGCACAACCTCGCTCTGGGGACTTTCATCTGAGGCTCTCACAAACAATACTATTGATCATAATATTAAGATCTGATGGAAGTTGTGGTAGCTGAGAGTGCAAGCGCCTCTTTGCACAACGATACACTGAGTCAAAATGGCTTTCTCGTTCGCGACCTTGTTTTTCCAAGGGTTTCCAACGTGACGGGGTGACTCGGTTTCGGTTCACAGTGCTGTGTATGTTTTTGCGGGAATGCTGGGATGTGGGGAAGAGCTGTGCGGTTTTCACATGGTCACAATATTACGGTCCGACTCGATGAGGTTTCGTGTGGTGCGGGGTCTGATGTGACACGTGTTTGGTGCGGTTTGGTGCCGACCGGGAAGACGGTGAAATCTCACCGAAGGGAATAACCTCTACGTGAAAACAATACGCACCCTAAACCACTGCTTCACATTTCATCCTTATCGATAATGCAATTTCAAGGACACCATCAAAATAAATGCTGACGACGACCAAAAAAAGGTCGTCGACAAAACGAATTCGGAAGGCCTGTGGCCACAATCAAGTACCCCAGATCCAGTTGGGTCAATATCAGGTAATACAGCAACCAAGTACAAAACGCGCAACACGAGCGGTGTTTCGTCTATGAAAATCCATTTTACAAAAAAAGTACGCGTGATCGTAAGCGTATGGCCTCCAAAATCTAGGTTGTTTGTTCAGTTTACGGTATAGGTACCACGAGCTTCACTTGGACCTGCAAAGAGTCTCCAGGCTTGTTTCTTTCGCCACGGCGGGAAAACCAAAAGTATTCGTTTTCGGCGCACCCCTCCCCGTCGACAGTTTTGAAGGTTTTCGCGAAACCGCCTGCTGGGCACAAAATTATCTTGACGTACCAAACTGAGACCACCTCGACGCGGGGTGGTGCAGCCGAAATGGCTTGTGTGTGCTGTAAGGTGACTCCGGGATCCTGTGACCGTAGGAAACAACGTAGTGCACATCACAATACCTATAATTAATAATAACTGAAGCACATCACTCCAAGGTGAAAAGTGAAATCAGCGTACGTATGTATGTATATGGATACATACCTACCTAAGTACGCACGTACGTACGTACGTACGTACGTACGTACGTACGTACGTATGAATGGATACATACCTACCTAAGTACGTACGTACGTACGAGTACATATTTTAGACATAAATAGTTCAATGTAGTGACCGCAGATGCATACATACGCAGAGGGAAAACAGTGTACGTATGGCCTCCCTGATTTATTCAAAGGATTGTCGAAAAAAGTTTGACCCTTTTAGGACCGCAGTTCCGTTTTGGGGACAAACTTTTGAGAACTTCACTGGTTTGTCCCCACAACGGAACTGCGGTTCTAAAAGGGCTAAGGCTAGACAGGGTGGCAGTGTAGACAAAATAAGTCAACCTTGTCGTTGTCGAGCGAGGATCATGTATGATTTCGCCCTGGTTGATAGCAGGGCTCCTTGCCTGGGATAAGCACACGCTTTTATTAAGTAACTGATTTTGTCCGAAAAGTATCGAGTTATTATACCTGATTTTGTCTAAAACCAAAGTATTTATGTGGTGTTGATGATTGTTTTGTTGCTGTGTTACATGTTCTTGTTACCAGGGTAGTATTTTATTTAAAATATCTGTCACGTCTGCGTATCGTTCGTGACTTCTTGACAACCCGCCCCTCCCTTGTCTCGAGAGTTCAAAAATCCTCGGTATCCGCAGCCTATCTGCGGGAGTGCACATCGCCAAGCTTCAAACGGCTCACCACCAAGTCCGGGTGCGAGTCATTGACTCCCAGCGCCGACTTCGTACTGACCATACCACATCCTCGTACGCGAAGCCCCCAAGATGACATGTTGCGACATCATCGAAACGACCATTCGTAAACGGCGACTCTTCTTTGCGGGGGGCGTGGCACGGCAAAGCAAGGAGGGATTACTCAGTAGGGTGATCTTCGGGGCGAGGGCTGGTGGGGGGAACCCGAGACCTGGTTGACACTTTAAGACTTGGCATAGATGCATAGTTGAAGACCTTAGGGAGTTCCGAGCCACCGAAGGGTCAACGGAACTTGCCACATTTGTGTTTGAAGTTGATACTGCGCTTAGATTGCACTGCAGCGACAAAGACGTCGAAGTCTTACCGGGCGATCCTTGAGCCAGCTGAACGGTTCCTGATGACGTGGCACGAGGCTGGGGCGGAGCTGAGTAGGCAGCGTCGCGCGTCCGCCGTGGTTGGTGTCCAAGCGAATGAGGAGAGTGGGGTGAACAGGAGGGGTACAAAGGGAACTGTGGTGGACGAAAGTATGAAGGAGACGGCAGAGAGGGTAGCGAGGCACCAGGCTGACTATTACGCGGGGACCATAGTAAATAGGACCAAATATTGTGAGTAAAAATACGTAAATATATAGGTTTTTGTCTATACCATA
This sequence comes from Nereocystis luetkeana, assembly GCA_031213475.1. Lineage (NCBI taxonomy): Eukaryota > Phaeophyceae > Laminariales > Laminariaceae > Nereocystis > Nereocystis luetkeana. The sequence goes on from JARUPZ010000022.1 coordinate 2,370,821, forward strand.
GGTACTATTAACTATGGTCCCCCGTAATAGTAAGTAGAACATGTCTACACTGCTCGTGCCACCAAGTAACAGAGAAAACCGAAAAATGGGAACGAAGCCTAAAATGAGAACCAAGCCGTATCTCCAGAATCATGTGGTGTATCAGAGAACCAAAATGATCCTGCGAAACCCCTTGGCCAGCCCTGTGAGAGGAGCTCGTCAGAACGGTCATGCTCCATCTATCTCGTGCCTTCGGGTGGGCGCAAAAAGCGATATACGCTGGCTCTATTGTGCTTTCTCCAGATTAGATGCTGGCTACCGCGGCGATGCCGAGGACTTCCAGCCTGAGCGACAGCTCATTCGAAGGCTGTTGTACAGCCCCACAGGACTGTCAACTTAAGTGGTGCAACTGGTTCGAACGTGATCTTACACTGTCTTCTCTTGTTTTTGTTTTCTTACTTTCTTGCGCTGATCGTCAGCGATTATCATTTTTGTGTCTCTCTCATTTTCGTTGAGTGACAAGCCTTAGTAGTAAGGGAGAAGGTTTCGTGTGGCGTCGGAGGATTCTTGTCTCGTATTGTCTGACGCCGAGGGGCCGGGCATAGTTGACGAGCACAGGACGGAAACGGCAGTCACGGTAGCAAGGTACCAGGCGGACGGGCAGTGAAAACCTGGCTATGGTACTCGTAAACTGCTGCCGCTACCTGGAGGGTACTTTGTGTTCAGATTTATTTGCCTGGTATTTTTTCTTGGTTCTTAGTCGTACTCTGTTCTGTGTTTCCAAGTAGAAGTGGTGTTTTTCTTCTTCTTTTTTGTTTCTAGCTAGTTCTTTTCCAGTGCCTGCCACACTCCCTGCGCGGGGGCTACGACAGTTTGTTTCTTCTATATATATATATGTGGTCTTATTTTTCTTTTGAATTGTCTACCAGGGCACATTGTTTTGTTTTTCTATTTTTTTGTTCTTTCGTTTCTCTATTTCATAGAATTAATTGTGTATTTTGTTCCTTTCGTGTCGAGTATGTATGCTGAAATGGTGTTGTATTGCCTATTATTGCCCACTATTAATACTGCTGCTGTGCTTATACTGCATACCAGGTACGTGGCAACGTAGTTTCTCTGTGGCGTAGCTTTGTGACCACAGAACTTGTATGTCTTCTAGGCGTGACGAATACGCACGGATATTGGTTGTGCTGGATGTTGACGGGTAGAAAGAACGGTTTGATGTGAAGACCACACACACATTATGCTCCATCAGAAAATGTCTTTCGAGTATGCACGCAGTGACACTTTGAACCCACGAAACCGGTATTTTTAGTCGACACGCGGACCACCTACTACCAAGCCACCGGAGACGACGCTACACGTGGGGGGCAATCCCCGAGCCAGTTCGATCGCTGGCACCGCCAAGAGCGGACGGAGCATTTGAATCCAACGAATACCAACTGGTATACTGAGTATATCATACGTCAGACCTATTATTATGTAAGAATACGGCATTCTCTCGTTCGTTGATATATCTCGGATTTGTTTTTTTCCTCTCTAGAAGGAGGATATTTTGGTGTTGGTACTCTATTCCTTTATTTAAGGAGTTCTCCGTTCGCACGCTACAGCGTAGCTATGCGCCACAGCAAAACCCCAAAGGCTGGATGAAGGATGTGCCAATGTATTCACTCATAGCCGATTACTTTTTTCTGGATGGATTATGACACAACCGGCGCTTTTTCAACGGTCAACGTTCAGAGTGTTTTGCGTGACCGCAAGCAGCCTCTGGAAAGTAGTTACTTGACCGTTTTCCCTATTCTATGCGGGGTCACTTTGCAGCCTGCGCGGCGTTTATGTTTTCGTGTGGAGAAACGTGCGACTGTCCCACGGCGGTGGTGGTGACGGAAGACCGCACAGGTGTGCTCCAAACACACAGGATAATGCCTGCCATCGCCAATCAGCAGCTAAACAACGTGAATGACGCCAATCTTGCCTTTCGCATAGCATATATATACGAGAAGACAAAGGAGCTCGAACCCATACTACTATCACAATATTGTATGATGTCGTCCGAAATCGCACGCCCATTTTCAAATTATTACGATTTCACCTGACTGACAGAGTTGCTTTTCCCAGTGAGTGGAGTAACCGGCAGATTTCACTCCAGGCGACTCTCCGCCCGGACAGGTAGGCAGGTAGGTGTCTCTCCAACTATGGGAATACTCCCGGACAACCAGGGTGGCTTTGGGATGGAGTCGCCACCTATTGTTTCAGGTGTGGCTGCGGTTGTGGAAGATATAACAACAACAGCACCGGTTATTTGCCCGCTTATGGTCGTTCCTGCGTGTTTCAATCCCGCTTCCGCGGTGTGCTCTGTAGAGAACTATAGATTGTATCGCCGCACAAGACACTTTTTGGGAACCCACAAAATAAAGAGCGGAGGGTAGCCCGGTTTCCAGCTCCGCGCGAGTACTACGCACTACGGTGCAGAGTATACCGGCACTACTACTTACTCGTAAGGAGACCGCAGGACCTTCAAACTCCTGGGCGCCAGTGGGAGTTGCTCGTCGTTGACCGAGATCCGAATCTGGAGTTGGTAACGAACAACAAATGCTCTGCATCAGTGTGCACTCCGTATGATACGTCAGGATGCGCTACGTACGGGCAATATATACATTGTGTGGATGATAGATACTAAGATACGTTCTGAAGTGTTGTCAGCTTTCAGCGGTTTAGTTTGCCGTTTCTCCGTCTCCGCCTGTAACTCTCCTTGGAATTTGCGTGTTGTTGTTGTTGTTGTTGTTGTTGTTGTTGTTGTTGTTGTTGTTGTTGTCGTTGTCGTTGTTCTCACATTAACTCGCAATACAAGGCAGTCCATGGTCGCAGGACAGTCTCCAATAACTCTGGAGTGGAAGAAATACCACAATTAAAACAGAGGCAAAAAACAAAAAACAAGCATGCGCACTCCACCACTCACTGCGGACACCAGGGAAGCAAAAAGGAGACTATTAATAGCAGACAAAAACCTAAAAAAAAGGATGAAGCGAAGCAAAAAAAAAAAAAAAAAACAGAAACAGAAGCGTACCTGGTATTTATTAGGCTGGGTCGTATGCAGTTTTTTTTGAGTGATTGAAAAAGGCAGGAAGTCGGATTTTCCTACGGCAAAAAGCCACACCAGGTCGGTGCGCAATGTGCCGTCTTATGTTATCGTGATTTTGGTTTTATTTCATGGGAGAACTAAAAAAACATAACACAACCGACATTTTGAACTCCACGTGGACCACGACACGAACGAGAGTCGCTCACGCCGGGTTGGGCGATCAACCTTCACCACCAGCTCCTCGAAGGAAGCAGAGGAATGTGGAACCCCCTGGGGAGCTGCGCAAGGGGTTTGCTAGTGGCTGGACCAGCAAGGATCTCTCGCCTTCGCGGAGCATGATGAGCTGCTTGCGGCGGTCGTAGTCAGAAAAATACCGTTTGATTGTTTTGATACTGCTGCAGCATGCTGTAGTCTCGTCCTATTCGTTTCCAAAGTTGTTTTGCCTAGAGCAGCTGCAGTTGGGCGGCCACAAGGGGCACGATGGTGGCCAAGATACTGATGCCCTCCCTCTCCGTGGTGGCCGATGCACAAGTGTTGGAGCCCATTTAGCTGTGTACAAGCGTAACCAAGCATGTAGCGTCGTGACCCGTCATGAACACAGCAGTCTATACTCGTAACTTAAACCAAGTTGTGTAATGCCATCGAGGTCTTGTGCAAAGCCAAATTTTATCACTTTCAGAGTAGATCAGAAACGGCTGCCAAACAAAAATCATTTCATGGAATTTCCGGAGTGATAAAATCTCGGAGAAACATTTTTTCCACCAAACAGGCCCCATAAGACGTGGTTTTGATAAAATCTGATCAGATATGGGACCAAATACCCCGAAGCATCCGTAAACAGTCATATGATCACTTTTTTTTAAAATGCCTCATATCCGGCCCTATCAATACCGCTAGCAAAGTGTTAGGCCGGATCTGAGGCATATTTTTCAAAGTGATCATATGACTGTTTAAGGAGGCTTCGGGGTATCTGGTCCCATATCTGATCAGATTTTATCAAAATCACGTCTTATGGGTCCTGTTTGGTGGAAAAAATGTTTCTCCGAGATTTTATCACTCCGGAAATTCCATGAAATGATTTTGTTTGGCAGCCTTTTCTGCTTTTAATTTTCTGATCAACTCTGAAAGTGATAAAATTTGGCTTTGTACAAGACCTCGATGGCATTACACAACTTGGTTTAAGTTATAGACTGCTGTGTTCATGACGGGTCACGACGCTACAGGCTTGGTTACGCTTGTACACAGCTGGGTTCCAACACTTCTTGTGCATCGGCCACCACGGAGAGGGAGGGCATCAGTACCTTGACCACCATCGTGTCCCTTGCGGCCGCCCAACTGCAGCTGCTCTTCTTCTTGGCAAAACAACTTTGGAAACGAATAGGACGAGACTACAGCAAGCAGCAGTATCAAAACAATCAAACGGTATTTTTCTGACTACGACCGCCGCAAGCAGCTCATCATGCTCCGCGAAGGCGAGAGATCCTTGCTGGTCCAGCCACTAGCAAACCCCTTGCGCAGCTCCCCAGGGGGTTCCACATTCCTCTGCTTCCTTCGAGGAGCTGGTGGGGAAGGTTGATCGCCCAACCCGGCGTGAGCGACTCTCGTTCGTGTCGTGGTCCACGTGGAGTTCAAAATATCGGTTGTGTTATGTTTTTTTAGTTCTCCCATGAAATAAAACCAAAGTCACGATAACATAAGACGGCACATACATTGCGCACCGACCTGGTGTGGCTTTTTGCCGTAGGAAAATCGGACTTCCCTCCTTTTCCAATCACTCAAAACAAATTGCATTAAGACCCAGCCTTAATACGTACGTCATACCGCATTTTCGCCTTCTTTGGTTTATACCTGGTAGATATTATATATACGTGTTACGGGGGACCATAGTTAATAGGACCTATCTATGTCGTACCTGGTACAGAAAAACCCTTTATATTTCACCATTTTTACGAACCATATTTGGTCCTATTAACTATAGTCCCCCGTACTAGTGTCTTTATTCGATACCTTGAAATTCGCAATAGGTACACACTACTACGTATGTACCAGGTATTAATTATAACAGAGGTATCCAGGAGCAAGACGATAAGAAAAGGGCAGCAGGGTAGCATTCACACGATCTAACGAAGCGCCCTTTACACCCCTGAGGGGAAATCCCTGAAGTGCCCCACTTGTTGCCCCTGTGGCCCACGCGCGTACTGCAAGCAAGTAGCAGTCCTGTAAGACCTTTCAACCCCGATATATATGCCCTCGATCTATTTGTGCGTGGTGAACTTAAGAACCACACTGCATGCAGCTCGATGTATGTGAGAGAGGCTTGAACAAAGCGCAAACAGCCCAAATAGAGCGCAGCTTGATCGTTCTTGGTAAATATTTCCCATCGTGTTTGATACGTTGTTTTTCTAGGATTATTTATCCCTGTGCCGGTTGTCGCCACCGACAACCAGTGCAATCAGCGTCGCATCTACCACGAGAAACAACAACAACGAACGGCACAAACATAGTTGCAGTGAAAGTAGAGTGACATACGAAACGTATACCAGGCACAGCGGTACGGGCCCCATCATGAGCAGGGGACGTTGAATCGGGCTCAGGCTGAGTTTCCTGTTCTTCTGGGCGCTTGCGAAAAAACACGTTTTCGTGTGCTCTATTTTCTGGTTTTGGTCCTCGAGAAGACAGCTTCCATATTAATAGTAGTACACAATGAATGGCCTCTTGGGACCGGGTCAAGCAGGGGAGAGGGTCGATTTTTTTTATACGGTATAGCCTGGACACTGACGAGGCTGAGAGCTTACTCAAAATGTTTGAATTCTTTTTGGCCGACTTTCTTGTGGAATATGTTCCTACGAAGAAGGAGATACTATTACGGGGGGGCATAGTAAATAGAACCAAATAGTGTGAGTAAAAATTTCGATTAAAAAAGGTTTTTGGGTCAAGCGCAGGTCTTATTTAACATGGTCCCCCGTAATACTGTACTCTACAATGCATTTGATAGGACCGGGAAGAAAAACGAAAATTTCGACGTGCAAACACGTGAAACGAACAATGGAGCGTGACAAGAGCAGGGGAAAAAATGTGTGAACATATTATATATTATATTGAATCGGAGATGATTATTTTCGCGCGGGAATTACGTACGTAGGGGTAGTACGTAGGCGAAATTACCCGAAAAAACACTCAAAACGCTTGATTTTTTTAACATTGCGATGGCGCTTTGGTTCCCCTCCTCGCCACAGGTTGTGTTAGAGTTATCTTTGGTTCACCTGTGTGGTGCAGTTCTCGCGGGCATGAAAAATCTAGCTCAAGGGGTAGGACCTCTAAAGGCGCGCGACGAGCAGTCTACCCCCCTACCCGTCTGTGCATTTTACACTCCTCCATTTATTTGAGCACTACTAGTATTATAAGTAAAGGAGATATATACTCAAATTTACCTACTACTACGACGCCGCAACCCGGGGTGAACGCGAAAGCGATGTGCACAACCGTGGTTGTTAGTGGTTTTATCGCCTGCGGTGGCGCAGCGGGGGGTGCTATCTGATTGATTAAACCTTGGACACAATGACCTGTTTTGGTTTAGTTTTTATTTCACGTTCCATCACTGAGAGGGGGCTGATTTCGACAAGGAAGGGTCACAAGAGTACGTAACGTGAAGGAAAGGCGGTGTCGATAACGACGGGAGATATACTAAAAAAAAAATGGCCCAGGTGTGCCTACATCCTCGGAGTATGCGGTCAGAGTCAGGCCGGACTAAGGTGGAAGACACGAACCGGGTTCGAACTGGGGGACGAAAACTGGATATATACATAAGCGTGGAGATAATTTGGTGTGGACAGAGGTGCCCTCTCGCTCTCCGGGGCGGTGAAAGAAGGTAAACCTGAATAGTGCACAACGTACGAAGGCACTGACCGGGGGGAATCTCGTCCAAGGGCGATGAACAAAGGGAACATATTTAATGACAATTAAATTATTCCCTCATCACGTGGAATATCGACTTAGCACACCGAATTCGCTGAAAAGCTCCCGCCTGCCCACGAATACATGAGGGGAGCAGCTGAGTATGTCTGAGCCTTACCTAAGGCCAGTTCGTATGCCGTCGGATCCGCAGTCAGTTGGGAAATTTCTTTCAGCACGCTCGCATGAGCTTTTGTCCCGGAAATAATGTTGAAATTTTGACTTTCTCGCCTCAGATTGTGTCAGGAGTTCTCTCCAAGGTCATCCGGGGGTGGTTCCCGCTTATCGAGATACCCGACTGCAAGAAAGCACTGTCGGCACTTGTTCGACCCCAATGAGGTGAATATTACAGTACGTCGATCGGGGATCGGATCGAAAAAAAATATACATTTTTCTCGATCCGATCGGGCGTTTGAATAGTATTTGACATAATTGGATCGAAATGTGCGGACGGCAAATAAATTCATTTGTCTGGGTGTGGAGAAGCGGGAAACATCTCCAGATAGATCTTGGAGAGATATCTGACACATTCGGAGGCGGGATGATATAACGTAGTTGCCAACATTTTTTTCCCAGCGCAAAAAGTCATGCGAACTTGCTGAAAGTTGTTTCGCGACAGACTGCAAATCCGCCGGCACAAGAGTTGGTCAAGGTCAATTATTATGCAGTTGGAAACGTGGATTGAAAAAGACGGTTTCCGATCGGTTATCTTTTGGAGTAGTCCCTTCGTATTGTCCGTCCGATCGAGTTTACAGTTCTTGTGTTTTATTTTTATGTGTTTGATATAAGGCCACTTCTTGTGCAGTCGGAAACTAGAAGAAAAAAGCCGGTTTCCGATTATTTTTTTTCCGAGTGGATTGTGAATAACTACCCTTCTTATCGTCCGTCGGATCGAATATACAGCAGTCTTTGTGTTTGGTTCTGGAGACTGGGAAAGCTTGATGTAAGGGAGTGAGTGTAGCTTGGCCACATTGCTGTGTAGCTCCAAGAACAAAGGGTCGTAGGAGTGGCGGAAGTCGGTTCCAGCTGCATCGCCGTAACGCTCGCGAGGTCAGAAAGGTCTTCGTCTTCCACCAGCTTCGCCCAACCAGACATACATGCTGATGTCTCGCTTCTTCATCGAGCAGCGTGTGAGCTTCACACGCGCGGCGGTTTCCTCTACCTTGTCCTGGAGGCCATCAAGACGCTGGGTTTCTTCGGCAGTCGCCAGAGCCACAGCCAGCGCACCAGTTTACAAAAGGTTATCGATACCGCACACTGCGACCATCGGGTGCTGTAACGTGCTGCTGACGGGCATAGACAAGGACGTATCGCGCTGACTCGAGCCGGGCAGCAGCAGAAGTGACTCATGTGGTGTGTCGTGTTGTCGTGTGGGTGTGTGATACATTTTCCGTTCCCCTTGCTGCCTCGGCAAGGCATGCTGCAAGGCATGGCTTGTCAGACTTAAAGCGAAAGGGGTAGGTCTTTCTGGCGGGTGTAAGGCCGGACTTACCCTCAAGGAGTGATAGCTTCTTGCTGCTTCGTGTGGCCGCAAGGCTCAGGTCGCAGTAGAGTTGGGTCGTACGTGGTGCGTCAGGCACGGAGACCAACGATTCGCGCGTATTTTCTAGGCAGCTGCGGCAGAGCAGCAATGCTGAATCGGGATGTCCGTGCGTGGAGGCAGGCGCCACCACAGGCCACACTACGGGACAGTCTATTGCGCCGGTAGGAGGCTTGATTCGACGACGAAGGAGGAGGAAGACATAGCGTCGACGAGCGGGAAAGAGACGGATTCAACGCACCCTGCGCGAGAATTTGTGTTTTTTCAGATCAGAACCGCATGTGCGAGGAGCATTTTGGTTTTCTGGACGAGAGAGAAGATGAATTGAGTGGAAGGGAGTGGCAACGAGAGCACGTGCGAAGGAGCGGGCGGACTGGACTAAGGCGATGAGGCGGCCATGAAAAACAGCAGCAGGACGGCACAGGAAGACCCACGACCGACGCGCACACCATCACGAGAGAAGCAATCGTTGTATTTTTCTGTTTTTTTCGCACGAGGCAGTAGTATGTACATGTTTTTAACGTCACTGGTCTCTGTAGTGTTGACGAGTGGTATGACCTTCATGGGGAATGACCCGCGCAATCCTCAGGGGCACTATAATGCTGTCCTGCACCATTTGTGTCGGACAGTCCGGGGAGAGATGGCGATCGTTGATTTCCTTGTGGGGGTTCAGTTTTTGTTCGGTTGCTCCATGTTCACTGCAAGTCCTTCAGTCGTCGCTCTGACAGTACCCCAGACATCAGGCGTGCTCCTCTCTGTGTTCACGACTACCGTGCGATTCGTACGGTGCAGGCAGCACTCCAGACAGCAGCCGCCGTAGTCAGCAGCCAACCCTAAGTTAGTGTTGGGGACGGGGGGAACTCTATGTTGTATAGTTGGGAAGATATACGCGCGGCAGCAGCAGAAGTGGCCGCAGCCAAGCCAGCGTCGCCAATGTTGTGGTTAGAGGTCGTGTCGTATGTCATGTTGTTGTGTGGCTGTGGGATACTCGTACGAGAATGCGGCAGGACGTTCGAATATTGATGAAGCATGAATCCGACTACCGCCTCGTTGGTTCGAAAATCTCAGTTTTCACGACTGTCTGATCCTTTTGGAAAAATAAACGAAACATCTTGGATTGTCAAGGCGCTTTTTCAACTCCATATACTTCCTATAGGAAAAAAACTATCGTCTCTGATCGGAAACCGGCTGTTTCAATCCGTGTTTTCAACTGAGTAAGAAGTGGCCTCATACCAACCCCTTTGTGAGTTGGAGCCTCCGCCGATTGTGGGAGCAGGGGTTACAGGGTCACCAACACCAACACCAGTGCACCACGAGGACCCAGGCAGTGGTAATGCACGAGCTCCATGCAATCGGTAGAAGAATGCCGGTCGCAGGTCGAGGACGTTGGTGTTGATAGAAGCAGGCCAATTTCATGGAACTGCACATACATGGTACGAGGGGGCGAAAATTTTCAGCACCCGCTAACTGCGAGGGAGATACAACTAGTTGCCCCTGACCTATATTGACACGAAAAGGATAATCGGCGCCAGGCACATCTCAACAGTTACAGGTCACCACCAGGGCAAAAACAATGAGAGAGAGCGGTATTATCCGCGTTCTTAAAACCATCTTGTTACCAGATCGAGCGAGAGAGCGAAAGATATTTCGGCTTGACGTGACTGGGATGCCACTACTGCGTGCGGAGCAGCAGGCGCAGATGTAACGTAGAGAGGCGTTCTGTGCACAGGCGCGAAACATCCCGATCGTGGATTTACTCCTCGACGCATTAGACGCGTTGTCAGTTAGTTGGTGTCGAGGCTGCAGGACGTACCGAACGCCACAAACGCCTTCGGTGCACGAGAGCGATGGTCTGCCTGTGTCAAACCTTCCCGCCTCATTTGATCAACAATGTTGGTTTCCACGTGCGAGGCCTTCGCGCACCTTTGCGGTCAAATTTATGAAGACTCCGAGTAGATATTCGTTGCTTTTGTCTGGGAATAGAACCATCACGCGGGGGTGGTTGACAACGAAACCCGACTGAGAACTCGGCTTTTAAAATTAGCAAATAAAGAAGAAGCGTTGTACGATAGAGGTCCACCCTAAACTTTCTGAGGCTCCAGCTCCGTACGTCACCCGAAAATTGACCTCAGCGGAAAAAATCAGATTGCATACCAATGAATAATCCCATGGCCCAAGTATACAAAACCGTCATTGTCCGAAACAAACTTGGCCTTCCGACAATTTAGGGTAAAGGAACCCCGTCATTTATAAAAACGAATAGTTGAAATGTGCTACCTCTATCGTAGTACGCGTCAAAAGACGGCCCGCGGGCTCCGCCACGCCCGGCTGCCCACGACAACCTTTCTCAACGAGACCGGCCGGGAAGGGTAAGCGGAGGCCGTGAAATGCAGGGTCCAACAACAACAGCAACATTTACAGGGGCACTCTTACTGCAGTATACAGCAGAAATGTCTATGCAGCCCAGTCTCACGTGAACACTCAAAAGCAGGGTTATAACCAATTTATATAACCGTCAACCGATTCACACATACTAGGTATGTACCAATCGAGAGAACCTTCTTCGTGCGGGATTCGAGAGTAAGCTCCCGTGGTCCCGTGATTTGTATGTTGCGCCGTACAAGGTTTGGCAGCGGCACCGTACAATAGGTGGCTGCAGCAGTCTTGCATGCTAGGCAGCGGCGGTAGCGCCACACTACAGCAGCAGCAATGCAGTAGCAACACACCGCAAAAATATCAGCGTTACCAGCACTGGAAGCACTCTCGTATGCGAGGCAGCAGCAAAAGCGTGCTGAGCCTTATCCAAAACATATTGCATGCCTTTCTGTCAGCCAAATACCTGGCCCTGTGCTAAAAAATCGCAGCCAACGCGAGGAAAATCGTCCGATCGTCAAGTCGTACTCTAAAACAAACTTGTGCTCCAGTAACGGTCATGGAAAACAGTTTCGAAAACACTGCTAGTAATAATAGGAAAAATGAAAAGGACCGTTTGTATTCACTCGTAGGGACTTTTCCTTCCATAAAAATAAAGAACTGATTATTAGCGGAAAGTGCGAGAGCGTGTGTTAGCTACTTTCGACGAAACTCGACGACCAGTGGGAATGCTGAACCCTATGCGCGACACTAAAAAAGACACGTACCAGGCGGGAGAAGGGACGACACCTGTGACCACGGCCTGTCCAGAAGATCGCCGAGGGTAAAAACTCCGAGGGGGTAGGCTGGAAAGCAAAACGTACAGCAGTCGAATTATATCATACCTACCCCATTGCGCCGTGCACCCTCCCTTTTACATCACCGTCATCGTTATGCATCTACTTGCCCCTTGCGTCGCAGAAACTCCCTTGCAACCGTACACTGGTACTTCTGCTGCTGTGCCCGGCCCCTGTTTTTCTACACGTGTCCTGCCCGAGAGAGGGGGAAGTTGCTCAAAACCACAAACCAACGGCAACACCGAAGGCGGCAACAGTGTGTCGAGTAGTTGGCGCCATTTCCATTTTGCCTAGGACAACCTCTCGACCCCCAGAAACCGGATTGATGTCGTAACGTCAAGGCCGTCTTTTATATTCGCCGGCATTGCCCAACACGAAGTGGACACGCCGTGGGTTGGCTATCTGTCGAGCTCGGGTGCCCATCGTCGCATGTCTGAAGGCAAAACGCCTGGCCATCTTCTGAACGCCGCTGCTGTGTACTGCGCGAGATTTCGTCTTTTTTTTCATATTATTCCCAAGAAATCAGTACGTTCGTACAGCAGTCGAAGACGTGATGAACCAAAGTCGTAACATTCCGATCCAAATATTTTCTTCAAGGCCGTCACGTACCTAACACCGGCCTTGCACGACACAAAGCGGGCTGACCGTGTGTTGATCGTACCTCTTACCACTTGGAGCAACAGGACGTAACCCAGCTGCCTTAGACAAACCATTCCTGGTGAATATTTTGCCTTGGGCGGCCTCTCGGCGAGATCGACGACGACGAGAAAAATCCTGGCACGGTGCACCTCTTGCCTCGCGCAACTACTTCTTCACCCCCGGGAGACTGATTGATTTTTGAAGTTCGAGGACGACCTCCATATCGCTGCTGACATACCCGATGCCAAGCAGGCTGGGCTTTTGGGGTGATTCTCTGTAAATGTCGATCGCCCATCGCCGCATGTCCGGTGGCCCGAAACCCGATTTTTTGTTTTTTATAGAAACGCTGATGTGTGTTGCACGAGATTGGTTGCGGTCCACATCGCTGCTTTTCCAGCTCGTCCTTTTTCAAGTGTTGGCCACCTCGCCTGCAGGGGGGGGGGGGCACGACAGATTGTTTCTCCTAGTTTTTGCTCTTCTTTTTTTCCTTTTTCTTTTTCTCTTTCGATTTGTCTACTTTTTTTTTGTTTTCTCTTCGATTGTTTCTTTTCGTTTCCCTATTTCATAGATTGTGTATGTCGTGCCTGTCATATCTTATATGATGACATGGCATTGCATTGCCCACAGCAGTGCTTACTGCATACGTGGCAACGTAGTATCTCTGTGGCGTAGCTTTGTGACAACAGAACTTGTATCTCTTCTAGGATTGAAGAATCGGCACGGACTCTAGTTGTGCTGGATGTCGACGGGTAGAAAGAACGGTTTAATGTGAAGAACACACACCCACATAGGCAACAAAAAAAACACAACACTTCAACTAAACGTTGGCGTTATACCCACACGGCAGCCACAAAGGTGGAGTTTCCCAGAAACAGCTTGGGTCCGCGTAAGCTACCCCTGCCGGTGGGCTCCACGTCAAAGTTTTACCCCGTTGACCTTTTGCGTTATTTTGTGGGTCCTGGGTGTGGTATACGGGTTCGTGTGGCTAAAAAAACGGATCAAGCGGCTAATTAGGAAAAGGCTAGACGCTGCGTTACATTGTTTTTCTCCACTCGGTTTTGTGAATCCAGCCGAAGAGCATATTCGTTTCGTTTTGACGAATTTCATACAAGCTGCCATGTGGCGTGGTTTCCTGTGGCGAGGTCATATCTGAGAGAAAGGTTGCATCTCAGGCCAGATACAGGTAGTCGATGGCAGGCACAACAGTGGGCGATAATCCCAATAATTGGCGGGTGGAAGAACGGCACCATGGCGACGTCCTATTATAGTTACCTGGTACCTTATGCACTGGGCTGAAAAGGAGCGCCCGGGCGGACACAAATTACCGCGCGACCAGGACAAAACGGTTTCTACCTGGCGACAGAGTGACGAGTGACGATTTGACCGTTGCCTTGTCGTGTTGGCACCGTTATCATCTTGTCCCGAGGATTAGCTAATATATGTTCGAGGGCATCGAGGTATGCCTTATGTATACCTGGTAGTGATAGTACATTTGGGTGCAAGACGTCATAACTACTGTAGGTTGGTGGTCAATGACACGTTACGCCAAACTCGTTTTTTTGAAGTAAAAGAGCTGCGGAGAACACGACGCGCTAGAGAAGACGCGCCCTACCCGCTTGATTTGGCGCCGACATGCCATCACGCGTCTGGTGTTTCGCCAGTAAGTAGCGGGCCTGCTAGAATCTAGAAACCTCCTCAGAGTGACGCGGCCTCCCTAGAACCAACAGTCTCTTCTGCCGCACAGCACAGGGAGTTTTAAAAGCTTGACGGGGGATTCTCCGAAAACTTTACATGAGGGAAAAAACCCCGCTAACCTTCTGGGGTTTAACACCTTAGAGCCTGATAGCTTTCGATAATAACAGGGGTAAATAGGGGCCTCTCAAACCACACAACAGTCTCCTGGCCCTAAGCACAAGAACTCCACATACCTCAAGGACGCATTTTCACGCCCATCGAGCGTGCCAGGCCACAAAACACAAAAGTCAACAAGTCCCACCCGCCTGGTGCGGTGGAGATATGAGTAGTAGAAACACGACGCAGCTGAGTTTCATCAGTGATAGGCCCTGTATTTGTGTAGCCACCAGCGACGTGAGGCGACCCCACATGAGACAACAGTCTCTTCTGTTCCACACCACAGCAAACCCGCGAAGCTCGAAGTAGTATTGATTAAACCACCAAGCTGTCCAGGGCACATTCACGACTCCTGCTATGGCGACGGCATGGGTATAAGTTTGAAGCTGCTGATATTTAGCAGTGGGGGCCACGAGAGGTGCCGCATTCGTTTGCGATGTTTGCGGCTCTAGCCCATGTCGCCGCGGCTAGAATATCTTAGTCACTCCGGGTACAGGTCAGACGCCTCGGCGAACAGGTGTGTCGTATGTACGTGCCAACGCTATACAGCCTGAAAAACATTGAGATATCAATCGACGTCTTGGTACGTGACATGCTCACATCGCGAGTGATATTGAGTTGTTCCCACGGACACTTATGAGACTATTTGTGGATCCCATCATGCTTGAATCACCACGTAATTTGTTTAATCGCATATCAACAAACCTGGGTCCGTACGCATGACATTGTCTTCAAAACTAGAGACGTAGGTGATTGCACTTAGGATCGCAGAACTGAACCCTCACATATTAGCAGACAAATCGGAAAAATGGGAACGAAGCCTAAAATGAGAACCATATGTCGTCAAAATGGAGACTAAACGATTTCTTCTAGGAATCTGCTCATATTCCTGACGCCGACTGGAGTTCGTCTCCGAGCTTGTCAAGTGAAACGTCTAGACTTACTTCCCAGGCAACGTCGGGTGGCATGAGTGATTCTAGCTACTGAGCATTCTCCTGTGCGTTAGTGGGGTTTTGAGTTGTCAGTCACGGTATACAACCAACTCAGGTAACCAACACTGTGAACAATAGAGTGAAAAAGTGCGAGGAAGATCACGTTCGACAAAATGTCGTCCTATTAGGTTTAGCCGCCAGACAATATGAAGTTGGAAAGCTATTTATTCGGTTGTTTGGCAATCCAGCAAGAGAGATAAGTGTAGGCTGGTTCGTTCATCTGAAACTACGATGTATTCTTCGTGCAACGGCGTCGTCTAAACGTCACGTGCGAAGGAACTAACATACATGTAATGTGTCATGATCCTAACCACTCAAAAAGAGAGGTGCGCGACACCCACTTAGTTCTCCTGGCAGATACAGTGTTTCCAGTGGCTAAGTAGGAATCAGGAATAAACCTACCACAGAAGATCGACCATGCCACAGGACGGTAGGAGGTTCGTGGGTTGCTCACGCGTGAGAGGGACGTTTGCTGCATGGCCTGAGTCTTCGTTTTATCGTGTTGGGATTTGGCCCGACACCACGCGTGGGTCCGGAAGCTCGAGAGTTCAACTTGTTTGCTTGAGAGCGAGCGTGACAAACATGTTGGGCGTGACCAGTATACGAAGTATTGTCATACGGGCTTTGAGATCCATACGAACCTATTGTGATGTGCAGTCACTAAAACACTTGACACAAGTGTACGAGTATCTTAGTTTGGATATTCGGGTAAATGTAAAATGTGCGGATAGAATACGAGTATGTCAAAATCGCACTTCGGTGTATTGTATAATCCTATTCCTCGCCATAACCAACGATGCCGAGAACGTTATTAGAACGTTGTCAGGTCGTTGTAGCGAGCATTGCAGGAGACACTTTGGGCAACGGTCCAATACATCCGCCCGTAGCATGGGCATTGCCTCGGATGTTCGGACGAAGATAAACCCTACATCGATCACTCCTATCCACTCCTATCACTTCCTCTTCGCCGTTCTCTTCTTCTCGGCTCCCCTTGATCTCTGGTAGCAGCATAGTTTCCCTTGGGACCATACACCCGGCATTTTCGAGCCATTTCCTTTTCTCTTCCTTCCATGTGATCTTCACAGACACAACGGTACCACCTTTCTCCTCTCTCCACAGGGACAGGGCCTCGATACCTGCATCATTATTCCGCCATGGGAACACAACAGATGCGGCTTCAGATTTTGTTCCCCCCAGAAGCGGTCTATTTTCTGCATCACGCATTGTAGAACCCGAAGGACGCGCGGTCGACGTGTTACTCACAGCTTGGAAAGGCGAAGTTCAATGATTTGTGCCATGCACAGCTGATGATGGGTTATCGTTTTTGAGGATATATATGCCGACACGTCCCAATTCAACTTGTCGTTGTGAAGGCCCGATAGTAGGTTTCAATAACACAAAATTAATGCTCGTACTATCCTTGGGTATAGCAACACTCCACGTCGTCACTCTTCAAATCTGTTATGCTCAGGTGGGCCATCATAAACGGGTACGATGCGTTTCGTGTTGTTAGCGGTAGCCTTGTTAGTGGAATTTTGAGCTCAGAACTACGCGACAGAAGCCCGGCTTTGTCGACCGGTGTAACACAAGAAACAAACCAACTCAGAAGAAGCCGTTAGAAACCTTTTTTTGGTGTTCGACATAGATACTTGAGACCTTACTCGAGATTGGAGAAAGACTCGTGTTTTAGTCGTGGCGCCAAGGGTTCGGAAGAAATTGCGTCGAGGATGAACACGTGCACGGAAATGTCCAAGCCGACACCCGGCATGCTATAGCAACGCACGAAGCAAACTCCCTGACAAATTCATACACGCCCTTTTCATTGACATGGGGACGCAAGGGAGGTTGGAAAACGACACGTTGTGTGAAGACCAGCATGGCGAGATGGAATGCTTGATTTCCATTGGGGGGCAGACATGTCCCAACTGTTCGACGAAGGAGGGCTTCTGATAATGGGTCACGCCCCAGCAAACGTTTCCGTGGGTAACCGATGGGCGTAGGGTGTTCATATGTCGCGTCACGAAACTGACCGTGCCTCCTTTCCCTAACAATCTCACTTCGCTGGCTCTGACTCGACGTACAGGCCTTGAAGCAACCGTTTTGCGGCCTGGTATCCAAACTGACCTAGGCTCACCAAAACCTTGTTTTCGATACTCAGAGACAGTCTAGTTAATTTTCCGGCTGGTTTCAAACCCCGTCTACGTTTCTACCGTCTACGTTGCTCGTACTGTAGTTTGTTGAGATCGTTCGAAGGAAGCTTCTCAGCGATCTGCGCCAGAATCCTCTCCTCGTCCATATCGCCCATACATAGCACGATTGATATGTACTCTGGTACTGCTATACCTCTCAAAACAACACGGACGTGTCTCTACCCAAGACCACATGAGTTTTTATTCCACTCCCGTAACGCCCCACGTTCACCTCTTGCTGTCTGTGTTTCCGCCTACGAGACACTCTATGCTGAGAAATTCTTGTTCGATCCAACACCTCTTCCCTGCAATCCGGCGATGTGATTCATCGACTTATACTCCCCCCAAACACCTTTAAACCAACAGCCATCTCTATGGGCGGGCTTGGCTCAGAGAAGGTATTGCATACAGAGTGCATGCTCGTACATACGCAATGTCTCAGACACGTTCTCGTAAATAGGACACACCATTTATTGTACATCTTTCGAATTCCATATTGAAAAAATAGGGGGCGTGGGGCGGCAGAAACGAAGGCACAACCTCCTGGCTTCAATCGACAAACCAGCGACAACCTCACGTCTGCCCGTGCTGGTCACGAGACCTCGTACTTGCTCGTGCCCGGCGTGGGGGTGCTGACCTACGCCCGACGCCTTGCTTGCAAGGACTGCGTTCCAGGCCTTCCTTTCCAAACCAAACTTGCTCTATCCCAGTTCCCGATACAGACATGCCACATTCTCTCTACCAATAAACCCTGCTTTGCCCATTGCTTCGTTTGCGGAGGCCGTTACTTCGTCTACGGACAAAACTACCCCATTTCGATAAGCGACGGGAAACTACCCCATTTCGATCAGCGACGGGAAATAACCTTGCGATACTCTTCAGTGTCACCTTCTGACGCCTCCGCTCGGCGCATAAACGAACCCCACGACCGAAGCACGTCCCCGGATTGGGATTTCTCCTCTTTGTCTGCGCTCTCTTGTCTCGAAAGCATGCTTGGCCTCCGGAGAGCTCTTTGAGATGGGTAACTCTCCTCTACCACGCTCCCCGCGCGCTTGGAAACATAGAATAATCCGATTGCCTCTGCTATCACAGCAGCTACCATTATGACATGCCCTGCTACAAAAACCCCAGCGAATACCTGTTGACTCTTGTTCGATTCCTGTGAGACATCCACCCTCAACAGCAATACGTCAAACATGCTGAAAAATATTATGATGTGTCCTGTTCGCGACAACCACGTATCGGACGTTGATTCGTAAGGAGATAGTACCTCCGACACCACGAAAAATATTAAAGAGTTCAGGATCGTTATCGCGATCTGCGCCGTGTCATTGGGGTAGATGAAGACGACGACCCCAGCCAGAATTAGTCGTCGCCCGCACTCGACGATCTCATAGTAAAAACAGCTTGACCGATACGGTGCCCACAGGCTGGCGATCGACTGAGCTTTCGCTTTGTCGCCCCAGGGTTCCGACAACACCTGGCGATACTTATACAGCAGAACCATGAATAGCAAGGGGATGCCCACGGGGTAGACCGCGATCATGAACCCGGCATAGACTTGGAGGGCCCTGTGCTTTGCGTCCGTGCACATGATTCGGTAATCCGCTCGGAGATACTCATTGCCATCGTCAAGGGAGTCGCAGGCAAACATTCGGAAAACAGTCGATGAAACTGACGAATACACAAAGAACAACAGCAGCAGCACCGCAGTTAGATGCTTGTTGCGGATCTTCTCCCGTACACTGTCGTCGGCCCCAAAGTTCCTGCGCAGAGCTATCGCGTACGTCATCGCCAGCAACCCAAGTACCAACAAAGGCCAGAGAGATCCCACGAGAAGCTGGTCGTGGAAGTCGATGCCCGACCAAAGGCACCCGGCGGACATGAGTAACCCGATATCGAGGTTGATGATGTTGAGACCGCTCAAGAAGGTCTGATACACACCAGGATAGGTGATGTTAGCCACAGAAGCGAACTGCGGAAAATGTGAGCAGATGTCATCGAGGGGGTTACAATTGTTTTAGCAACACACACAATATTAGGTGTACGTTTGTCGACCGTTGCTCAGTTCACGTCAAAATGATGCCCCCGTTCCGGCAATATACGTTTTCGTCGAGTGAGAGACGAACAAAAAACAGGTGCTTATTTCTAGTTTTTTCAACGTAGCGTGTCTACAAAATAGTTCTACAGCTTCCGGAGTCAAACAAATCCATCGAGCAGAATTCATCGTTTCGTCTTGGAAGGCTGGTAGTACTTCTTGCCTGGGTTAGAATCTGCCAGACGATTATGATGCTTTTGAATGCCTGAAGGGGAATCCGACGAAGTAACCCTTGGCGGGTGCAGGTGGCCGTCCTCTCTTCGAAGTTCGTGGACATCAAGTATTCTGAGAAGACCACCGTGGCGCAGACAGCGATAATACCGGCGATAACTGTCATGGCCAATAGCCACTGACGTCTTGACGGAGAGCACCGCGTACATGTAGTAGACAGAGATGACGAGTATCCGTTTTCGCACACAGAGCAGTCTTTGGTGGGCGCGCACACACGAAAAGAGGTGGTCGGGCGATAAGGTCACGTTATTCAGCACAGTGCAACAGTTGACAGTACCGTCGGCCGGGACAATATGTTTACTGGCATAAAACACTTACATGCTCCAGTGTAGCCGTCGTGGCAGAAGGTCTCTGACCCTGTCCGTCCACCTCTACATGCCCGCGGATTATAGCATGCCAGGATGATCTCACGTTTGTTGCTTGTGCGCCAGTACCCTCCAAGAATACTCAGAGTTTCCAGGGTGTTGCCAGATTTGTTGGCAGTGGTGTGTTCCGGTGCCATCGAGCAAATGGGCGCGAAGGGAATTTCACCCATGGTACAATTCTGGCAATCGTCCCACTTAGGACACCCAACACACACACTGTCATATCGTGCAGTACCGGAGGGTTCCTGGAGGCAGAGGGCGCCGGAGGAGCATGGGGGTATCATATACGCCACAGAAGTTATAGACTTGTTTCTTTCACGTCAACAGAATACGACGTTCGGCACACAGCATGAGATACTCGTACACAAACATGCAGCCGGATATTCCCAACAGGTTATCGACCAAGCGCTTCACATTCTTCGACACTCGCTTGGCTGGTCATGGCATGTCGAAAAAATTCATTCTCCGGTGTTTGGGTTCGACTGCACACTTTACGTGTTTCGTTTTATCATTTTGATATTCGAATCAAAGGTGCGTGCTTTGAATGATGACGTTCGAGACTACTCGGATGGATACACATACATTTGTCTATATCACGGGGACGAAAATGCAAAGGCATTGCACACCTCGCTCGTAGTCAAGAATTCTCCTTCTCCACAGAAGAGCCCATTTCTGTCGAAGGAGGAGTCGGATATTTCCACCGATCCGACGGCAGCAATCGCGAGGCCACTGCTGGACGCCATGTTGGAAATGAAAGAACAACTGCGAAGGGATGTTTTGCCAACAAGCCGTAACGCGCCACCCATGTCTGGTTTAAAGGGGGTCGGGGATCAAGCAATGGTCAAGTTGGGTCTTCACACACTATGAATATTGAACGTTCTGCATGTTTGACCCATTACGAGAAAGGGGATGAAGCCAATCATTTATAGCCTCGGGTTACGTTTACAGTGAAACACTGGTGCATAGTTAAATGCGTACAGCGTTCGACCGCTGCGTCTTCGCTCACCCACCTGCCGAATTGTTCTCGAAACGGCAGGAAACGATGTCCTCTTGTCCGAACGCACTCTCCAACGCGCCTCCCGTTTCGGTTGCCGTGTTGTCAATAAAGGTACACCCCGAAAATTTAGTTGGCGCGGAGGACTCAGTTTCGTTGTCATTTCCGGTACCAAACGTTGCAACGGCACCGCCGATGCCTGCTGAGTTTGAATGAAAAACAACTCCCTGGTAATGCTGACCTAGTCGATTGCAAGAAGAAAACGCCGCTCCCCCGTTCAAGAAAGCGAAATTTTCGGTGAACATCGTTTTGCCTGAAATGTTGACGTAAGACCCATCTGGCGATCCGAACCCGTACACACCCAACGCTCCGCCGTTCCCAGCAGACGCGCTGTTGTTTCGGAATGTGGTTGCGCCCTGACATTGAACATGAGATTTGACGATGGCGTACACCGCTCCTCCATCCAAATAAGCTTCGTTATCGGCAAACGTGGTGTTCCCAGTCCAGGAGACGTAAGACTCCCAAATCAAAATCGCTCCCCCCCTGTTGGCAGCGTTATTGGTGAACACCGTTTCCCCGGTCCAAGACGCTCGAGAGTTAGTGAAGACGTCAAGACCCCCTCCCCTAAACGACGCCGTATTCTGATCAAATGTGGTGGAGCCGCTCCAGGCGCCGATGGAATTCTCGTAGATAAGCAAGCCTCCTCCATCGCGAGCGTCGTTGTTGAAGAACGTTGTGTTGCCTGTCCATGAAACATTTGCACCATAGCTCACATATATCCCGCCTCCCCAATATGGGACGTGATTGTTTCTGAAAGCTGTCTCGCCATCCCACGACAGAGTCGAATCATGGCGAACCATTCCTGCTCCTCCCGAGGTACCGGCGGTGTTATTGTCAAAGGCCGTCTTGCCGTCCCAAGACAATGACGATGAAAGTTCAGCCATGATTGCACCTCCGTATTGTCCTACGGCGACGTTACCGCTAAAATTGGTTTCGGTGTCTTCCCACGCAACTGACGACAAGTTCACGTATATCGCACCTCCGCGATCGGCTGTGTTCGCGGTGAATAGAGTCGTTGCCCTGCTCCAAGAGACGTCCGAAGATTCGTTGACAAATACTGCTCCTCCCTGATATTTTGCAGAGTTGTCGGCGAAGACCGTTTCGCCAGCCCACGAAACCGACGATGCGCTTTCCGCCATGAGTGCACCTCCGAAGCCCGCTGCGTAGTTTTTGCTAAATAGGGTTTTTGCACCATTCCAGAATGCGGTGGAGGCGTTCACGTATACCGCACCCCCACGCGGGCCGTTGTTTGACTCGAACATCGTGCTCCCGCCCCAAGAGACTGTCGAATTCTCTCTGAGAAACACTGCCCCCCCTCGATAAACCGCCGAGTTGTTTATGAAAGCCGTCACGCCAGCCCACGATATGCCTGACGAGCCTTCAGCAAAGATTGCTCCTCCGTAGTAGTCCGAAGCAGTGTTGTGGCTGAACGTAGTATAACCACTCCCCCAAGCGATGGCAGAGGAATTAGAAAAAATAGCACCGCCATACGAACCGTTGTTTGACTCGAACGTGGTGATACCGTTCCACGACACGTTTGATTCACTAGTATACAATGCGCCTCCCATATCAACAGCAGAGTTGTCCGTAAAGGTCGTCACACCATCCCACGATATGTCCGACGAGGCGTCCGCCATGATTGCACCTCCGTACGTCACTAAGGCGCGATTACTGTTGAAGATGGTAAACTCGCTATCCCAAGTGACTGGCGACATCTTGGCGCATATCGCTCCTCCAAGCCACGCCGTGTTCGCCTGGAATTGGGTTGGGCTGCTCCAATATACACCTGAAGCCTCGTGTACGTATATTGCGCCGCCCTCGAATTCTGCGGAATTGCCCAGAAATACCGTGTTGCCACCCCACGACACCGACGACGACCCTACCGTCATGACAGCACCTCCGTAGTTTGTAGCGTTGTTATAGCCAAAAAGCGTATTCTCGCCGTTCCAAACCACGGTGGATGCATTCGCGTAAATCGCACCCCCATACACAGCCGTGTTCGAAGTGAACGTCGTGTTGCCGTCGAACGAAACGCGGGACTTATCCACAGCGTGAATTGCCCCGCCCTTATCCGCGTGGCCGTTGGCCAGGACAATATTCGCGAGGTGCAAGGAGGATCCGCCGTCGACGGCAAACAGTTGGGTGTCCGAGTTACCATCCGCCATCGCACCCGTGGACGCTCCAGTGATGTTGAGGGAAGTGCCTCCCGTGATGTACAATGTTTGAAGAAACAACCACATCTCCCAACCACTCTACAGTGAATGAACCACTCGAGCAATTAAGCAAACTCGCGAGAGCAAAAGTATCGTCAGTGCTTGAAACAGTCCGCGTCTCGGTTTCAGCAGGGCATGGTGTCAGCCCCTGGCTCCATGCTGGAAGGGTAATCATACAGGCAACCCTCAAAAGGCCAACCAGAGGGCACCTGCCCAGTTTCAGGGTGTTTTCATGGCGGTGAAAGTAGTTGAATAGTACGTCGAGGTTGACCACGCAAATTCAGTTTGAGCAGTGGTGAGAAACACGCCACGGGAAATGATCGAATCCCCGGACGACCGGCAGTGAACAAGCAACAACGAGAAGCACCAATTTCTGAAGCATCTTACAGAGAAAGCTCATCGCAGCCACAGTACAGCAGTGGAACCGAAATCTCACAACCCGCACTGTGACAGGCGAATATGGTTCTGAGGATATTGAGTCTGGTTGATGGGGCTCCTCAAAGGAAGGATTTCCCTGTAAGTTCCAGCGGTTACATGTTTAATTTCACAACACTTTCGGGTAGACGCGTCGGCCTTGGGATATGTCGTCGGGGTACGCATACACATATCTTCAACCACCGACGTTCGGTGGAGCTGTATATGGCCTCTACGACGGAGGGGCCTGGCATCTAAAAAGTAAAATTATGTTATTCGACCAGCGGCTACACGTACACTACGTAGGTTCGCTACTGGTGAACGGCGTGGGGAGAATATTATCGTCGTACGAGGCATCACGAAGAATCTTGAGGTGGTGGTTACAGTCGACAAACGACTGAGACTTGGGCAACACTCTACCGTACGATACCAAAAACACATAACCCAACTCATCTGGACTTCCGGGAGTAAGAAAAGCGATGAGACATCATTCCAGAGGCAGAAATGTATAACCCTAAGGAGTACACGATTCAGGCGTAATGAAGGTGATGCGGATGGGGGTGACCATGATGAGTATCTCGCGCATCAAACCCTGGAATGGGCACTGCCAACATGAGTCGGCTGGACTCCGATATTCAGCGACTACGAACTCAGAGAAAGCGTGGGGGTATCAAGAGTACACCCTCCGCACCCCTAAAAGACTAATCCGGTTCGCGAGACGAGGACTCTCGCCTTGTCTATCAGGGGGTCGGGGGTTCGTGGCGTTACAATCGGTTTGACGGGCACCCAACTGGGCACGTTCCATAATGCGAAAAGCGGTTTTAGTAGGGCAACGACGGGTGCGTCGTACCAAAGCGGATCGTTTGGTCTTCGCGTATTTCCTCGAGTAACGAGAATATTTTGGTGTTTTCAAGGCGCGCTGGAAGGCGGATATGAATCAAAACCGAAAACGAGTTTTGGGTTCTGGTAGCGGAAACCCTATCAAGTCCAACTAGGGAATACTACCAGTTACTCATCAGCAAGTATCAGATACACGGCGCAAGCGCTCTTTTTATGCATTTCCGATATACGAACGCAATTCGCACATCGGTTACCAGTAGTATCATTGGTGTAGGGCATGAAAGACATTCTGACATTGGAGTGGGAGTATTTTAAATAGATGCTAATCGACCGAGTATCATTCAATCGTAGTCACAGCGTCATCGCTTCAAAAAAGGGAGCTGAATTGTCTGTTAATCGATCAAAACACGCGCGAGCTATCTGATACACGAATCACCCTCGCAAATAGTGTGCTCAGGTTACTTTCAATAGCTGTACGTTTCTAACCATCAGCATTATGCGGGAGACACCCTCGCCAAATGCGGTTTTGACAGCGTCTTGAAGACAGCGAGTATGGCTCAGTTGTTTTGCTCGATTTCGGCTGGTTATTCAACGTAGGAGTGATCGTCTACAGACGACTCTTAACAACTACCCTAAAAATATGCTTGCTCGTGAGTTACCGGCTTCATCGACGAAACGGTATTCCCTATCTCTCTCACAGTCCTCCCCCGTTCGAGAAATCGATGAATAAACATCTGCGGCTACCGCAGGAGGCGACTGCCTCTGATCTTTCACGTTCACCGCGACCACGGGTGGTATCCGATGTCTTTTGTTTCGGTTCGTCGTCGCCCGGAACGAAGGCGCGCGTGTGCCCAGGGAGAGTGCTTCCGCACGGAAAGAAGCATGCGCACGGCTGCGTCAGAGATAGGCCCTGTGACGCGCTTTGGGGTCCATGTCATTACCACATCCCTATCATTGGCTTCTGAATCTGCTTGTACCTGTTGGATTATTAGACACATCGACAATGTCGGCGACGGACGGGTGCAGTGTAAATTAGTCACACATTGAAGTCGAGGGCTCTGAGTATCGCGTAGCAGGCACAGATCTAACAAAAAAAAACCGGAGTGTGTTCCTTCGTATTTCGATATTGTAGCAAGCCGCGGGCTCTACCGCGTACACGACACGGTTTCGCCTAGGTTTGTTTCTATTTTCGTACCCCTGTATATCTCCGTCATGGTAGTTTGTGATGGTTTACCAACAGGCGAGTCCAAGGCACCTTTATTGTGTCGCCGACATGTTTCTGCCCTGCAACTGTCCTGCACTCTTCGATAAAAATACGTGTGTCCTGTATTTTGTACAAAAAACAGGAATCCTACAGTACATACGTCTAATGCTAGCAATCTTGTTATCCTCAGAGAACGGTAGGGTGCCTGTCATAGGTAGTGGAAAAATCGGCCTCATGCGGTGGCACCCCCAACTCAATCTGTATTTTTTCTGAAAAACGGTCTTACAGCAGGATGCATTCATACGATAGCATTCATACGACGTGGGACTGGAAACAGCAGCCAAGAAACCAGACTTTTGCTCCGGTTATGTACGGTACAATTGTGACAGCAATCACGTCCTTTTGGCAACCCCAGGCCAAGATACGCAGACAGATGTGTGGATTCAAGTAAGTTTCGCATGCTTAGGCTTCCTATTTCACTTAAAATTACCTCATTGAACTATTGACACAGGTCGACCTTTTCAGGCGACATACCTTCCCTCCGACACTCCCCACAGCTGGACGGGTCGTTTCCTCGTCGGCCTCCAGATCCTCGAGACTGCCAGTCTATCACGGCCCAGACCTTCCTTCACGGCATGGTTTCGATGCCTCGCTTAGCGTCGTCAGACGCGGAAAAGCCTTCTTCCGTCCATTGTGTAGGGTTTTGCCAGGGCGCTGGTGCTGGCGTTTATCGCAGCTACACGATTAGGCCATCCTGAAAAAGCAGCTTCGGCGGCCCCTAGCTACCTGAAAATGATGCATTTGATATGCATTGCAGCCTGGGTGCATTGTTCTTTGACGCTGTCAAGGTTTCATTCTACATAGACCCCCCTACAACCGAAATAGTGATGATTGATGCGGTTTCTATTCCACTGCACTGCTGTTGAATGTTCGTGATGATTTTGAGCATATTTACAGACATAATCGACAGAACTCTGTGAAGCCCTACTCTCGGTACGTTGCGACATTAAACAAGTAAAGTGTACAAGACCATACAATTCACTGCTTGGAAGCTATACGTATATATACCCAGATGCGTGCCGTGTTGTCGCTGCGTTGGGCGTCTGAGGGCGCCGTCCGAGCTCAATATATCCCTCGGATGTTGCCTTTTTTGGTCCCTCCGATGACGTGTCCGCCTGCTTCGATCTCTCCCGGAACAGGCCTGCCATTTGGCCCACTGTAGGCCTCGTGCGACTGGCCGATACGCAGAAGTATGATCAACGTTCAGGACGTCGGAATGGATGCATGCCGGCTTAAAGTGGTGTCGCCGTTTTACATTAAACAGCCCTTCTTTTTGGCGAGTTGGCGAAACGGGCGCAGGCGGGCTCATGTTTTTTTCGGGATCAACGTTGATCAACTCGAAGAGACGGAGGGCCAGATTGCTTAAGCCCGGTCGAAGTAGATTAGTCTTGGAAGAGTTTCAAAATTTCTACAAACAAGGGACCAATCTACAGGAGGAGCAAAGCGAGCAACGTGCGAGGGAGTGCGCTTTTTTTGTGAAGGCTTCCATGCAATCTGATCTTGCAATTCTTCGTTTTTCGTACCGATGGGTACGTCGCGACCAACCCCTCTACACTATCTATCTATCTGCTGTTGCCGTGCTGCAGGTGGCATATTGAGTAGTAAAAGTACTTGTAGTACGCACAAGCAGTTCAGACGTACTGAAGTATTGCAGTAGTAGTACAGGAGTAGTACGTTAGTGGTTGGAGCCGAAATTGTGCTACATTTGTCGCGTTATGCTGTACATACATCAGTACGGCCGTAGTGGTCGTAGGCTACTACTGCCTGATACCTGCGAACAAACAAAAATATAGGATTTTTTTCATCTCATGGGGTGCGATAGAAAATACCTATACCAGTCTATCAGCAGTGATAAATGCGGTAGAGGTGTAGCAATGCGTCAGTCGTGGTAGACATCGAGTGGGCGGATTGAAATAACAAACACCACACCACACAAAAATGTGTACGAATAATCAATCTAGTAGTAAAGTTGCCAGTGAGGTCAACGTATTTTCTATCTTCTAGAGTTCTACCAGAAAGGGCCACCGACAAGTTGTACACAGTATGGGCTAGCCAACAACAAACCCCTACTCCGGGCAAGCCTACGATTTTCATTGGGGCGCCATCTACAAACGGCCCAGGCCTCAGTACGAGGTGTAGGGAAGCCTTTAATTTCCTTGAGTTGTTTCGAATAGCCGCATCTCCGACCCTGTTCTCTGGGTGATTCCGGTATCATTCATTGACCGTAGTGTGGGCTGCACACACGACTATTCAGGGTGGGCTCATGGGATATGATATAGTGTCTCGCTAAATAAGTCATCAGGTTCCAGCCGGCATTATCAACGTTCTCGATACCCTAAGAGTATTCCCGGGGCTCTGAAGTTTCCTTTGCAGTATAATGGTTAGGATAGCCGGTAGGAGAAGAGTAGGTGAGTGCTCGAGGAAAATTCCTCGGACAAATGTCTCCACTCGTCTAGCGGGTCAGCAGAAGGAGATTGGAGTGGGCTCGATGCCTTGAATCAAGCCCATATCGAACCATTCTTTTTATTCGTGATTGGTACCTGTTGTAGACAGATATTGAAGTCAACACGGCCTACGCCACGCAGGTTGGGCCTTAACGGTCTCGCCCGACTTCTGATTGACGGTCTTTCTCCGCCTGCTTCTAACCTCCGAGCGGACTGTTGTGCCCGCCGTCTCCGACTGTACCCCCCGTCTACTCTGCTTCGTCTAGGTCTCGAGAAACACACGCACCCACCGCCGCGGTGTTTTCGGTGCTCTGTATGCAGCTAACGGTAGCTTCATGCTACTCACGGCCACCTTCAAGATGCACACGGTAGTCGTACACGTCTTTCGTCCGCTCCTGACTCTTACGAGTGATCAGGCCACCGAACCACTTCATGTCCAGCCTCACTGACACTCCACGTTTCACTAAATCATTACCTAGAGCACCTGGTCTCGACTTTTGGATACGAAACTCGTCCGAAATCACCATCCCGATCACCTCATCATGCTCTGGTGACATGTCGTGGGATAGATTCATCGCCGCAAACCCTTACCACCAACGCGAATCGTGTGCCACAATGCAGTGAAGGTCGAGGTTCGGTTCGTATATCCTCTACTCGAAGGGTCTGCAGTAGTACTGTACAAGCCTCCACTGTACAAGCGACAGCATGTACAAGCAGCAAGCACGCCGAGTCGATTATATCCGCAATAAAGCGTTCTTCAAGGGTCACGACCCCACCCGCGAGTCGGGTCACGTGGTACTCAAAATGTCACGGGTCGGGTCAGATCGGGTTAGGTCAAGAGAGGTTTTGAAACCTCGTGGGTCGGGTCAGGTCGGGTCGGGTCAAAAGGTGGCGAAACGCTTAGGGATCAGGTGACGTCATGACCCGCGCGAAGCGGGTCACTCGTGCTTCCGGCCAGAATGACCCCCGAGTAGTTTTTCTACTGACCCGCGGGTCGGACCCGCTCATTCGCCTCACCGATCCAATACTTGAATCACTTCCCACTCTCTTACCCAAATGCTTCTCTCATACCAATAATATTCAATAATAATACCCATTTGGTATCATAACCTAACAATAAAATACAGCCAAATTAAATATACCCATGCCTGCATCCATTCAAATCCACTACAACCAGGTCCTTCATTGTTGCGGGGCACTAAAACGAACATTCAATTGTCTTTGGAGTCCCGACCCATAGGCCAGATCCGCGGGTCGAGCCTTCGGGTCAGTACATATTGTCTCCCGGGTCAAGGTGACTCGACCCGCATGAAACCCATGTCTGGCGGGTCAATTGGAAGGTGTCGGGTCGTGTCGAGGCGGGTCGGGTCAGGAGGTTTCTTGAATTTTGCGGGTCGGGTGGGGTCGGGTCAGGAATTTTTGAAAATCCCACGTGTCGGGTCGGGTCGGCTCGGGTCAACAGGCTTTCAGAATCTCGCGGGTCAGGTCGGGTCACGTCGACATACCTCAATTTTTTCGCGGGTGGGGTCAGGTCGGGTCAGCGGCCCGACCCGTGAGGTTTGACCTGAGACATGATCCGTCAATGGCCCTGGAAAAAACGGTGATGCATTATTCTGTGTTTACATTTTTGAAGAAGAGGAGACGAGGTTTGTTTCTGGCGATATAGTTTCAACAATTAATTTGCAAAACTATCTTCACACAAACATTAGGTCACTTGCGAGGTCGATTGTAGACAGAGAAAAGGCAGCTGGATTTGGAACATGATATGGCCTTGGGGGGTGTATGACCAGCGTCTTATTCTCCTGGGCTGCTGTGCAACGTGGCAAATTTACCGATCCCTCTTGTATTTACCGAACTTCTATTTCCTACTTTTTCCGGTTTGGTTAAAAAAAAAGTTTGGCTGTAGATTCCTAAATTTCGCAACCATCTCAGCCTTAAATTCCTAATTATTATTCTTAACATCTGTCGCATTTTGTATTCGAAGGTACTACCAGGTACCAGGGTACGTAACACCGTAGCGGGAAGGGGGTAGAAGAGCCTGCTATGTGACCCCGGATCTGAGTTACGAGTTGGAAGGAGAGAGAGGAGAAGATGTGCGAAGATATTAAATGGGATGAGCAAAAGTAATAAAAAAAAAAAAATAGGAAATAAAATAAACAAGAAATTAAAACTACCGTATGGAATAACTCTTCTTCTGTACTACTATCAATAATGCTGCTCCTGCTGTACCAGGTATCTCGCATGGACCCATGGATCATGGTACGGACTACATAGTGGCAGATCAGTAGCTGTAAATAATATACTCACGCGCAAACACTCTGTTTCTGTAAGATACGTATTGTACTCTTCATGCTGATTCACCAAATATATATTTGTACTGCTGTACGTATACCATCCACTCACCGGCTCAGGCCCGGTAAATCCCCTGTCAATGTCTGACCCTGAGAGCCCCGACAGCGGCCATTCGTGAGGTACGTGATCACTTGTGAAGCTTCTTAGTCCACTTCGTGGAACGAGAGTTTGGTCTTCAATGTCGGTTTGCTGCAAGCCCGCACGTATGTGTGTGCAAATTCTAACACACTGTTTGCATGCTGATTTTGAGGACGAAACGACCTGTCTGTCCTACAAATCCGAATACTTGCGGCTCAAGGCCAACAGGAATACGGCTCCCTCGTAAATCGATCTCCCTCGTAAATCGATCACTACCGCCACCAAGAAACGAGATCGGTCCTGACCGACCTTCCGAACCCCCCTCTATATACCCGGGAGCGACGGCCGACACCGGGGTCCGCGTCTTCCTTGTTTTTTCTGAATGCTCGTGGCCGATGCCCACAACAGCACGCGCTAACCATAGCCAACCTCTCAATTTTCAAGTTCAATATGATAGCCCGCATCCATCATCACCACTCCCCTATTACACGCACCGCCCGGAAACCGAGCTTTTGCGGCGCGATCGGGGCGGTTACTCTCTGTGTAGACCCCTGCCCCCCTGCCCACGTTGACATCCAGGGCTGAAACGCCCAGGGCCGGGGTCTTCCGACACCCGTTCAAAACAGAGTCACGGCATATGACCTTCTACGGCGTAAGGCTGACGGTCTACGGACCTACAGATTAGGTATGTTTCGAATGTCCAGATGACAACGCTACTCCGACCCCTCTACTACTGCTGCTACTACTACGATATGAAGCTAGTATTACTGCGACTACTATTACTACACTACTACTACTACTACTACTACTACTGCTACTACTACTCCTACTCCTACTACTAATAATACTACTACTACTACTACTACTACTACTACTACTACTACTACTATTGATACTACTACTACTACTACTACTACTACTACTACTACTACTACTACTACGACTACTACTACTACTATTACGGGGGACCATAGTTAATAGGAACTATGGTATACATAAAAACCTATATATTTACATATTTTTACTAACAATATTTGGTCCTATTAACTATGGACCCCCGTAATATTACTACTACTACTACTACTACTACTACTACTACTACTACTACTACTACTACTACTACTACTACTACTACTACTACTACTCCTACTACTCCTACTACTCCTACTACTCCTACTACTACTACTCCTACTACTACTAATACTACTACTACTACTACTACTACTACTGATAATACGACTACTACTACTACTACTACTACTACTACTACTACTCCAACCACTCCTACTACTACTACTACTAATAATACTACTACCACTACCGCCGCACTAAACTATTATTACGAGGGACCATAGTTAATAGG
This sequence comes from Nereocystis luetkeana, assembly GCA_031213475.1. Classification (NCBI taxonomy): domain Eukaryota; class Phaeophyceae; order Laminariales; family Laminariaceae; genus Nereocystis; species Nereocystis luetkeana. Next base: position 2,402,969 of record JARUPZ010000022.1, read on the forward strand.
ACCAATTATTGTGAGTAAAAATGGTCATATATATGGGTTGTTATGTGTGCCAAAGGTCCTATTAACTATGCCCCCCAGTAGTACTCAACAAGTCATTTTCCCAATAATTGTGTTTATGGCTTCGCTAATGAGATATCATTTTCCCTCCCATTCAATGTTTACACTCTAAAACTAGTAACATGTGACAGCTGTCGATCACAACAAACTAATTCAAGTCCGCATTGAATGCCTGTCTCAATTTTTGTTCGATGCCGCAATTTCGGATTCGGGGGGGAGGGGCTTCGTGTCAGGTAGGTCCTAAATAATATCCAGATACTCAAAATGATGCCACCACACCTCTACCCCTGCTACTACTATATATACAGCGCTATACCACTTTACTACTATTATACCATTAATACAGCAGTACTACACTACTGTTTAATCGTAAACATATTTTTTTCTTTATAGTTTTGATTAATAATGAAGTCCTAACATAGTGAGGATCAGGGTTTCGTTTTGAATTGAAAAATATATATTTTCCCTCGCAGTCAATTTGTACACTGCACAACTAAAAAATATTAGTGACAGCTACCATGGTAGCTGTCGATCACAACAAACAAATCCAAGTCAGCATTGATTGCCGTCTCTCTGATTTTTTTGGATGGCACCATCTATTACTGGATTCAGAGGGGAGAGACTTCATGCCGAACTACAAATAAACGTGATCGATTGACATACTACAGCACTACTACTGATTCGGGAGCCTGCTGCGTGTGTGTGTGTTCCTCGCTCTTCTTGGTGTGTGGAATCGATATTTATTTATCATTAATGCTCACATCTTGTGGGTAAACGTTCGACTAATTAATAATGAATGAACGAACGACATCCGCTTAAAAAAATGTCATGAAATCAGTTTGCATGGGGAAAGCCACAAATCATCAGTTAACAAAAAAAAAAAAAAGTTAAGAAATACGTCAGCTGTGAGCTCGACTTGACTGAATACTTGAGATACTCAAACTTGCAAGCTGTGTGATATGTTGCACATTACATACTTCGTGTCATACGTCATACAAGCTGGTCTGGTCAAAGAAGCCACCTCAAGCTTCCAGCAAAATCAGCACACTACTTTCGCGAGATGAAGACTGAAGCTTTGCATCCCGTTATGTATCTCTTGGCGAAGAGATTCGAAGGGGGGCCATCTTCTCTTTTCCCCTTTTTTTCCGTGCAGATACGAGAGTTTGCTTAACGAACCGGTCTAGATTTGAACCGATACATCCGATAATAACAGGGGGAACGTTGCCCCTTTGGGAAGTCTAGTGATGAGCGTCGCGGATCACGTGTACAAAATTAATTGCGAAAACGGCGTGCTAGTACCTACCTGTCTCGCCGATATATCCTCCAGTTAGTTGACCTTGTATATTCACATTAATATCGGCAGCCGTAGCTCCCCATGGCTACGAGTACCGGTTTTGAACATGAAAGAAAACCCCATCGTTTCCGTCCCCCACCAACGTACCCACCGCATACTAGCTGGCGTGGTCTGGTCGGTACTTGTGATTCTATGCAAGATGTTGCGGAATCGCCCACCCGGAGCGTGAATACAAGTTCGAGATTGTGTTTGTGTCCCTCAAGCAACTAAATGTCTACCTTGGCACATGACATACGAACACATAAATGAGCAATAAATCAGATGGTTCAAAAGTTGCCCAGAGGTGCATTCATTGATTGGCTGAGTAGCAGGATGCGCATATTATCTCGGTCTAAGTGGTCGTCGTCTTCACGGGGTACGACCAGGATAGTTTAGGTAGGACAATCGGTTGTTCATATTCGTGCTATCACGGGGGGCCATAGTTAATAGAACCACATATTGTTGGTAAAAATGGATAAATAAAACGCTTTTCATCTGTTGTACCATAGATAGGTAGGTCCTATTAACTACGGTCCCCCGCAATACAACCGTTTCCCATTACGAAAATAGTGGAATGCCACTCTATGTTCCTGCCACTAGGCATCTGCGATCACAACGTCGATACATACGCTCTTGCAAACATGTACGTATATTTTCAAGAAAACATGACTTACTTGTAGTATTGATAGACACACACGCGGTTGTCGTTTTCGGGGTAAAATGTATCCCTAATCGTGGACGGGTTTAGAATGTATTTTCCGCGAGCAACCCACATATATATATGTCAAAGGCCAGGAATGCCACGCACGACCCAGAGTCACACAGGAACACGCCTTTTCCAAGGAAATTTCTAGTCACATTTTTCTTTGTCGTGTTCTGCGTAGGAGAGGTACGCTTCCTCGCGCGCATGTTGACGTTCTCAACATATTTTACGGTTTCCATCCAAAAACATTGACTATATCCCAAACTTCTTTTTCACGCACTACAAGTCCCTGGTTCGGAAGGTTGAGGTTGGAATTGTTTGACCAGAAATTGGATTGCTGGTACGGTTATAGGCTCTTGATTCTGGTTGTGGTTGTAGTTGTCAGTCGCCCAAATCCATCTATCTATCCAGAACCAGCCTCTCCAGTCTCGGAAAAAATGTTTTAGACCAATCAATGACAAAAAGGGGCGAAAAGTAAAAACATGTTTTTCTCAAAATATAGCTTTTCAATGTGTTCGTGTGCCTGTCACGTTTAAACTAACTGTTGTATATCAGCTTTCGATTGCCTCGCGTACCCCGACCCTCGCGTGTCGATCTGCTGTTTCAGTGTACGAAATGGCACTGGCCGACATCGGTTGGAAGTGGAGCCTGCTGTAAGTTTTTTATCGTCTCGTCGACCCTGGTAGCATCCAGGTTAGTCACCGGCCAGCAGTCAATCGCTAGGAATTTATGGAAGATGCGCGGACGGGTCACGCAGCTTACAAAGTTGAATATCGACCGATCTGCCGATAGGTTGAATTCACAGAACTCTAAGAGTTTTTTATTCAAGTATAAGGTTTCCAAAAACAGCCGAAGACATCCTCGTACCGTTGCTCTGGGAAGAAGAGGGGAAAACATAATATATATGTGATGTATCCTTCTTTTTTTCTAACATCTAGCTGTTGTACGTGGCGCCTTTCTTTTTGTCGCTGCATACGAGTATATTGTTCACCCGCCGATATAATCATCTCGTGCGAACATACACGCCGGATCTCGACATAGATTAAGCCCACAGCCAACCCCTATAATATATTGTGTCGGGTAAGGCCAACGAGTGTAGCTGGTGGCCTCGAGAATATAAAGGGGATCGATTGGGTAGGGGGCGAGAGCTTGCCGGCGGCGTCCTAGGGTCGTCTCCTAAATAAACCTGAAAATAAAGCCTCTTTTAGCCATTCGAGACGGATCCAGTTTTTTTTTCCCATCTGATAAAAGCATTGTACACATCAGCGGCCAACGATTTCTAGTTATACGACCGGACAGCGCCGGCCACATACTACTACTGGCCATTATATGCACACAGTTAACCTATTAAGGGTCGGAGCCCCTAACGAGCGTTGTCCGTTCATTATTCATGGCGCAGTCTTTGCTGTTGTCGATCGATGTCTCTCGAGGACTCGGAATCTCGCCGCTTTGAACCAAACATCCGCCGAATTTTTCTCTGAAGCATATCTTGAACCAATATCGGCCCCAGAATTGTTTTCTTTGAGGTTTTCTAAATGTTTGGAACTACTCCTTTTGGGAATCGTGCTCATAGATAGCAAGCTGCACCTGCAAAAAAATGGCGGATATCTTCGGATTTCAAATTGTTTATTGAAGCTTTGCCGATGGGTCCAACTTGGCTGATGTTTACTTTTTCGATCCTGGATGACTTGTCATGGCAGTCTTAAGTCACTCTTCGAAACAATGCGTGATCGACCATGAGTATGACATCTCATCATCAGCAACAATTGCATGGACGTTTAAAACGCAGGGCAACATCAACTCTACTTTACACATTTTTAAAGTGATGTGATACTGTCGTAGAATCGACGGGAATACTTAAGAGTCTCGTTGTCCCAAAACGCCGTCGGCTATATTTCACGATACGGATGCCTAGACGCTCCTATTTTCTGCCACTGACTACTACAGTACTGTTGAATCTATGTAATCAAAGCGTAATTCATCTTGTGCTTCTTCTGGGCTTGGTGGTGTTGAAATCACAAATAAATGGTAAACTTACACGAGTGTTCGCCCCGGCAACGGTGGCGGGTTGTCGTGGAATCTAGATATTATTACTACAGTGATCTAGCAAAATCCATCAAATTCCGGTTGTAAAAAGAAGGTCAAAACCCTATACACACAACCAGTGTTCAGGCTTACGTTCTGTATTTGTTTGCCTCCCCCGCTATCGCTCGTGCTGAGTTTCTCGTTTTAAGCGATGCCAGGTCCTAATATCGGTTACCATTGCTGGAATAGGCTCGAAACAGGCGTCCGATACATGTACGTAGGTATTGTTTTGAGTTTTGCAAGACTATCCTCTTGAAATACACCGTACGCCATGCATGCTATTCTCAAGCATAATCGATAATCTTCCAAAACCTCTAGGGGTGGAGGCCAGAAAGGCGGCTGTAGCGTCAGGACAAGCCCTGGAGGGTCCCCTCGTTTCGTACCCAGGGTATACAGCTCCCAAGTGAACACTTTGTCTCGTCTCGTCTCGTAGCTCTGGCAAGGTTATCTATCGAAGTTGTTCACCTGGAATGTATAGCGGAAACATCTGGCACACATATATATGCGACTCCCACCTGTTCGCGGGAGCCACTCGAGTACCGCAAATAATCAAAGACGGCACACCGTTTTACTTACCTCGTTCGAGGTCCCGTCGGTGTGCCGAGCTATGTGTCTAAGGGCAAAACCTTCCCGCTCGACTTCGTCGTGGTGGTGGTGTACCCACTGGCGTAGGCCTTCCGCGTCGTTGGTGACGATATCTTCCGCTGAGAGATCCACCGTGTTTAAAATGTTCACACGAATGAAAAGCCACACAATTAATTTGGGTCGAATCTCGACGTACGTGTGTTGTACCGCTTCGTACGTGTACACGAGTAAACGAGTTGCGTGTCGTGATATTCGACAGTTACTTATAAAATACTTTTAAACAGAAACACACAAACGGATTGGATTACATGGTGGGAAGGAGAGGGGCACGTTCCGCAGTGTGGTTTTTGCATCCGGTCGTCACGTCACACCACTTCTGGCGAATTATAAGTTCAACACCGGGAACAATTCTCCATCCCTTCCGGTCGATATTTAGTTTTTTTTTGGGCAAAACATTACCTCTTCTGCTGTCGAAAGCATTTTCTCATTGTATGTGCCCGCGTCACCAAACAAAGCCCCCATACTCAAAATCAGTTTTATTCATTGTTTACCGCCCCAGCTTCCTTGGATATATATATAGAAATATTCGGGTCTTGGATAGGCGATTTAATCCCCTATGTTAGCCCACCTTCAAGCGGACCATGTAATAATAAGTGCATACACGAAGTAGCACGATCCAACCTCTACTTATGTAAACATGCGCCAAACGGCTGGCGGGAAGAGGCCACGCACCGTAGTTGTCTGGTGTTTTCGATCTTGGTAGCGATAACGATTGAAGAGACCAACCTATACCACATACATGCTAGCCGTGCATTTCTACCACATAACTCGATGAGGACCTTTAACAATCTGGGAGAAGGGATCTTTAGGTTGGTAGGCTGTTCGGATGTTTTCGTTCCTGTTGGAATCAAGGTACGGGCGAAGACCCAACCCAACCCCTGACTCTAACCCTAACCCTAACCCTAACCCTAACAACGCTGACCCCAAACCGCAGCCGAAACAAGCCAAAACTCGCCGTAAACGCGGATACGCCGAGTTTGCATCGAACCAGGAAATTTCTCAGATGCGGACGACGATTCCTAAGTGCAGACCACGCTACACATTTTTCAAGCAGAAAACATCCCGAAAGATCCCTTCTCCCAGACTGCTAAACTTACTCAACTCGATAGCCAGCGACGTGGTCACAGCCACGAATGCTGGTGCTGTGGCAAATCATCGTGTGGAGCTGGACCATAGGCAAGTGTCGTAGATTATGGGTTGATCTCTTCGTATGTCGTCTCCTAACCAGCAACACTATCCTACTATTTTCCACCCTTTTACAACCTAGACACTTGAATGTTTGACGGCCTACATGATTTTTCATTAATAATGGTGAAATTCACGAGTGTGTATTTATATAAACAACCCAATTCATGTGGTTTGACTTGGCGAACGCAGCCGTTACTCATCCTCGTCCATGGCGTTGTTCACATAATAGTCTTCATCTTCTGCCGGAGAAAAGAACGTGCAGTTAATTTCTCCCAAGGAGGAAATAAGTTGAAGCGATGCTTTACGTGTAAGTACTCCATTCCAGAGCTACCCGTCGGCCGTGGAGGAATAGCTGCGACTTAAAAATGGAGTGGGGTGTACACACGCCCCAAGACCCGAGTCGATGCAGTGTACTACCCGTGCCCCGTTCCCTTTACCACACGATATATGACCCACAGCGGTTTCCATCCTTTTCCGTGAATATTCGGACGCACACGACAATAGTTTTCGAAGGTTTTATCCACAAACTATGTGACCGATATTATACCACTTGTGTTGCGTACTGCTGCGTATTCGTTACGTAGACCACAGTAAGGGGTATGGCCTCCGGAAACAGTGTATACTGACTCGTGAAGTACACTCTGCTGTGGTATTCGTTCCGTAGACCATAGTGAGGGAGATGGCCTCCGGAAACTGTGCCGATTGCTTCTTGAAGTACACTCTGTCAGAACCAAAAGTCGACCTCTTGGCGAAAAGAGCCAATCTCATCTCGATCTTACATGCTTAAGATTGATCTTGGTCTGGTCCGATTCAAGCGATTCTGGTGATGTATTATCGTAGTGAAAATTGATGCAACTCCTGACAGTCCGGAGTATCGTTTCATTTATGACACGTGCGTTTTCTATATATTTTTCTGAGGGAGGTATTGACTTCTAGGGTTCATACGCATTAGTATATCCATGTGGTAAACAACAAGCGAGACAAAAGTTGCTGTCCGGTGACTGGCTGACACTCGGGCGTCCCGCATCGACAATCGAGGATATCAGACCCGGACTACACAATTCACCGCATCCCATGAGGACCTGCACTCCAAACAGCGAGCGCGGCAACGAGTGCGTGACCGAGATCGATCCTCGCGTTTACGTCGCTTTTCAGCATTTACGAGCCGAAACGTGCGCGAAACACACAAGGTTGTACTGCTAGTTGCTTGGCTGAGAGGACGCAGCACATATTTCGGTGGTCAGTCTGAACAAACGCAACAAATACCGGTCGCAACAATCGGCAGGCGAAGGGCAAGGAATGAAAGCCACAAAACAATTCCATTGAATACCCGGTTGCGGGAAACAAGCCCTACATCAGGCGATATTGTGATATACATGTGCGGAGCAAGATTGGTCCTAACATTACTTTTGTCTGAACACATTTGTACTAATTACAGCGCGATAGGAAACAAGTACGACCAGACTTCGCTGGTATAGCTCAACCTCGCAAGAACAGGGATGAGCAAATAATTTGCTTTATTTTTCCCACTGCCCCTACAGGACTACTGTACTAGTAGTTTTGCATCATCATTTCTTTCCGAAGGTTTCTCGTGTCGGTCGGTATGCACGCGCTGTGCACGGACGTTTGTCTCGGGTCGTATTTCCCTGATGTTCCCTTGATACCCGTAGACCCCCTCAGCCTCCGGTTTCTCGCTTTAGTCGACCTTTGAGGACGCGCGCGCTGTTTTGTGGACGACAAACCTGTCTACACACGATCGTGCCGTTGCTCCCATGAGCCCTTGAGTCATGAAAGGCTTGCGCAACTGTATCGTGCATTACGTGTGCACTACGCACAGCATACGCATGCTTGAACAGTACAATTGCTAGGTTGGGATGGGCGTTTGCCCTCAGCGTGACTTTGGAACCATAAAATGGGAGGAGCCCCAAGAATTATCGATGCAGCCGCCATCAGGGCCGGGGATTTTCATCAGGGTCGGCTGTTTGGGCACCCTGCGCGATACTTTTCGGGGTAGCACCTGCACAGTTAGTGCACACTCGAGACGCGTAGTAGGGTACGTATGGCAATAAAATACCAAGAGGCGAGTAGGTTTTGCAGTCTGGGAGAAGGGATCTTTAGGGATGTTTTTGACTTGAAAAATGCGTAGCGTGGTCTTCACTTCGGAATCGTCGTCCGCAAGCGAGCAGTTTCCTGGTTCGATGCGAACGCGGCGCAGCCGCGTTTATGGCGAGTTTTGGCCCGTTTTGGCTGCGGTTTGGGGTCAGGGTGTGGGTTAGGGTAAGGTTTAGCGTTAGAGTCAGGGGTTGGGTTGGGTCTTCGCCCGTACCTTGACCCCAACAGGGTCCAAAACACCTGAATAGCCTACCAACCTAAAGGTCCCTTTTCCCAGATTGTTAAAGGTCCTCCAAGAGGCTCAACCTCTCCCAAAAGACCACGTTAAAAAACGTTACGTACGCGCTTTACATTGTTGGCAAGCTCTTGACCTGTGTATGATATATTTCTTGTACTGTAATACCATAATACTGAAACAAAATCTGGGATTGCAACGTATAGGGTAATTGCTCAGTCAGGAATCTCCGTAAGCCGAGGATGTGTCCGGGGGGCAAGCATACCCTTGTGGTACCACGCGGCTGTACTGCAAACCGAAATGAAAGCCGGGTTATATTCGACAAGATATCGTTCCTTGTTTCGCACTACTTTTGCGATTATCTGAACATGATCAATACTTGATCGATAGTACATTGATCAATATGAAATGTCACTCTCAAATTCCTGGGTTGGTGCTTGCTGCCACTCGCTGTATATAAGTAATGTTGTTCTTTCGAGATCAACTTCGTACTGTAGTACCAAATCTCCTCAGCAAGTGACATGAGGATTGAAGTGTTATATCCCAGTACGCACTGGATACCCGCTTTTCGGACTTGGACCTCCCGAAAACCAATGCGTTCCCGGGGGGGGTAGGGATAGATGCACGGTAGAGTTTATTTGCGGCAGACACTCCCTAAACCTTGAACAGGCGGCAAACAAGTAAGTAAGTAAGTACTGGTGCCATATTTTTTCGCTTTGTGTTTCTATTATGGCTGCTTGATTTTCGTTTTCTTTCCATTCGTTGATTGGTACCCCTCATCCAAAGAAGGAGTAGTATTGTGGGGCCGAACAGTAGTTTAGAAGGCTGTTCGATTTATCCGCACTGCGCAACAAAATGGGAAGCCCCCTAATTTTTTGACACCCTTACGCACTGCCCAAACGACTCTAAGTATCTACTGTCGTACGGCCCATGGAACACCGGCTGTCTCGAGCGCACTCCGACCCCCCGCGACCGCAGAACCGTGCCACGCCCATCCCATGCAGCAGCCTTAGCATTCACGGCGAAATAACAGCACCAACGCGAAACTTACAGAGCGGGGAGGATGGACGTATGCCCTCCCGGAAACGTGTCGCCCTGTCCCCGGTATGGGGGGGGGGGTCCCCGGGCAGCGAGAACGTTATGATGTTCTTTGTAAGAAAATTATATGCCGGGGACGCTGGCTTCAACCCCTTTGGAACCGCAGTCCCGTATTGGGGAAAACTACTCGTAATTAGAGTAGCTTGTCCTCGAAACGGGATTGCGGTTCTAAAAAGGTCAAGTGTTTCATGTTGAAGTTTGTGATTTGTATGGAGGGAGGTTTTTGCGAGGATGGTGCCTTTGTTTGGCGGATACGACGGCAGGCGGTCGAGGGAAACCCTTTTGGGCGGGGCGGCGAACCTTGTTTCCGCAAAAGGGGAATAGCAGTATCGCGTGCCAGAGATTGGGTATGTGGGAGTGCGCCCACGAGCCAGTTCTGTTGAGTTACCGGTTTAGGTCTATAACCGTAGGCACACAGTAAAACAAACCAGAGCAATTGAAGCTGTGTTCCGCTGCATGTTCGCCTTAACAACTGGTTTTCAGTAGAACGTAGGTCACTCTTTATGGGGCTCTTCAAACGCTAGAACTTCGGGCTTGACGCCATCAACGCCTGCCTGGTTGGTGAAAGCCAGACGCGCTCCGTCCCCGGCATGGTGGGGATGCGAGGATCTACGGTCCTACGACCACGGCCACGCATGACCTGAGTACCATTCCTCGCCCCCCCCTCGATTGACTACGCACGTATTTGGGAGAGCGCTAGCGTGCGCGACGCTGTACTCGCAGACCCGCGGTTCGAGCCCCTCCCTTGGTGCTTCACGTTGTGTGTGCTTGTGTTTTGTTTTCATTTTTCAGGGTTTCAGTATGACTGCTCGTTTTTTTTCTCGAGATGCTCCACTTCTTAATAAACACAAGGTTCCCCTTCGGTATGTGGGTAGCTAGAAATCCCGCAGCTGTCGCAAGGCGAAAGGGGAGTCACAGGTAACACCCGTATACCTGTTCTCGGCGGAAACGGGGTCCATGGATTATTAGCGTATTGTTAAAAGGAGATAGATATCTAGCAGTCGCCGGGAACTTACAACACTCTTTCTGTGCTGGATACTACACTACTGCGCACGCGGTACCATGGGTCGACTACTGTACCGTCGGTCTGCAACACTACCAAATTTATTGCACGTAGAAGCAGCATGCACTACACAAAATACTCACTGGGGCACTACTGCTAAAAACTACTGACTACCACCGGTACTACGAATTACCACTGCTGACGAAACGCTCATACAATACACAGACAACCTTAACAGAGAGGTCAAAAACCCACGGGGTACGATGGGTTGGGGCGTGACTGCTATACTGTCACTATAAATTGCTAACTACCAGCGTCAATAGTACGTACAAACAGTACAGACAGGTTGAAGCAGCGTGTTAGTACTACACTAGAATACCTACCACTACTAGTATTAGTACTGGTCCTCTAGTAATACCGAAACTTCGATACAACGGCAACATAGCATGCAAGCGGTACCATGAATTGGGTGAATGACCTACTTTTACTCTTAATGTACACCATTATCACTACTGCGCCGATATATGTACGGTAGTAAAGGTGGAAGCAACATACACGCTACAAAGTACCTGGCACTACGTACCGGGTGTACTACTACTCTATGGCTACTAACAATATTGAATTTGTGAACATAGAGGCTACCTGGTACGTATTATATACCACAGTTGAGGGCATTCGCTGCCATTAATAATTGGCTATAATAGTCAGAAGGAGCAGGCTGAGATAGACGGACGGAGGGAGCCAGTTTGTACTCACGTACGCGCTCGGTGGGATGTATGTGTGTGGTGTGCGTCAAAGGGCTATGTAGGTGAAAAATTTAAGACATTCGACAGACGTGTTTTTGTTGCTGCTGCTGTATCTATCTGCTGTATCTGCTGTATCTGCTGTATCTGCTGCTGCAGAGGTTTCTAAAACACGGGCGATTTCGGAATTATTATTGAGATTTTCGACGCAGAGAAAACTCAGCAGAGAAAATTCTCCAGTTCGTGCGGGATTGATTGGTTGCCATTGACGGCTCGCCACGACTCGCGAGGTTTCGAGCCTGTTGCATCGAAATAATGGAACGCGAGGCCACGATCACCCGATTGCTCGGCCTGGTGAACACTGCACACACATACTATACGAACACTTTTTTTGTTGTACTGATGCTGCTGCTGTTGTAGTGCGCACCGTGGTTCTTGTTGCTCTTGAAATACTGGGGAAGTCTGAGTGCGTACGAATCGCCATCCTGTCCCTGCGCAGCATTAAATTGATTGCACCTTTCTCGAGATTATGTATGTGCTCCTTCCTACTCCCTAGGTTGACCGGAATCACGGCCCACACACGCGCGCACACGGATGCGCTATCCGTGGCTGCCACAAATGGAGAGCTCGATGAAGAACTGCTTGTTGCTGTGCCGTGGCTGCTGACTGTAGAGCGCTCGAGGGACGGTGTGATCAGACATGATAAAACAGCAGACAGCGGCAGACAAAAAACAAAATAGCGTTGTGGGGTCTTCGTTGTCCTCCTTGGCTCTAGAAAGTCGGAATAATTCTCCGTAGTTAACTGCCAGGACTTGCCGTTTCGGAGGCCCAGAGCACGCGCCGTTGCCGCGCAGCCTAGAGTGCGAGAGAAGACCTGCGACCGGACGAGAAAAGTATATTATTCTGGAAGAAGGTCAACTTGATACAAATAATGGCACGAAATTGTTGGCGCTGTGCTCTCGGCGCTCCTCGGCGTTTCTCAAACCATTTTATTTGCGTTATTCGTGCTAGTTAGTGCGAGATCAAATTCAACTTACGGGACGAAACCGCCTCCTTGTGATTCCCGAGCCTGACTCTGTCGGGGGCGGCGTCGATCGCGCTTGCGCCGTACACTGGGCGCCGGTGGGCCGGGTGTGCCGTCCTCGTGTTTTTGGAGCAAAGTTTAGACCAGTTGAGGGGTGGACACTTGATTTCAGCACAGTCTCGAGGCCAAATAATCTACTTGTCGGCCTAGCTTTGCCCCGTCAGGCCCATCTTTGTCCCGTCAAGAAATCGATTTAAGTAGGTCATAGTTTTTTTTCTTTTGGGATGTCCTTGACAGCAGTTCGTCAAGCAAGCGCCAAATGTGCCGTCCACCGAAGTCCATACTCGCTTGTGACAGTAAAACTAATAAATTTTGGATGCCAGCACCCAGATTGTATTCCACCGAACGAAGTCCATGCTCGCTTGCTTGTGACAGTAAAACTAATAAATTTTGGATGCCAGCACCCAGATTGTATTTCATGTCTTTAGACCGAAACGGGAGAGGCCGCAGCCTCAGCGTTTTCGACAGATCAGATCATGGCGGCAGGAGTGTGGCAAGTGTGGGCAGGGTTAGCCGCTCCAATGCCCCGCGGTTCGCGTGCGTTGAGGGTCGGGGTTTTTGTAAACGACTGTCAAATTGCCAATTCGGGCTAAAGAACCACGATATGTTCGCCTGAACGTCGACATCCGGCGGACGAAAGAATATGGTCGCGAAACCAGCGTCGGGGGCTTCTTTGGCGGCACGGGTGCGTTTTTCAACTCGGTACGCACCCCACTATAAATCATGCTATGTGTCCGTTTCGAAAGTTAGTTACTTGACATGGGTTGACCGAAGTGACGGGAAACGGTTGGACACAAACCGAGTTCAAAAACCGGGGTTCAACAACTCGGTGGAAGGGGTGGTTTATTCTTTTCTTGTACTTCTCAGACGAAGAACTCAATATCTCGGCCGAAACGTGACTTCGAGAAACCTTGTTCGGGCAATCCGACCTACAGTTGTTGCGCTACTAACTCCCAAAACCAACATATTTTGGTCAAAGTACAATAATACCACATATAACCGGTTTTCTTCAACTTCTGGGACTCGATCGGTCACAATCGTTTGACCCCAAACATACAACTCCTACCATGGGGTGCGTCGTGGAGGTTTCTGGGTTTTCCGTACAAAACACTTTCAAGAGTTGTAACTGATAACTCCACTACAGGTCTTGGCGCGGATCGACGGTGTGCGCGTTTTACATTTCTACAAGGGAGGGTCATATTGCTCAGAAATCACGATGCACACGAACAAATCTATACTCGTATTCTTCATTCATTGATTTCGAACCATCTCTGATTTGCATTCTACTCGAGGGTCGCCCGGACTAGTGAGTTTAGTTCTGCTGCGTGTTCTGGAAGCAGTAGCTTACTGCAATTGTGATCGTTGTTTGGGCCAGGCGGCACACTGAGTGCAGAGTAGCCGCTGCGTAGGGTCTACTTATGTTTGAGCGCCGAGGTCCTTGCGTGTAATGGCCGGCGTCGATATGTTGCGGAGTCTTATTCAAAAAGCTTAACGTATGGCAAGTAAGTGTTATCACTGGTTTCAGAGTTATTTCTCGGCGGAATGTTGGTTTACTGGTCGGCGATGGTAGGCGCTGTGCAGCCTCTTTTCTATTGGCCCACCTCGTGGCAATCAGGGCAGATGATTTACCTAATAGCAGGTGACGGTGTCACTGCCGTTATCCCCGTGGTATTGCCAGCCATAGTCCCCATGTTGTTCTCGGACAGCTTTTCCAGGTAGAGTTGGTGTAGTACAGACAGATTGCTCGGAATATCGTAGTCGGTGCCCGTCCGGATCCTCTGCCTGACGTCTCGGTACTCCGCCGTCAGACGTTGAAGAACGCCGTCGTCAGTGAAGGTAGCGGCCTGTGCATTTGTTTTATCGCGGTTAGGAGGTCCCGCAGTCGCGGGAGCTCGTTGCTGTAGCCGCCGGGGTCATGTACAGAGATCATTGTCGCAGTCGCGAGTACACCTGTGTGGCACAGATCAGTCTTTTGGAAAAAAAAAATGAAGGAGTGTTTTGATTTATGATCTTTTGCCGTCTTTGTGCTCATTGGTTCGGGCTTCGCGTGGACCCTGCAGGCATGTGTATCCCCTAGCAGAGCCGCCAGCCTGTTCGGGGGTCATGTCCAGAATAAAACCATTGTTCTTGTCGACGCGGTCGTACTCCGCCTGACGCTCTTCCAAAGATATGGTCTCTCCCGTCCTGACGATGATGATCGGCCTAGGTTGCGCCCCCAAGAAGGTGGATAAAATCTCACCCTATAGATAGTCAGCTCGGAGCAAGCCCTTTCTTAATAGTCCTGATCGCCCAGCTGGTCGGGTCGGGCACCGTTGAAAGGGTTGATTTTCGTCAACGAGTTGAAGAGACTGCGATAACGTTGAAGTCGCTCGAACGTCCGCATTGGTTTTGTTCCGTCTCGTAAATTGCAGTAGCGAAGTGTTCGCAGTCGATTAAAAAGACCGCCCCGAATTGAGTTGCGCAGTCGTTTTTACTGTCCAATCAGTAGCAGCGCAGCCGCAGTGGTAGAAGTGTCAACTATGTGCGTCACGTACACAAGAGCCGGAATTGATCGATTATGGTTCATTGCAGCGGACCTTACTCTTCGCGGTGAAACCAATTCGAAAACGAAAGTAGCGATTCCCCAGATACTCAAAAATAGCGGTCGTTCGCGGTCCCAGCGATACCTACAGGTTTACTATGAAATGAGTAGTATAACGTAGTCCTCGCAGCTTACAGGAGTAACTCAAGGTAGCGGTGAACGTGGCAGCTATGTGCCATCCTTGGAAGCAGCATTCCCCGGTAGCGATATCCGTGAAACCTAAGTTTCGAGGTTTCGACTGGTATTTTTACTGTTCTTCGTAGTGCATTGTCAAATGATTAGATACCTGGTAGTTCTGTGTGGAGGCTCATATCAGATGTGGACGTTCCGTCGCGAAGGTCGTTTGTTTGTTCCATGATCCCGATTGCTCGCAGCCTGTAGAGCGTGCGAAACATGAGGCCCAAACACTATTATCCGGGTATCGGCACGGGCGTGTGATTGCACGGCTCTTGAAATCCGTCAGAGACGCGTCCTACGATAGAGGTAGCACAAATTCGCTGTAGATGTTTCTGAATAATGGGGCTCCTTAACTGAAAAGGGTCCCAACGCCAGTCTTGTTTAGAAAGTTACGGTTTGTACACTTGGGCTGTGGGAGTATTCATCGTGATGTATACTGGTATTTGCTGAAGGCAGTTGTCGGGTGAGGTATGGAGCTCCTCAAGTAAGGAGCCTTAGAATTTTTAAGGTGGACCTATGTCGTAGACCGTCCCCTACAGGTGGCCTGCAGGACTCAAGCACCTATAGTCGGCGTCGCCCAATGGTTTATTTTGACGTGTTTGTGTGGCGAACCGGAGCTACAGCTGTTGGGGCGAGCCTCAAGACGCACTGCTCCTACTATTACCTACGTCTACGCTCGCATATCGTACTCTGTTCCTGATTTCGGGATCTCTGATACTTGTACAGTATGGCACGCCCGCCGGCCGGGATGTGCTTGCCCGAATATGGAGCGAAAGCCGCAGATCACCATGGGCGAATCACACTGGCCAACAAGTATTATGTGCTCCTTTTTGGACACGAAAGCTTTGACCGAAAGCCCACTGAAAAATTCGCTCCGTAGAGTTCAACTGGCTTCATTAACAACCCTGTGAGAATCGGTAAACCTCCGGGAGGTTCGTAGTGCCCGACACGTTTGTTGCTCAGCCGAAATGGAGCAACACGTGAGGCAGCATAGAACGCCGAATGACCGGAACGTCGAACGGATTCAGGGAGGAGCTTAACATGGAAATAATTGGACCCTGGATGATTGTGTACCACGCGGAACTATATATGGGACACCACAGAGTCGGCAGGACGAAAACGCCCGGAAACGTTCGATTACCAGGTATAATCGCCGGCAGGAAGACTGCAAATTTAAGGTGCCCGAAAAAAGGCCTTGTTCGAAGTGGTGTGATATTTGTTCTTGTGAATGAACTATTTTACGATGGTATTTCATACTGTGAACTGGCTCCCGCAGTACCCCAATGATTCACTCGCCCACCTTACAGCACGCACGGTTATAAAAAAATGGGTTGCTCTCATTAGCCCTGCTCGAATAAATCATGGCTGACGTTTGCTTCGAAACACTACTTCAAACACGGATTGGTTGTAAAACCAAGGACAAACTCGATGCTTGCCCTTTGGTGCGTGATAACCGTCCACGATCCCGCCGCTGAAAACCGGCAAAGTGTTCTTTGTTACTCCATGGTTTTTGTGGAGCGACCCGTTGCCCACGGTGACATCTTGACACCAAGAGCTGGGATGTTCCATGTGGACACACATAATTGAAGACGGGTCTACAACCCCCCCCCCCAAGAAATGTGTCAGGGATTAAGGGTCATGCGCCCTAGATTGGTTCGGGGGGGGGGGGGGGGTGGAGCCGCCGAACGGAGGTATGCCGGGCTATACGTAATAGCGCCGGTCGTTTACTGTGCAGGTTATGTTAGTCGCTGACGCAGCTCTGGGTTCACGAGGGTTCCGGTGCACGCGACGCCGTGGAACAGGCTTCCAAATCTACGGGGGGAAACATTTTGATTTGATCGCAGGAGACTGCCAAGAAGTGGCGCTGAGAGACTCAAAAACTGGCGAAGCATACTCGTTTCGTTAAACGTGAGAATTATGTATTGTTTGCTACCCTTGTCAGGGGTCGATCACTGATTAGTTCAGCTCGAAGCGACGATGGAAGCACCTTTACTCGTACAAGCAGGAGGAGGTAGGTTGGACGAAAACCGGTGGGACGTGTCTTCGCGGCAGTTTCCCCACACCTGCTTCCTACTCTTGGCCTGCACATCGGCATCCAGCGATACGTACAGCTACCACACGTGTCCCATGGTCCAGAATGTCTGACACAACCCGAACCAAACTGGGTATTCAACATACCGACTCCTCTGAGGGCGGTTATCAACAAAATAGGTAGTACTATGGGCTACAAACCCTTCCTTTCCGCACGAAGCATCACCAATGCCCGAACAAACGAAAGAGCGTCGTCGTCTTCGTGGGACAGACAGCGGCAGTGGTTCTTCGAACAAACAACATACATTCAATAGAACGCTGGCGTGTAAACCGCCCCAAGCCCGTCCCTTCATACTCATGGTCCTGACCGACACCCAAAAACGGAGACAAACAACTATGAACGCACTGGCAAACGCCACGCCTCTTCGGTCCAAACCATCGGGCAGTGACACGGTGTGCTCGACGGGTGTGCTACCACCACACTCAATCACATACGTGGTTTTGCTCGAGGCCCCACTAAAGATAATACGTGGTTTACGAAGTGTCTGAAACGGAGGGCAGCACACATTACAGCAAAGCAAGGAAATATCTAACCAGACTAAGAAGGGATTTGATATCCCGCTGACTACATCCAAGGAGGTCACGCGAAATCTAGCTTGGCCGACGTATCGCCATGTTTCCTGCTTGAGGGGAAAAAGTGTATCCCGACCCCAATGCACCTGCTCCCTGCACTAAACTGCACGGCACGAAATCTGCCATACCACAACGACACGCAACAAACACTACGTAAAACAAACACTCACGAACACAAGCACTTGACATTGTTGTAATCACAGTAGAGGCGGCGTCTGCCGCCTTAGTTCAACGTTGTCTCTCTCGGTTAGTTGCGTGCCGCCACGAGCACCGCAAACACACCACCAATCATCGCAGCGAGCGTGACGACGACCCCAAGACCAGAGGAAGCTAAAACTTGGGCGCCGACGGCACCACTCGTGTCGCCACCCCGCTCAACCGGCACGGGGGCGCTCGTCGTCGTCGCGCTTTCGGGGGACGTCGTACCCAACCCACCGGGGGACAAAGTAGCGGAAGCACCAGTCGGAGAGAGGGTAGCTGTTGTGAAGGAGAGGGTTGGGGCACTTGTTGGGGCCGCGCTTCCGAAGAACCCTCCACGGGTGCCGTCGCCCGCAGTCGGCGGGGTGGTAAAAGCGGCAGGAGTAGGGGCCATGGAGAAGATGGATTCACTGCCAGAGCCGGCACCGGAGGGGCCCTGGAAACTGCTGCCGCTGTCGTAGGTCATGATACAGGGGGCGGCGGCGCTGTCGTCGCAGAGCACGCCTGAGGCGAGGATTACGCCTGAGCAGCAGTCGGTGGCCCCGTTCGTGCCGGCGATAATGCCGCAGTTCAGGCCGCCACAACCGTTACAGGCCTCCGCACAGCAGGCGTCGCCGTCGGCTACACCGGGCAGGCCGTTGGGGCAGGTGGACGGGTTGATCTCTGGGAGCAAACGTTATCGCAATACGACACATGGAAGACGAGGTTTACCATAACACACCCAAGAAATGTATTTTGCAGCGTCAATGAATTCGTGCAACTATATGGAGGGTATCTTCGGTTTCACTAGATCCATTACGGCATTCGGCCTAGTGGCTCAGCGCACCCTGCTCGGAATCTAACGTTGAAAATCAAGACGTCGGAGAGCAACATACAACCTTATGCCGGAGCAGACAGCGAAAATCAAGAGCGCTGAACACCTAACTACCGCGACGAAGTGATGTAGTCGCTTCACCGGGTCGTTCCGATTGGCTGAAAACGAAAGGTAACCCCGTTATCGTAGCGCATGTGAACGACAATACATGTACTGGTACAGTACAAGAACGTATGCACGCAAATATAACGAAAAGTATAGAAACGTAAAGCAACACAAAAGGATGACAAAAATAATTCTTTTTGACAATGACGATACCTGTATTACGCAGGCATGCACCTGTGTGAAAGAGGATTGTTCTTGAGGTACAATTCCGCGCCTTGAGGGATATGGATTGTTTTACGTGTGCGCTGAAAGGCATGGGTAAACCATTGCGCACCCCTAACAGCTGGTTATACACACCGCCCGACTCAGTTACAGTCCCCAATGCTTGCCATGAAAGAGGCCGCATGTCTTGGCTCATAATATTCCTGACGGACGGGGCTCTTTTAATGAAGAAAATGCCTGATGTCTTCGGGATGACATGAATGGTGTGCAACAGTCTTTGATATCTACAGCACAGAAAAAGTCCTATCTAGGTTTCATAGTCTTCAGCGTTTGGGTGACGTGGAAAGATCCTCAAGAAATTGGCTTCATACGTTTTAGAAACTACCGCCACTGTGCATGGCTATCGTTGTGAACATCGAAAAACAAACCAAGCACGCACCAGGGGGGTCCACGCGGCACGGAGCAGCGCCGGTCATGGAGCAAAGGTCCCCTGTCGCCTCGATCGTGGCAACGCAGCACTGGTCACCGGTGAGCCCAGGCACGTTACCGCAGCCTACGCCACCACAGACGCCACAGGACAAATCACAGCAGACCTCATCCGCCTCAATGCCTGCAAGGCCGTTGCTGCAAACGGAGTCGAAAGCAGGATCGACTGGTAGGGCCAAACGAACGAACATGCACAGCAGAGGAACCCGCGTGGAGTGGTCAAGCAACGGGAATATCCTTGAACAGGAAGCAAACACTGGCCGGTTAAATACAAGGGAAAAATCCTGACACTCCGTCGGAGATTTTCCGTGGGCGCTGGGTCCAACCAGCCATTTCTGCTGACATGGTTCGCAGATGAGCTGCTAAACTGATATTGCGTTACTAGATCAAGTAAACAAGGACATAAGTCGACCCAGAGACGGTTTTGCTACGGTGGTACGGCTGTGTCATTAGTTCGGCGCCCCACTATAGCGAACATTGGAGTTGAACGTCGTATGAAGGAACCTGACACCGAATATTAGGGGCGTTGGCACCTTCGATACTCTGTGGAAAATCACGAGAGCGAGATCGGCTGCGAAAGGCGTTAGGCATGGGTTTCGATTGCGGTAGCATTGTTTGGTTTAACGTTCGAGTACGTTCGATAATATTCTTTAGCTGAAAGGACGCTCATTTCAGTTCACGAGAATGTTTCAAAACCACATACGATGGGTCGAATTTAAGCGTCCGTTGCCCATCTCGCAATCTGTTTTGGGGAGAGAGAAAGAGTTTCCCAAGTGAGGGGCCTCAGTGAACGAAACGACTACCTCTGCTGTAGCACACACTACTAGTAAGCAGGCACACTGATACGGAGTTTCGTTGGGAGAAGGCGGTCATCCCTTATGACACTGTAACTGACAACGACGTTAGAAGTATACAAAAGTATTTTAGAAAGCCCCAATGATTTGTGCGTCAAGCGTCGCCAAGTGTGATGTGTAGGTATCGTAGCTATGTCGTGCGGCTGTGACAGAACAACATTTCAGTAATTAACTCGCTCACCGACAGAACCCGACACCGTAGCCGCAGCCGTCGGTTCTGATGTAGCTGTGGGTACCGGTGTTGCGAGCGCGGCGGGGTCGCTTGGCCCAGGCGCCACAGGAGCGAGGGTTACAGTTCGACTAGGCGTGATGGGTGTGGGGATTACACTCGGCGTCCTGGTCGCGACGGTGGCGGTTGGACTAGGGGTTATGAATGCGGGGGCAGTCGTACTTAATGGCGTCCTGGTAGTCGAAGGAACGATCGGGCCAGCCGTGATGAATTCTGGGGCAGTGGTAGCAATAGGTGTCCCGGTGGCGGCGATGACGGTCGGACCAGGCGTGAAGGATACGGGGGAGACCGTAGCAACAGGAGGTCCGGTGGTGGTGGTACCGACCGGACTGTTCGTCAGGGATATTGGTGAAGGGGACGGTTCTGTCTCTCCACTGTCGCTGTCGCAGCCGCACGATATGGACAGCATGGCGTCCGTTGCAGTCGGCGTTTCGTAAGTCCCGTCTCCATCGAGGTCGCCTGGTGAGTCATTATTTGTATGCGAGGAGGAACATCAGTGTAGTCAAGGTGCGTGGCTGCCGGAACACATATGATCAAAGTAAGTGTAAGCCACAAACCATAATGCAAACAAGATACCTGTGCCGGGAGTATTTCATACAGTAGGCCTACCTGACGAGCTATTTTTACGCGACTCCGAATACCAATATTGAGCACAGGTTACCTGGCCTTCTCTAATTTTGGTCCGAGACTCGGACTACAACATTAAGTGCGAAATACTACCCACAGCGTTGTTAAGTGGGCATGGGAGTCTACAAAATATATGTATGCATCAAATCTGAAACTGATCAACAAATATTAGGGCAACACGTCAGGTCAGCGGCAAGCGCCATGCACGAAGTATAGTAGGAAGCTAATGTCCTGCGAGGGTAATGTAACAAATCCGCAGTCGCCTGATTGTTCAGAGTTATTCAGAGAGAGCAGGAAATATATTGATGGCAATGATGACAGTGGGAGTGAAGACGACGATGACCGTCGCTAAAGGCAAGACTAGACAAGAATGTTTTCATCGTCGCAGGCCACACATCGTCAGCGTTCCTGCGTGACGTGAACGACAACCAGAATCGAAACGCACTGGTCCACAGTGGACTTCACATTACCAAAGACAAACCTCGGACTCAGTGGATATCGGTACGTGAAATATTTCACACCCCCTCGTTTTGAAGACCACCTTACGTGGGCGTTACGCTGGTCTTTAGCGACTTGCCAGACAATAGTCCGGCTTCATCGAACCACAAACGAAGGGCATCACACTTTACTCGCATTCCCAGGTGAATATCGGGTCCGCTGGTGTAAGATCCCCGATTTCCTCGTTGGTCTGGCAGGCCACCCTCGAGTCGCCTGTAGCGGTGCCGTCAATGTGAAAAATGGCGAGCCATTTGTACTGCGAGGCAAATCCAGGCAACCGAGTCGAACCAGTAAGAGTGGAGAGCAGGAGTGGAACACGAAAAGCAGAAATTACATCAAGCGCGACAACTAAGATCGGAAGGAAAAAAATATTTGAGAGGTAGTGCACGGCGCGGGTTGAGAGAGAGATACAGCACGTTTCGATTACTTCTAACCCTATCTCGCTGGGCTCCTTAGTCGAGAGAGCAACCCAACATCGATGAAAAACCGATAACGCTTTGTCTACGGTCTCATCGTGTGCCAGGACCACGGGGGTAGCTTAGCGGCAAAAAAATCGCACTATATGAACCCTCAATGTAATAATGGAGCACAGAACTCTTGAAATTAGAAGCCTCATATACGATAAATGAGCAGGTTGGACCGTGCTGAAATATACTGCAAACAAAGAAAGAAAGAAAGGCAAGGGCAAGCATTACTGCAGGGTGATCCGTCTCGAGATGTGTCTCCACTTTGCGGTAGTCAGTTTCACCAGTTTCATCCGTCTATGTTTGCTGTTGTCATTGTAAACGATGCCTATTACGGGGGGCCATAGTTAACAGGACCTATGGTACACATAAAAACCTATATTTTTAACCATTTTTTATAACTATATTTGGTCCTGTTAACTATGCCCCCCCCGTAAAAGGAAGCTGCACCATATAATTCCGGACGCGGTACCGCCGTATGAAGGGCCGAACCAGGAATAATGTGTGAGCCAACTTACCCCGAAGAAGGGATTATACGAGCCAACGTCGAAGCTAGCCGTTCGTTCGGAAAGGCTGTAGCGAATTACTTCCAATCGGTTTCCGCCTCCATTCGGAGGGACTTCCTCTTCCGCGTAACACCCGTTCATCACCGGAAAGGCCTGTCAGAACAGGAGGACATACAAGGGCATCAAAGAAAAGCGCAGGGGAGGGGTCATAGTTCCCTCTCGGGAACCTCACCTCAGCCGCGGGTAACAAGAACGTCTTTTTTTAGTTGGACACTTCTACCTGCTCTCCGGTCATCATATATATCTTGATGCGGGTTGGCACAAGACAATGCTTTCTCGTTGACCTGTTTCCCGGGCGCGACGTGCGGGTCTTAAGAACAGTCTGATCACCACAACTCCCCCGGCAGAGTCGGAACACGTGGAACTTGCATCGTCATGTTGGTTGCGAGCACCACCTCTTTGCGGCGGGCGCGAAAAACGCCTCGTGGGCACTTTCGACGCCATCGGGGGATAACTTCGGCGCTTTTGAGGCTCTAAAATCAATCGTGGTGTGCAAGGACACAGGTTGTGGGGACACAAGGAAGTTGGATCGATCAGTCGAGGGGAGGGGAGGTAGTAGATCCGCACCAATGGGGTGAGGCCCTGCTGGATGTGGGGTACGCTTGAACATTCGAAGACAGGTATACATACGTGTAAAAATAGTAGATCAATCAATGCCAGCAGCGTTATGGTGTTCAGCCAGGAGGAAATAGACATATTCTGGATGTGTGACCCATGGTTTCTTCTTCTCTGAAGACCTCTATGAGCGATCGAGGTTGAATCGTGTTTTGTTGCGTATTTCAATGTGATAAGTATGAAATGCCAGTGCCAGGTTTAGTATTATCAACACCCGTCGTAGGAATAGAGTACCGAAAATGAATATATGGTACGATTGTACCAGGTATTTTCCTACTTGGTCTGCCTAAAGGCAAATCTAAACAAACAACACAATCATTTTCGTGACAGATATTCCAATACAACACACATTAAATGGCATCCAGTCAGAAAGCAAGCTGTACGATACCGTACACTATGCTTTGGTCTAAACACCACAACCACCACTGGCCATCTCTCCAGCTAACAAGAATAACAAGTATTCAACAGGCAACGATTCTCTGGGAAATCCTTGTAATAGCGATTGGTCTTCTCTTCTACCGACTCGTGTTGCTGTGCTGGTATGACAGCATCTATCTGGGATTTCTAGGTCAAGAAGCGCGCAGCTCATGCATACCACAAATAATGCAGCAGGCCACGTCCGAATGGTATTCCAACGTCAGTCTCTTAAAGAGCCAAGCTGGCCGGCAATATTTTGTGTTGGACAGAACGTGCAACCCCCATCGTGTTATGCCTCTTACTCGGGATCGATATTTCGCGCACACGGTTCCACAATCCCATCATGTTTGACGATTTTCATCCAATGTTTTCAATCCGCGCTTTCGCGCTGTCGTCGATGTAGACATACCTGGTATATATTTAGTCAAGGGTACGCTCAGTCGAGTATATCGAAGAATATACCAATGGCATTCGCTCATAAGATTACCTACCTAACGTTACCAGCCTTCCCAGTATGTTCCGCACGGCTGCCTTCAGCTACCGCACTTTCTAGTATGGTTCGGTACGAACCCGATGCCGGTGCCCTGAACATCCAAACTGTCAGTACACCCCCCCCAAGATACGATGTGGCATACCGTCTACTGCAATTTCGCGGAAACAGATACTACTGCTGTAGTTTGATTCGGCCTCGATAACGAGCACCCGCAAGTTTTAGATACTACTACTGGTACTCGGTACTTAGGCACCCTCGGTATACACACCAAAATTACCCCGGGTATCGTCACACTCTACCAAAATAACGCTTGTAATGCGAGTGACAAGCTAGCTGTAGATTTCTATCATATAACAAAGCAACAAAGATAGCGAAATCCGCACGACGAACAACTCTGAACGAATATCTTCGGGGGGAGAAAAAACATATTATATTATGCTAGGTGGTTATCTCGTTGCCGGCAGCGTAACACAATCTGGATGTCCCTGAGTTTGTCGAAATAAATCGTCTCGACAAGGTGGTGGTACCTTCTCCATTGCCCAAAAGTATCCCAAGCTAAGTCACCCACCAACTCTCTTCCTCTCCCCCGAAGGTGAGAGAGAAGGTGAAGCATTTAGCACAAAACGCCTCCATAAAAAACTTACGGGAAAAATAGGAAAAAAAACACAAAAACCAAAGGGGGTGAGATAAACATGTTTGTCAAACAAGACACCTGAAATCTTGGTGCGAAACTACGATCGCGCGTTCTACGGGGTGTGTGTCGTGCTAATTAGTGCACGCATGCTGACAGTTTATTTGCGTAAATAACACTACATACCGGTCAGGTCATAGCGAGCTGAAACACTCCTGCTGTAGTTACGAAATATGACCTGCGTGAGCGAGTTGCAGTTTGAACCGTAGAACACAACATACATCGTGAATTCTACACTGCACTCGTACCCTGAAAGAACACCTGTGGCACAATTTGCGATTGAATACTCGATCTCATAGCAGATTAATGTAATTTTCTGAAGGGAAATTATCACTCCCTGAGTGCCACAGCCAACAACACGCTTTTTTTGTCCCACTTGAGGGGGGATAATTACAAAAACAAACCAAGAGCTTACGCAATAATAATACCTGCATTTCGTGCCTTCAAAATATCACACAATGCTCGCCAACATGAGTTTCGACGAAGACTTCGACCTCACATACGATGATGATGGTGATCGTTTCCATTTCAACATTTATTTCGTACGCTCTCCCACTCTTCTTGATATTCGGACACCGATCGAGAAAAATCAAACGAATTTAATCGTCAACATGTATGTGAACGATCGAGTAGAGTATAGTACGCTACCAGCAGCAGCAGCGGTTCTGAACGAGGTGCTGGGGAACGCCTGTGTGTGTTGCTCAGAAAGAAAGTCGTAGCAAATAAATGCTCCTGCCTTGTTTACACAGCAGTAGGTCACGTTTGGTCAGAGGGTAACCTTGCTGTACCGTTGGAGACCGATAAAATCCATACGTCCGGTCATGCTTTTATAGTCCATCTACAAACACCGTCCCAGAACCGATGTTTCGACTACATGTAGGATGACCATGCTTTGGCGAGGAATTGAAAGCATATGACCGCCTGAAATCCGCGGACAGTGCACCTGGTATAACGAACTTTGCAACACTGAGTATCGAATCGGAGCCGTTCACAGCAGATAGATGGCGTATTTTTAGTTTTTTTTATGCGTTGACTAAAAATCGTCAGTCAGGTAGCTAGCTGTGAAATCGTTCGAAATACCGCTCAGCCAACCGGAGTGTGTGAACTGCTACGTTCGGAAGATTCACAATCGTCAGGTGACCACAAACCGATCCGTCCCAGCCTCTAGCTTATACTCCCGTGCGCAAGTTTAAAGCGCCTCCGAGGCATCTTGCGCTAACGGTTTTCAACATACTGTGGAGTCGTAGAGAAAAATACCGCACCACTAAAATACTGGGAGGGAAAAAATTATGATGTGGCACAACAAGTGGGTGGTGGGTGGAATCAAGGAAGAACATTTTCCCGTCAAGCAGACCACATACAAACAACATATTTATAGATAAATTTTAACAATCTGGGAGAAGGGATCTTTAGGTTGGTTGGCTGTTCGGATTTTTTGGTTCCTGCTGGGATCAAGGCACGGACGAAGACCCAACCCAACCCCTGACCCTAACCCTAACCCTAACCCTAACCCCAAACCGCAGCCGAAACGGGCCAAAACTCGCCATAAACGAGGCTACGCCGAGTTTGCATCGAACCAGGAAATTTCTCAGAATCTTAGATGCGGACGACGATTCCGAAGTAAGTGCAGACCACGCTAAACATTTTTCAAGTAAAAAACATCCAAAAAAGATCCCTTCTCCCAGACTGCTAAACCTACTCTATTTATAAGGGCGGGGGAAGTTTTTGGAATAATTCCCTGGTATGCCGTTAAAATGTGGATACACTAATTTCGCAAAAATAGGACACGAACATGCGACTCTGAACCATGCATGACACCATGAGGTAGGTATCAATAAAAAAGAAAAATACCAGATACGCCGTTCGTTGTAAAAGCCGAGATAATCACTATATATACTGTATGAGAGCAGCGTGAGTCGGAAAGAGCTCGAAAGGAGAACTACAGTAGAACGCCAGGGGCCGTATGCCAACTAACTTGAATTGGCCAGAATCGGGTGGCGAATCTATCTAGATGGCCAGAGGATTTTCCGACTTGATAAGCTTGCTACCAGTTTTTCCCGAAACACGGAGGGCCCACCCGAAACGAAAAATTATAATATTTCTATATTTTAATTTCAACAACATTATTTCCTACCCTCAATACTCAGAAAGTAAGTAGGAAGACGGCACCTCTTATCTTGGGAACGACGATTCATAATAACGTTTATCACATTTTTCGATTCCAAATTCGAGTTGCACTCAAGTCGTGGCGACCCACAGCCCCAGTTTTCCCCTATTATACTGTACAGCACAACTCCAATCTCATTCTGATTTAGCCTTAACGTGATGCTTACGTCTGAAGTGACGGTGAACCCGTCGGCGGCGGTGCATGTCTGCAGGCTGCGGTGAACGGGACTTCCTCCGCTCTCCTGGCTCTTGGGCCCCTGTGGTTCCCGTAACAGGCAAGACGAGTATGTGACACGTGGCACAGCATGCAGGGCATGTATGTGGCAGCGTCAGACACACTATTACGGGGGGTCATACTAAGTAGGACCTATGGTACACACAAAAACCTATATATTTGAAATATTTTACAACCAATATTTGGTCCTATTTACTATGGCCCCCCCGTAATAGATTTCAATCTGCTTCCTCCAGTCAGTGAGTGGTAGATCGTGGTCCTGGTCGATCCAAAACAAAGATTCTCCCATCGGAAACAAAATAAAATATACCTATTAATAGTTGTGACGTCTTTTCGACGGTTGATGTAATCATCCTTCTTTGATACGGAAAACAATGCCCCAGAAAGCGCAGAGAAGGGGGAAAATGTTCTGAGAAATGGTTCCAGCACAAATTAAAGGGGATCGCATGATACGTACCTGGTGTCTAAACTTTTGCGGGCGGTGCGGAGGAGAAGGAGAGGGCAGCCAGAGCGTCAGAAGTTTAATGAGAGAGGGAGATTCGGCGTATTTGTTGAGGCTCGTTCAATCAATGAATGGTCTTCAGCACAAACCACATACTAGATCAATGTTCATTATTAGGTATTCTTGTCAAATTTTGCCGGTTTTACGTGTTTTTGGGTCTTCTTCTGCTTACGCAAATCACAACAACGGGTCGACCCAATACAACTCTAACCCTGACCCCAACCCTAATTCAAACTCTAGGCTAGGCTGAGGCTCGACCCAAGAGAGGCTTCGCCCCGGTTTTGGACAATCGGAAACCTCAAGGTGTTGGCATCCACCATAGAATTGGTATTATTGTTGTGGGTACTTTATCGGTTATGTTTCGTGAGTAGACGGCTTGTTGTGGTTAGCTTGTCTCCCATCATTTCTCAAGCCTCGATAATTGGATGTGATTTGGGCTGATGTGAGCTTGTTTGACTATTAATAGGGTGATTAGCCAGCCCACTGAATGAGAATGATAGTCGCCAAAGTCTACAGATAGTACGGTGGTAATTCTCTCTCTCCCTCGCCCTCTTTCAGCGAATGGTCTCACGGAATGGTGTGCACCCTGCACCAACGAAGCCTTCCGTGAACAAGGGATCCCAGTGAGTCGAACAGCTGGCCTCGATGCAACCAACTACAAGAAGACCTATCTATCGGTACCTACATACTCGTGGCATATATATAGCTATTACGGGGGTCCATAGTTAACAGGAGGACCTATGGTATAGATAGAAACCTATATGTTTAACCATTTTTACCAAAAATATTTGGTCCTGTTAACAGTGACCCCCCGTACTAGTCAATTCTTAACTTAACCTTCAATCTACGGCTCAAGCTTTGTTATATACTCTGTACCAGGTAGTGATTATGGTAGTTCGGTGGCGAAACAATTGCACGTATTATTAGATATATATCATGACTCGCACTCTGGGTTTGCCAGCACGAGAGACCAAGACAAAAAAAATAGAAACCACGAATCAAAGAACAACATGACTACTACTAATACTTGCCTTCCTCGTAACCACAAAGAAGCCCGTCTGTGAATGGACACACATACTCACTCGCAGTGATTGGCGGCTGATTTGACCTTCTCCTACTACTACTGTAGGTATTACCTCTGATTTTATAGCTTATAGGCCGTCGGGACTGACGGGCTCTGACCCGGTCCCTCCCGCCCTCCCCCTCTCCCTCGTCTCCCTGTGTGTGTGTTACTGTGGTGTACCTGGCGGTGGTTCCGTGGAGACGATGCAGACAGGCTGCAAGAAGCTCCTGGCAGGAGAAGTGCGGCCGCAGCAACATGAGACACGCGGTGTCTGAACATATCACGGTTCTGCTGCTGCTGTAGAGGGAACGCCAACCTTGATGGACCACGGCACACACAGCTCTTGCTGCAGGCAAGATGGATGGCGGTGCCGCGGCAATCTGATGAGGAGAACAGCTCTGCCTGTAATTAATATCGCGGAATGATGTCGTGGGGTAGCCGCCACGGTCTTGCGGTTATGTTTCTGAAATTGCGTGTCATCGTATATTCTGCAGTTTTTTCCTTCTCTTGGTAATATTTTGAATGTAGGTACGTGCTGCTGCTGTGCTGCTTGCCGAACATACATGCCGGATTTACACCGAAATTGTCTGTGCTTTGGCGAATTACCGTATAAGCATAGAATACGGCTGCTCACGAAAAATTACGCGTATGTATGCATATAGGGGGCGTTCAACATATATCCCCGCTAGGATCGCAGCACGCATACATGGTACACAACTCTGTAAAATATGTTTTTGCCTATATTCATGTGTGTGTATGTACCTGGTAATTGTAGTGGCGTGTTTTGTGGATAGGGGACACGGGGTGTTGCGTAATTACGTCATTCCTTACCGCTAGAGGAGTGACTCCGCCAGAATGTCGCAATGCGGCCCCCTGATACATTTTGCTGCTTGCTGTATATAACAGTTTTTTGTGTACCGGTTTACTTTTTGTTCAATATCGTTGGAGGATTTTTCTTGCGGACAGGCCCGCCTCCGTCGTCCGACGTGCATGAAGAGGCGCGCATAAAGAACCCAAGAATATACCCTACACAGAAAGTGCTCGTACTCTGTACATAGTACCAGGTACTTACTTATCGAACACACAAATCCGTTCATCCTGCGCAGACTGCCCGTCGAAAGCTAGGTAGGTTTTTCGTCGATGCTGTGGTTCCGTGTCTCTGTGTCGCGTGTGTTTACAGTTTCAGACACGTACGTACTGTGCGAGACAAACACACGCAAGAATATAGCGCGAACGAAAGAAAAAACCCAATACAAGGTATCAAGTACACAACAGGCAACGGAGGTGTCGTAAGGACATACCAGGTACCAGGTATCATATCTCCAAATTAAAGGTTCAGCGCACGGAGGAGGCGTTCTACGATGATAGAGGTTCACCCTAAATTTTCTGGGGCTCCTCACTTAAGGAGCTCCATACATCGCCCGAAAACTGACCTCAGCGAAAAAAAAAATTCTTCTCGATGAATAGTGCTATAGCCCAAGTATACAAAACCGTCATTTTCGAAACAAGATTGCCATTCCGACGATTTTGGGTTGTTGTTGAGGAACTCCGTCGTTCAGAAAACACTTTATTAGCGATAATGTTCTACCTCTATCGTAAAACGTGTCGGAGGTATGTACAGCAGATAGATGACGTCACCGACGCATTCCGTAACTGATTATTCTACAAAATTATTTAAAGTAAAGAACGAAAGCTGCGAGATAGAGGATGTAGTGGAATCTCATACTTTCCTGCTGTTGTTGTGCGTGATACTTGGGTCGCGCGTATCCCGTGCTATATATATGTATGCCGTCGTGAAGGTGATGCAGTCCGTTTATGAGCAAGACATAGTCAGTCGGAAGTTGCAGAATTCAAAGAGTGTGTCTATTTCGGAAACATATAAAGCAAAAATATCGGGGGGGTTAGCGTAGCTTGTTATAATTTATTAAGCGAGAACTCCCCTCCCCCTATCCCTTTTCCCGGTGTGTATTTCATTCCTGTCGCTACTGTCCTACCGATATTTAGTTTTATATGTGTGTGTATTATCATCACTACTCCCGAACAGCAGTAAATAGTAATGATGGGATGTGTCTTATTTTTGTAGGAGAAAATAATGGGGCGCGCGAGGGGAAAATATCACACGTTCGCCCAAAATACCGGGCAGAGCGTGCAAGATCGCCAGTATAACGGAGTTTATTTATAGCTGTTTCTATAAAAATACAGCTGTGATATCGAGGATTTCGCCGGACCTCGTATATAATATATGCAAGCTATGCGTGATACTTCGATCACGTGAACAGGTGTATACGGACTCATGTGGGATACGCACCCTGTATATAAATACCACCTAAAACTGCTTCAGATGCTGCAGAATTCAAAGAGTGATACATAGATATAATGTAGGGCATACATACAGCAGTTTCCAAGTTGCTCAAATGATACGTTGTTGTTGTTGTTGTTCTCACATTAACTCTCTGATGAAGGAGTCCGTGGTCACACAAAGGTGCTGGAGCCCTAGGAAGATCCGAAAAACGAAAAAAATCGAAAATTCGGCTGCCTCAAAATACACGAGACGAAAAAAGCGCACACAAGATAAAACCAATGTGCAAAACTGAACTAACATGGCCGCGGGTATATCCTCTCAACTATAACATAGAAGAGTACCCCCGTTCCCACCACTAACCAACTCGTGGCTGCTGA
Organism: Nereocystis luetkeana; assembly: GCA_031213475.1. Classification (NCBI taxonomy): domain Eukaryota; class Phaeophyceae; order Laminariales; family Laminariaceae; genus Nereocystis; species Nereocystis luetkeana. The sequence goes on from JARUPZ010000022.1 coordinate 2,434,601, forward strand.
CTACAGCGGATGCTGTCTGAAGTGCTGCCTGCACCGTACGAAACGCACGGTAGTCGTGAAAACGAAAGAGGAACACACCTGCCTGCTATCTGGAGTGAGTGCTGTCAGAGTGAAGACTCGCGGATATGCAGTGAAAAAAGGAGCAAAATCGAACCTTACTGCCACACGAATATCAACGATCGCCATCTCTTCCTGGACTGTCTGACACAAAAAGGTGCAGCACAGTTATGATACCACGTCCCTGATAATTGCGTAGGTTATTCCCCATGAAGGGTATACAACTCGTTAAACTACAAAAACCAGTGACGAGTACCGGTAGATACTATTCTGCCTCGTGAAAAACAAAACCAGGAAAAAACAAACTATGACTGCTTCTCTCGTGATGATAGTGTGCGCGCAAATCATGGGTCTCCATGCACCGTCTTCCTGCCGCTCTTCATGGCCGCCTCATCGCCTTGGCCCAATCCACCCGCTCCTTTGCGCGTGAACTCGTTGCCATTCCCTTCCAGTCGTTTCCCTTTCTCCGTCATCCTGAAAAACAAAATGCTCCTCGCACTTGCGGTTCTGATCTGGGAAATAAAAATTCTCGCGCAGGGGGAGGTCAATCCGTCTCTTCCCCGTACGTCGACGCTCAGTCTCCCTCCTCCCTCGTCGTCGAATCCAGCCTCCTACCGGCGCAATAGACTGTGCCGTAGTGTGGCCTGTGGTGGCGCCTGCCTCCGCGCATGGACACCCCGATTGAGCATTGCTGCTCTGCCGCAGCTGCCTAAAAAGACGCGCGAATCGTAGGTCTCCGTGCCTGACGCACCACGTACGACCCAACTCTACTGCCGCCTGAGCCTCGCGGCCACAGGCAGCAGCAAGAAGGTATCACTCCTTGAGGGTGAGTCCGGCCTTACACCCGCCAGAAAGACCTACCCCACTCGCTATTAGCCTGATAGGGCATGCCTCGCAGCATTCCTTGCCGAGGCAGCGAGGGGAACGGAGATACGTATACATACCTGGTATGATGTCGCGCAAATGTATATATTTTAGATTGGCTGATTGGTGTGATTCAACTACCTGCAATTTATCTAGGAAGATCTCGGAGATAATTGTATCTCTCCGGTGGCGTTATCTTCAGTCGTGAACGGCTTCTAGGGTTCCTTGAAGGGGATGCGAGGCGACCTATCTTGCACATGACTTAGTTAACTTAGTCTATCATGGACTTCGGCATGCACAACACTAGCTGACACTTCGTACGCTATCTCTACGTTTCCTCCCGTGATGGCAAGGTCGGGCGGTGCACCATTTGGCGCACGAGCTGTTGCCTTGGTACGTATCGAGATATATGTGTTATATATATATGTGTAAATGTTTGCTGTAGTACGTGTTAATATTCGCTGTTGTAGTACGCCAGCTTAGCAGCTGTGAACGTCGAGGTATATAGTGTATGCATGTGGTCTTGATTTCATAGTTTGCCTACTGGCCCTGTGGGTGACTTCATTCGCAGAGAGCTTAATAATAATGGGCATCCTCTTGTCTTGTAAGGAACCACCAGTCCGAGGTCCGAGGGGTTGCCAACGAACCTACTTATTGCTACGACCACAGTAATTGCATTTCGGGCAACGAACTACGAGAAAAACAATCATATAGTAGTGCAGTATGATTGTCAATGTCAGATTTACGTAATGATTTCGAGACCAATTCATAGTAGTATGCATCATATCGGTGAAATCAGTAGTATTGCCCTTAGCCGGCAAACACGCATGAAAAATGGCGAGGGCGAATGCATGCTGCGTTGTTGCGCGCTCGATGCCTCCAGGCTCTATTAATAGGTGGGTTTGGTGGCGTAGACCAAGAAAGCAATCTCTGTAAGGGTCTTCTTCGATAGGTCCCTGGTGGAGGAAGCCCTACAGAGCGTCAAGTGCAGCAGCCTCGGCAATGCGGCTCTCCAAGTCTTGGGCGCATTCTCCGTGTGTTGGGTCTATCGTTCGGTCCGTGTGAGGGGTTGGCTAGTGGAGCTGATTCAAAAAGTAGGCGTAGCACCGCTAGTTTCAGGTTAGGTGAGACAACACTAACCGCATATATATCGCCGCAACGCGGAGAGTCACGAACGAACTGGCCGGATGCGTTATCGGCGACAAGAGTTGACCGAAAACTGACTATACCTCCAACAGGGCACGAAGTCGGCCAATGGGTTGGCCGCGTCTATGTGTCTGACTCTCAACTATCAGCACGGCGGCGAGGGGCGAGTTAACCCGTCCGTGTTCTTCACACGGTTACTTGGTACGCATTTATCTCTTTTTCACAGAGCGTACTCGGAGTAGCGAATATTTTTTGTACGCCCAGTACTCCGAGTATTAGGAGTAGTACCGATGGCCTAAATACTCGGAGTACTTGAAGTATGAACAGTACTGAAGCCCCAAATACTCCGACGATTCGGAGTATGAGCAGTACTTAAATTCGTGTACCAGCAGTACCCGGATTACAAACCTCTAAACTATTCGGAGTACGCCGAGTATCGCGAGTATTGAACCCAGGAATACTGCATTATCCGGGTAAAATACTTCGAGAAATACTCTATCCCGGAGTACCTTGAAGTATAACTCCCTGAAATACTCCGAGAGTATTACTCGTGCCTCGGAAGATGAAACCCTGAAATTCTCCGAGTATTTGAAGTATTCGAAGTACGAAATGCCCATGTACTCCAAGTACTCAAAGTACGAGCAGTACAGGATCCCCAAATACTTCAAGTACGGAAAGTATTTCAAGTATCGAACCCATAAATACTCAGAGTACAGCCGCATTACAGAGTATCGAACCACGGAATACTCCGAGTACAGCAGTATGAAGGGTATCCATACCCGAAATACTCCGAGTGCGAGCAGGATCTAGAGTATCCTTACGCGAAATACGCCGAGTACGAGCAGTATCCCCGAATTACTTGAAAGCACGGGCAGTAACAGAAGTATACTTGATACAAAACCTCCTCGCTGTTAAGAAATTCCCTCGTATTTACACGAGTTTTGGTGATGATGCATGTTTTTTGTCACGAATATGAAATTATTGCTCCGAAACTCAGCCAAGTCGTTTGTCTAGTAAGAATTTTTCAAGCTGATGTTTCACCATAAAAAGGAACATTCATCGGAGAAGGATAAGAAATTTGCAAGGTTGGGTGCTATACTAAAAACCATATTTATTACATATTAGCCAAGAATAGACTGTGCACAATGGTGACAACTAAACAAGAAACCGAGCCTCGATGCCAAACTGGCGTTTCTTTCTCAATTCTTAAAAAGCGGAAGCCTTTTTCTTTGGACGTAAGCATACACTACAGTACACTTGACCTAATATGCAACGGGTCAGTAAGAAATCCAGGCTAAAAATTGTAGGAACTTGACAAAATTTCTGAGAATCGTTGACATGAAATTAGTGTATACAGTACCCTCTCTCGAATAAGACATCCAGCCTGGACCGTACTTCTTGTTTCTTATTAAGTGTCCTATACTCTATGCCATGAGCTGCTATTTTTCTCGTATTTTTGCAATTATTTTCGAAAAACACCAAAACAACAAATAAATGCTCAGAGTATACTCGAAACTCTGAGAATAATCCGATACTCCGAGTATACTGGCAGTATCGAGTAGTTTTCGTACTCCGAGTACTCCTTGTATTAGAATATTGGTGGCCTAAATACTCGGAGTACTTGTAGTAAAAGCAGTACTGAAGGCCAAAAACCTCCGAGAACTAACTGGTAGTATGAGCAGTACTTATACTCGAGGGCACGCAGTAGTACCTGAAACACAAACATATAAATTACTAGGAGTACTCCGAGTATCGCGAGTATTGAGCCCAGGAATACTTCATCCGAGTTAAATACTGCGAGTAATACTCTAACCCGGAGTACCTTGGAGTCTAAAACCCTGATAAATACTCCGAGTATTACTCGTACCTCGGAATATAAAACCCTGAAATACTCCGAGTATCGAAGTTTTCGCAGTACGAATTCCCCAAGTACTCCGAGTACTCAAAGTAGGAGCAGTACAAGAACCCCAAATACTCTTCAAGTACAACGAGTATTCCAGAGTAATGAACCCAAAAATATTCGGAGTACAGCAGTATTTCAGACTATCGAACACTTAAAACCTCCGAGTACAAGCAGTGTTGAGCGTGATAATACCCGAAATACTAGGAGTACGAGCAATATCCCGGAGCATCGAGACCGGAAATAACAGACAAAACGGAAAGATGGGAACGAAACAAAAAATGGGAACGGGCGTTTTTTTTTAGAAAGCAAACCAATTAATTATTGTGTACAACTCCAAGAAAAAAAGTTGACAGTCCTGTGGTGCTGTACAGCAGCCTTCAAATGAGCTGTCGCTCAGGCTGGAAGTCCTCGGCATCGCCGCGGTAGCCAGCATCTAGAGAAATCACAATAGAGCCAGCGTGTATCTCTTTTTGCGCCCACCCGAAGGCACGAGATGGAGCATGACCGTTCTGACGAGCTCCTCTCACAGGGCTGGCCAAGGGGTTTCGCAGGATCATTTTGGTTCTCTGATACACCACATGGTTCTGGAGATACGGCTTGGTTCTCATTTTAGGCTTCGTTCCCATTTTTCCGAATTGTCTGTTAAATACTTCGAGTACACGAAGTACTTGAAGTAGTTCATCTCCGATACTCGTTACTTTACTCCAAGGTACTCGGAGCATCTATCTGCAGCTTCCCACATTGATACATTTCGAGCATCGTCTGGCCTTTACTCAGGACGACCCAATCCGGCACACTCTTCTTCTTCTTCTGTCGATGACTCCCATAATCAAAAGCCTGCCGTTCTTTGTGCTGATACGCCTCGTACGCCATTTACATTTTCCGCTACCACTCACTGCTGCTGCCGTCTCCATCATCCTCGTGTTTGTGTTTGGTAAGTTCGACATTGTTTTCATTTCATCCTCCTACCAGAGCGCACGGTCGTCTGTCCTCTGCTCTGACACCTCGATTTACGCCTCATCCTCTCGATTAAAGCGATATTTAGTACTACTCGCACTCGCACTCACTCGCCACATTCAGGCAGTATTTCGAGGTTTGAAGTAGAGTACGGCTCACGCTCACACTCACTCGCAATGTTCAGGCCGCAAGCACCCTATACCTAATAGTCTCAGCATTCAGAGTACAGATTTTGCTCGATACGGAAAAGTCGATGCTCCGAGCGTGGTCCCTCTGCTGTGCGTTTGTCGTATTACCCGCAGATTGGATTGCATCGAACTGCTGCAATCAACGACTAATAATAAAGTTGCAGTGAGATAATTCAGAGAGGGAGCAAGCGCATCAAATAAATGCACAATTCATCATTTTAACGCTTCTTGAAGTCCTACATAATAAAGTGACTCACAAAGTGGTTTTCATGGATTTAAAGCACGGGGCCACAATTAATGTTTATTTTATTTATTTTATGTATTGGCTCACCTATTATTATAGCTCTTGTCTTGTATCATCTACAGGAATCTGGCCCGACAGCCGTGGGGGCGAGAGGGCCTTTTATTCCCTAGTAATATGTACCTGGTCGTGGTGCAGGAAAAAACAACTTATATATTATATATGGTTGACCACACAACAATTCTTGAGTTGGTCTTGTTGTCGGCGTATGCGTTGCATCATGTTGTCTTGTCCAATTGTATTCTTACATTTATTACCTCGTGTACACGTATTGTTTCCCGAATGCTTCAAAGGTTGTTTTTATTTCGTGTTTCGTTTGTTTCCGGACTTACTTCGTGTATTTGCTGTGTTGTTGTTATACTTTATTGTGGTTTATTTCTCGATTCCATTTCGATTTTTTTTCGACTGTACTGTCAAAACACACATCACTTTGACCTGCTACATGTCTCAACCTGAGTGCATTGTGACGCGTATGTTCGACAATCCGGGGGGGCATTGTGAACGTTTATATAATATATTGTTGGTCAATGATCGACTTTGAGGTCTGTGGCTCGAGGTGTGTTTACTTGAAGTCCACCAGAGTACGCTCTCACAAGGTAATCCGGTGACATCCTGGAGTAGCTTTCCGCCTTCGTCCGCGCTCACACCGCAAGCCCACCTCACTGCTGTACATCAGCTCAAAATACGGATTCGTTGCCAACAGGTACTGTTCTGCCTTCACAGTCCGCGTGGGTCAGGCTTCGCGAGAGGACAGCACAGCAAAAGAGTGAATGCGGGAGACATGTATATATACTTGGGAAGATGCCATCTTGAATGAAATCACAGTCAATGTAAACAAAAGGCTGTTGTTCGCAAGGGGTGTACTTATTATACACAAACAATACCCCCGCCTAAACGATTATGACACGATGTGAATACATACGTACTGCGACAAAGCTATTTTTCACCCCTCCTGCTCGAGTGCGTACAAGTATGTATTATGTATCGCGTTCAGGACGAATCCGACCCGAGGGTAAGCCCTATCGTACTGCTGAGGGTTTTTTTTCGGACCAATCATCAGTAACCCACTCCGAGACGCAAGCGCAGAACTGGAGCAACTCGTGAGATGCGTTGGTGTCGAGATCGAAGGTCGATCTACAGCAGCAGCTAGCAGTAGTACGTCGTCTTCAATGAAATCAGCCCTCGTCAATAATAAACAAATGTTCTTGAGGGGGTTGTACCTTCCTTCGAGCATACCGTCTCCTTTCTTAGCTTGAGCCAATGCTCAAATACCCTTTCGCTTCACCCCCAGACGGAAAACGCATTGGGTTTACGCGCCAACTTTGAGCGTCGATAGTTTCCCCCACGCCGCGCGCGGGGTCATGCGAACGCAGTCTCGACTTCTCGGGAGTTTTTTTGTGTAGATGTCTTCTTTTTCGTACCGGGTAGTAAGGTAATTCTTATCGGAGAGCTTTTTGTCCAAATTTTCGACATATTTTTTGCGCAATTTTTCAATCTTTCATATTCTCCTGTTTTTTTTTTCAAAATAAATATTGGAATGTCAACGAACTTGATATTTTTGCTTCTGGAGAATCTCACGAATAGTGACAGAACGCCTCCGTATATCAATACATATCTCCAATTATTTCCAAACTTTGGAAATTTTGGAAAAAACGCTCTCCGATATCGGAGTTTGAAAGTGTTCCGAATGCGGCCCACTCAGCGAGCTAGAAAAGCGGTACATAACATGTGTTATTAATAAGAGTGTTCACAAGCATCAATATCAAGCACCAGGGTATGGATTTTTTATGACCACGCATACTGTTTTATTGCGTATATACGGCATACATTACAAATAAGCAAACACGTATTATATGCGTACCTGACGACTGGCAAAACATGGCACGTAGTAAAACTTGAGTAATATGATACTTGATCAATGTAATACATCGATACACTGAACAATTCCATTTACGAGTATACACTTTTTTAGGAAAGAAAGGCAAAGAGACAAGAAGTACCTGGTGTGTGCGTGCGATAATTATTTTTTTCCTGAAATCGGGATCCGCGGCAAGGAAGTTATTAAGATACCTGATACCTGGTACGATTTATCTACGGTATATTTTGAGGAAAGCTTTATTCTGGCAAATAATATATAAGTACCTGGTGTGTGCGTGTGATAATTGCTTATTTCCTGAAATCGGGGAGACGAAAACTCTAAATAACCCCGTCTTCTTCTGAAGGTTGCATATTCTAAGCGAATGAATATACCTAGGTTTTGTTGAAGGGTCTGCAGGTCGTACGTACATTTCAGGTTTCGGGGATAATTTCCCAACACCCCCTGCTGATCACTCGCACGTAGTCTCTGCGATGGCACATGATTCGCCTAAAGAATACCGTGCATTACTCGTCTAATATAATGTAGGGGGTTTGATATGTATACACGGAGGATCTTCGACCCCCCCCCCCCCCCCCCCGATATATGGTGTGTCATAGACAGAGTCTGGAGTGTAGCGGCGGAAATGTCTTTCTGAAGACCGCTGAAAGGGAAACGAAGAAGAACTTTAGCAGAAAGTAACAAGCTGTGTGGTATCGCATCATGTTTTACTAGGTAGGTATGTATGCGCTAGATAGTAAGCAGCTAGGCAACAGACACGTATTATGTACACTCTGAAATTATTTGATTCCAGGTATACCACTCGGGCGTTTATACTCCATAAAAAAAAGAACTTCGCCTGTGGAGGATATAAACGGTGACTGCACGACCACCAACCTCATTCCTCTACGTGTGTAGAAATACAAGCAACGCCGTTCGTTGGAATAAGCACACTGTTACAAAACGGCGGCCCATCCAGCCTGCTGCGGTTTTTGCGGTAGTTCATCGAGGTTTTGTGTGCGCTCTGCAGCGGCCAAACACAATTATGTCTAGACATTGGGTGTATGGTCTTGCTTCGTCCGCGTTGGTGATGCGAGGGTCTTCTCGGGGAGTGGCTGCATCGCTGTCTCAAGCCCACCACCGAGCCCACTACAACACCGCTGTACCGGTATGTAGCGTAAAGAAGGAGAAAGGGGTGAACACGGCCAGTCGCAGAGTCGATCGCCTATGTTTTGGTACTATTACGGGGGACCATAGTTAACAGGATCTATGGTATACTATAAATCCTATATGTTTAACCATTTTGACTGACAACATTTGGTCCTGTTAACCTTGGCCCCCCGTAATAGACAAATAGGAGGGGTAGCAACTGGTAGCTGTGAGCATGATGTATGTATATCGATCTGTTGACAGGCTTGCTGGCGTTTGTGGGGAGTAAAACTGAACAGTCGCTTGTTTTGGTATTTGATGATATGCTTCACGACCACACGTGAGCTAAGAATGAGGGGTTATTTTACTTTCGAATATTTATCGTAGCGTGAGCCAGTCTTTTCTTGAATGGTAGCTAGATACCTGGTACAGCTGTTATTAATAGCTGGATTGCTGAATATCGAATTATATATGGGGATTGTTGTTACAGCGAAGTTGCATCGGGGTCTACTGCCCGACGTTTTTGAGTCGTTATAATTCTTGCCAAAGAGTCTGCATTTTGCCGTGAGACCGCTGTTAAAAGCGCAGACAAGAACGGACAGCTGAGAGGTCTACTGCAGCTCACGAGGTATCGAAACCTATTGCCATGGGCGTTGCTCTTGCCGGTAGCAGTGCCAAAAGCCGTTCCCGAAATTTTGTTCCCCGAACTTTGTGATAAAAAACAACCACAACTACTGCAGAGCCAGCTCCTCCACCAGTCAGTAGGCTTAACCCGCCAGGTATTATTTAGACGGGAATAAATAACCAAGGTGTTCAATATGCTGAGTACCCTTTTTCTTTGTTCTTGTGCCCAGCAACCCCTCCCATCCGATGGTGCGAGTTTATGAACTACTACCGGGGACCAGAGTAAATAGGATCAAATACTGTCGGTAAATATAACGAAAAATATAGGTGTACATGTATGTGTACCGTAGGCCCTATTGTATAATATGGTACCCCGTAATAGATACCATGGTACCCGGTATGTACATACGACATTCTCCTTAATTTGCTGCTGGGAGACAATTTAGGGACCCTCTGATAGTTTTGCGTATATATATATATTCTCTGAACAGCCGTGTTTTACGTTTGGATACTGCACCGAATCAGCTGTCAACAACGGAATATCAGCGAACCAAGGTTTGTTTTTTCTGTGACGCCAGCAGTGATGTATCCACCACGGAGAACCAGTTCGTACCTGGTAGGTTTTTGACGCGGGAAACTATCGATGTTGTTGTTCAATGTGACGAGATACTTTTCTTGCTCTTTGCAGGGACCACAGGTTTTCAGCGGCATGAAGGGCGAGAGAAGTGTCGTTCGCCGGAGCTTGCAGAGTTGCTCTGCGGCCGAAGGGTTCACTGTCACATCAGACGTAAGCATCACGTTGAGGCTGAATCATATTCACTTTGTGCCTGAGTGATTCAAAGAGCTGCCTGTCAACACGACTTGAGTTTCCTGCGAATGTTGTGTCACACTTCGGGAATCGTTGGTCGTTTCTCGTACGTGCCGACAATCCGACTAATTGGGTCTCGATACTTCATTGCCAAGAGATTGTCGATTTTTTTTTTTTTCATGTTCATGGGCGTGCCCGTTTTACCTGACTGAGGAGGACTGCCCCGGGTATCTATCGGGCATGAGTCGGACTTGACTGACATCACCTGCCGAGTAAATACTCTTACAGGGGACCATAGTTAATTGGACCTAATATTTTTAGAAAAAACGGGTAAATATATAGGTTTTCTTGTAGAACATAGGTCCTATTGACTATGGTCCCCCGTAATACCTACTGGTGTCGTCATAATTTACAGAGTACAGGTTACGTCTACGTAGCGTGCTGTTGCTTCCGGAGGCTTCGGAGTATCTGGTCCCCCACTATTTTTCATACGCTGAATTATGTTTGATGCGCTCTATTACGGGGGACCATAGTTAGAAAAACATATTGTCAATAAAAATGGTTAATTGTATAGGTTTTTATGTATACCATAGGGCCTATCAACTATATTACCTCGCAACAGCATTATTTGGTTGGAACAATGTTCTTCCAATATTCCGTCTATAACTATTCTTAGACGGATGGATGTTGATTTTCGATATGTTCCCCCCACTTCATCCACCGCTTGAATCCGCTTTTTTTACAGGATAGTATTATGTTGAAGTCACTACTGAAATATATTCTGCGTTTGAGACTGTAGGCTATCATATATGACGGATAACGACTGTACGTAGAGCTCGCACAACCGCCAGCTTGTCGCTTCCTTTTGTACACACCTACCTGGAACACGCTACTTGTGCACCAACCACGGCGGAGAGGGGTATCATGTGTATGACATTCGGCGCTAACACCCTTGTGGGCAGTGCGATTTTTGTTGCTGGCGGGCGTCCATTTGAACGAGACGCTCAAAGCAATCACATGTGTGTTGCGTTCTGGCTATGACCGCGGCAACCAGCTTGTGTTCCGTGAAGGGAGGGAGCCCCATTCCTGATCACGCGGCCCTAATGGCCCTGCACGCAGTTCCCTGTGTTCAGTGCCCGTAGCGGCTAAGATTTCCATTTCTACCTCTGGAGCACGTGGAAATAAAGGTACAGAACACGACTCGATGTGGTTGATTCGGTCATCTCTTGGGATCCTAATCTGAAGATTATTAGGCGAATTGTAGCGACCCCCACTTTTATGCTGCAGACGATAAAACCAACCTCACTCTATGATGGAACCTGGTCGCATAAATACTTGCCAGGATTGTTTGCTGGTGAAATTAAACGACACTCATTCCTCCTTTTGTGGTTCGCGGCAACTTTTATTCGTAGTCCGCAATGTGCAGGCGAAACAACATTCAACCTCTCGTGAACTTACTCAGAGAAGAGAATAGAAGGAGGGTCACGACCATGAGCTTCAGAGTTCCTCTACTTCTGGGATTAATCCCCTGTTAACATTGCTCTTACTGCGCTCTTAATCAATACTATTTCCTCTTCATTCTTCTGTCCAACCGCAGCCCCTGTTCAGTAGATCCCCCCCCCCGAGGGTGAGGGCCTGCTGCCCTCCCTCTCCCGGGTTGCTCCTTCGAACGTACTCGTGTTCCCTCAAACGTCTTCATGTCTACCGACGGGTAAAACGTAGGGCCTCAAAATATAGTATATTCAATTTCGATGCTCCAAACACATGCGAGTAAGTTCGTGCTGGAGGAAAAATGCTGCGGCGCTTGAAATTAACGTGTTTCTTCAGGTCGGATATACCATCCAGCAATTGTCGAGCTGCCTCAGGGGTGTGGTGTTGCCTCCGCGCTCGAAATGTCCGGACTGGAAAAACTGTCAATATATAACAAATTAATTTCGGACAGATCTGTTGGAGAGCATTCAGAACCAACGAAAAGCCCTTGGAGTTGTCGAGACAACGAGTGCTGCAAGCTGATCGCACCCCTCCACGAGTGGAACACCTTCTACACTATGTAGCCACCGCCTGGTGGTGTTGCGGCAACTAACTGCTGTTCCGACGACGCGTGCTACAATATATCAATGTTCGGACGTTGTGCTAGGATACGGACAGCCCCCTTTGTGTTCCAAATATTTTCGACCGCCAGGGCTCCTTCACGCAATACCGTCGGGATACCCATGGCGTTCTGCATTGTTCGTCTCGAAAGACGTAAAAAAATTGGCTTGGCGATCGGTCCTCGGCATTGGCACGTTAGTATTTCTGAGAAATAGTTTGGGTGAGGCATAGAGACCCCACAAGGTAAGTAAAGGAGCCTCACGATCAATTTGAACCATTTATGTCGTAACAACACGCGTCTTTGCGTCTGAGTGATAGTTACTGACCAAGCCCTGCATCGTTCGCTGAATTCCCCTGTCAACTAGTACTGAGTATCCGTTCTTGTTTCTCATTAGCACTCACCCCAGATCGTGGGGTTAGTCAGCGAGTTAAACGTACATCAAGCCCCTCGAAAACTTAAACTACTTCATTCACACGAACCAAAGTGACTGCCTGATATGCATCAATCCCCCCTACCCTTTACGCACAAATCGTTTTTGGTGTACGTCGGCGTTGGAACTAACTTTGTGTACTGACTGAAGCAGTCAACGTCTATTACCGTGTCCCTCTTTTGAAAATATATTTCCGTTACTTAGTTCAAGCCGGAGAAGCTTGGAGTGATTTAGTCGTACATACCATCAACCTCCCTGTCTACACGTGTAGGCTCATCTTTCGAGCGAAGTTTGGGCTTGCTCAACTGAGGAGCCCCAAAACAATTTGATGTCTTACCATTATCGTAGAAACCGTCTGACCCGAACGATGTGCGAGCGCAACGGCACGACAACCCAGACAATCCCTCTTTCAACCTCATGTACTAGTAAGCACGCAACACCAGCATCAAAGGCAGGATAGCCCATATTGTCGCCCAGGCATGGGTTCAGGTTCGCAATCGGCAAATATAGCACTGCTCCCCACTGACTGGTTGTTTTTTTTGCACCTATTACCCAAACTTCTTTTTCATGCATTACCCAAACGTCGAACAGGTTTTTCCAGAAATGAACGGCTGCTACGCAGAAGAAGAGGTCCCGCAAAATGGAAGCGGGAAACGACTGGAAGTAATGAGGTACAGCTTGTCCGACAGATCGGCTAACTTTCAAGTTGGCGAATTCAATCCCTACTTTGGGGTAAGTGAATGTATGTATGTGTTGCATACGCCGCGCATGCAATAGTACCACCACCACCGTAGCCAGTGTTCTGACCTGTTCTACGTTAGAGGTAGCACACTTCCGCTCTTTTTGTTTCTGAAACACGCTGTTCCTTGACCCCAGAATACCAATCTTGAAGAAAAATACAAAAACGTTGGTAGACTCGGGCCATGAGATTATCCGCCGCTATGCAACATAATGTTCGCTGAACGCAGTTTTCGGGTGAGGTATTGGAGCTCCTTAAGTGAGGAGCTTCAGAAACATTATTAGGGTGAATCTCCATCGTAAAAATCCTCTTCTATAACGGACGAGTTCGTTTTTAAGGCCGAGAAAATGCCAAAGCAGCGAAATGAAACGGGCTCACGTGATCTGAGACGGGTCTCCGAAGGGCGCATCTAGGGGCAGTCCTTACAACAGTTTGACCGCTTCGCCTGCGTTTTCGCATTTCATACATCTCATACCACTCGTGTTTTGTTTCATGGTGCTTGATTCTTGCCCTTCATTATTCCACTTGATCGGCCGTTCGCCGTGTGCAGTACAAGTGGCGCGCTAGCTATTATGAAGGCGTCGTTGGTGGTGAGTATGTTCTTGCCTGCCTGACCAACGAGAACATAGCGATGGATCTTCAACCTGCGGACCCGACCTTGACTTGGGAATGTAAGTGGAGTGTGATCCCCTTCATTCGTGGTCGAAGGAAATTGGAATACGTTCCGGCAAGTAGTCCGTTACACGCAAAGGGTGAACCAAACGTGTCGTTCGAATCGAATGCGTTGAGAAACATCCATACGAGACACCAGTTGCTTCGTGAACTTTTCGGGGGACGTGGACCCTAGGTGGTTCGGTGCGCGTTTCGTGCTTTGTACTTTCTTTTGATACTCAGCCACGCTGGCGGAGTCCAACCAAGGACGATGCACAAATTTTCAATCCAACTTCAGAGTACCAGCCTATCACGGTTATCATCTTAACCCTCCTCGGACTGCTACTATGTTGATCATCGGCGGCATATTGGCTCTCTGCAGAACTTTTAAACAACCAGGCAGCAGAATGTTAATTTGTTTCATTGCTCTGTTTGGGCAAAGATGCTCCAAGATGTTTCCGTGTACCAGGTATAGCGCTTTGCGGCCGGTTTATATATCAAGCTAATCTTCGATGTGTTAGGGAGGGCTCAACCTTGGGAGGCCTGGTACTAACATTTTTGGGGTTACAGTTGGAGTTGGAAATTCCCCTGCACACCTGAACACCTGAACACCCTGTTGGCGCTCTCAATGTAACTGATGGAATCCAAATATGTAGGGACGGGTATCGTGTAGTTGGTAGGCTTGAGGTAGGTAATGGTGTTCTGAGTCGCTACTTTCTACCTCCATGTGTCATCACTCGAACTTTGCTGCCGCCCTCGTCCGCGTGAAAATGTCGCTTTAACCAGGTGACGTCAATGGCGACGGCACCCTCGAAACGCCTATGGCAACGGACGAAGTCTTGTCAATGGCTTGCGGCTGCGCTACTAGCGCAAGCGGCAGCGGTGGAAACGAGCCGCTTCCTGCCCCGGCATCGATCACGCCTATTGCTCCCATCCCCCCCTCTCCCACAATGCCTACTTTTACTACCGCCCCTGCATCCATGACACCCAGTCCAACCGTAGCACTCGCGCACGTGTCACCTGGTACTAGCACCACCGCCCCCCTCGTCGGATTTGGGCCTGCGACTACATCCGAGCCAACGGTCACAACTACCAGACCGAGACCTGTCGGTGAGCCACCGAACTATCGTAAATTAGTTTCCCATGGGGTTCATCTGCCTACGAGACCCACATCCCTTTGTTTGACGATGATTGATTGATAACGTTATATAATTAGGTGGTGTGTGAGTTGACTTTGCTTCATGTGCAACGTCAGCCCGACATTTCAGGGGGATAACCTCTTCCCGGCTCCCGTCATGTTTTTCCTGGTTGCCAATATATACATAGCCCTCGCAGCCAATCAATGACGTATTAGTTTAGTGTATGATCATGTATTTGACTAGAATCACGTGCTAGATGTGTCGATCTCACTTTCTCGTTCATTGTATTATTTATGCTCTGTTCGTTGGCAACGCACCTAGCACTAACGCTCTGGTGTAAACAGTTTCAAGCTTCCCTAACCTAGGTATTGCCGTGCCTATTCAAACTTGCGCTGCCACTTATTTCATGTTCAACTGACGTTGAAAGGAGCCCAGTGGCTCCCGTGCGGCCTCCGTATGCAGAAAAAACTCGAACGACAGTATCTTCTTCTAGCATTGCCTTTGCAAAGTATCTGAGTGCATTTCCTGTATTTGGCTAACCTAATTTTTATTATTGTTGTATGCGTCCCCCTGCGCATCGACGGTGGTTTCTGTTTTGTGCTTGCTTGCTTCTCAGCTCAACCCGCGACTTCTGATATGGACTCCGTCTGCAGCAACGGTCTTGCGGGTATCGAGGCGGACGAGGTCTGCTGTCAGTTGTCCTGTGGCACCTGTGGTGGCGTAGGCTGCGGAAGCGCGCCCGGCCTCACGGGTGATCAGTGCTGCATTACCACGATCCAGGACACTGGAGACTTTTGCTCTATCACGGGCTCTGCTCCCTGTCGCCTGGACCCTCCTGGTCAGTCTGGTTGAATGCGTTTGGCACGTCACCGAACGTAGAACAGCTTGTACTCATGGGAAAGACGTCAACAGCGTGTAAGGCACAAACGGCTTCGCACTATCGTCGAAGGGTTGTTGGTGCGCAGGGGATATGATTTCATGCCCTTATCGCCAGACGTTTTCACAACATACCCCTCGTGACACGAAATTGTACTTTATGCTAGTTGGTATACCAGTCTGTACGAACCTTACATGCATGTATTGCACGCTACGCATGCCGTGTCATCCTAAACCTTTCGCAATCATCACCCCTTCACGTTTGGTACGTGTATCTTCACTTTGCATCGTACTGAATTTCTCGATTGCTGCCAGAGGTCAACCCATCCACTTGCCCTAACGGTCTACCGGGGGTCGCGGACGGTGACGCCTGTTGTACCGAGGCCTGCAATTCGTGCGGCGGTGTGAACTGCGGCATTATCTCCGGCACCAACGGGGCCACCGACTGCTGCTCAGGCGTAATACTCGCCTCAGGCGTGCTATGTGACGACAACGCGGCCGCCCCCTGCATCATGACCTACGGCGGCGGGAGCAGCTACCGGGCTCCTTTCACCAGCGGATCCGGGAGCGACTCTACATTATCAATGGCCCCGACTCCCGCCGGCTACACCACTGCGCCGACCGTGGTCGACGGCTCCCCCGAAGGTGTATTTGCAAGCGCGGCCCCGACCAGCGGCCACAACGAGAACGCGGCGGCGACTGGCGCGCCTGTGGTGGTTGTGGACGGTAGGGATACCAGCGGAGTCGGCGACGCGTGGTCGATAGGGTCTGCTGCTGCTAGTCGAATTGCAACACTTGCCGCATTGGTTGGTGGTATGATTGCGGTGCATGCGGCAGGACGTGACTAAACGCCCGGGGGAGTGCTGGAGTATGCAACGTGCGGCGTCTTTGAGACAGAGTTATAAAAAACGACCGGCGTTTCGTTGATGTTGGGTATGTATGTTGGTGTTTGGTTTGTTCTCTCCTGATATTGCTGCTCCGATAGCGTGCAGCGTCATCTCCTATATATAGTGTAGTTGTAGTGTAGTGCAGCGTAGCAAACTGTGTAGAGTAGTGTAGTGAGCGGGGGGGGGGGAGTGGTTGGGATATATCGTATCCCCAAATAGTGAACTGTACATGGTAGCATTTCCTCCACTCGAAGAAACTTTTGCGCGACGTCATTAGGTTTACTTGAAATCCTCCGGGAGCGTTCAAATTCTCAGCCGTCTTCATTAGGAGACCCTCTACGAGGCACAGCTGCTTTCGAACAAGGTATCCAGCGGAGTAAAAACTCTCAGAGTTGGGTCGTAGTTTGCGCATTCAACACGGGGTCGTACATGCCGAGTTTTTGGCCCAAGGTATTCAGTGCGTGTCAGCGCCTATATACCTCTTAATGGTCTTTGGGTGTGTAACGCAAGTTCGACGAAACCATCTGGTATCGAGCACATGCTGACCAAGCGCATGGATATAGTGGCACGCACTCGGGGCAATTTTCACCCTAAAATTTGTCTTTGTGTAAGGTTCTCCCCGGCGAAGCCACTGTTGTTTGTCCCAATGAAATTTTGGCAGAGTCGTTTTCTGTGGTAAGCGGGAAATCCTTTGTTGGATAGGCCACCTTTGTGGGCCATACTATTAGTTGTTGAGTCGTTCTGATATCGTACAGGACTCCGAAAATGCGGTATACTAAACGGTACATGGGTGCAGTGTTTCCCGTAAGAGGTCTGGAACATTGTATATTACGTTGTAATGTTGTGAGGTTCTGGAACCGAACACACAGGAGAATGTCAGAGGGTAACTGTGTAAACGAGTGAGCACGGCTGCAACGCCCGTCCGAGACACAGTCTGAGTGTCCCCCATGTTACTTCGACTGACATGCACCAGTATTTTAGCTGTAGAATTTGTTTGAAACTTTGACATTCTTCAAGCGTCCCCCATCAAATTTAGTATACACTAAAAATATCAACAGAGTATGTCAGCTCGATATATATTGTAAATACGATATCTTCCGAATCCTCCAGTTTTATGCGAGACACGCCTTGAGTATCTCCAGTCTAAACTGAGACCTGCTTTAACGCTTGGCGCGCATCGGGAGCCATCATTGACCTAGATTATCGACAGCTTCCGAAACGATTTCCACAACAGTTTGATGTGATCAATGAAAAATTCAGTTTGGCTCGGCGACCCCAGCGGCCCGACATTAGAATCGGGCGCCAAATCTCAGGACAAATTCGGTTTGGTTTGGACTCCTGTACAACGATTAGCTGACCTCGACTTGAATAGGATCCTTGAGTGCCGACAACAAAAGGATGCAACATACTTCGCGGTACCTTAAGGATCATGAATAGTTTGCTCGAACTCAAGAGTCAAGGCAGCGTTTTTTCTTAGGTTTACATTGAACCTGACCTCATGCTTGAAGGTTTGGAAGGTAAAGTTCAGCCGCCATTTTCTCCAAAGTGGAGCCCATCAAGGCAAGACAGCCGTTACAAACCATTCTTATACTGTGTGGCGACATGAAAGCGACATGTATTGATTTGTTGATGAAGTGTCGTCACAATAAAGCACCCCACTATACACATGTTTATCTGCCAAGCGTGAAAACACTTCAGCGCGCATGGGAAGGTTTCGAACATCTCCTACTTCCGGCCCAACATTTTAGCGTTAACTCGGTGGGATGGACAGTCCCCCGGTCCCCCCCAACGTCCATGCTGGACTCCATGCTCGGGCCAGTTGGCCTGTTCGATCCTTTCGAAATCTAGCTTGCCTAAAACAATGTTCAGCGTGTTTTTATCAAACACGGTGTCTCCCACTACAACTGAGAGGACTTTTGCTCCCTCCAGGTTTCTTGGCTATTGCACAGTCGGCGGGCATACTACCGTCCAATCGAATACAGACTATGTTGGCGATGGGTCGTGATTTGAGCGGTACGCCTCAAGGCCCGTGTAACAAGCCATATATATACCATCGCCAACATATACGCCCTTGGCAAACCTCTGCCGACAGAGCTTGCCTCTTCCGCGACAGTTGACCGATGCCATAACACGCGCAAGCACATGGCCGTGTGGTAACCCTGCTAATCGTGCGATGATTCCCCTGCAGACTGCGTGACATCATAACCACGGCATGCCGTCTGCTACCGGGGCGCCTTGGCTGCTTCATCCGAACCAAACTCGCTCACAGAGCCGCAATGCTGGGGGTCATCGGAGACTGAATCGCTGAGGACGGCAAGCAATATGGACAAAGTAAAATGATCCCGATAAGGCTTTGAAGGTCGTAGGTAACCGGGAAACACTGCCTCGAACGACTGTACATGGCTGACACGATCATTGTTTTCTGGGGCTACTCGTGTCAACTGCGAAATCAACGCTGTGCCACCACTGCTCCGCTAATATTAGACAGATTCCGAGTGAATTTGGTCCGGGGCAATAGGTTCCGCGGCGATAAGTTGGAATGCGTTCTTCTCGTGTACACGTTATGGTCTGATTGTACACTTCTGCCGCTGCTGCTGAGTTGCGGCCCCTTCATCAATCAGTAAACACAACCTCGCTTACACGCAAAAACGGGATTCTAAAAACTTGATTGCACCTACTTCGTTGTTGCTATCTACGGACAATTAAAACCTGCGCTGATACGTGCGCTAGTTCAACGTTGATTGATGGCATTCGGTCCGCGGTCACGATAATTCCTTTTCTTGCGATACAAAACCCCTCACGTTTGTCGATTGTACGAAATCGTGTGCTCTGCGCTGAGCATTCCTCCTGGCCAGGTGTCTTTCGCATTGTGGAGGAACAACCCAGGCGGTTTCACCATCACGGGGGCGACAGTACCGTTCGAGCAGCGACAGATCGAATTCGATAGCCTCAACTGGGACACTATTTACATCCACTACATGACCACCCCGCACCTGACGACCCTGCTGGTGGTGAAAAACTCACCAAGCTCGCACGAAACCCGAGCAAACGAAAATAACGAATAACGCGATGAGAAGGCTCCAATCTCACCAACCACGACTACCGACAAGACGATCCAAGCCGCACAGGAGGTACTCGCGACTGCCACCAGGACGGCGGTACATGATCCCAACACCAAACTTACTAGTTGAAGCAAAATTAATTCATCCACCACGCACTGGCGCAAAACGTGATTGCGTTCCCGGAAGGTCTGATCAGGGGGTACCGGGACGTCCGGCAAGTGACGGAAGGACCCAGAGTTACACCTTGCATAGGTTCAGTCTATACTATGTGACCTTTACCGGAACGGTTCGACGAAGAAGAAATATGACGGATGATTGGCACGGTCAGGTGACGAGTGTCAGCTCCACCTGGTCTCAGTTCCGCTACGTTTCCAGTATGTTTCAACACGGGCATTGGAGCAGTACCCTGCAAAGGCCTACCGGAAAACCAGACAATATTCCCCGGAAAAACACCGCTCTGTCAAGAGGTACCGTTGGGAAGAAAACGTGCAAGGTCGCACAGGACTACCACATCCAGCCATGACGAGTGCGACGCTCAAAGCGCTCGCTCACAGACTGAGTTCTACTCGCACGATCGCTGCAGTTGGTGCCTAAGCGCGCTCTAGTTGTATCGAGACTGGGCTGTTTGGGACGCTATACGACGGCCTATATAGACAAATCATTAATGTTTTAGATTTTGGCATGCGACAGCGTATCATACCCAGCTTGGGGTCGCCTCACCATCGCGGATTGGCCGGAAAGACGGTAAGCGGGATGTTTGCAACGTTATGGCGTGGGGTCGCCGAAACCTAAAAGATTCAGATCCATCGAGTACTCCTTGACAGGGATCCCAGAATCGCGACATGAACAGAAGCAACGGGCGGTAGATGAGATATATTAGAGTGCTTGGGCCACAGCACCCTCTGAGCGTTGGCGTTGGCGGGGGAAAAGGCTTTCTATTCATTCTGCCATTAGTTTGCATCGTTTTCGCTCCTGGCATACCACGCCCAGGGTTGTGCTGGTACGCGACTTGTGGGGTCGCTGGTCGTCATGGTCGTGTCGGCTGGCTCCAAGACACCACTTCCAGATCCGCTGGCTACCATCCCCATACAGACCACGGAAGCTGGCACCAGTTGTGGGATCGAGCCAACATCAAAGCCTTCATCGCCAGGAGAACGTCTGGTTGGCGTCGGAAACGTAGTCACCGCAGGTGAATGCGAACCAGTGTTTCAGTTTTGATCATGATGCTTGTGAGGGTATCTTATCGGTTCATATATATGCGGTTGCCCGATTTTTGCGGGAACCCCTATTGCCTTTTATATCCTTTCCCCCCCCCAACATCTTCTTCACCGTAAGGGTAGTGCAACAGCATGGGAGTATATCGTGTGTTCTTGAAGCAAGCTTTGGTACTGTAAGTCAACACTGCTGCTCGACTCGATTCCATTCAGAAGTCAAATGTGCGGCCAATAAGCGTATCGTAGTATTTAGGGTACGAAGTAATATCTTGCGTTCTGCGTATGTTTGGTGTATATGATCAGTGTACGGTGGTATCAGCTAGGAGTTCAGGCTCCGTAAATGATGCGTTTGAGGTCTGCGTGCTCGGTATCGCGTTACCTCCGCCACAAAAACAGTACCAGGTATGTTTTTCTGTCGAGACGTTATACGAGTACGTGTTGTTTAACAAGCTGCAACAGGGGTGGGGTGCCGAACACAAATTGCTCGTGAACAGTTCACGTGGATGCGACTGCGATAAGCAGTGACGTACTTTTGCAAGGACATAGGAACGGATGCACCCTAAACCAGTGCTGACCAGTTCTGTATAATTCCATCTGTGAAGTGACAATAGTCATACCGTTCGCCAACTTACTATGGAACCGGTTGTGACACTCGCAGAAAATAGAGCGTGAATTCCTCCATCGGGTCATCGCATTTTACACTCAACTGCTCCAAACGATAACCTCGACCAAGGGCAATATGCAGGGGAGCTATCATGCTACATCACTGAGCAATAGTCCGTGGTCCATACCGTGTCGGTGCTCCAAACCCATACCAGGTAGTCACCTGGGGCGTGTGGGCTACAGTACGGCATCAAGACAAACGCTTGCGCCGACAATGCTACATAACATGTCACTGGCATAGTTCTAGGGTGAGTTGTCTCGCTACCTATATTCTCGTAGAACGTAGCCACTCT
The DNA here is from genome assembly GCA_031213475.1 of Nereocystis luetkeana. Lineage (NCBI taxonomy): Eukaryota > Phaeophyceae > Laminariales > Laminariaceae > Nereocystis > Nereocystis luetkeana. The sequence goes on from JARUPZ010000022.1 coordinate 2,456,499, forward strand.
CAAGCATTCAGAGCCGACTCGTACCCGTCCTTTCTGGACCGATTCGTCGGGTATTTTAATAGGCCTCATCTTTTTGCAACATCCCGGCGAGTCTGTTTCCTATTCTATAATGGTTTCTTTTTTTTGGGCGTATGTTCCTGTTGTCGTCGAGCATCTGAAGCGAGCAAATCACAGCGTAGCACCTTAAAATTTGCACCAGGAGTGCGTCGCGCGTTTTACCTCTTGGTCGTCACACCTCTGGCATCAGTACTGCAACAGGCGAACTTACAGCCGACAAGCGGGGACGATCGCTGGTCGTTTTTATTCATTAATTAGTCAACCCTTTCTGTTGTTAGCCCTTTTCTTAGGAATCTTCAAGTCCGCGTTTGTGCCAATCGTGTGCAATATACCATGTTTTGACGAATACTACTGTATGTAGCTGGTACCTGGTATACACTATTGAGTCTTCATACTTTTTGTCATTGACCACAGAGGAAATTAACCTCTCAGTATAACGCACATACTGGCGGATGGTTTTATATGCGCTTTTTTTATCGTAAAAAATAATCCACGTGGGGTACATTCTTAGTTTTTTTACATTAATAGTGATGCATCGTATAGACATGGGTAAGACCTGTGTCTTGTATAGCAATCAGTCGTGACTGCCATTGTATCTTCACTTTGATTGTTGCAGGAAAAAGTATGGTTCAAGGAGATCTTGAAGTCAACCTCATGCAAACATCCAGACCGAAACTCTCGTGTATATCGTTGCTTCAGCTTCTGTATGAACTCTACCACACGGGGAACCGTGCGAGGTGTTCGTTTCAACTGTGAAATTTATACTCAAAGTTATAAGTGCAACAAGTATAGGACACCCCAGAAGAAACGCAGGAAGATGAACGGCAAGCTCGACGCCGTTGACTGAAGATAGTGTAGGGAGCACCCTGGATCCGTCTCCATATATATTTTTATTTACGTGTATGTGTGCGTATTTCGCACTGTAGTACTCGAGTACAGTGGTTGACGACAACAACTAGCAGTGCATCATACGTACGCGTTTTCGAGCGATCCCAATATAAATAAACAAAGAGTACGAATTACCCCTTTCTTTGAGGAGTGAGTGACACGAATTCCCGGATGTCGCAATATAAAAGGGGTGGTGACTGAGGCGTATCGCATACAGGTATGATATTATACATGATAGGCCCAACAAAGTGTGGATATATATATATATATATATGTAGATTTGAGTGTCATGATAAAGGTGGGTGTGGTCGCTCAGAAAGTAGGCCCACACAGCAATACACACATAGATTCACGAACAAACGAGGGTTGAAGCACGGCTACTGTAATTTTTTTTGTACGGTCGATGATTTCGTGGCTGTGTTGTGGAGTGCTGGAGTACCAGAGATATTGGTGGGTTTTGTGGTGGTGCGTATTATTCACAAGAATTTTTCTCAATGCGCAAACCATAAATAAATGTACGGCTTATGATACGTTTTTTTCTACAGGAGGCAGTCAGCTCGGTCAAATGACGCACACATGCGCGCACACAAGAACACCTGCCGTGGTTTACCCCACAATATATGATTGATGCCATTTTGCTGTCGTGCGAGGGCTTTCGCGAAGTAGCACCCCTGCAAAACGTAAGGGAACGCGACTTCAGACATCAAGAGAACGCGCGACGGAGCTCGCCCGCAATCCAGACGTGTGTCAGTAAATAAATGTCTGATGCTCCCCATCGTACCTGGCGGCCGCAAGCACGACAAACGACCCGCCACTGCACACACAGAGCTTAACAATGTGCGTAAACATACTATACCTAGGTTACTATTTAGATCTCTTCGTTTATGGCGCTGACTGTGGCGAGATGACTCCTCGCAAATCAAAAAAAATATCATTTGAATTTGCTCAGCGCAATGTTCAGCTCTCCTCAGCGACATCCGAAGCCTTGCGGCCGCAACACCACGCCACGCCCGCCCCACGCGGCAGGGCTCGGCCTCCTCCGTAAACGAATCGGCGGCACCTTCCAAGTCGCCGAGCGAGAAGTAAGTGTGGAAAGCGCCCTCCAGTGGACAGGGTCGCTTTGTCCACGGCATGACGGGGGATTCCTGGAAAGGTAGGGGTTTCCAGGTATTTGGAGACGTTTCCCTCCGGGCAATTTTGTTCTTGCACACTACTATGGGGTGTGGTATATAAGGCATTGGCGACGGGAATGGAACAATATCAAATCCCACCGCAACGGGGTTTTCAGTTGCAGAGCAGAGGCCTTCTACGATCAAGGTCCATTCTAATTGTTCCGACGGCTCCTCCCTTATGGAGCTCCATACCTCACCCGAAAACCGACTTGCAGCAACAATCAAATTGCATCTCGAATAATAAGAAGATAATGGCCACGGAATACAAACTCGCCAGTTTTCGAAACAAGATTGACGTTCCGACGACCTTGGGTGAAGGAGCCCCGTCGTTCAGAAACCATTTTAGCGGAAATGTGCTACCTCTATCGTAGAACGTGTCAGCGATTGATTCTGAACACGCAGCTACGTGGTTCGAGCAACCGCTTTCGAATTTAATACTATTTTTTGGAATGCCAATATTCATACGACGTGTTCGCATATATATATAGAAATATACGAGTACACGTTTTGGGTAAGGACAGGAACCTGAAGGGGTGTGTGGGCGGGTGGATAGGTATCTTAAATATATATATATATATATATGTTTAGCTGTGTTGCTGTATGTGGGGTTTGGGTTGGTGGGTGGGAGGATTGATTGGGAGATAAGGGGTGGGCGTGAGTAGGTGCATCTAGTACAGCCCCGCTAGCGTAACAACCGTTGCACCCCTGACAGTATTATTTATATACGACGTAAACATATCAAGTTCATAAGACGGATTGCCCACATGCAAGGGTTTCATTCCTTTATCAAGGCTGCAGTACCCCATTTCAACGCGCCGAGACTTGATCACTGGCCCGCGTAGCATAGAGAAGCGTATACAAGATCCCTGAAAAGTGACTCCCCTACTGCATCCTCTGTGAATGCTCTACTGTTACTGATTACGATCATGCTAGTTTTCAGTTTCGATTCGACATACTCTACGGATAGCGTTCCGTTCCCGGTCACGCACCCCCTCAATCCCCACATCGAAACCAACCTCCGCCGCACTGGGTACATGTCGATCATATATTTTGAGCAGTGCCGACCTAAAGTGAATCACAGCTTGCACGTCCGTTCATTATCGAGGCCTGTACCACCTACCTATCTTGCTCACCGTTCCTGCCCGGTAGGCAACGGGCGCCAGCGATATACAAGAGCAACTCACCAATAATTGTGTGCACGTTCTAGCATACAAAACGTTTCCCCCCCCCGTCTCCGTTCGAGGTTATAAACGGTTGCTTCTCTCTCCTTAATATTGTTTGTTCGACTATGGTCATCAAACACTCTAATACGGCCACCCTACTCCCTTTGATGGCAGCTGAAAGTCCTATACTCATCTTCTTATCGAATCAAGTTTGTCGGGACTATTAAACGCCGGCTACGGCATTATTCGAGCAGGATACCGTGTCATTGCGTTCGGTAAACACATAGTCCTCATCTTGCTTCTACGTGGTTGCACAAGTCGAAGGTGGCAGGCCATTCCCATTAATCTCTGTTCCACCGCGAGTCACTGAATCACCTACTCGTAGCTACCCTACATATCACATTCCCTCAACTAAGCACACGGCCGTCTTCCTCTGGAATCGTGTCCGACATGAGAGATAAATCGATAGGGTATAGAGTATGCCGTGAACGTTTTCACTCCAATAGTTGCCCCATTCAGCTGAACCAGTGTATCCCCCGTACTGGAGGGCTGCGGTGCGTTCCAACTGATGTTTTGAGAAATGACCAAAGCCGACGCTTTCCTGTGGGAAAGGTAGTGTCTATCGCTCATTTCGCTTGTTTCGTACAAAAAAAGCTGATCTTAAGTTTCAAAACAATGATGCTACCAGTAGAGTGACTTCCCGTACCGTAGAACACGAGCCTCCAACCTAAACGTCTTCTGTACAGTAAGGCCGTTGAACGCCCGCTGGGGGCTGGTACTCAGACGGTCGACTACTTGCCTCGTTCTGCGATCCTGACAAACCGAAGAGATCGGCGCCGTCAGTGCCTTCCGCGACAGACTAGCAGCGGCGTTGTTCACCGTCAATCCCTTCATATGACTACGCTTATCAGATCAAACGCCTCCTGAGGGTAGTCGCGCCCCGGAACTCGTATCACCCACGCACATGTGTATGTTTTTTCCTCGTCTGGAAGGTCGAGCTCCTCTCGAACCCATTGCGGATATGTTGAGGACAATATCCACAACCCTGTGGGAGCATCTCCGTCACTCAACACGATATCAAAGGGCGCGGTAGGTTTGGCGCGACCTGTGACTGACGACGGGTGCCTCTGGAACAACGGGGACTCAGTCGTGACCTTTTGGATTCAACGGGCCGCCAGTACGTCCTCGTCGAGAGGCGCGCCCGCATTCCAAACGAGGTCTACCTGCCTGCGCATCGTGGTGTCGTGCGTTGACCTATATATCAGCTGCCGGTCAAGATCGTACGTCAGCGTTCAACTTTATCCCCGCACAAATTATCATCACTCGTCAGCCGTACGTCAAACGAGCAGTCCCCAGCTTGAGGCCACGAGCAAGCATCGATCGTCCTCGATATGTCTCTGTCCGCTAATATTTCCACGACGTTAGGCTTCTTGCATCGCCTATTGACGTTCGGTAGTAGCCCCACGCCATTATTTTTCAGTAGTAAATTTATCGCGAAAATGTGCCCCCTCCACACCCATCGCGGTCGGTCAACGAAGGAGTAGCGACGTTTCTAACTCGCGTGTATTTGCCACGAACATTCACGCACATTCGAATTATTGTGTGCCGTCGAAACCCGCCAGACATACTCCCTAGAACAAAGCTTAAACCGTGAGAACAAATCTCATTAGTGACAGTTAGTTGTGATGTCCCCGGAACGACGAACTTCTGATTGTCCGGCATACAGGCATTCCCACGTATGACCATTGGCGGTACAGTGTGGGTTAGGAGTTACCGGTGAAATACGAACACACAATCAAATGATCGACCACGTATAATATCGAAGAAAAGTTCAAGATGTCAGCTGTTGATAATATTCAGGTATCACCCGATTTTGCAAGTAGAAGTAGCAAACAAATATAAGAACAGGAAGTCTAAGACATGGCCCGTTCGACTCCAGTGGTTGCCATGCGAAGTGATATGGTATAGATTTCCTGGGGGGGAAAGGGGGGGGTATACACATGCGTTTCTCGCCTTAGTTCTTTGACCATTGACCACGCATCCCGTGTTAGACGGAGCATCGTTCGTACTCCACAAATTGACACCTTCGACGTTTCGGGGGCTCACTAGGTTGTTTTCATTTTGTACAATGAAAGTTTTTGCTACTTCTATCCCCTTTCTGTTTCGCCACCTACCTGTAGCCACCAAATGTCTCCTAGGATGGCAATCGTTTTCTCGCTGTTATCTAGTCTAACAAACTCCTCCTTGTCCCACTCTATTTCCCCCATCATCAGCTGTTCTAAAAAATCCCGTTCCTCCTTGCAGATTTCACATTCTCATACGCTGTGAGTTCTACTGGTTCCTGCTTTGCCACACAGGCACACCTGTGCATGTAGTTCTTCCTTCTCCCGGCTAGTCTGGTATATATTATGCATCGTCTTTTTTTCCGGCAGGTTCAGGTCACCTGCACGAAATCACTGTTCCAGCATATATGCGGGAAGTCCATCGGGTTGTGCATATATATACGTTCTCAGTTGTAGGCCTTCACTCAATCCTTGTATGTTTCCCAGTGTGTCTCGAATTATAACATGTTTTTCAGCGCTGGCTGTGGACGTTTTTCTATAATATATGTTTTTACTTCTGCCTTGTACTTCCCAAACATCTCAGCGGACAGTATCTCCGCTTGTTTTCGCCCAATATCCTTCCATACTTTCTCAACTACAGTATCCCACCATATTCTAGGTCGCCCTTTTGTTAGTTTATTCCATACAGCTTCTATCACCTTGGTATGTTATTCCATACAGCTGGAAATCTCATTCTTGGTATGTTCCTTATTTTCTTTTTCCAAGTGAGACTTCTGGTGTCTCCACTTGTCCCGACTGAGAGCATTCTCAGTTAGTTCTGGTATTTATAATTTTAAGAGTCGTATATACCTACCTGAGCATCTCAGTGGTTTTCGTCACCGGTACGTTTTCGAACTCAGTTACTGTATGGCGAAGCTGGCGCTCCCTCTCCCTTCTTCTCCTGCATATTCTAGCTTTTGCGCCACCACCTTCCTCGGGGTACATGTATGTATGTATGTGTTGATCCCAGTGTCAAGGTTTCAAATCTGTCGGCGTCCGTCTTGCCTACGCGTACTCTACCCTGTCTTGATAATTTTGCTTTGTATCTCCAGAGCAATGTTTTAATATTCCTATACACAACACAGTGCGTATACTGGTCTACCGTCTGCATTTCATCTTACCCCGGCCTTCATCTGAAAATTACAGGGTTCACTCTCCGTTCGTTACACACAACTACCACGCACGTCTTGACGTTGCGGTCACCCTCCATTTCCGAGTGTATTCCAGCGCCCTCCTCCTTTTCTTCCGCAATCCTACGAGGGTTTCTTCTGTGCCCACAGAGCCATCCGCAAATTTCAATCGTACCGCCGTAGATAGCCAGATGGGGGGGAGGGGGGGGGCTGGAGACCCCCCCCTGCTTCTTAGGAGTAGGTGAGTTTACTGCCTCGATACCCCTTTACACTGTCCTAGGGCGAACGGCCCATCACCCCCACGGCGTCGGTGCGGCCAGAGTGTAGGAAGCAGCTTTGAAATTGATGTGCGAAGCGGGAAGCAAACAAAATGCAGATGTCTCAGGAACATATCGATGACGAAGGAGCAGATAGATACTGAGAAGGTTGAATATGTCCGATACAAAAATATACCGGGTATAATATGCGACACGAGCCATGATTTTAGGAAAACAACAAAATCATGTTCAGGGAAGGAGGTCTCCACCTTATCACCATCATTCAGCATATTTTTAAGCTCACGATCAAATCATGCCTCGGTCGTGGACAAATGTTTCAATGTCGCCAGAGGCCGAGACTCGTGAGATGGATGCCTGTTGATTCGTGCCGTTGATTGTTGATTGTGATTCGTTTGCCCCTCAATTCAAGCTCACAACGGGACTATGATTACATGTTGCAACCACATCACACATTTATTTAGTTTCGAGCCGAGAAGGCGGTGTTTGGTTCTGTTGACTGTGCTAAAAGATACGACGGAGATGATCCATTTTGTAGTAGGGAGTTCCATATATCGATGAGGCGTTGTGTGTAAGGGGAACATCTACGTGGAATTAGTGGCTATATTGCGGGAGAAAGGGACGTTTCATGTCTGGCAGCTTGCTGGATAATGTCCTTCGATGTTTCGTCATGAGCTGTCACTCGACAGCTCGATAATAATACAAGAGAGAGTTTCTGTGTTACTGCCGTCTTGAGTCATCAACGACGTGTTCCTGTGCCAACTACGTATACCTTTAGAGATCAATCAACACACTAGTGTGAGCCGGTGATCTTCTACTGGTACGAACGTAGTCGAGGCCAGCCTAGAGAGGCTGGAACCAGCTCCCAGCGATGCCCGATTCAGATGGGCAAAGCGTGGACGCGAACGTCGAAGCAGAGGAGAAGATGCGAGACATGAGAGAGGAGATAGAGGTCCTGCAGAGGACAGTGGAGGAGCAGAGGCTGCGCGCCCGGAGGGACGCGCTTCTCGCAGAGGCGGGAAGGGGGGCCGGTGGGGGGAGGAGAGAAGATGCAGCATCGACGACTACTGCTGCGACTACTGCGGCGACTGCTGCTGTGCCAACACCCGGGCAAGAAGCCCACTCAGGCACGTCGCACTTTTCCCTTTCGTCCCGCCCTACTCATAGTTTAAGTCAGTCGAGACCCCCCAAGTTTGATAATATAGAGGCCCACTTTGGTATGTGGCGCAGCAAGTTCCAGGCTTACATGTCATCACTTGGTTGCCTGCACGTACTCAAGTTGACAGCCAACCCAGTGATGGTAGGAGACATGAACGTGTCTCAGGAGGAGTTGGAGCAGAGGCACACGCCACAAGAGATTAGAGATGCGCGGTTTGTGTATGGTTTGATGATGGAGTCGATGACAGGATACGCTATCGCCGAATTTCGTATGCAGCAGGCAATGTCACCGAGTGGTGCGTGGCAGGAACTAGAGAAGTACTACATGCCTAAAACTATCGCCGCAACCCATAGACTCAAGAGGGACTTTGAGACCATCCGGATGGTAGAGGGAGAGGAACCCCTGTTGTTTCTCGGCAGGGTAGACCAGGCAGCTGATCAGTTGGCCATGCTAGGTTGTGGGAAGAGCGTAGAAGAAGTCAACAGACACATCGTCAACAACCTTTCCTCGCTGTACAACATACAGAGCAAATCCATCCTCTCTCGCCCGTCCATCCCTCGTTCCGAGATCGATGAGATCATCCGTGATGCGTACGCGAATGACAGGGTTGAGAAGGAGATGATATCCAAGGCATTGGGGGTTAAGGGGGTAGGAGATCCGCATGCCTTGTACGCCGGCGCTACGCAATCTGCCGGTGGTGGAGGTGCGGGTTCAGGCGGAGGAGGGAGGAACAACAGGAGAGGCGGGAGGTTCAAGGGTGGTCAGCAGCAGCAGCAGCAGCAACAGCAGCAGCAGCAACCTCAGCAGCAGCTGCAACAGCAGCAGCAGCAGCAGCAGCAGCAGCAACCTCAGCAGCAGCAGCAGCAGCAGCAGCAACCTCAGCAGCAGCAGCAGCAGCAAGATCGTCGCCCGAAGCAAAACGGTGGCGGTAGGGGTGGAGCTGCACCGCAGGGCATAACTGGCCCCCAGTGGCGTTGGGATGCCGCGGCCTGCAGGTACCGTTGGGATGACTCTGGTTCAAATCCGTTCGGTACCGGTGGGCAGGTCCCGCCGATGGGCTGGGTACCTACTGCGCCACCGCCTGGGGCCATGCCTCCGATGCCCCCGCCGCCAGTCAACGCTCCGACGGGCTGGGGTCCCCCACCGGGTGGTGCGCCGAGGAGGGGCAAGGGACTTTGCTTTCGCTGTAACCGACCGGGTCACTATATCGCAGAGTGCCCGGTTGTCCCCGCGCATATGAATGTCGCGATCCCGTCTGCTGCCCCTCAACACCCCTCGATGTACTACGGTGGTGGCTGGCTGCAGGAGACACCGACACCCTACGGCAGTGGTGGGTATACCTCAGCCGGAGCTTCCCCGCCTCAACCATCCTCGAGCCCTTCTCCTGACCAGGCGAACAACGGCAGCTTCGCGCCTTCGTTCGACCCGCATCTCCTCACCGCGCAGTTTGCGCAGCAAGGCAAGGCTGGTAGTCATGATTTTGTTCGGGGGGATAAGAGGGAAGAGTGGGTAGCGGATTCTGGTGCTACTTTTCATGTGACGGGTAACCCCTTGGGTATGGTAGAGTGTTTCCCCCCTTCCCCGGACAGGAGCAGTTTGGTCGTCGGTGACATGAGGTCACTGAAGGTTGAATGTTTTGGTAGTATACCGATGGTGATGCACAGTCAGCAGGGTGACGTAGAGGTCAAGCTGTTGGACGTAGCGTATGTACCCGGTATTCGCTTCAACCTATTCTCGCTCCACGCGGTCATGCCGAAATGCCCTGTCACGCTCAATGCCAATGGAGCTCACCTGTTGGGTGGAGGTTTGTCTTTCATGCGTAGAGATGCAGGATCATACATTCAGGCTACACGGACTGTCGAGACCCCCATCGCTGCCGCAGTGTTGGCCCCTGGTAAGATGAGGAGGATCGATATTAACGATCTTCATGTTTCCCTTGCCCACTCCCATGCCGATACGCTTCGTGAGACGGCCCGCCAAATGGGCATTAAGGTTTTTGGAGAGTTGGTTTCGTGTGCCGGATGCTCAGAGGCGAAGGGGAGGAGGATGGCGGTGCCGTGGACGACCGAGTGCCGCTCCACCAGGCCTCTGGAGCGTCTTTTCGTGGACCTGTCGGGCAAGCAGCCTACGTCTGCAGGCGGTGCCGAGTACTTGATGATGATCGTCGACGACTACTCGCGGCTGGGATGGCCGTATTTCTTGCGCCGGAAGTCCGACGTCCCGGAGGTCTTCGCTGCTTTCCTCGCCGACATCAACGCCAAAGGTCGCCCGTCCATCGTGGAGTGCCTTCGCTCCGACAACGGCACCGAGTTCCTTAAGGCGCAGTTCGTGGCGATGCTCAACCACTACGGCATTCGGCGCGAGCACACGCCTGTCGGCTCTCCTAAGCATGATGGCGTGGTCGAGCGCCGGATAGCTATGACGCTGGAGCTTGCGATGGCGTCACGCCTGGAGGCCCCCCGCCTGTTCGGGGACGCGAAGATGCCATCGACGCAACCCCTCTGGGCCGAGGCCTGCAAGTACGCGAGTGACGTCATCAACATGACGGCGAGGGTGAGAGACAAGCCGGACATGCACTCTCCGTACCGGCGTTTCTACGGGAGGTCACCGTTTGCGCGGCTGCTCCCGTTCTTGAAGCCGGGCTACCACCACGTGAGGAGAGCCCTGAAGACGGGACCCAAGGCGGAGCCCTGCTTTTACCTCAACAGCGGAAATCATCACTCGGCTGACTGCTGCAAGATCCTGCTGCTGTCTGGCCAGAAGTCGTACTCCCGCGACGTTACTTGGGAGCACCCGAGGAAAACGTTCGTGGGATTACTGCCTTCGGAGGAGGAGTGCTCTCCGCCGCCGCCGCCGTCGCCGTCCCCGGGCACGCCGGAGCCTCTGGGAGGCCCCGGCGTAGGATCCGACCAACCGTCGCCTTCCCCACTGCTGCCGCCGCAACCGCCGTCATCACCGCCGCCGCCGCAACCGCCGCTACCGCCGTCGCCGTCACCATCGCCGTCGCTGCCGCCGTCTTCGTCACCGCCGCCGCCACCGCCATCGTCACCGCCGCCGCCGTCGCCGCCGTCGCCGCCGCCGCCGTCATCGCCGCCGTTGCCGCCGCAGCAGTCGCCGCAGCCACAGCTTTCTCAGCGTGCTGCCCGGGAGTTGGGTAGTTACAACCCAGGCCCGGAGGATGGCGATGTACAGAGAGGCCGGACTAGGGGGGAGACTGTGAGGCACCAGGAGCTGGGTGGCCTCACCCCGAGTCCGGAGGAAGGTGACGTGCAGAGGGGCAGGACCAGGGGGGAAACTGCGCGTCACCGGGAGGCTGTGGGACATGGGCTGCTGTCGCTGATGGCAGCGAGGGAGGGTATAGGTCATATACTTTTCCACCAAGCCCCGCCGTACGAGAATCCCCCCCTTCCCGCACGACCGGTGAGCGAGCTTTCAACGCCGAACTCGTATGCTGAAGCGTGTACGGACGAGTATTCGGCCATCTGGAGGCAGGCGATGGAGAAGGAGTATCGTGGACTGGCGGACGCGGGGACGTTTGGAGCGACGTAGCAGCCAAGCGGGCTGAACGTCATCTCGGCGAAGTGGGTCTTCGCCTGGAAGTCCAACGAGCATGGTGAAGTGGTCCGGGCGAAGGCGAGGCTGGTGGCGCGAGGTTTTAAGCAGCGTGAGGGTATTGATTTCTTTGAGACTTTTGCCCCCACCCCCGCGGCGTCTTGTTTTCGTTTGTTGGGTGCTATTGCGTGCGAGTTGGGTTTGGATTTGTGTCATTTTGATGCTGAGCAAGCGTTCGTTCAGTCGAGTTTGGAAGAGGATGTCTTTATGCGACTGCCCCCCGGTTGCGGCGAAATGTCTGGTAAGGTAGTCAGGTTGAACCGCAGTCTCTACGGCTTGAAGCAAGCGTCGAGGTCGTGGCACAACCACCTACTTACTCACATGAAGAGTCTTGGATTTGAGCAGAGCCCAGCTGATGCTTGTGTCATGCGATTGGTCGAGTCGGGCTCTGTCTCCATTGTAACAGTGGTTCATGTGGATGATATTTTTGCTGTAGGACTCAAGACCAGGTGCGATCAGTTCTGTGAAGATCTGAACCATCTCGTCCCGATTAACAACCTGGGCGAGTTGCGGTGGTATGCTGGTTGTCGTTTTTTGAGGGATTGGGATGCTGGTACTTTGACGATTTCGCAGCAGGCTTTCGCTGAAAATACCGCGGCGAGGTTTAACGTTAGTTCTGGGAGGAGTAACCCACTTTCGACTGGTGTGAAACTCGAGGAGTTCGACGAAAGTGAACCCGTGAGTGACTGGCCTTTTCGCGAGTTGGTAGGATGCTTGATGTGGCTTGCGAACCAAACACGACCGGATATTGCGAACGCGGTGCGAGCGGTAGCAAGGTATTCGAATAAGCCGAGGGAGGTACATTGGAAGATAGCGATTGGTATTTTAGAGTACGTGCTTTCTACGAGTGATTTCGGCATTACGTTCCAGAAGGGAAAGGGGCTTGACCTGGTAGCGTTTGCAGATGCAGACTATGCTAGCAAGGCCACTGACAGGAGGTCAGTTTCCGGTGGGGCTATAATGTGTGCGGGGGCGTGTGTGTGCTGGTTTTCGAGGACGCAGAAATGCGTTACGCTCTCGACCACTGAGGCCGAGTATGTAGCACTGGCAGAAACCATTAAGGAGGCGATGTTCATGCGGTATGTCTGGAGTTTTATTTTTCCGGGTTTTGGGGAGACATGCATGACGGTTTTTGAGGATAACGAGGGAGCAAGGCACCTGGCACAAAACCCAGTGTGTACGTCGAATTCGAAACACATCGACGTGCGACACCACTTTTTGCGGGAGCTTATTTTTAAGGGGGAGTTTGGTATTATCCATGTAGAGTCGGAGGAACAGCATGCAGACTTCTTGACAAAGCCACTCAACAACGCGGCTTTTCGTTACCACAGAGGTTTTCTGATGAATATTGATGCGTCTTCGAGATAGGAGGTTTTTATGTTGGTTTTCATTTCGGGTATTGTGGTTTGAACGCCGGATTAATTATTTGGGAAGGAGTATGTATGCTATCTCGCGTTACCGTCGCGATCTGTGTATCTATGGCGGTAGTAGGGGATGGAAGGAGGCTTTCATTCGAGGGGACGGAGTCCCTTGCGATCTCTGGCATTCTATACTTTTCCTAGTTTTTATTTTTTTGGTGTAACCACGTACAATAGTGTCCTATTTTTCATGGCTACGACGTAAAATGATTTTCATCTGAAATTGTGTGAGAGGCTTTTGAGAGGTTTTTGCTTGTCGTAAGGATGAGTTTTTCCTTTTGATATTAAGATGTTTTGGGTTTGAAGGTTCGGATACCTGATGTGAGGTTTTTGAAGGTTTGATTTGAGGAATTTGATTTTTTTGATTTGGAGATTTGATGAGCTTTCAGTTTTCAATTTCATTTTTGGTTTTCGATTTTGTGCTTCAAGGGTATGAGAGTTCATTATGATTGCGATGTGTCCACCCTGCGTTGTCGTGCCTTGTCATGCACAGAGCAGGGGGGAGGGAATTTGTATGGTCGTATGTATTGAGCAGGGGGGATGTTGACTGTGCTAAAAGATACGACGGAGATGATCCATTTTGTAGTAGGGAGTTCCATATATCGATGAGGCGTTGTGTGTAAGGGGAACATCTACGTGGAATTAGTGGCTATATTGCGGGAGAAAGGGACGTTTCATGTCTGGCAGCTTGCTGGATAATGTCCTTCGATGTTTCGTCATGAGCTGTCACTCGACAGCTCGATAATAATACAAGAGAGAGTTTCTGTGTTACTGCCGTCTTGAGTCATCAACGACGTGTTCCTGTGCCAACTACGTATACCTTTAGAGATCAATCAACAGGTTCTCTTACCGTAAAGCACCACGACCGCAGTGTAAAGCGGGAGTGCGGTCGAGGTCCTTACGGGTGACTGCTGTGGGCATTCAGTGCCTTTTGGTGGCCTGTGGTATTTTGTATGACATCGCCTACGACGGTAGAATCAGTTTCCACTACACGTATTCTGGCCCTCTCCGGCCTCTGTATCACAACTATTTTGAGTCCAACACGGACACTCACAAATAGTGCGATTAGTTGTAACTGAAGAAGGGCGGCAATGAGGTACGTCGCAGATGTCTTGGGGGTGGCAAAACTACCTACGGCAGTAAGCTACTGCGTTCACGGTTGTTCAATGCAACATGTATGTTGCCTGTATGGAGCTTGGCCAGTTTGGGAGTAGACGTAACGCTCCTCATTCTCGTTGAACTTCTATTCGACCCTTTAGAAGCGCCATTAGGGTCTTTTCGGGGAAAACGCTAGGAATTTGTATGGAGAAACACCTGCACGGGATATTCCCCGTATAATATGCCAATAGTAACAGGACACCACCAACAGCAAAACAGGAGTAAATGCACATACATTATTAATAGTAAGACAAAGTACCCGGAATTACATGGGTCAGTAACAGCACGTACAATATACCCCCCCTCCAGCCTACGCCAACAATTACACCAACATACACCAACAGTGCGGCAATAATCAACGTAATGCAAGAATATATATATATATATATATGTCACATACATGGGAAGACATGGTAGGGCTGTGGATAGGCTGACTCTGTGTACAAAGTCACGTCCGTTGTTGACAAGGTATTGTCGTTGGCTGTGTGCAGCAATTTGGTGGGCTGTTCGTTCCGTTTACTCACCTCCTCGGGCTTGACGTCCACGTAGACCCTCAACATTCTTCCACGTCCGCAGAGTGATGTAGTGGGTGTTCGCTAATCCCCATGACACGAACCCCGCATGTCACAATAATGAGGGTACGACTTCCAGCTATTATTACTAGAGTAGTTGTATCGGAGGGTTAGAGGGCCACATCCGCGACACAAAGACCTCAGAGACAGAAGAAACCGTTCGTAACCCGGGACACAAACGGAACCAAAAACGTCAAGTTTGTTCGATAAATTATCTCAATGGTTGGTAGGTAATTTATTCGAAGGCGCCCGTTGCCCATCGGCCAGGAGGAGTGAGCAAGATCGGCTGCACATCCTTGGATATCAATCCAACGTGTCGGCTGGGACAGTGGTAACTATAGTATAAAAAGTGCGACAAATTACAGGTCGATACTGATCAAACGATGTTTTTGACACTTGGCCAGCGAGATGGTTGTCGATCTCGATATATATCGAGTTTGGGGGGGGCGCGTTACCGGGATTTAAATGCCATTCCGGAGAGTATGCCAAACCGATACGAAAAAGCAACAAACGCACAGCCAGTACCCCTATTATTGACAACCAACATACAAAGGCTTAGGTAGCTAGTACAATACTTGGGCTTCGTGTGATCGCCTTTCTTTGTGTGCTATTCGGGGTAGTGGTCATGTCTCGCCACAGCCAAAGGGGTAACGTAGCCTTGATGCAACAATGCAGGTCGATCACGTTTGCATGTATGTCGTGTACCAACTTGATGATTCAGCTGTATTGCTTGTAGTCACGCAGCAGCTGCTACGAGGGGGGGGACGTACAATTCTCACCCACTCACACCCACCGGCCCATTGCCCACCCGCCTGACCGCTCACCATCTTACACGTGGCATACAGCATAAAAGCAAAAAACCAGTGTGTGTATGACACCTACGCACCCTCACACACACACTGAACTAGGTACCTTCACCTGCACAAGAAGTGTATGTGTTATTATGAGGGTGAAAATATATCGTGTGAGCATGTACTTGTCCATTTTACCCCCAATACCATCGAACCTACGAGGTGTACCACGTAGGGCTTATTGGTCCATTTCACAACCAAACCGACGCATTCCACACTATCAACAACCAAACATCGAATGGTGTCGTCCGAATCTCTGAGCCGGGAGCACCGAGTTAATCGCTTTACCGCTGAAAACCCATTTGCGGAAGGGGGAGGGGGGGTTGACAGTGCTCCACCCGCGGCACCAACCCCTCTCATATACATTGAAACACGAACGAGAAAGAGTCAAACAAGTCCGGAGCGAGGGAAACGCCACCCGATATTTTTGAAATTCCTCTGTTCAAAGCATATTATATGCCCTGCCATATCTTGCAACAAGTCACCCGTCTACGGAAGGGTACCTTTGTAAGCCTCTGGCCCGACGATATGGACTGAAACACCTGTTCGTCTGGGCGGGACCCCGAGGGCTGCTGCGTGGAGTGGGTATGGCGTGTCGTGGTGACCGAAGCGCGACGGTTGACCATGGGGGAAGTAGCAGTTTCGCGGAGTATTTTGAAACAGGCACAACCGTGGAGAGTCACGTGGACACCATCACCATGACTGCGTAGCGGTAGACATTTCCGAAGGAGGAACGATGTATTTCAGCGATATTTAAAGTTCTGCGTCCGCGGCGAGAGTATTTTATCCCGCTTGCGGCCGCGCGTAAAGAAGGGGCGCAACCGGCAGACAATGGCGTACGTCTGGGTCCCAGGTGCGCTCTGTGAAGTGTGCTCTGGGGGTCCAAAGTCGCGTTCGCTCACGTTCTCCAGAGGTGGGTATTGCGCGACGTCAATCAGAGCTAAGACATGGATGAGGGCCTGTCTTGACGAGAAACGTTTTTCATGACAACCGAATGTGAAATAATGAAACATGTGACTTTGGGTCCAATCGGAAATGACGGGAAGGGCCTACTATATCGAAACATGTTCTATTACGCAGTGAAGGGGAGGAAACCCATCAAGCGGTTGAGGAGGGAGAGTGAAATATTTTGCGAGATTCACCGATTGATGCTGCTGGTGCTGTCGCTGCTACTGTTGGTGGTTGTGGCCGTTGAATAATGCCGCTCGTCGGCAGCCGCATACGCTCCGAGCGGCTGGTGCTGCGACAGCGAAAAAGGCTGCTGCTGCTGCTGCTGCAGCTGCTGATGGTACTTCTCGTGTAGGCGTGCAACTGTCAGCACCGACGGGAGGCCTTTCTGCGCTAGTAGCATCTGCAGACAATGTTGTCGCTGTTATTGCCTTGTGCTCTCCGCGATGGCTATCGTGGGCGTTGGCGCTCCTCCCCTCACCGCGCGAAAGCATGCGTCCCTTTAGCGCGTACCTCCTGTCGGTATAAACTCCCATTCTAATCACATATTGTTTCGCAGAAGTAGACCCAAGATACTCCTTAAGGCTTGTCGAATTTGATGATTTCGGTTCATGACTCAAACGCCTGTTTCGGGGTTCACCTTTCGAACAAGCAAATAAATGCCAATCAAAGCAAAAACAGAAATTACTACCCTAATACCATGGAAACAATACCTCTTTAATACGGGCCCCATATCCGTACGTCTTCTGCTGGATCTGCAATATGTCACACGAATCTGGAAGATGTTTACCCTGCGGCAGTGCTCAGGTGCACGGCCTCGACCGTTTTCTTATTTGAAAGCCGCGACCGGACCCCCTATGTCTACCTGTGTGTGCCGTTCGGCCGAGTTGGTTGCCTGCTGAAAAATTGGAAGTTTTGTACGCCGTACAGTTATGGGTTCGCTTTGCTATCAATCCGTGCGGATGATGAAACCCCATAAATGTCCATGGTACCGTCTTTTCGATAAAACATAGCAGCCGTGCACCCACAGCCGTCAACGGTACAGGCACATCAACATCAACCGTGAAACCGTAGTCGCGCGCTGGAAGGCTAGTTCGTGTCCAATGCGTTGCTTTTACTTGTGTGCAACTGTACCTGCTCAAGTTCTCAGCGATCACAACCACGCTTATCTCGACCTATATTTATACATTTGCATACTTCATCGAACATATCCTGTAATATACTGGAGTAGTATGCTATTACGGGGGGCCATAGTTAACAGGACCAAATATTGTTAGTAAAAATGGTTACACACGTATGTTTTTATGTGCACCATAAATCCTGTTGACTATGGTCCCCCGTAATAGTATGTGCTATGCTTGCGACATCCCGGAGTTCATGTCATCCATTCCCCGAAGGGCACCTTTGTGCCTCATGTATGGTCGCCTCGCCCCAACGTACGTGTGATGCGTCGAGAATAAAAGGCCTCGACTACGAGTAATGTAGTGTAGCAATACAGTCCGAAATACGTGGTGCGTGTGATAGTATGGAAAAGGGAGGCCCGTCCAGGGTACGTTCTACAATAATAGGATGAGTACACCAGCGATTTCTGGAAAACTTGATGAAATCGTTACTATTTTCTCAGGGGTTGCGACGAACATGTCGGAAGAGTGGCCGTGGTATTTTGAACGTCCGAGGGGTGCGATGCGGACGTTTCCTAGAGGCCGGTTTGCCAACATCTTGAAGCATATTTTTGAAACAACAACAATGAACGAGGGGAAGCAATGGCAGGCACAGTGGGCTTTGTACGAGAAGAAAGTCTCAAGATGTACATTCCAGGCACCACGAGTAGAAACTGTCTAAATAATACAGATGTATGTGGTGTTTTTTTCCGACGGCACAACACTACTACTCGTGCGTACGGTACGACAAGGAAGTGGATAGCGTCAATATAACTACATCCAGGGCATAGACTACACTGGGAGGTTTGTTTTGCGCTGCGGTAGAGAAAACAACTTGTCGTATGAAGAGTCAATAGTGTATACCAAGGATTATTATTCAGCACATGATGTGGTACACACGATGGACACAAACGCGATCAGAGTCCTACCAACCTACGGAGCAGCAACCAAACGGATTTTCAAACATATTTGTAAACCGATGGTTGATTGCTCTCGTTCGCCGGCCGTGAGCCCTGCTCGTGTCAATAATAAAGGAACCTGGCAATAATCCAGAGAACCGTCGCGTGAGTCGTTCCTGACGAATGTAGCGAGAACCGCTCCCCCATGACCTGAACAACTGCACCGGGTGTAGCTGCTTCAAGATCATGATCATGTTTTCGCCTCCTGTGGATAGAACACCAACGTACCATATCCGGCACACTCCTAATAAAGCGAGAAAATATTTAAAGACTCGCAGCAGCAAGGAGTGGCACACCACAACTCCCCGGCAGTAGATGATCCGCGATCCAACCAACGGGCCTGGGCAGAAACATGCAGACACACCCACACCCTTCCCTTCTTGTCCATTCCAACCTGGACGCCCCTCTACTCCCACCGTGCGCCAAAGAAAACGACCTCCCAGGAATCCTGCTGTATTTCTCCACGCCGGTCGAAATTCCTTTTTGTACCCACGGGCCGCTGGTTGGCGCAGTTCGACGGCTACGGCACCTCGACGGACACTACTTCGTGAAAGGTGTTCATCGAACCCTCGGGACAGGGCATCTTGAGCGGACTCTGCGTGGTCTTCGACGAAGAGACAGCAATACGGTAAACACCACTTTGCGCATGCAGGATACTTACGAGCAGTTGTGATGAATTCACCGTTCTCGTATTATTGCCGGTCGAGGTAAAGAGATGTCGAGTATATAATTGTTTACGGTCCTAAAATATTCTTCCAACTGAGATACTACTTGTACTGAATGTCTCGCTCTTCACCGTCTGTGTTTGATGTCATGTGCCTCGAGGCAATAAAACAAACACAATATTTAATCGGTACCACTGTATGAATTATGGAACTGGTTGACGCCGTATCGTGTGTCGTTGTATGTGTGCTGTCGTGTGCCAAAGGGGGCCCGTGTGTTGCCGCGCCATATTTCTGCAGTAAAAACCAGGTATGCAACTAGACATATACATCGTTCGCCCACTGGTTACTTCAAACCGCTCTGCACACGCCCACTTATTCACGTGAGCAAGGTCATGGCCAGACGCGAATATATCGCAATGAAAGAACCTTCAGAACCTACTCAAAGTTCCTCCTCCATGGCGTCGTGACTCCAATCAGGCGTGTGAAATTAGAGGGGGAACACATGCAGATCTCGGTTGCTCCGACGGCAAGACCTAAACAACCTGCTATCGTACCCTCAACATCATAACCGAGTACGGCATCTAAGAAAACCTTACGTTGCTTGTGGCAGGTGAGGCTCTGAATATGGACCTCTCGCTGCACATTATTATCTCTGACCATGGTCAAGCTATATACATAGGTAGGGTACAGGAGATATCATCCTACCCATTTTATTGTGAAGGGTGTCGTGTAAACCGGTGGATGGGGTCAACTAAAATCGCAGTCGCAATCCAGGTGCGTTGTGTTCTGTGATACCACTGTAGACAGCAGAATCGGTCATCGAACGGTACACGAAAGAGTTACAGAAATCGTTTCGTGGGTGAGGTGGTTTGTATACATACCAAGTACATCGTAGTTCGCGAGTTTGTTGTCTTTCCGAATCATTCTCACATTGGAGAACCTGGCCTTCTAAAACTGGAACCATTATTTTGTGATTATATGATGTGATTTAGTTTTCGAATGAAAAAACTAAAATTTCCGCCTGTTAAGAACAATACGTATATAAATTCCCTTTTTTGGACCGTGTGCACTAGATATTTACCACCTAAGAGGCACTCCATACCCACCCTTGTTTTCACGCATACACTACCTGCTCAAGGTTTCAGCATTGTAGTATGAACTAATTTGATTTTTTAGCTGCGTAGAATAGACGATATCTAACTCCAACGGCATGAAACGACATATATATTAAACTTCGCCAACGAAGTATGTGAAAGACGGCGGTCAAGAGAGGTATGAGACGGCTTGCACTATAAGTATGTTGTTGATGGCCAAACACCGGTCGTGGGAAAGCAACACCTCTCCTGCCCTGGCCGACGTTTCGCGATCTAGCCACATGCAGAAAGTACCGATACGCATCATCGCAAGAACATGCCTTTACCACGTGGTCTAACGCACGCAAAATAGCCTAAGGTGGTCAGCGACTGGGACGTTATAAACAAAGGTTCATTTTTCCATACGGTATATCTTAATCGATCATCTGACAAGCACGTGTCGTGTGTTGTTTTACAAGGAGATCCACAGCCAGTGCTGTACTTCCGGTAGGACAGACTCTGCCACAGAGCAAGCGTCTTTTGACACACGTCGACGACCGTGTCGTTATGCCAGAGGACAAGATGATAACACATTTTCACCGGTTCCGAATCACTATCTGAGGTATTTACGCAATATTGATAATAAAACGTTTCCAGGTATCAGGGTGAACGACGTGGTGAGCATACCGCTGTTAAAAGAGCAAACGTACCCTTCCAAAACATACCGCTGGCCGAGGGTACAAACAAATCATCGCCGAACAACGTGCGGGCCATGATGTCGTGGGGCTGAAGAATCTTGTAAGATGGATATTACTGTTCAGTACGTACTTGAAAATGATATCCACAACCGCTTCGAAAACATATAAGCCAACCACTGATGTGGACGTGTTTTAGTGTAGGAGTAGCAGTAAGTAAGTGTTGATGGGTCTTCTCACCAAAGCAGATCTGCCTTCCCTCGCGCAACCACATCCAAAATCAAGAAAAATCAGAAGCTAACCCAGATACCCATTTTTTCCCAAGAAGAGCTATTAATAGGAGTCAATACAGACATAATGACGCGTAATACGGTAGGGCTGCGTGCATATAATATGCAGCTGCACTTTTGACGAGCTTCGTGTCTCACCCATAAACGGATCTCGAGATAGAACAAAGTCCAACTCGACGACTAACGCCGTTAGCGAATGATGTTGTGAAGCACAATTCTTCATTATAGCTGCATTTCTTCCAGATTGGGTGGTTCCTCAGTGCCCTTAAGAAATCAAGTAACGGATAAAATAAGCCACCCCCACCGTAGAACGCCTCATTTATCGCGAAATTTACCTCGAGTACAAGCATTTTGAGCAGAAGCTCCTTAGTTGAGAAGCGTCGGGGCCAATCTACAACCGCTTGTTTTACGACGCCTCCCAGCCGGATTATTCAAACGCGACCCTTCCAACAGAGGGGAGGGAGATACCAGACACAGTCTCATCCACGCGACGCCATACTACTAAGTATTAAATACGCCATACCAGTGCAAAATACTGCATCAAACATATTGGTGGGTGCAGTTCAAGTTCTATCTGCTAAAAAATAGGGGGCCCTTCACTGTTCTACTTCGAATCTTCAGGCAGCCAAAACTACACTCATTTCGGTGCTAAACAATACCTGGCAGTTGCTAACAGTTTACGTCTACCTGGTAATAACGGCTTAGCCCCATGTGTATTTACATAGCGGCTCCTACCAAACTACGTTTTAAAAATAACTGACACGGATTCGTTATACATACAATGATATGTTCCACGTACAACATTCATCCGCCGTTGTGGTTATTATACTACTGGTATATTATCCGTACGCACTGATCCAAATTTACATCGCTATACCACGCTAGAGAAATGTACGGAATGTATGTACTTCGTGTATACTCAACAAACCTATACCTCTTTCATCATGATACACACATACATACCTATAAAGGCCTGGCACCATTCGAGCCCCTGTTTCGTCTCCCACCACGACGCTACTCCACCCTACCCCCTACCATACCCCCCGTCCCGCAACTAGCAATAATAGGTACCTGGTAAGTGATACCAACACAATATGTTATCTTTTCGTAAATTTCGTCCACAATATTCCCTGTTATTATGTAAATACCGGCATATATATACGTACCAATCTAAAATATATATGTATGTACCCCCATGCCACACTGGAGTAACCTATACATAAGCTCACTAGCCCCCTCAATTAACATACGAACAGTGGCACCATGCGATTACTACACGTCTCGCGGTGTGTCCTGTACGCCACTCACTGCTGCTGCTGTCGGAAAACGTGCTGTATATTATTCGGCAATAATAATAATAGACATCCAATATGGGCTAGCCAACCAGTTACGCCATATATATATATATTATATATATATATAATATATATATATATAATGTATATATATATTATATATATATATATAATGTATATATATATTATATATATATATATATATGCGAGAATCCCTTAGACTGCAGAAGTACTTTGATCTAAGATATTATATTGTAGCGCTCGCCGCTGAGGGCGTTTTCCTAACCCAACCTTCTCGAGCCCTTGAGAGCTGCAGTCTCGGTCGAGGACAAAACTACTTGGAATTAGGGTGGTGTGTCCCCAAAATGGGACTGCAGTCACACAAGAGTTAACGCCCGACTCAAAGGGGCTCGTTTTAACATTGTTGGTATCTCTCTCATATTTTAGTCTACCGTGGAGGTGATGCCTACTGCTTTGAGAGGTAGGAGTAAACGATCGACCGGCTGCCCAGCCCAGGGTAACCTTTGAAACACCCTCTCCCCCTCTGGACAGCGGGATGTTAGGGCCGTCGGTACGGTATACGGCCGTACGCTGACCTACGCGCTTCGTTTCATCACCAGGGGAAACAAGGTCCAAAATATATACACATACATATATAACGTGTTCAGGGACTCTCGCGCGAGCCTTCGACAAACGAAAGGCTCAAAGTGAAGTTTGAGCCCGTTTCCTCGACGACAGAATATGTATTGCATTACCTACGGGGCTATAAGGGTAACCTATTGACCGATTACCCACCCCATTATTATCCGTATAACACGGCACTGTAGAACCAAATCGAATGCCTGCCTGCGCCAAATACTGCATGTATATAAGAAGTACAGAATACAAAATACTACACGTAGTATGCAAAAAAGAACAAAAACAACCCGGAACACGATGCCAAAAGGAGAGAATCCCTGTATTTTTGCGCACCTTATCTGCGCCCTGTGAAGGGAACCCCGGACTGTGTGCATCACACGGTAGTGAAGCTTTTGGCTCAGGCCCTCACGGGGTGGGTTGTGTGTATCACATCCAGAGCTTGGAATGCCCTCGCCGACAGATAAACACCCCGACAGAAGAAAGGGCTTCTTCTGGGTTTATATACCACCCGTACTCTGACCTCAAAGAAGCTTGTTCGATCACCCCTACCAAACGGTCGACGTTCTGGCCCTATACCACACGTATACCAAAACAACAATACATCCTAATGCCTCCGGTAGTAGTCTTCTCCAGGAGCTCAACTGGCAGAAAATATTTACCCTAAAATCACTCGACCGTGGCATTGCTCAAACGTCAAACATCCACTCGACCGTAGATGTTCAAACCGTTTCTCCACCTACCTACCTGTCGGTACAGAAGCATCCCTGTCACATGCCCTAGCTACTGTTCGTTCACGTGGTCTTATTTACGTCGCCCATAGAGGTTGGCCAGGCACTTTCAATAGCTGGGTGCCCTAGTTCATTGTATATCGTGTGTGCCTCAAAGGGGAAATTTGTTCCTGTCTTTAACCAGTCTCAAGTAATTTCGACCACACTAACCGACTTTATTGTGCAACAAAATGTATATCCCCGGCAAACTCGTTAACTGACGACATTGCGGCAACTTGTAACTTGGTGCTTAGTCATGTCCTTTTTCATACTTAACCCAGGCTATTATTGCCAGACCAACCGTCCCACTTGTTAACGTCTACCCGCTACCGAACAACAGGTGAGGTACATAAAACAAGTGTATGTTGTCGGCAAAACTGTACGTACGGTCGCCAAGGTGGTCCAGATATTAACCGACACCATAGGATGTACCCGGCTTAACTCCGCATTATTTACGATCTTGTACGTTAGGACCATGTGAGACCTTAGAATTTGATAGGGTGAACCGACAACAAACCACAAAACGAGCTACGCCCCGATGATTGGTCGGCATGTCAAGACACCATGGAAGGTTCGCCTGCGTGTGAGGTATTGTTGGCTTGTTACTATTCATGGTGACCCACTACACATTTAGGAGGCCATGAATCTCGTGCGCAGCGTGGGCGACGTAAGCACCATACGCGGCTCGCGAATATTATATTCGAACTAATTTCTCTACTACAGCCGGAGTGCGTCTTTCGAACTTTTGCACAAATGATGGAGACGTGCGGTTTCTAGGAACGATTAAATCGGAAGGGTTCTGCACGTGCGGCAGAGCGTCAGGGGTGGTTAGGCGATGACATGGTGTGCCGCGCCGAAATTGCGGATGGATGGGGACGGGGTATTTGTCCGGGACTGTGCCAACCGACGGAAGCCACCGACAGGACTCGTTCCAATACAAAAGCTCCGTACGACCTCAGTTAGTTTAGGGTATAAAACTCGACCGTACCGTCTTCCGCACTAGCTTGTGTTGCGAACACGATATCTGTGTCTTGCTGGGGCTTTCAAGAATGGCGTTTCGAGCCACGTTGGCTGCGGTCCGCGTTAACCCAGGGTGAGATATTATGAAAAGAGCCAACCGAGCCCAAACCGATTTGGCGTGAGCCGAACGATATGAATCTGTAGGCCTCGAAAGTCCAACACTTTCACGGAGATTGATCCGAAGTTCTTGCATTCGCGTTTTTTAGGTGAGTCTCTGTCGACGCGTTTATGAATGCCGGTTTGGTTGTTGTTCTTTTAACTTTGCCAGATAGTATATGGTCTACCTCTCTCCCCCCGCTCCCGATATTGGTAACCACAAGAAGAAATATGTTGTCGCATGTCCATTGAGGGTGGCTCATATAGCACATACTGTGAAAAAAATTGAGACCAAAATAAAACCAACTGCGTGAAAAGTTCAACCGTTTAGGGGAAATGTGCGAAGTATACGGCGTTGCCTCAAAGGTACTTCTCTTCAGTATCATCTTAATTTTCGGCGTTAAGGTTGACTCGATATTGACCTTACGACGCCACTTGTCCGATTGATTTCGTGATGGTGTGTGCACAATGCCGTGTTGTGCCTTAGACCTGTTCATTTAGAAAGTCACTAAAGTAAAAAAGGAATGATTGCTTCGTGCGCGAAAAAAGGACAAAGCGTTTTTGTACGGAAATAATGCTTGATTCATTGTTTGCAGTTTGAAGGCCCGTGTTAGGTCCTGAGAAACGACGGGATATAAAACCCTCGTTCTCTGATCATTGAGGTCAATATTTCACGAAGAAATAACATATATTAGTACGTATCATTCAGGTAGCTGTTTCAATGCGGCATTTATGGGTGTTACAATTTGGAGCGTTCTGCTTGGACCATACTTCCTTGAGACCAACCTCTTGGATCAACTATGGTCACCCGTAATAGCGACCCCAGTCATTCTCGGGGTATTTATATCTGATTCCGCTCGTTCGTGGTTGTGTTGTATATGTCGCATTACTTTATCTCTTGCTTCCTCCTCCTTTTTTGCTTCAGTGTCTTATTTCCGTGGATGAATTACTTCAATGTTTTTTTCTCCCTCTCAATACACCTGGGCTGCTGGCGTGTGGATGTTGTGCTTGTGCTAGCCAGTCCTCAAAATCGTGAAACAATTGCGGCTGGTATCCTTTTTACTCTATGACTGCTCAGCGAGCATGAGTACCCCTCGCACGAAGAACCGGCACGGACGCTGGGTGCGTTGGACGTCGACGGGTTGAAAACGAGCACCGTGAAAATGCACGGCACAGACACGTACAGACATACGTACGTGTGAGCCCGTCAGATATGCGCTCATCAGATATACCTGGTACTTGTCATAGCTGAATTTGCTCCCGGCGCCCCGTACTGGTCGCGTCGAATATTTTGAGTGAACAACATCACAGCATCCTGTACGATGAAATACGTGGAGCTTGTGGAAGGCAGTGTGGCACGGCTCATAATACCTCAAAAGTTGGAGACGGATGTGAAGAACACAAGGAAAATAGCAACAATCTCTGACCACGCTCAGCTCTTAGACTCGCCTTTAACTCGTCGAAGCCCACAGCAAGAGCCTCCGAGAAGAAACGGGTACATCTCCTGAATCTGTGAACCGCGATAAGGTCCGGGCGGAGGCCCATATTCTCTTGGCTTATCAGCGGAGATCTATTCGACACGCAAAACGTATCTACTACATATTACGGGGGGGCATAGTTGATAGGACTAAATTTTGTTAAAAAAATTGGGAAGTTTTTAGAAAATATGTATATAGGGTTTTGTGTTTGTCGTAGGCCCTGTTTAATACGGTCCCCCATAATGGTAGGAGAAATAAAAGGGCAACCCCAGTGGACAACCCCATGGCCTAGGAATGGAACGAATGTTAAAATCAACAATATACAATTTTTTCCCAACGATATCAGGTAGTTCGTCGATTGAGGAGCCCCCTATTAATTATAGTCCAAACCATTTTTCCATAGAATGTGCTACCCATATCGAAGCTCGCGTGACGTACCGTATGGCAGAGTTTGTCCAATATCTGTCGTATTCCCCCCCTTCCCTAACTCTTCGTAATCTACCCGAAGATTGACTGCGGCCGTGCACGTATTCGATTATCCTAAGCCCCCTGCCTGCTATGTTTAGCTCTCGGCTTGGTGCGAGGTGTGCCGCACGCAAACTACCTGAGGGTGCCGGGGATGGCGAACAAATTCGATTGAGCGATACGAACGGGAGGGTGAAAGTGCGTTTATTTATTGGTACAATATTATGTTGAGAGGGGCTGCCAAAAACAGGAGACCGCGAGGCCGATCACCTAAACAGGAGACCGCGAGTGGGATCACCTGCAGGGGCTTCCATATTAATCTACGCTACGCTCGAGAACACTCTCGAGAACACTGGTTTGATTGCAAGGGTGGACTGATTTCGACCGTGCGCTACGATACGAGTGGCGCTTTCGCGCCAGCATATCTACGGTTGACTGAGCTTTGCAACCGGTGAAATACCCGATACCGTTGGAATCGCAACCATGGTTGAAGAGCTTTACGTATGAATCGGCTACTTGTTAACTCAAAAAGATTTAGCTTGTCGTGAGTTCCAAAAGTCAATAGTTCTGTGAACTCTGGATTTACTTCGTCATGTGGTATGCCTTACTGCCAGGCGCATACCAACTGCTTATGGCATTGGCCTTTGCGACTTGCCGGGAAAATGACCTTGATGCCTCTCTTGATTGCAATGCTTACTGTCCAAAGCGAGCAGATCTGGTAGATGAACACCGCAATATTTATCGCACAATGTGGCCCACGTGTTTAGAAACGTGGACTTGTTGTCCAGGCTCGACGGGGGGCGTTATGTGCTCCCATCAGCTACAGTTCTCTGATCATGGACCTCCATTTCTCGGCCACCATAAGCAAACCTTGTTTTATTATTTGGTGTTGAGCCCATTGAAATGGACAGTCATAGTCCGCGTATGACGCGTAGTCGAGTGACATCACAGATAGCACTCCCCGTAGGAGTTGAACGCACAGTACGACGGTGTTTGGTCTCGCGGCTCATTTTGTCAGCAGGGGAGATGACACTGAATCGACCGTCAACACAATCATCGCCCAGGCGTCCCTTCGACCGTAAACCTGCGGAAACACTGTCCTGATCACCGGTGTGTTACGAAAGTCCAAGCCTCGGAGCCTCCTCTTTATATCGGGTTCGACAAGTAAGTGTCGATCGCCTCTGTGTTTCAATTGTCGTTGCGCTGTACCCATTTGTAGCTGTGTTTCTTCGCACTCACTTTTCATTTCATTTTGGATACTTTCATCATTGTGTCCCTAAACATACAGCAGATGTTTCATAAAGTATCGCCCCCACTGTATACCGCACTCGTCTGGACAGTGTGTGTAGCGCTTTGTTTGTCAACACAAAGGGGGGGGCTGCTCTGTGATACTCGCGATGGCTTCCCCGCTGTCGCCGACAGACATCGACATTTTAAGTAATGAGCGCTGACTCCTGAGTGTTTCCGTGGCTGCAAGGCTGCTCACCAGGAAAACGCTGTGCCGGAGTCGGGATGGCGGAATCGCTCTTGCGTGTTGGTGGAGAGTGTCCGTTTGTGGTATTGCAGTGGGGTGTGCTAACCCATAGGTTGTAGAGCGACCGGCGGCCTCGAGTTATTGGCAGCGTGTCTCATAAGACATGTATGATGCTACAAAGCTTGCCCTATCTGGACCAAGGTAGAAGCTACTAAAAACAAAGGTACGTAGTTGACGAGCGTAGTTGTTTGTGATTTTTGTGGGCACACCGGTGACAACGCTTGACAATGGCCGGGTCTTGAGCTAGACGCATTCTACCCTATGGGTCTCCTGAATTACCAGCAGTAACGTTCCTCCGATGGATGCTTGTCAAGTTTCCTCGTCGTGAATCAAAACCGATAAATCACGGCCAGCAGATTCTATACTTCGGAACGATTTCAATATAATGCGACAGCTATGACTACAATTTTGTAATGTAGCGATCATCTATAATTCCCGATGTACTACGAATCATACTGAAAGCACACACTACCGGAATGGTGAGGCAGTGTAAATAATTACTTCAATATTACCCTGCGCAAGTGAGTAGATCGGTGGCGTCGTATCCCTAGCGGCTACTTAAGACGAGGCAATCGTGCCTGGCCAGGGACTCGGCAATCTGCTTGTTGCTGTTGTTTGTTGCTGTTGCTGTGGTACCGGCATACCGGCATCAGCATGGCCCACACCACTGTTTCAAAAATTTGAAGTGTCAAAGAACTATCGCCGTATGACACAGATGTGTTTATAGTTGCGCTTGCTGTAACATCGCAACTACTTGTGAGAGCGAGCGCAAGACCCGGCCGTTTCGAGATGTCTCCATAGTTGATCTTTCATGCATGAGCGAAGATAGTGGTGTATACCAACTGTGTAAAAAAAATAAACATACGTGATTTATTTGCTACGCACATACTGGACGGCTGCGGCGCGTGCAATGTAGTGCACGTAACAATGCTAATGTTTCGTGACAATCGAGGTACTGCTGCATGGACGATATACGTACGATGACACACATCTATTGTTTGCTGACGTAGCGGTGTTGCTAGAAGTCGCAGTTGCTACGCTACTATTGCTAAGGTCGCCGTGTCGAAGATGCGGCTGCTATAGCTGGTCTGGTACGCCTGTGGCAAATTGTTGCAGGTACTGCACCGCTCTAGCTAGCACTGCTCCACTGTCCTAGCTGGTCGTCATTCGCGTCCCAGGCCTGTGGTGGGCGTCAAACGCAAATTGAGAACCCTAAACGTTTGTCGTCGCAGGACAAACGGCTGATAATATTCTAAAGGCTGTCGACCCCCAAGTACTACTGGTGGCACCCAGAGACCTGGATCTCAAATGCTCAACATTCACCGGTAATAATGTCAAATCCGTCCGGCCACGGACCCACTCCTGCGGGGTGAAGACGTGGTTACCTGAATGTCTGTCATGTACAAGTAGCCCGATTTAGCTTGCAATTTCGAGACCAGAGCTGAAACAGGTTTGTTTACGGTAATGTCCGAGCATGCCTCATCTCTCAAAATATCAATAACTATCTGTATTCATGGTGGAAGTTTTGCTCCATACGAGTGCGATAATGTTGGCAGGTAGCGGGAAGTTGCTATTCACGCATGTACACAATACCCTCACAATGATACAGTAGGACAACTGGCGAGATATAGGTCTTGCCGAATGTTTCTTGTCTGAACTTCACAGGCAAGGGCTTCCACGTCTTCAGCGTGTGCCTAGCTAGACAGTGCATTCGATTACTCTTGCTTCACAGCAACTGTGTCAATTACCGTGCAAACAACCCTGGGCAATGGATTCGCGCGCTGTTCCAGGTGTCTTCTGATGGGCCTCCTGCAAGCGTTGTGCCTCGGCATCCTACCAGCGTTCACCCGGGCTCAAGAATTTCCGCCGTGCAAACCTGGAACTAACTTCCTGGTGGTGGCGAGTACCGAAGAGGCTGCTAGTCTCGCGAGTTCGCTAAAGTGCTCGAATGGGAGGTTTTCCGTAGACTGGTTTGGGAACGTGATCGTGTCCGAGACAATAATCGTCGCTCACGGCACTTCGCTCGACATCGATGGCGCTGCATCGGGGGCAGCCGCCGATGGAAACTACACCACGAATATATTTTCCGTCGATGGTGGGTCTACCTTGCATCTCACGAACATGACCCTTAAAAACGGGCACGCATTTGCTGGCGGAGCAGTTTCGGCAACTCAACACTCCAGAGTTACGTTTCGCGGGGACATGACGCTCTCGGCCAACTCCGCTTCGGTGGGTGGCGCGATCTACGCGGATGCTTCAACCGTGATTATGTATGGTGACGACACCGTGTTTCAGAATAACCACGCATCTGACTCTGGGGGCGCGATCATGACGGAAGGTTCGTCGACCGTTTCGTGGGATGGCGTGATGGTGTTCATGAACAACTCGGCGAACTACTCGGGAGGCTCAGTGCATGTGGAACAATCCTCCAACCTTTATTGGAGCGGTGTGACGACATTTCAGGACAATGTAGCTTGGCAAGGAGGTGCCGTCTATTCCCACTCGTCGTCAGTTGCTTGGAGCGGTGATGATACCACATTCCGCGACAACCACGCTATCTCGTACGGAGGTGCGATCATGGCACGAGGGTCGTCAAACATATCATGGCAACGCGTGACTGGTGTTGCCGATGTCTCCGACAACATCTCGCGGGCTGCTATATTCGTCCTGGACTCGTCAATCAATGCTCGCAAAAACCACACAACATTCAGTGGGAACGTCGCTTCGTACGGAGGCGCCATATATGTGCAATCAACCACTTTATCCTGGGAGGATGATTGTACGGCATTTCGCAATAACACCGCGTCCTCGGACGGTGGTGCCATTGTGGCGACCGGCTCATCGACCATCGTTTGGCATGGCGTGGCAGCCTTCATAGACAATGCCGCCTACAACCGCGGAGGCGCAGTATTTGTGAACGAGTCCTCAAGCATATATTGGCGTGGCAACGCGACTTTCTCGTCTAACACCGCCCATCAAGGAGGTGCTATATACTCGAGTTCGTCCACCTTGTCTTGGGGTGGTCACAGTACAACATTCCACAGCAACTACGTCTCTGAAAATGGTGGGGCGATCATGGCATGCACATCGACGGCAATTACGTGGGAAGGTGTCACGTCGTTCGTGAGCAACATCGCGGCGAAGTGGGGAGGGGGGGTGTACATTATCGACTATTCGAGCGTGTCTTGGGCAGGCAGTACGACGTTCCTCAACAACTCGGCATTGGATGGCAGTGGGCTGTTCATGCGCGACGATTGTGTTGGCGACTGGAGCGGCACCACGAGTTTCGCAAGCAACAGGGCAGACGGCACCGGAGGCGGTCTGAATGTTCACACCTCTTCAACGGCACACTGGACAGGTGTGACTACATTCACAGGCAACACCGCTAACAGAGGCGGGGCGATGTGGGTGTGGCAGTCGTTCGTGTCATGGAATGGAATCACAACATTCGCCGACAACATCGCCCACGCGGACGGCGGTGCTGTGTACGCTACGCTAGCGCATAATATCGTCGGCCGAGGCACGACCACATTCCGAAACAACACTGCTTCCACTGGGAACGGTGGAGCGGTAGGATTGTACGGTTCACTGTCCAGCGTGGGGTCAAACGTCAGTATATCAGGCGACGCGGCATTTTCTAACAATACCGCCCTCGGGAGCGGAGGAGGTATTTTTTCAGCAGCCAACCCGCACGGTCAAAACTTCGAGGGTGTGGAGTTTTGGTTCAACTCGGCACGTGTTGGAGGTGCAGTTGCAACGTTTGGTACAGGCAACGCCGATGAATGCACACCCTCACCAACGATGTTTTCGAAGTGCCTTTTTATTGGCAACCACGCTACCGAGACGGGAGGGGCTGTGGAAACTTCATTCGGACAAGAACATTTTGAGTCCTCGTACTTCGAGAGCAACTCCGCAGGTGTGATGTACGGCTCAACGGTTGCAAGGGATTCTACAATATCTACGACTCCGTGCTCCATGTTCCTGTGTGTAGGGGTATGGGGTTCGTACCCAATTGGCCGGTGATGGAAAAAACTTGCTTTGGTAGTGGTACGTCAAATTGCGAAACGGTTTAGTCGCGTGAAGGGCCGCTTGCGTGGTGTACCTGCATAGGCGAAAATGCGAGGGGACGATGATGTGCATTGCATTATTATTTCCGCATCATAGAATGACACACTCTCGACAACGCTAGATATAGCTCACGGATTGGTATAGACATACTGACACACAGGGGTGTTGCCCTCCCCTTCAGGAATCTGAGGTATGCATTGCCAATGTTATATCCCGACTGCTGACCATACGAAGAGCGTCTCCTACGCGTACCTCGCTTGTACATGCATCATACGGAACAATATGTAGAGTGCAAGTCCGGTCGTTGCTCCGCCTTGTTTGCATGAAGTACATCCTAGGATATACCGTACCGTCCTAATTGTGAGGCTTCTGTATCTTCGGTGCAACTTCATGCTACCGGGCAGCCGCTAGACAGGTTTCTGTAAGACCGTACTGCTCCGCCAAACAACTGAAAAACAACCTGTTGCTCCCGCTTTATTTATGCTTCAAGCAGTTGTTGTCGTCTGGGGGCAATCCAACATCCTTCACATATTTGTCGCATACAGCCTATATCTGACGTTTCGATATATTTGGCGCGTACCTTTGATCGGTCAGACGTGGGTGGCGCGCTGCGGCTGGGTGGCAACACGACCATCCGAGACTGTTCGTTCGTCTCTAACCTGGCATCGAGAAGTGGCCCTGCTATCGCAGCTGTAGGCTTAACGGCCGTAAGTGACTCCTCCTTCCAAGGGAACACGTTTCTATGCCGCGAAAAGCTTTTCCTGGAAGAGGTCCCAACGGTGAGCGAGGCTTCTTGTTTTTACCCTATGCCCAGCAGTTGCGAATGCTGTCAGTTAGCCACTATGCGCGAGAAAATTAGTGCCGAGGAATCGACACGAAGCATCTCTCTACGATTTTTACGATTTTTACCTACCATTGGTCCTGGCGACACGCTGCTTGGGCTTGTCGCGCAAGCATTTTCGCCGAAGAAACGGTCGGATCGCTCAACGTTCATAGGCTAGCTATTGAGAAATAGCACCGTTGTCATACAAACGAAAGGCATCGCCCAACATCATATCCGCATCGACGATTGTTTGGCTTTTGCCTCTTCATTTCGTTTGACTTCAGGAAGGGTATCCCAGCACTGCGCGTTATGAGACGGTGTGTGACGGATGCCCTCCATGGGACGTATGCGACAGCTGCAATGTCAGGGAAGGCAACATTGATCCCCAATGCTCTATTACTTTGGAACACACGACGTCTGGCAAACCTGGCAGTACACTGAACACTCTGAGTGTTGATAAAGGCTACTGGCGCACCACCGTCGATAGCGACAACATCCTGCCCTGTTACAATACCGCCGCGTGTCTGGGAGGGCAGACGGGATCTGAGAACTTCTGCAGCGACGGCTACAAGGGAGCATGTGAGAACGCCAAGCGCGCGAGCGCTGTTGCCTGGAGGCTTTCCTTTCCTGCAATTTTTTTCTGTAACTCGTTTCAAACATACGCTCTTCCCGACTCTCTATTTTTCGGCGTGCCCTACGCAGATTGCTCTGTATGCGAAAACGGGTACTCGCCGTCTCTGTCGTACACGTGCACACGATGCTCCGAATCAAAGCGTGACAGCCTCGTCGTGGTGGCATCGGTCGCTACGATGTTAGCTGTATGCGCATTAGGAGCGTTGTCGGCATACCTGCTGTCCACAAATGTTGACGAAAGGAGCAAGACCTGCATCCCCCACGGCATGCTTCGAGTTGTCCCACTTCAGGCGTTCAAGAACATCATTGTTGTGTGGCAGATTTTGACTCAGGTAAGCGATGCGACCGAGAACGCATGTGTCGATGAAGGTAGAATCTTGTTTTGCTGGGGCTACTGGTTTTGAGGAGTTCAATACCTCATCAAAACCGTCTGATTTACAACAGTATGCAGGCATAACCCGGCTGACGATCCCATGGCCTGGCGGTTGAAGAAATACATGGTTGAAGCAATTTGTGATACGGATACAGTAATTCTTCGGTTGGGGAACCGCGTCATATGTTGTCCAAAGCGGGATACCCTGATATGTCTTCCACCGCTTCCGATAGTTTTAGCTGAAGCGGAAGATCGGGCCTCCTTATACTCTACACACGTTTTCACCTTGAATTCAACTTCTAGTCTTGTTGAGTCAAGAAGCATCATATCGCGGCCATTTCATTCGAAACCAGATCTCCGCCGATGAACAAGCCAGCGGTGTAAATTTCGTTCACATATGATTTCGTCTGCTCAAGGCAAGTTCGCTTACCAGCTAGAGCCATGGACGAACTTATCTACTCAGACCCACCCCACCAAGTGCAGTATGTTATGCGCGTAACGACCTCATCATCCATTTCGAAAACTATCTCTCGCTCTCTAATATTTTCCCTCTTGCCGCCCCACGCGCCCGCCACGGCAACCTCCTGTTGACTCTTCAATATGTCGCACGCAGTTTGCCTCTGTGGCAAACGTGGCCTACCCACAGGTGTACCAGACCTTTTTGAACGCCATTGACGTCATCAACCCCGATTTTGGAGTCGTCGTGTCCACCGGATGCTTGTGGCCAGGGGTCGACTTCCACGATCGGCTTCTTGCCAGCACACTCTGGCCGTTGGCGGCGCTCGGGCTCTTGATGGTGACGTACACGATGGCCCTGCGCAAGAAATCCGCCTCTTGTGAAACGGTACGGGAGACGATTCGCAACAAGCATCTATCTGTCGTTCTTTTGCTGCTGTTCCTGGTGTATTCGTCGGTTTCGTCGAACGTGTTCCGAATGTTTGCGTGCGACCCCGTCGACGACGGCAACAGCTACCTCCGGGCCGACTATCGAATCATGTGCACGGACGCGAAGCACCAGACCCTCCAAGTATACGCCGCGGTCATGATCGCGGTGTACCCTGTAGGCATTCCTCTGCTGTACGCTGTTCTCTTGTACCGTCACCGCGCGATCCTGTCCGATTCTGGGGCCAACAAGGCAAAGGCTCGGGCCATCGCCGACCTTTGGGCGCCGTACCGACCCAGCGCGTTTTACTATGAGGTCGTTGAGTGTGGGCGACGCCTGTTGCTGACGGGCGTAGTGGTTTTCATTTTCCCGAACGCTGCGGCCCAAGTCGCAATCACGATCATGAACTCGTTGTTTTTCTTCGTGGTGTCCGAAGTGTTGTCGCCGTACGCGTGTGTCACAGACACGTGGCTGTCACGTGGGGGGCAGGTGATTATACTATTCAGTATGTACGACGCGCTGTTGTTGAAGATTGACGTCTCGAAGGAGAGGAGCCAGAGTCAGAGCGTGTTTGCGGCGGTGCTGGTCGCGGGGCATTTCGTTTTGATTCTGGCCGTTGTCGTCGAGGCGATAGGCATATGCTATGCTGCCAGACGTAAAGGGCGGGCGTTTGAGGTACACACTCCATCCAAACGCGCCATGCGGGTAGGTTCACTCAAGACTATCATGCCGCGGCGAGAAAACGTTTAGCTCCCACCTTTAATCGTGTGCCGTCGTTGGGGCTTGCGGGGGTCTATGAAAATGGGAAACAGACGCTTTAGAAGGCATTACTGTAGCACCGTATCGCCGGAAGATTTGAAGCCGCCGACGCCAATAGGCTACGTATCACGTGCTCGAATTGGACGGGGAGGTGTCAACATACATATTTATAGTTTTGGTGAGAGTAGGCACGCAAACAAAGACATATGAGGCTGGCGCCGTGGTCATGATCGCAGCGTGACCGGTGGGAGTGCAGCTATTGCATAACTCGATTTGGTGTACCTTCGACACTTGAAATTATCCGAGGCTGGGGCCAACACTCCCAAGGATTTGATGATCGCTCACCTGTAAAACCCGTTAATATCCAACGTTTGATATTTTACGTCATTGATTGTCAACGTCGCATGTAGCTGGCGCATGTCTCTGTCCTGTGTTTGATTCCCTGAATGCTACAAAAATGATCTCGAGACCGATGACGACCTTATTGGTGTAATCGGGTATGTTTTGTGAAGTTTGTCACTGTACGCATCCACTTCAGATAGGCGGTCAGCGTGTCGTATATTTTCATCACGTCCAACGTAACGTTGACGGATGTTGATGCTTCGAAGGGCCGCAGAGAGAATCGACATGTCGCTGCCTCGATGGCACTGAAGACGAGTTGAATATTAAAGCAATACGGATTGTAGGCAGTCGTCGAGACCATTGAAATAAATTGGCTGCGTATTTCCGTTGAAAAGCTCTTTCGGGAGTGAGACAGACCGAGTTTTTTGTGCCAGAAGAACACGCGATTAAGCTTGCATATTTAGCTCAAAGCGTAGTATAGTCATCGGGATGGCTTGCGTGTCCAGCGCATGCTCCAGAAATAGAGGTCGAGAAAACGAGCGTACGGTCCGTCGACGTCGTTGGCTGCGCTAGATAGTTGCCAGGACTCTTTAGACCGGAAGGCATCAACTGAATTGCGGTCTTGAAAAGCCCAGGGGCCTCGGCGAGGTGGCGATCAACAAGTTTTGTTTCTGGTTCTCGGTACCACGCCGGACGAAAACGTAAGGTCAATCTAGGACACGAATTGGCTCAACGCTCCCTCTTTTTTCGTCCGTAGTGATGCTCGCGGAGAACGCCTGGTACGATACGGGTATACTGTTTACCGACATCTAAACACACAACCCACTGGTGGGGCTCCCGAACGGAGCAGCTACGTGATCGGGCCTGTGGTTGTAAGTGGAATTCACACTATATCAAGACGATGCGGCTGTTCTGGAGACCACGGGCATACTTTGATGTCGACCGTTTAACTTTGAAGAAGGGTTGCACAAAGCTTCCGCAGTAAATGGTCGCTGGAGCTGAACGTCGCACACTACCGCAGAGAGCGTCGGGACAACCGGTGACGGTGGGCACGGACACGCATAGACACGGCAACGTGCTCGAGTCCCGCGTCTGTTGGGTTGCATTCTGGGTGCCCACAGTTACTCACTGTAGGAGACAAGCGAGCTCTTACAGGGGTAAAACAGGTTCCAATCTAGTACTGGATGCGTACTGCCAGCTACTCCCTATGATGGCCGTGGAAGCGAATGCCTCGGATGGGATTCGCCTGTCTGATATAGCGCAGAGGAGTGCTTGTTGTCGCCCATAGTGACGGTGTTGTTGGCCGGCGCGTACTCTTGTGCGCTTAGGTCAACACGGTTTGGACGGACGGGGTGTTTCCGCTGAGCCACTCTCCATTGATCGAGGGCCAGCGCCATTTTTGTATTACAAACCGAAACCAACGTGTGCTCGCGGTATGTGCCATGGCGCTGTTCGTCGTGTTTCACGTTCGAGATTTATCAAGGACGGTTTGGTTCGGTGGGGTGTCACGAAACCCCTCAAGTACGAAGCCTCAGAAAATGTTTGTGCACCCTTGTCGAAGCCTCTTTGAAGGAGATTTCCGGAAAAACGATGGCTTCGTTTGTATGACATAGGTTCCACAAGCATTGGTTAGGTAACTTGTGGTGCGTGACATTCAGTGTCGGCCCTGACCTACAGGTTCCCCAAGGTTTCGCTGGTGTTCGGCGTGTTTGGCTTCTTAAGGGAGCAGTCTCAGAACGCTTGGTGATACTCTTGCAGGGGCGTGTGTTACCGGGACCGTATGTTCGAATTGGTGGGCGCGTTGTGGGAGATATTTGGTGTAAAAAACAATCGCATTGGGAAGTCTTCTGCCACGGCAAGTATATTGGTTGGTCTGTGAATTTTCTGGCTGTGAGTCTCCCACTACGTGTTAGTTGAGGCTACGTAGGCGTTACAGTTTTGGTTGTTGAATGTGGTTATTGGTGTGGCTCCACGGTCTTGTACCGGACAGAGTCATGTGCCGCTCGAAATGAACATTTTAGATACACCCTGATCGGTCAGCCAGCCGTTAGCGCTGACTGTGCGGTTGTTGGTAAGGGTGTGTACCTAACACATCGCAATACACGATCCATTGGCTGATATGACGGGAATCATTTAAGTTCGGCGCGTTTAAGACTATAGTCAGGTTGTTGGGTTAGTTCGCCACCCAGGGACAACCTGGTCTGTTTGCGAACACGAAATAAACCGACTGGTGGTGGTGTATTCATAGATTTTGCGTTGTTAAAAACTAGCAGCAGGTGCCTCGTTGAGTAAACTATATGGGAGAAAGTTGTAGCACTGCTGTACACAGGTGCACAGACCCCTCCCCCTCCGTTGGAATTCCTAGAAAATGGTTGACGAAAAGTTGGCGCCTTGAGGACCTTTTTAACGGTCAGACCTGAATAAGATGCGGATTGTGACAGGTTCGAGGGACTCGGCGTTCTTAAGCCGGGATCATTTGTTGGTGGTGTGATTAAGACTATAGTCAGATTGCTGGCTTTGTGCGCCACCCAGGGGCAACCTTGTCAGTTCGCCAAACCGATATCAACGAACTGGTGGTGTAATTATATATTGGGCGTTGTTGGAAACTATTGAGCAAGTGCCTCGTTGAATAAACTATAAAGGAAAGAAGTTGTAGCCTATTATGGTATTT
Organism: Nereocystis luetkeana; assembly: GCA_031213475.1. Taxonomy (NCBI): domain Eukaryota; class Phaeophyceae; order Laminariales; family Laminariaceae; genus Nereocystis; species Nereocystis luetkeana. The sequence continues at coordinate 2,495,692 of JARUPZ010000022.1, forward strand.
GCGTTGTATCCTGACAATGTAAACAGAGGCTGTGTCCTCGGTGTTAGCCGAGAGATGACACTGGGCAAGCGGTGGCCCTGGAAGTAAGATCTTGCTGTGAGGTAGAGAGAAGAAGACGTGATCACACGTAAACACTGGCGCTTAAATGGCTAGCACACACATATGTACTCCACAGAGAATGCAGGAGTCCAGACGACGGCAGCTTCCAGAGATGAATAGGCAGCTATGATGCCATCAAGATCCGGGTAGAGATCACTTCAGAGAGTGAGATACTCGATTCTACGAGAATATACGATACGGTTGCTATTCCTAGATCTCACGAGAGGATACGATGCGGTTGCTATTCCTCTTCATATTATACGTTGCATGCCGAGACGGTACATAGACTATGATCTACGATACAGGAGCAGTGCTACTTGGACATTGACTCATACATGGTCATGTGCTAACATTCCATAACACTCCGCCTCAATGTGAAATTTGATGATAGAAGAACAAAATCATAAAAGACGAATCAAGTCGGTGGTATTAGAAGAAGTCAAGAAACAACTCTATACTGCAAGCAAGCTGCTCATTCGATGCGTTAACTTGTAGAAATTATACCAATGTTTCGTGCCTTACGTGGATACATTGATATGCTTGAAAAAATACTGCCATCGTCTCCTGCACAAACCAACTTTACCATAACCATAAATCCTACATGGCTCGTTCAACCAGAAATTGTGCGAGAACGAATGTTGACTATTGAAATAGCAAGCTCATATGCACAAATATCATATTCACGAAGCGAATACACAAACACAAATACAAGGTTGATGACACAAACATATAACACAACATTCTGACGACGACGTTAACGTCAGAGGTTGCTTATGATCTCTCGTGGCTGCTGAAAACGCGGCTTGGCAAAATACTTGGTCCCGATGTCGCCGGGATTGTCTTTGGTAGAGATGTAGTATGTCGAAATCGTCCCATTGGTGACCAGCTCGCGGACGTAGAAGTAACGGAGTGTAATGTGCTTTGTTCGAGAACTGTACGAACGGTTTCCAAGCGCCTGCAGAGTTGCAGTGTTGTCGCATTGAAGCGGCACTTGAACGAACTGCTCCCCAAACCCTGGCTCCGTCGGCATGTTCATGGAGAACACGGCTTCCTTCATCGCGAGTGCCGATACGACCAGCTCAGCCTCCATTGTGGACATGGCTGTACGGGTTTGAAGATCAGAATTGAACCTGATGGGGGCCCTGGCCAACATCACCATGTAGCACGACGTCGACTCACCGTTGTCCGAGTAGTCAGCCCAGTTAGAGTCCGAGAAGGCCGTGAGCTTGAAACCTCCCTTATTGTACACTATGCTGAAGTCAGTTGACCCTGCCAGGTACCGCAGAATGTGCTTGGCCGCCACCATGTGCATTTTCGACGGATTTAACATAGCACGAGAGATCTGACTCGAGCTGTACAGAATGTCATACCTGAGAAAAGAGGCCAGGTACATGACCGTTCCTGCGATCGCATGATACCTCTGCTTCTCGTCCGCGTTCAGCAATGTCTCCTCCGGCAGCTTGGTGGAGAGTTCAGGTCCGTAACCGGGGGTTAGCGTAGGCTTGCAGTTGTCGAAACAAGATCGCTACAGGGCGGACTTGGTGTAGTCCTCCTGGTCGATTTTGAGCGTCTTCTACGCACGGTTGCGGGTGACCTGCAGCCTAAGTACACGCGACACGTCGCCCATGTCGATAATTTAGAACCTGTCCATTAGCTGTGCCTCAATCTTCTCGATCACTTCGACGTTGCCACCAATCACGAGTAGATCTCCCACGTACAAGGCTAAGATGACGGTGACACCCTTATGCTGTTTTAGGTAGATGCAGGTGTCGGACCTCAGAGGGATGAAACCTATGACCTTAACAACGGTGGCAATGGTGTAGAACCATGTCCACGGCTTTGAGCTAGCCCGTAGAGGATTTTCTCCAGACTCATGACCAGAGGGCCCTCATCCTTGTCCTTAGTCTCGTAACCAGGCGACTGTGCTCCGAACAATTCCTCCTCAAGATCAGCACACAAAAAAACAGTTTTCACGTCCAACTGAACAACCTCCAAGTCCAGCTCAGCTGCAATGGCTAGCACCATTCGGATGTTTTGCAAATTTAACGGACAAAACGGAAAAATGAGAACGAAACAAAAAATGGGAACGGACGGTTTTTTTTAGAAAGCAAACCAATTGTGTACAACTCCAAGAGAAAAAGTTGACAGTCCTGTGGGGCTCTACAGCAGCCTTCGAATGAGCTGTCGCTCAGGCTGGAAGTCCTCGGCATCGCCGCGGTAGCGAGCATCTAGAGAAATCACAATAGAGCCAGCGTATATCGCTTTTTGCGCCCACCCGAAGGCACGAGATGGAGCATGACCGTTCTGACGAGCTCCTCTCACAGGGCTGGCCAAGGGGTTTCGCAGGATCATTTTGGTTCTCTGATACACCACATGGTTCTGGAGATACGGCTTGGTTCTCATTTTAGGCTTCGTTCCATTTTTCCGATTTGTCTGTTAAAAATGGCAAACCGGAAGCAAACGCGTTGCCGCAGTCCAGGGATGGAACCTGGTTCCAGCCTTGAGCCACCACCCGTGCCTTGAATGAGTTATCAGCTTTGCGCTTCAGAACCCGCCTGGAGTTGATGACTTTCTGTCCCGGAGGAACAGAAGATCGCGGAACAAGCTTGTAAACCCCTAGCTCGTTAAGTCTAACCATTTCCTTGTCTGCAGCAGCTTCCCAAAATTTAGAATCTGGAAGCCTCATGACTTCGGCATAGGATTTTGGAACTCCCCGTTGCATAGTCTCCACGGCATACGCGTACTCAACGAATCGAGACATACCGTGTTTGTGAGCAACGTCCTGACACTCCCCCTTCGTGACACTACGCAAAACGGAGCCGTCTCCGTTCGCTGAGGGTCCTGGCGTTGGGCTGGCTCGCGGCAGATATGGTTACGGCCGGTGTAATCGCGCGACCTCCGTGCGACGCAAAACCACCACGTGAAGAGCCACCACGCGAAGAACCACCACACGAAGAACCACCACGCGAAGAACCACCGGGCGCATCACCAGATGGCGTAAATCCCGATGACGAAGCGGACATCGGAGGGCCAGGTGACGGAGAACTCTGACCGGAAGGGCTCACTCCCCCAGGCGAAACCGTTGGGGTAGGAGCAGCAGGGCTCATGCGAAGGTCGCGATGGGTGACATCACGGAGTTTCCCCAAACGGTCACTCACTAAAGGCTCTGCAGCGTCTAGGGTAGGAGAAGGCGAACCGATTTCTTGGTTAGACGTGTATTCGCGCACATCCCTTGCCAAGCCGTCACTCACGTCGTACGTGAACTTTCCGTCGTCAACACCACCGACCTCTACGCGAGTTAGTGCAGAGGTGGTCTCAATGAAGATAACATGTCGACACTCTCTGACACGTTTCGTCGCTGGATTGTAGACCCGGTAAGACTTGCTGTCCGTGCTGCATCCAACCAGAAATCTCCCCCAAGCACGCGGCTCCAATTGCTTGGTGTGGGTCTCTACGTGTACCAACGACCTAGCCCCGATAACTCGAATGTTCCCGAGGCCTTGTAGGGCGTACAATTGCTCAATGCCGCATGTGGGTCTGGTTGCTCAGATAGACAGCTGTCACCATCAACCCCCCCCGGAGGAAACTTGGGAGACACGAATCAGCAAGCAAACAGCGCACGATACCAGCAAGCGTCCGACCTGCCCGCTCGTTCGCGCCGATGTGTTGAGGGGTGATCGTAGACGCAAACTCCAACTTGACGCCGATGTTTAGACAGTATCGGTGGAGCTCCTCACTCGTATACTCCGTACCTTTATTCCCTCTCAGGCGGACTAAACGCTCTCCAGACGGCATCACGACGTCCCTGTTGAACAGCACCAGGGGGTCAATGGTGTGTGTCTCGCTCTTGATGAGGAAGATCTCCTTTCACTTCGTCAGCTGGTCAACAAACTTGGTGACGTAGGTGTACCCGCCCAGTGCCGGAGTGTTGATCGGCCGCATGGTGTCAGCAGTGACATGCTCAAACGGCTGCTGGACGTGATACGACGCTTGCTTCAGGTGGGATTTGTTGCTCACTCTTGTCGATTGAGGCGGACGTTGCACGGCGTCAGGTTACCGTGGTATTCGACACTGCTGTGCGGCATCTTCCGCAGAACGTCCATGCTGCTGTGGTTGGCATGGCCCATACGACGATGCCACAGGTCAGCAGCAACCCCCTCTAAGGCAGCACTGTTAGGATTCACGGAGATCCCAGCACGGTGTTCAAGCGCCACAGCGATGGAGGACATATTTTTTCCGGTCGTTGCGTCGACACCCCAGGTATTCATCGTCACAACGAGGTCGCCCTTCTCCAACCGCGGTTTGTCCTGGTAGAACGGTGCAGTCATCCCCTCTTCCATGGCCAGGGAGACGGAGAACAGGTTTGTCCCCAGCCCAGGGACGATGATTACACGTAAGGAGAAGTCCCGCTTGTTCAACCCGTCATCGGTAATCGTGCCGTTGATGGTGCCCGCAGCTACCCCGTACAGGATGTGCTTGCCAGCCGCGACGGTCTGGTGAGGAACCGGTAGAGGTGCATAGTCCCGCATTGAAGCTAGCAGTCCCGGGGTCAGCTCCGGGTCGACGAAAGTAAATGATGCCCCGCTGTCCACCAGCAGCTCAATGTAGGTGCCGTCGGTGAGAAGCCCACCTTACCGTCGGTAGTGCTCGCCGTGAGCGCTCGGAAGAACCGATCGGGTGGACGATAGTTTGGCAGTGATGCCGCTGGAGCAGAGGAAGGCTCCGCCGGTGCAGCACCGGACTCCGCGGTGAGAGCCACACGAGACGGCGTGGCTACCGCTGGCAGGGGCACGCCCATCGCGGTGAAAGGGTAGCCAAAAGGGTTCTGCGTCTGCGGAGGAGGCGGAGCCACTGGGGCGCTCCCGACTTCAGCGAAACCAGCGCCCCCCGACGGTGGCTGAAGAAGCGCCGCCTGGTGTGCGCTCCCGAAGTGAGCGAAACTGCCTTGTCCCGGAGGCTGCAGTATCGCCAGGCCCGCAGTAAGCGACGGGATCTCTCGCTGAGCCTTGCACTCGTTTTCGCTGTGACTGGTCGGATTGTGGTAGCTGCACACCTTTCGAGAGGGGTCTCGGCCGCCTTGCTTCCCATTGTTCTTTTGCCGCGACTTGCCCGGATTCGACGGGCTCTTCTTGCCCGGGGTAGGGCAGTCGCACTAGAAGTGGTTGTACTCGTTGCAGTGGTGGCATCGGTCTTTGTGGGTCGCGGCCATTGCCCTTCCAAGGTCTGAGACCGCGGGCCCCGACGACGTCTTCTACTGTGCGTCGATAAAGTAGTTTACATCTATTCGCTTGATTTCCGCGACGTCTGGGAACCGTTGCCTGTAGTGCATGTCCCGCTGGAAACTGTAGTCCGAAGAGTGGACTAGACCATTTAACACCAGGTCCTCCTTCTGGGTGGACTCCCCCATACGTTCAAGCCGAAGCTTGAGGTCGTCCATGGTCGCCAAGACGTCGATGACGTTCTGACCATATCGGAACTTGGCGTCGTGGGGCTTCTCCGTGAGGACTCGCCGGGATCCTTTGGTGTTGCCGGCCACACGCTCCTTGAGGGTCGCCCAGGCCGCAGCTCCATTGCCCATTTCGCCCCCAGACTTGCCTTGGAAGGGCTCCGAGGTGATGTTGGCAGATTCGACGGTGGAGAAGTAGATAAGGGAGTACGACTGGTTGTTACCACTATTCCACTTGGATGCTTCTGTGGCAGCGTCAGTTCCCTCGCCTTCAGGAAATGTTTCGACGTCGAGGATCTTTAAGAGTTCCTGCGAATGGAGACCACCGCCTTACGAAACTTGTCCGCCCATTCTCGGTAATTCCGTTGATCGTTGCACTGACCCACGGTTCGAGGGTCTTTTACCCACGAGGTGTAGGACGACTCTGCCCTCACCTCCCGACCCATAGCCGAGGACCGAGGCTACGTGCAAGGCGCGTAGGTGTTTTCCACCCGTATAACGCCGCGAGTACCTGAGCAAGCGGCGCGAAAGGGACGGTGCAAGATAGACTTGCTACACGGATGTAGGCGTTTGCAGGGTTGCGGCCCCGAAGCTCACAACCCTAGTCAGCCGGACACTCACCAGTATCCGCCCCGACTCCTGAGCTCCGGGAGACACAGGAATAACCTACCACAGGTGACTAAGCAGCGGTGTATGGCGTCGGAGGTGTCAACTCCGGCCACGTCCTGCAGTCACACGGGTCAGATGCACTGCTCAGACTGGTGGAATCCTCAATCTTACGCACGCACCACAAACCGGTTCGAGAACGGAGTCTTGGATGTAAACCCTACCTCGAGTGACGACGCTCGCGCAGAAAACGTGAAACACGTTGCATATTTTGGCTGAGACTGCCGCAACGGATGCACCCAGCCTAGCCAGATCCTTACCCCAACGCACGCTACTCAGTCGACACCCAGCAGGTGGAAGCTATCTTGGACAGGCTATGCCTCGCGATACGACGCGCTAGCGATTTCGAGACGTCAACTACACACACGAGGAACACCTGAACGATACCCTGCACCCGCAACCAACAACCCTGCCTAACGCTTTTCGCCGACCTGAATCAATACCTGGAAGTTATTCCCCCGATTGTTTTACACACAGCAGTAGCGTACCGAATGTGCAGCCGATAATCCAGGTGATCAGTCCAGATCCGACAGCAGACGAGTTGACTCAATGTAGACCCCCAGCGGAAAGATCACTACGGCAGAAGAAGCCTCCGCAAAGAAGATGTGTACACACTACTTGCAAAACGCGAGGCCCACCAACCCGTTATGGTACTTGCGTTGTACCCTGACAATGTAGACAAAGGCTGTGTCCTCGGTGTTAGCCGAGAGATGACACCAGGCAAGCGGCGGCCCTGGAAGCAAGATTCTCCTGTGATGTAGAGAGAGTAAGACGTTATAATACGTAAACACTGGCGCTTAGATAGCCAACACACACAGATGTACTCCACAACGAATGCAGGAGTCCAGACGACCGCAGCTTCCACAGATGAACAGGCAGCTTTGATGCAATCAAGATCAAGGTAGATATCGCTTCAGAGAGTAAGAAACGCAATCCTACGAGAAGGTGCGATACGGTTGCTGTTCCTGGATCTTACGAGAAGATACGATACGGTTGCTAGAATTTTTCGCATATTATACGTTGCATGCCGAGGCGGTACATAGACGATGATCTACGATACAAGAGCAGTGTTACTTGAACCTTTACTAATACATGGTCATGTGCTAACATTCCACAACACAGCACTACTGTACACGTGTGCACAGACCCACGCCACCCCCTTTGGACTTCCCAGTAAATGTTTGACGAAATGCAAGCGCTCTGTTGACCCTTCCGAACGTCAGACCTGACGCAAGATGCGGATTGTGAAAGGTTCTTGCAGACTCCGCGTTCTTGCTACCAGCATGCCGCAAACCTCGCTTGGATAACCCGTTTGTTGGACTGACGTTTACGGTTCGCGGTTGTTGCGTCACTCTGTTTATCACCAAGGAGGGGCCACGCAATTCTCTTGCCTTTCGTATACATCATATATACGTATCTCGAAACGGATCGGTCCATCCACCCGTGTACTAGTAATGTTCGATTTACAAGGCGTGGGTATATGTTCTAATCTTTCTCCCGAAAATATGGTTTGTAAACTATCGCGGCCACGAGAAAGTTGTTGCCAGCAACCGAAAGACCCGGCAGAACAGGAACAACAAAAGTATGTAATGTAGGACGGGGCGATCGGATAGGATACAACTCGTTTTGTTTGTTTTTCGGGGGGGTTGTCTATGATACCAGTTTAAGGTTTTATTTCGTTTCTCTACTCTTCGGTTGTTGCCCGGTGCTCTGGTGGTTGACCTCGGAAACATTTAGGGTTGCTGTCAGGTGTTCCACCGTCCGTCAGGACATTGTTTATCTCGGATGACGCCAGCTGTCGACAATACCTATCGTAGAGTAGACAGGCCCATTCAGTGCAAGGTTAATCATTCAATTGGTGTATCGTTATCGTTAAGGCTATCAAGGCACCTGTCATAGTGGAGAAAGAGGGGGAACACCTACTCGTTGATCCCGCATCAGAGGTACGGCTTGGAGGAAGCAAGAGCAGAAAAACTGACGACAAATATAAAACAGGGAAAACAAAGAGTGATCGAAATTGTTGTTCATTCTCCGCACGTTGTGTAACAGCAAGATCAACAGTAAGTAATACACGTGTTTTCCAAGCTTTCGACCATAAAAAATTCACAAGCAATTGAACTCTGAACATCGTGTCCGGAAAACAGCAAGAATGTACTTTATAATCTACCTATGAAATGCTCCGCCCCTCCCCAATGCTGATAACCCGTGTGTTTTATTGTTTAGGTTGTTCTTTTTGTCTCTATTCAAGAAGATGTCACATTGTCCGCAGGTAACCATGAAACCATCTGTTTGAAAAAACACCACAATTCTACAGACCAGAACGAAACTGCAGTCAGATCAAACACGGACCGGGTATCAAGTATTACGCCCATTTTCATGTCCCTCCATACACTGTAAAAGCACGAAATGGAGACACATGTCGAGGATTAAAATTTAGATGTGCACTGGATGTCATACTTGGAACATCACCCACGCTTCGTCTGTATCTTGCGATGGGAATGCAACTGATCACTCTTTACGCACACTTGTTTTGTTACCCAGGCTGGTCGCTGGTATACACATGTCGTATGCGATAGCAATGGCCCTCACCCCGGGCGCCGTACGCCTGTAGCCTGACACCTGAAACTCGCTGGCAAACGTGACAGGTACATGCACCGCACCAGGTCGAATATATAATTTGACCTATTTCGAGATGTCATTATTCATCGACAGTACCGTGATGAACAAGACGGTGGCGCCGGAGCCAACCGCCCCCCCCCCCCCCCCCCTGCTTCGCTGGCCGCTCAAACCAATCTCTCAGCCAACGGGCTTGAGATTCTTCTGTGTTCGGCGCTACTGTCACATACTGTACCCGTGTTTATTCCCGGAGGCTTTCTATAATAAAGGTCCACCGCAACGTTTCTTCGTCTCCTCACCTTAGTAGCTCCATGCCTCATCCGAAAGCTGACCTCAGCAAAAATCAAGCTCCATCTCGGAGAACAATCCCATTGCCCATGTATACAAAAGAGAGTTTTGATGCAAACAAGATTGGCATTCCATCGATTTGGGGCTCAGGATCCCCGTCGTTGTGTGATCGCTTTAGTGGAAATGTGCTACCTCTATCGTAGAACCATTAATAGCGCCGCCTCGGAGAAAGATGCCGTCAACCAAGCTGTTTGTTCGCGTCACATGATGCGCGGTCGTTGATATCACGCCCCGTACACCCTCCGGCAGTGCTGACACCAGCCTTTCAAGGCCAATTTGAGTGATGAGAACCACCGCCTGCAGCACGTACACGAGCGTCTCGGCGCCATCGACGTTAGAATGGATACTCAGGGAGATGCTGACGATACTTGGTTATTTAAGAATACACGCGATCGATGTCTAAAGTTGATTCTTCAGTACAGACATCATTGCGTATAGCTCATGCACCAACTACATTCAGACCACACTTTGGGGTCCCGCGGTACACCTGCGTTAATTATTTTTACATCCCTCCTTGGCTGTCCACAAAGTCAAAGGTATGTTCACTATATTGTATATGTTTCGCGGGCTTCTTCGACTCCTGATTTTTGGAGCTACACGCGCGAGTCACATTAACCTGCTCCGCCAGTTTGTTTTGATAAAGCGACACCTTGGCTAGATATGACGTGCTCACAACCACTTCACCAACGTCGCTTGCTTCAAACTACCACGAGCTCCATTGGTTTTCGTGTGCGAGCTCCTTCACCACCTAATGTTCGGGCTGTGCGTCAAGAAGTCGTTCCCATGGCCGTGTAAAATGTTGAACCACTCATACGTTTCGTCACACCCATGATTTGGCCCAAGGTACGTGAAAATCTTGTACACGCTTCAAAAATGGTGCAGGTACCGCTACGACACACCCAAACCATCGCACTCCATCCCTTACGCCCCTGCTTTCATCCCCCAACCCCCTTACTTCGAACGACGCCATTGATTGGTGATTGAACGCCTTTTGTGTCCGGGTAACACCCCACTTCCACCGCTTCCCCGACCCTTGCTATGATGAGGGTAGCTCGTGTTAGAGGCTCCTCGTTTGAGGAATTCAACAAGTCGGGTCCCCGTGTCCCCGCACGATGCCTCATGCAAAACTCCTTATCTCCTAGAAGCTGTTGGAGGCCGAAAAGCAAACAAAGCCAACGGGTATGTAGTGCTTTTGCTGAAGAAAGTACGAGCACACCGCAGGTCGGTTGATCTCCGTGCCGCACGCCGCAGGTTCACTTTGACGAACGCCTAGTTTGGCTAAAGGCTTCACGGCACCAAGCAGCTACAGCATATACAAACCGAAACATACTAGTGTGGATGCTCGTGCTCGTATCTAGGGGCTATCTCAATCTGTTTACAAATTCGATGGGTTTTTACACAATGAAAACCAGTGCTACAAGATACAATATTATTTGATCGTACTCGTGCTCTAAGTCTCATACCTGTGTATTGGAACGTACCGGTACTGTATCATTCCCTGCGGTCTCCGTTTTGTGTCCGGCATGCATGTGAGGGCGTGGCGGTGCCGGCAAGGCGGCTGTCGTTACTGTTAAACTACAGAATTAGGAGTACAGTAACTGATGTCAATGGTAACCGCATGGACGCATATTTGACCTCGTACACGATAATGCTCTCGCTGGACGAACCGACCTTGTTTTCCATAAGACAAATGTTGCGCACTTCAACGAACATCGGTCGAGTGGTAGTGTGAGTTCGATGTACGAGGGCAAATGACGTGTCTGGTTTCACACGTAAAGACATTCCTCCCTCAAGTAAAGAACAGATGTTCTAACTCATTGAAATCGTCTTTCCCAAGTGAATGACGATCGCAATGTTTTGGTTTGTTTCGTAAGAGATCTATTTAACGTCCCATAAAAACAATAGTACTTTTTTGTCATTTGTGGCAGCCGTCGACTACACCAATGAGATACATAAACGGTGTTGGCCGGCTCAATATATCTTAGATTCGAGATATTATGTGATTTTTGGGCCTGGCACCTCGCCTCATACTACCTAGTATATTCTCTTCTTCACGACCCTTTTTAAGGCCGTTTTTTTCTGTGTATCGATACCTGTCGTCAATGAACACATGTGCTAGGCTAGAGGTTTTGACTCTGAGAGAAAAAATACTTGAAAAACTGACCAGAGTGAAATCGATTCACGTTTCCATTGGAGAGGAAATGCGCAGTTAGGAACCTCGGTCGCTGATAGCTCTAGAGTACTGTCGGCCCCTAAACAGGGGCGATAACAGACATCGTGGTGTCGACGGCGGTTAAGCTAGCGACTTCTATCAGGCGCACGTGAGTATCGTAAGCAACGAAAACGTCTCAGTAGACCGTTCATGTGTGAATATACATGGGTCTGTGGGCAGTCTGCTACTTGACTCTCCCGCCCCTATCTTACGCTCTTCCTGTACTCTCAATTGAGCTATTCATGAGAAAAGCAACAACATTAACTTTCCGAAGTGAGCCTTCGGCAGCATCGGCATCGCTGTCTCCTCCGCTATGGTGAACTCTGACACTTTGCTGTAGGGGCAGGGGTATACGAAAAAAAACACGGCATATTTTACGTTCGCTGGACCGAGGGGGGGGGAACTCTAAAACCGAGGGAGAATGCAGATACAAAACAACCTTTGTTTTTTCGCCCTGCGAGCACAACTGCCCTGTTGAATTTCCTTTCTGACCTATGGATGTCCTGTGTGCCGTTTACTTCATCTGCCCTTACCGCAGCCCAGCATAGCCAGCTGTTATTGGTATTGTGTGGCTATACCCTGGCAATGTAGGCGAAGGCTGTGTCCTCAGCGTAAGCCGAGTGATGACACCGGTCACGCAGTGACCAGGAGTGCGATACTCCGGTGTGGTAGTGAGAAAAAAACGTGATAACACGTAAACACTGGCGCTTAGTTGGCCAACACACACAGATGAATTCCACAGAGAATGCAGGAGTCCAGATGACGGCAGCTTCCAGAGATGAACAGGCAGCTAGGTTACCACCACGATTCGTCGAGATCAACACGAGAGAGTGAGGTACTCGGTCCTACCAGCTCGGTCCTACCAGCAGATATAATACGAATGCTATTCCTCCGCAAAATATACGTTACATGCCGAAACGGTACATAGAATACGATCTACGATACAGTGCAGTGCTACTGAACATTGACTCATACATGGTCATGTGCTAACATTTCCATAACACTCCCCTTCAATGAAAATTGCCCTGAATTGTATCAAACTATAATTTTGACAAACAAACCTAGAAAACGAATCCAATTCGATGTTGAAACAATAAAGTCCAGAAAACAATCAAGTCGGTGATAATAGAAGTAGTTCAAGAGACCACTCTACTCGATGCAATTAAGCAGTTCATTCGATGCTTTAACCAGTAGAAATTGTAACGATGTTTCGTGCCCTATGTGCATACATTTATGTGCTTGCAGAAGTACTGCTATTGTATCTTGCACAAACAAAATTTACCATAGCCTTCAATCCTACATGGCTCGTTCAACCAGTGATGGTGCGAGGCCGAATGTTGACTATTGAAATAGCAAACTGATTCACACAAAAAACAGTTTCACAAAACAACCACACAAACCCAAAACACAGATGTTGATGACACAAACATATAACACACGATGTTGACAACGACTTTTACATCAGAAGTTGCGGATGATGTCCAGTAGCTGCTGGAAACGCGGCTTGGCAAAATGCTTGGTCCCTATGTCGGCGGGGTTGTCGTTGGTGGGGATGTAGTGCGTCGAAATCTTCCCCTCGGTGACCAGCTCGCGGATGTAGAAGTAGCGGAGAGCAATGTGCTTGGTGCGAGAGCTGAACGATCGGTTCCCGAGCGCATGCAGAGTTGCAGTGTTGTCGCAGTGAAGTGGCACTTGAACGAACTGCTCCCCAAACCCAAGCTCCGTCATCATGTTCATGCAGAACACGGCTTCTTTCATCGCGAGTGCCGATGCAACCAGCTCAGCCTCCATGGTGGACATGGCAGTCAGGCTTTGAAGGCCCGACTTGAAGCTAATTGGTGCTCTGGCCAACATCATGATGTAACACGACGTCGACTTGCCGTTGTCCGGGTTGTTAGCCCAGTTAGCGTCCGAAAAGGCTGTGAGCTTAAACCCTCCCTTCTTGTACACTATGGTGAAGCTGGTGGACCCCGCCAGGTACCTCAGAATGTGCTTGGCCGCGACCATGTGCACCTTCGACGGTTTTGACATAGCACGAGAGAGCTGGCTCGAGCTGTACATTATGTCATACCTGAGGATAGAAGACAGGTACATGACCGTGCCGGCGATCGCTTGGTACCGTTGCGTCTCCTCGGCGTTGAGCAGTGTCTCCTCCGGCTGCTTAGTGGAGAGCTCGGGTCCGTAACCAGGGGTCAGCGTTGGCTTGCAGTTCGCGAAGCCGAACCGCTCCAAGGCGGACTTGGTGTATTCCTCCTGGTGTATTGTGAGTGTCTTCTCCGCCCGGTTCCGGGTGACCTGTAGCCCAAGTACACGCGACACATCGCCCATGTCGGTCATCTTGAACCGGTCCATTAGTTGTGTCTTGATCTTCTCGATCACTTCGATGTTACCACCAATCATGAGTAGATCGTCCACGTAAAGTGTGAGGATGATGGTGACACCGTTGTGCTTGTAAATGTATACGCACGTGTCAGATTTCAGCGGGACGAAACCGATGATCTTGAGGACGGGGTCAATGGTGTGAAACCAGTTCCCGGGGCTTTGTGCTAGCCCGTAGAGGCTTTTCTCCAGCCTCATGACTAGAGGACCTCCATCCTTGTCCTTGGTCTCATATCCAGGGGGTTGCGCGACGAACACTTCCTCTTCAATGTCCGCATACAGGAAAGCTGTCTTGACATCAAGCTGAATGACTTCCCAGTCCATTTCCACAGCTATAGCAAGCACCATCCGAACACTCTGCAGCCTGCAAACCGGAGCGAACGTGTTGCCGCAGTCTAGCCCATGTACTTGGTTCCAGCCTTGCGCGACCACCCGCGCCTTGTAGGAATTATCGGCCTTACGCTTCAGAACCCACTTTGAGTTGATGATCTTCTGTCCCGGAGGAACAGTAGAGCGCGGAACGAGCTTGTAGACCTTGAGTTCATGCAGACTGTCCATCTCCTTATCCGCAGCAGCGCGCCAAAATGAAGCTTCCGGTGTTTTCATGGCGTCGTAGAACGATTTAGGGATTCCCGGCTGCATAGTCTGCACAGCAAATGCGTACTCTGCGAACCGAGGCATGTCGTCCTTGTGGGCGACGTCCTGATACTCCCCCATCGTGGAGTATGCGAAATTTAGGCGTCGGAGTTCGCTGACAGTCCAGGCGTTAGGTGTACTAGCAGTAGCTCTGGTAACAGCCGGTGTAATCGCGCGGCTTCCGCGCGACGCAGACCCACCTCGCGAAGAACCACCACGCGAAGCAGATCCGGAAAGCAAAGATCCCGATGGCGAAGCACCCGGTGGCGAAGCACCCGATGGCGAAACACCGGATGGCGAAGCACCGGATGGCGAAGCACCGGATGGCGGAGGACCCTGCTCGGCAGGGCTTACTCCCCCAGGCGGAATATATGGAGTAGTGGCTGCAGTATCAATGCCAATGTCGCGGTTGGTGACATCATGGATTTGCCCTATAAGTGTAGTTACTAACGGATCTGCAGCGTCTATGTTAGGAGAAGGCCCATGGATGTCTATGTTAGACGTGTGGTCGCGCACATCCCTTACCAGGTCGTCTCCTTCGTCATACGTAAACTCTCCGTCGTCAAAGCCACCGACCTCCAGGCGAGGCAGTGATGAGGGCGTCTCAATGAAGACGACGTTTCGACTCTCCCTCACACGCTTCGTCGCCGGGTTGTCGATCCGGTAAGACTTGCTGTCCGTGCTCTACACAACCAGGCGTCCTTCCCAAGCACGCGACTCCAATTTCTTGGTGTGGGTTTCTACATGCACAAACGACCTAGCCCCGATCACCCGAAGGTTCCCGAGGTAAGCATCCTTGCCGTAGAGTGCCTTGTAGGGCGTACCGTTGCTCAACGCCGCATGTGGGACCCGGTTGCTTAAGTAGACTGCCGCTTGCATCAACTCCCCCCAGAGAAAACTCGGGAGACCCGAAACAGTAAGTAGACAGCGCACGATGCCAGCAAGCGTCCGACCTGCCCGCTCGTTCGCGCCGATCTGCTGTGGGGTGTTGGTAGACGCAAACTCCAACTGGATTCCAATGTCGAGACAGTACTGGCGGAACTCCGAACTCGTAAACTCTGTACCTTTGTCCCCCTTCAGCCGGACCAAACGCTCTTTGGACGGAATCACAACGGCCTTGTTGGACAGCTCGAGGGAGTCAACGGTGTTTGTCTTGCTCTTGATGAGGAATATCTCCTTCCACTTCGTCAGTTGGTCAACAAACTTGGTGACGAAAGCGTAACCGCCCAGTGCTAGAGGGCTGATAGGCCCCATGGTGTCTACGGTGACAAGCTCAAAAGGTCGCTCCACGTCATATAATGCTCGCTTCGGGTGGGGTTGTTGCTCACTTTTGCCGAAGGGGCAGACGTCGCACGGCGTCAGGTCACCTTTGTAGTCAACGCCGCTGCACGGCGTCTGCCGCAGAACATTCATGCTGTTGCGATTGACATGCCCCATGCGACGGTGCCACAGGTCGGCCGATACCACCTTCAAGGCAGCACCGCCGTTAGGCTTCACGGAGACCCCTGCACGGCCCTCCAGCTCAACTTCGATGGAGCACATGGTCTTCCTGGTCGCTTCGTCAACACCCAGGTTCTTCATCGGCAGGACAAGGTCGTCTTTCTCCAACGGCGGGTTGTCCGGGTAGAACAGCGAAGCCATTCCTCCCAGCATTGCCTGAGAGACGGAGAAGAGGTTCGTCCCCAGCCCAGGCACGACGATTGCTCGGAAGGAGAAATCCCGCTTGTTCCCACCGTCATCGGCAATGGCGCCGTTGATAGTGCCGGCAGCTACCCCGTGCAGGATGTGCTGGCCAGCCGCGACGATTTCGTGGGGAACCTGAAGAGATTCGTAGTCTCGCATCAAGGCAAGCAGTCCTGGAGTAAGCTCCGGGTCTACGAAGTTGTAGGACGCTCCGCTGTCCACAAGCATACGGATGACGGAACCATCGGTGAGAAGCCCACCCCCACCATACAGGTCGGGAGTGGTCGCCATGAGCGCTCGGAAGATCCCTTCCGACAGACGGTGGTTGGTCGGTGACTCCGCCGGAGCAGACGCAGGCGCCGCCGGCGCGACGGCGAGCCCCGCGGTGATCACCCCAGTACAGGGAGGCGGCGCGGCCGCCGCTGACACCGCGTGGAACGAGTACCCGAAAGTGTTCTGTGCCGGAGAAGAAAGTGGGGCCATGTGGGCGCTCCCGACGTGAGCGAAGATAGCGTCGCTCACCGGTTGTTGAGGGGCTGCAGCCAGGTGTGCGCTCCCGACGGGAGCGAAACCACCATGGCCCGGTGTCTGCAGAAGCGCCAGGCGCGCAGATAGCGACTGGATCTCCTTTTGCGCCTTGCACTCGTTGTCGCTGTGCGTGACGGTCTTGTGGTAGAAGCACCATTTTGGAGAAGGGTCGCTGCCGCTACCCTTCTTGCCCTTCTTTTTCCACGACGACTTTCCTGTCTTCGGCCTAATTTTCTTGGCCGGGGCAGGGCAGTCTCGCTGGAAGTGACCGTAAGCCTTGCAGTTGTGGCACTGATCCGTACTTGTTGCAGCCATCGCCGCTCCGCGGACCGACCACCGCAGGACCCGACGATTTCCTCGACTGCGCGTCGATGAAGTAGTTTGTAGCCGTCTTCTTCAACGCCTCCACGTCCGGAAACGGGCTCCGGTAGTGCATGTCCTGGAGGAATCGGTACTCCGAGGAGTGCGTAAGTGCACTAAGCACCAAATCCTCGTAAGATTCATCGGTGGTGGGCTCCCCCATGTCGTCGAGGCGAAGCTTGAGGTCGTCCATGTTAGCCAGGAAGTCGATGACGTTCTGGCCAGGCCGGAGCTTCGCGGCGTGGAGCTGTGTCTTGCAGACCCGACGGGATTCCTTTGTGTTGCCTTCGAAACGCTCCTTGAGGGCCGCCCACGCCGCTGCCCCGTCACCCATCTCACCCCCAGACTTCGCTTGGAAAGGCCTGGTGGTGATGTTTGCCGACCCGGTAGTGGAGAAGTAAACCAGCGAGTATAGCTGGTTGTTGCGGGCTTTCCATGTCGCCGTTGCTGCAACAGCATCAGTGTCCGTACCCACGGGGCACGGCTCCCCGTCGAGGATCTTGAGAAGTTCCTGTGAATGGAACCCCACTGCCTGGCGAAACTTCGCCTGCCATTCCCTGTAATCCCGTTGCTCTTTGCAAAGGCCCACGGATTCAAGGGTGCGTTTTAACGCGTTGAACGACGATTCCGCCATCGCTTCCCGACCCTAACCAGGGACCGGGGCTACGCGCAAGGCGCGCAGGTTTTACCCACACGTATAACGCCCCGAGTACCGGAGTGAGCGACGCGCAAGGGACAGTGCAGGGTGTTAATTTGCTACACGGATGTAGGCTTTGCAGGATTGCAGCCCTGAAGCTCACAATCCACGTCTTCCGGACACTCTCTAGTATCCGCCCAGACTTCTGTGCTCCGCGAGACACAGGTACAACCTACCACAGTTGACTAAGCTGCGGTGTGTGGCGTCGGAGGCGTCAACTCCGGCCACGTCCTGCAGGTACACGGGTCAGATGCACTGCTCAGACTTGTCGAATCCTCAATCTTACACACGCACCGCGAACCGGTACGAGAAAAATAGTCTTGGATGTAGACACCACCTCGCGTGACGCCGCACGCGCAGGTAACGTGATGCGATTCACGTTGTATGGGACTGCCGCACCGGATGCAAACAGCCCAGTCAGATCCTCACCCTTAACACACGCTACCAAGTCGGCACTCAGCAGGTGGAAGGTGTCTTGGACAGACTACGCCTCGCGATACGACACGCGCAGGCGATTTAGGGAAATCGATTTGAACACACGCGGAACACCAGAGCGGTGCTCTGCACGCGCAAACCAACAACCCTGCACAACTCTATTCGCCGACCGGAATCAACGCCTAGATGTTATGCTCCCGAATGCTTTACACACAGCAGTATCGTACCGAATGTGCAGCCGAGAACCCAGGTGATCAATCCGGATCCAAACAGCAGCCGGGTTGACTCAGTGTAGACCTCCAACAGGAAGCAGACTCCAGCAGAAGAGACCTTCGCGAAAAAAATGTGTATGCACACTACTCGCCACGCTCACGGGGCTATCATAACCTGTTATTGGTATTGTGTGGCTATACCCTGGCAATGTAGGCGAAGGCTGTGTCCTCAGCGTAAGCCGAGTGATGACACCGGTCACGCAGTGACCAGGAGTGCGATACTCCGGTGTGGTAGTGAGAAAAAAACGTGATAACACGTAAACACTGGCGCTTAGTTGGCCAACACACACAGATGAATTCCACAGAGAATGCAGGAGTCCAGATGACGGCAGCTTCCAGAGATGAACAGGCAGCTAGGTTACCATCACGATTCGTCGAGATCAACACGAGAGAGTGAGGTACTCGGACCTACCAGCTCGGTCCTACCAGCAGATATAATACGAATGCTATTCCTCCGCATAATATACGTTATATGCCGAAACGGTACATAGACTACGATCTACGATACAGTGCAGTGCTACTGAACATTGACTCATACATGGTCATGTGCTAACATTTCCATAACACCAGCTCATTCGCTGCCAAATCTACCCGTCCTAGAAACAGCAGGGGGGTTATCGTCCTCAGCCATCCTAGTGGTCTCGAATTGTCTTTATAATCTACGTGTGGCAGCCATCGTCCTTTGGCATGTAGTAGTCCTGTATGTCTTCCCACGCACCACTTGGCGACATTGCCTTTGGCATTCTGAATTCCGCAATCGCATATCTTTTTCCATCGATTCCATCATCATTCCGTGTGCCAATCTCGCATCTCTGATCTCTTGAAGGGAACGACTTGATGCTACAATAGTTCCTCCAGCGACACCTGCCTATCACCTACCATGACTGGGTAAGCCGTCTTATAGGTATGCTGGAAACTTCCTTCCCCATACTAAAGTGGACGTCTATGTTATCGAACATCGGGTGTCTCGACTAGGATAATTAGGGGCAGATATATAAGGGAGCGTTGCTTCCTGCCTCGCACCTGCTTCTCCTCTCCCCCCCCCACCGGCCCCCCGACCGATTTTTGTTTGCGACGCGTCTCTCAAGGCGCGCAACCTATGATCCTCTATCTCTCCTATCCACGACCTCGAGTTTCTCTCGCATCTCTTGCTTTTTCACCTCACTTGCCACGCTGGCTTCCTGACTAGACACGCCCTCTAAACCATACTTTCCGGAAGGTTCCCACCCCTCTAGGTTGGCCTAGGATACGCTTGACAATAGAATACCACAGGCCGTCACCGTAAATTGTGCGTTGATTGATCTCTAAACGTATGTTCGCAGCTTAAACGGGAACGCGTGGTTGACTCCAGACCGTACCACAGAACTCCTGTTCTATTAAATCCGAGCTGTCGAGTCGACTCGCCTCATATGGAGCTACATCTAACGAGTGACATTGGTGGGCCCACATTACCCCGATATCCCAACACCCTACTATTTATTCCAGAACTCCTCAATCTACGATGGATATTTGTCTCGTGTTCTCGAGTACAGTCAAGAAGGTCGTATGATGATAAGGCAGCAATAAAGAACGGCAGCAAGACGGCAGACGGACGCCCACGGCTGGCGCGCTCACCATCACCGGACCAGGCGGTCATAAATCGTTTCTATATTTCCCTCGGCGGTAGTATGTACTTGTGATAGACATTCCTGGTTCATGTAGTGTCGGCGAACTGAACTCCTCTTCATGGAGTTATCACGGGCGTGGTATCATGGCAGTGCTGCACCTTTTGTCCGACAGCCCGGGAAGACACGGCGATCGTTGATACTGGTATGGTGGTTTTAGGTTCGATTGCTCATTTTGTACCGCGCATCCGCCAGGCTTCACTTTGACGGCACCCCTGGCAGCAGGGGGAATTGATGTTCCTCTGTGTGTAGGACTACCGTGCGTTTTGCACGGTGCAGGCAGCACTCCAGATCGCAACCTCTATAGTCCGTAGCAACGAGTTGGCCAGTTGAGGGAACGGGGGGATTTCCATACTGTAGGGTGTATAGTCGCAGCTTTGTTTGTTCAGTTGCACATATATTTCATTTCTCGTGCACGCCTTTTTCGTGTATTTTATAGGTGGTGATCCCCATAGTCGATCACCTCGTGTAATGGGTTGCCTCGGTTAGGACAGGCAGTGAGTGAACACCCGGCAGTTTGCCATGGAGCCAAAGAAAAGATGTTGAACCAGGTGTATATTACAAACCACCAAAGATGAAGTGAACGAAGGGGGGCTATCCCTTCGTCCCAGGATCCCATAAAAAGGTATCCACATGATGCTTATACCAAAACCCATTCGGGAAAGAATCAATCCCGCCGCATTTTTCCAGTTACACAAATCACACGTATCCACGATCAGACACATCAGATATGTGTGCGACTTATGACGAACGGTTATGACCAACAGCCTCCCGAGTCGCAGTACACTGTCAGGATGATGGTGTCTATATACCGTACTCCAAATAGGTCCACGATCATCAAACACATAAATCCTCCTGTCGTAGCACTACAAGAAGTACTGCTGTGGTGCTATATTACTCCAAACACCGAAATTGAAAGAAAAAACTATAGAAATAAACAGCTGCCTCCCTGCTGTGAAATCCAAAAAATCCTAAATCAGTGTCGAAAAACCCAAACCTAAATCCGAAAAAAAAAATCAGTGTCGAAAAACCCAAACTCAAATCCGAAAAATATTTGTGTCGAAAACCCAAACTTAAACCCAAAAATACAAAATCAGCGTCGAAAAACCCAAACTCAAATCCGAAATTAAAAAACAGTGTCGAAAAACCCAAACTCAAACCAGGGAAATAAAAATCAGTATATCCAGCATAAAATCACCACATGTTCATTGCCAGACTACGGCGAAACTCAGAAGAGTCCCGCAGTATCGCTTTGGTTCAGAAATCCGCATGCTGGTAAGGGGATTGTACGTGGATGATCGATATCTCTTTCCTTCCTACTAGTTCCCTGAGGAAATGGAGCCGTACGTCAATGTGCTTCTGCGCCAGCTGCACCGCACCCTGGTTATACTCGAACACCGGTATGCAGATCACACCGACATCAGGCAACATGAAACGCCAAACCTGCCTCAAAAACAAAATTTCCTAAACGATGTCTGCAAGCGCCACGTACTCTGCCTCCGTCGCGGAGAGTGTGACGCATTTCTGTGTCCTAGAAAACCAAGACACACAAGCACCCCCACACATCACTAGCCCCCCTGAAACTGACCTCCTGTCAGCCGCCACAGTTAAGAAAGTCTGCGTCAGCAACCACCTGCAAGCTCAGCCCCCCTACCGTACCTTTCTGAAAGGTAATCCCAAAGGAATTAGCCCGTCTCACATACACTAAAATACCAAGTAAGTGCTGCCCTTCCGAGGACTAACTTAGGCGCAGCGTAGTACCTAGCAACCGCTCTTACTGCGTTTGAGATATCTGGTCGAGATACCACATCAGTGAGCCTACCAACTCACGAAACGGCCAGTTCCCTGGTGCTTCGTTCTTGTCGAATTCCGCAAGCCTCGTGCCTACAGAAAGCGGAACTCTCTTCCTAAACTTTATCCCGTACTCGTCCACCAACTCTTCAGCGAATGTTTGCTGGAAATTCTTCAACACTCCCTTGTCCCAATCCCTCTAAAATAAAACCACCCGAATACCACTACAACTCTCCCAGGTTCTTGACCGCAACCATCTGGTTCAAGTCCCTTCCAAACTGGTCACACCTGGCTTTCTCCCCTACCGCAAGTATGTCATCCACGTGTACCACTGTAGTCATCACAACACTTCCCTCCTCCATCAAACGAAACACGCACGCGACAACCAGGCACTGAAGAAAACCCAACAACAGCAAACACCTAGTAAGATGCGCATGCCATTGTATCGATGCCTGCTTCAAGCCGTACAAGCTCTTGTTCAGCCTTACTATCTTCCCCGACAGCCCACCGCAACCCTGGGGCAAACGCATGTACACGTTTTCCTGGAAATCAGATTGCACGAACGCCTGTTCAATATCAAAATGGCATAAGTCAAGATCCAGCTCACACGCCATCGCTGTCCACAAACGGACACTGGAAACAGCAACAGTAGGCGCAAACAATTCTCCCAAATCAATATTTGCTCTCTGTTCATCCCCCCGCGCTAAAAGCCTCGCCTTAGTTTTCGTGGGCCAACCGTACTCATCAGCTTTCCAATCAAAAACCCACATTGCATTAATGTAGTTGTCCACTGATTGCTATCCCGGCACAAACGTCCCCGCATCCAGCAATCCGTAAAGCTCCTTCCCCATCGAATCCTCCCAAAGATAGGCGTGCTCCGACCGCATGGCTTCCCTGTGGCTCTGTGGGGCCTTGAGGACAGAGGCGTAGCAGTGTGGCAAATTCGGGGGCTTGTAGGGCGGCCGCTGGTCGCTCAGGATGGCGTCGATGTCCTTCCGATTGGCCAGCAGTGCCGCCAAGGAATACGGTATCTTCCCGGGCCCCCCGACAGACGATGTTCGCTCTCGGTCCCCAACAGTGCGTGACGGCTGCCCGCGACCCCCAACACTCGGCGACTCCTTGCGGCGCCCGGCGTCGACGGCTCCACACGTAGTCAACATTGACAGCAGCTCCGTCTTGCCCGTCATCGATAAGAGTCCGACGCTATGGTTAAATCCCTGGTCGCGTTTCGGAGGCTCCTCCGGCGTGGCTGAGAGCTGAACCGTCTTCGAACGGGTACGCCCTGATATCCGTTGCGGCTCCGTGCGCGTCCGTGGCAAAGCGTCGGTGAGGGGAGATGGTGGGTTCTCGGGCGGTGGTGCCGGCGGTGACGGGGGCTGAAGCGGCGGTGGCGATGGCTTAATCGGCCGTGGCGACGGCGGTGACTGGATCGGCAGTGGCGGCGGCGGTGACTGGAGCGTCGGTGGTGACTGCACGTAGCTGATGCTGAAGCACTGCGTTGCCGGCGCGGTGGCGTCCACCAATCCCCCCGCACCCGCCGGTGCCACACCACGTGACTGGTGTAGCATACGCCCCCCGTCGAGGCCCTGATCACCTTTACGGCGGACAGGGGGTGGTTATAGCCGTTATTCTGATAGTAGCACGGCACCGATTGGACGTCGGACTTCGTGCTGCGGTCTACCCGCATCATGCCATCCTGGAAGAACGGCACCACCTGCAGGTCCGGAGGCCGCGAGAAGAACACCTCGTACGGTGATCGCCAACCGACGTTGGCCTTGGTCGCGGAGCGCTTAAAACAGTCGCCAGCCCAAAGCACAGCCTCCAGCCACAGGCGATTACCGCTGGCGCCGATGTTGGGGATTCGGCCAAGGTCGGCGCTCGGGAAAAGTCGCCGAATCTCGCGACGAGCCGCATGGCCCCCCTTCATAGCGCGACAAATTGCACTCTCGACAACCGCGTTCTGTTTTGGCTTACCCGGGACTGTGTGTTCGCGGCGGATCCCAGCGGTGTCGCAGAATTCGATATAGCTGCGGCTGGTGAACTCCCCACCGTTGTTCGTGCGGAAGCAGAGCGGCGGCCCCACGTGGTTCATGTGGGCGATGAACTTCTTCACATACGCGGTGGTCTCCGATTTCATCTTCATCCCGTACGGCCGCATCCACCTTGACGCGCTGTCGACGAACATGATCAGATAGACAGACTCGCCCATAGACGCCTCGTAGGGTCCGGCCAGGTCGATCTGAGCGGTCTCCATGGACCTCCCCGCGCGCGATGTCGTCCTCCGCGGCATCCCAGCTCGCACACCCTTGGCCTCCAAACATCCACCACATGGCGGCAGTACTCCTGTCAAGGTGATACCGTGCTGCCAAGCCGTTTCCCTAAACAAACGCTCGTTCAGGTGACCGGAGGAGAAATGAAAGTGGTTAATATCAATATTGTCGGCAGGTTTCCCAACGGTAAACGGACGCCTACCCGGAGCGAGCACAGCTGCAGCAGTCATGCCTACGTTCCCAACGTAAAAGCCATTCCGATCTGACTCTGTTAGGGCTTGCGCTGCCGCAAGGTTGAGAGGGTAAGGGTAAAATTCCGTGTACTCAGTGTCATCGTAACCATCCATAAGTCTAACGTCCGAAAAGACGCTCATGTTCGTCTCTTGCGTGCCGGGGGCAGAGACAAAAGGCCTGATTGATACCACTCCGTGCTCTTTTCCTAGGGACGACACAGTGGGCGGCTCCGTCGGGAGCTGCGCCGATGGTACTACACTAACTTCACTTGAAGCCGTGGGCGGGAAACCAATGTCCGCAGGCACTACGCCTCTAGAGGCGGGCGGGAAACCGTTATCCGCAGGGACTACCCCTCCTATACTAAGGGGGGAAAGTGGGTGGCAACCATAATCCAAGGGCCCTACCCCACCTACATTCAAGGGGGGTTGGGGGTTCGAGGGGAGGGCAAGAGGGAAACCAGGCACGACATGTTCAGAAAGGGTGGAGGGGGGGTAACACCAGAGAAAGCAGAAACAGCTGTAAGTCCTGTAGTTGGGGTCGGGTCCATGCGAGTCGCAAGCAAACATGACCCAGTCGCGTCATTTGGGGAAATCAAACGGTTGTCGAACAAGTGTGCGCCATCCTTGTCAAGGGTGATGGATTGTCTCGCTTGTGCATCATGGAGGAAAAACAGGTTAAACGTGATCCCCTCCGTCACGTAGACGTCATTTAACTTGACATGTAAACCAGTTTTGGAGTGCATCTTCAGATTGAGGCTACCTACACCAAGCGCTCGCATAGCTTTTCGATCACCAATCAAAACCTTTTCTATACCACGAGAGATCTGTACCCAGTCATACATGTTACGAGAGCTGCTGGTAATGTGGTTTGTGGCCCCGTTATCCGAAACTCAAAACTCACTACCTGCTGGGCCTACCCCACGCTCCCTGACTGTCTCACTGGGAGACTGACTAGCAAGCCCCAACCCAGCTCCTACCCCATCTAAACTAGAATCCAACTCGCCTTGCGGCATTGGACGTGCCATGAGTAGATGCAGAGCGCTCTGGGGAGATGAAGATGCTCCGGGAGAAGGCGAAGAGGAAGAGGACGAGGCATGGGCGGGGGGGTTATGATTTTGGTGGGACGGCTGCGGCGGCGGTTCATGTTGTTCGTAGGTATAGGGCGCGATCTGCTGCTGGTGCGGCGCCGGCGGTGGTGGCGGTGCCTGGTACTGCTGCGAAGGTGATGGCTGATACTGCTGCGGAGGAGATGAGTGGTGCTGCTGCTGCTCTTCCTCGTAGTAGTAGTAGCCACGGTAGTCGTCGTAGTAGGAGTAGCTGCCGTCGGCAGCGGCAGCGGAAGTGTCAGTACCATGGGCGTCACCATAGGCGTCACCATAGGCGGCGACGGCGGCAGCGGAGGCGGCGGCAGCGGAAGCGGCGGCGACGGCGGCAACGTTTGCTTGCCCGTACGAGTGTGACCACGGCTGCTGCCGGCCAGGTGTTGCAGACGAGAAGTGGGGGGCCCCGCCGGGGGCTGCACGCCCGGGGATAGGTGGCGCGGGTCCGGGGGGGTGAGGGTGCCTTGGAGGGTCCACTTGCCACGCGCAATACTGATGCACGTGCCCCAACTCATTGCCGTTCTGGCATCGTTTGCGAGGGTCGGCCCCATGCACCGGCGGCTGATTATCAAGCGGGCGGGGAAGGTTCGGTGGGTATCGGGAGTAGTCGTAGCCGCTGGGGGGGGGGGGGGTATGATGGCAAGCCTCTCCCCCTACCCTCGACCGCTTGCCCACGACCGCCCACATACCTTCCTCTGCCGTGGTGCTCCGCTCCAACCGCCATCACAGCGACCGCTGACGTGCTGTTGTTGCTGGTGTTGCTGCTGTGGCTGCTGTTGTTGCTGCTGCTGCAGCTGCGGCTGATGTTGCTGCTGCTACTGTTGCTGCTGCTGAGGTCGATGTTGCTGATGTTGCTGCTGCTGTTGATTTTGCTGCTGCTGACCGCCCCTATTGTCGTTTCTCCTGCTCCTGCCTCGTCCGCCGCGTCCTCCTCTCCCGTCATTCGGAACACCCCCGTTGCCCCGGCCAGACCAGTCGGGAGCAACGAGGGAGTGTCCCGTCCCAGTCCTCTTCTCCTCGTCCCTCGTCATCTCCGTCTCGCCATGAGCGCTGAGCACCACATCTTCAAGGACTTTGCAAGTAAGTGAACTCTGCGTTCGTGAGCAAAATGCTCTTTTGCACTCCGAAGGCGGATGAAAGGTTACGGGTAAAATTTTGGTTAGCATCTACATCAGAGAATACTACCCCATGAAAAACAAGCCGGCTTCTAAGGACACTACCTCTCGCAAAGTACTCGTTGGGGGGTTCGTTCTCGTTCATTCTCCGGCTGTACGACCACGCTTGAGTCAGCCTGGCCTTCTCGGCAGCAGATGGAGGAGCATACAAATTCGTGAAGATTCTCCATCCCTCACATGGGCTACCGGCTGCCAAAATCAGGTTCAGCATGGGCAAGTAGGTAATCTGGTTGATCAGTATCCTCTATGCTACGCGTGCCCTGGCTACCGCCACCGCCCCAGCCTCTCTATTGAGGGCCTCACTGTTGGCCCCCTTCAATCCTATTTAAAGAGGAACATCCGTGCTTATTGCTTCCAGGCAACGCTCCTCCCCAAAAAATCCATCATCTGACCCTCAAACACCATAACTCTCTCCTGTATTTCCTCCCCGTTCTTGAAAATACGATCACAAACACTTTAGGGCTACTGTTGCTGCTAATACGACACGTACGTGCCTGACGGGGGGGCTGCAGCCCATCCCTGCTGCTGTGCTCGAGCGCAGTCCTGCGGGAATTGCTCAGTGGACTCGACGGTGCTGCTTCTAGGCTTGTTCTCCTGGGCTTGCTCTCGTTCTCTGTCTCTTCTTCCTTCTTCCTTGCGGTGGGCGGCACGGTCCTCTTCCTGGGCATTGATCAGTCCTGCGGCGTAACTAGCGAAATTCGATTCAATCGCATTCCGAGTTTCCTCGGGAACGTCCGCGACAATCGACGGGTCCATCTTGCAACCCTTACACGAGTTATCTTTGATATATCAATTGTGCTATGCTAGCATAATCGATCACCTCGTGTAATGGGTTGCCTCGATTAGGAAGGGCAGTTAGTAAACACCCGGGAGTTTGCCATGAAGCCAGAGAGAAGATGTTGAACCAGGTGTAAATTAGAAACCACCAAAGATGAAGTGAACGAAGGGGGGCTTTCCCTTCGTCCCAGGATCCCATGCAAAGGTATCCAGATGATGTTTATAATACCAAAACCCATTCGGGAAATCATATATCCCGCCGCATTTTTCCAGTTACACAAATCACACGTATCCGCACGATTAGACACATCAGCCTCGCGGAATATCCACTTATACAAATCACACGTATCCACGATCAGACACATCAGACATGTGTGCGACTTATGACGAACGATTATGACCAACACCCCATGCTCCCCGGCCTATTTTTGGTTTTCATGTTTTTCTGGTCTTTATAGAGCTCCAGCATCTTTTTGTGTCCTCAGACTTCATTTATACCTGGTGACAACACTTCTTATGTATAGTAAATCAACAACAACTTAGTATTACACGGGACCATAGTTAATAGGACCACATATTGTTAGTAAAAATGGTTAAATATATAGGTTTTGATGTATTTTATAGGTCCTATTAACTATGCCCCCCCGTACTAGTGCTGCGCGACAAAAAAAAATTGAAGTGATTTTCAATATTATTCATTCGTACTCAAAATAGACTATAATATAATTTCCTGTCTTCGGGCTCACGCAACGGATACACTACCGTATGTGTATGTTATTTTGTTGTTGTTGTGGTTGTTTTGTTGTTGTTCTCCCATTTCGTAACTCTCTGACGAAGGAGTCCGTGTGGTCACACAAAGGTGCTGGAGCCCTAGGAAGATCTGAAAAACCATAAAAAAAAACGAAATTCGTCCGCTTAAACCCTTCAGACCCGCAGCCGTTTTAGGGGCAAACCACTTGAAACTTGGGTGGTTTGTCCCCAAAACGGGACTGCGGTTGTTAAAGGGGCAAAAAAAAGGCGCACGAGACGAAGAAGGCGCACACAAGATGAAATCAACGTGCAAACTGAACTAATATAACGGCCGCGCGTATATCCTCTCAACTATACAACATGGAGTTTCCCCCGTTCCCACCGCTAACCAACTCGTGGCTCCTGGGTACAGCGACTGCTGTCTGGAGTTCTGCCTGCACCGTACGAAACGCACGGTAGTCGAAAAGTCGGGGAGATACACGCTTGATGTCTGAGGTGCTGTCAGAGTGACGACTCGCGGACATGCAGTAAAACAGGAGCAATCGAACCGGAAAAACCACCACACGAATATCAACGATCGCCATCTCTTCCCGGACTGTCTGACGCAAACGGTGCAGCACGGCACTATAATACCACGGCCGTGAAAATTGCGGTGGGTCCTTCCCCAAGAAGGGTATCTTAATCTATACTCGTACAACTCGCCAACACTACAGAGACCAGTAGAACAGCAGTCCCGTTTTGGGGACAAACTACTTGAAATTTGAGTTGTTTGTCCCCAAAACGGGACTGCGGTTCTAAAAGGGATAAAAACAAGTACCAGGTACATACTGCCTCGTGAAAAAACTAATAACATTACATTTGTGTATGTCGTCGTTGTTCTCACAATCATCTCGCCACAAATTGAACATGCCCGTATGATGCGAATATATACGTATGACTTCGTGCATACGCGTACTTGTGCGTATCTTATACACAAGAACATTCGGTCTACGTATCTCTCCTTGTTGGGAAAATCACTCGTGTGGTCTGTCAAAACAGCATGACTTATGTATGTGGACTTACTTTTGAAATAGGTCAATTTCCGGTTCTGTCCGCATTTATTTTACCAACCAAAGCCGCCCGAGGAAGTGGCGCCTCCTGAAACCTCGTGAAGTCTCGGTCTCACCCCTCACGCCCATAAGCATGCGAGATATATACCCTGGTACACGACAACAACCGAACGCACATATGATGTTACAACTACTATACTGCTGTATGTAGCAGCACGTATACCTGTACGTAGCACAAAAGTAGTATGGAGGTTGTGCAACTGTTGTTGTTTGTGTGTTGTTGTTGTTGTTGTTGTTGTTGTTGTTGTTGTTCTCACATTAACTCACAATTCAATGCAGTCCGTGGTCGCAGGACAGGCTCCAATAACTCTGGAGTGGAAGAAATACCTCAAGTAAAAACAGAGGCAAAAAAAACAAAAAAAAAGCATACGCACTCCACCACTGCGGACACCAGGGAAGCAAAAAAGAGACTATTAATAGCAGACAAAAACCTAAAAAAAGAAGATGAAGCTAAGCAAAATAAAAACAAAAACTAAATTAAAACAGACGCAGATAGCAAAAAGCAAAAAAAAGGCAAAACGGACCATACTAACAAAGACACAAAGAGGTACAAACGGGAATGAAAGAAAAATGAAAAAAAAGAAGGGACAAAAAAGGGATAATCACGGGCGGGGGGAAAAGAAAATACCAAAGGAAGGCACTGGAGCATACAGACACGCAAAGTTGCCCAGATGGCACCATGCTAGTTACTTGGGTCCCAAAGAAAGGAGTGCATCATGACGATGATGGCCATAACCAGGCTTCAGTCTGTTGGGCAGACCGCCTCCCCTCCCCCCCTCCGCCATTCCCCCTCGTCCCCCTTTCGCCCCCCCCCTCTTCCCTGCCATTCTGCACACTCGCGTTGGCGTCAACGGCTGTGGTCGTGGTTGCAGCTATTCTGTGCCGTTCTGCCGATGCCTCCTTCTCATCTGTATGTCATTTCCGCATGAAGGCCTCCGCCCCTTCCTCGACCCGTTGGAACCATTTGCCGGCTTTCTGTGATAAATCGCGCCACCCTTCGAGCTTGATGCCGAACTCCTTGAGGTCCTCCTCAAGGTACCTCATCCAGTCCCACTCCTGTCCTCCGGAGTAACCCTTACCCCCAACCATCTCCCCAAACATCACCCTCCTCGGCAGACGCTCCTCTCCCATTCGTGTCACAAAGCCCGCAAACAAGAGCCTACGTCTGCGTACCGTCGTCTCAACGCTTTCAGATGTTGTCCTGAGAAGCGCGCTAGCATAGGATAGAATGTGGTCTTCGCGCTTTCGTTTTCGCCACCCGATGCATCGGAGGAGCATCTTGTGGTGGACCTCCCGTAGCCTACCGTAATCAGTCTTGCTCGGGCTCCAAGTAACGCAACCGTAGAGCAACGGTTCGATCACCTCGGCTCTCAGTATTCGCACCTTCAGGCGTAGGCGCACACCCGGGCGGTCATAAATTTCCATCTTATACCGTCCGAAGCATGCCCATGCCCTCTGGAGTCGACGCGTTACCTCGACACTTCTGCCCGTCCAATCTGCGCTGATAGCCCCGCCCAGATACACAAACTCGGTCGTTTGTTTGTACACTTGGCCGGCGGCGGTGACGGTGAACGGCACGTTCCCCCCATCTTTCGTTTGCAGACACATTATCTCCGTCTTGGCCTCCGGGACCGTCAGGCCGAAAGCGGCACATGCAGACACGATCACCGTCATCATCCTCTCCAGGCCGTTGGGTGATCTCGATACTTTGACTGCATCGTCGGCATAGAGCATAGCCCACAGTGTCTGGGCCTCTTTATCATTCCCCTGTCCGTCGGCGTGCCCGACCCGTGCCTTCCCCCTCTTCTTTTTCTTCTTCTCCTGCTTTTGTTGGAGTTGCACCAAGCTGTCCGTGATGGCTTTATCAACAGCGAAACGTTTCTCCGCCACACGCAGCACCGCTGTAAAAAACATGTTGAACAACAATGGCGCGAGCACACACCCTTGCCGTAGGCCCTGTTTCACGTCGAACATATATGAGCACTCGCCGTCATCCAGCCGCACGCATGCTCGCATGCCGTCGTGGAATTGGCGGATAACGGTGAGCATTCTAGGTGGCACCCCAAAGCGAGCCAAGACAGCCCACAGGAGGGTTCGGTCGACGGAGTCGTAGGCTTTGGTGAGGTCGACAAAGCACATGAAGAGCGGAGTGTCCTTCTTCCTTGCCAATTCCTGCAAGCGTCGCACCACGAACATCATGTCGACCGTCGATCGTTCGGGCCTAAAGCCACACTGCTCCTCCGGCAGGATGCCTTCCCATTCGCAATAGTCGCTGAGTCGGCGCGCGATGACTTTGAGGAGCACTTTGCCGGCATGCGCGACTAGGGAAAGGCCACGATAGTTACCACACACCGTCCTGTCTTTCTTGTTGTGCAGCACCTTAATTGTTGTGTTGTGTATAGTTGTGACGCATCAAGAGACGGAAGGGAGTCTCGGTGATGTTCCCAAAGTAACACAAAAAAAAAACGGTAGTCACACCAACGCGCTGGATCTCTAGCAAAACAAAATTATTGAAAACTGTAAGTTCGGCATGGAGGCACGACGCGTTTTCCATCTCAAAACACAGGAGACAAAGATGCCGCGCACACACATGAAAGAAACGGGCAGTAATAATGAGTCAAACTCATCTAAACGTACTTTGAAACGGGAATCCACTATTATTCCTTTATCGTGCAGTAGAGTACCGGCCTGCTATTAATAGTAACAGACGTGTCAGTAAGAAAATCATCCTCAAATTTTAGACAAACCTAAGAAACGGCCCAGGCTCGGCATCTGCCGCAACTTAAGAAAGAGCAACCCTTCACCTGGCGGCCCACCGTGCCCCTGTTTGTGGTATGCGGTAGCTTGATACGGGTCTGCGGATATTGGGGATTTCATATATTGTGGGGTTTCGTATTATGTATCGGGGCCTTATTTAGTATGCCTCGTGGATGGAGAGATGGAGCTGCTCCTCCGGGAGTAGTCGATGATGTTAATGATACGGCCCAGGCTTTGATGTTAATGATACTGCCTGTCTATATGTGAGTGGTGCAGCCGGTGACAATCTTGGTGCGGCTTACCTCCTGTGTGTGGTTTATGTGGTGGGGTCTCTGACAGAAAGGTATTGATCCACCTGGTGTGTGTTGTGTTTGGCTTATTGTAACTAGTATTTTATTTGCTCCTCCTCAACGATCATGGTGTAGACCACGCGTGTACCACGTGCACGCGTCCGACAGCTCCTGTGATCACCCGTAGATATGTGGGGTACAGTACCTGGTACAGTATATTCTCTCATTTTTCTGGACTATTGTACACTGGCTGTTTCGCAGTTTGGTCAGTCCTCAGGCACGACTCAATTGTGGCTTGGATAACGAATATTTCAAAAAACAAAATCACGCCAGAACGAACGGGGGCTACATGCTTTTGGCAGTTCCTCAAAAAAAGCTGACCGTCTATGGTAGAACTCCTGCTCGGCGCGCGCAGCTCCGCAGCTCCGCAGCTGCTCCAGCGTGAGGCAAGAGCCAAGCAGCAAGCGCTGTTGTTGCCCATGAACGCTGCGGCCTTACTCCGCGTCAAGGCCGAGTTGGGCAAGCTGAGGCACAAGGGAGCGTTGACCAGAGACCAGTTCCAACTTTCGAAGACCAGAGTGAAAGATGGTGTAGTCAAAGACGAGGCTTTTATCTCACTGAGTCAGGCATGGGCCCTGCGCTGCGATGGTACGAGCGACGAGCAGGAGCCCATTGAGGACATCAGCAACGTGATAAGCGAGATACCACCGGTCAGCTAGACTAGCTCGACAGCGGCGGCTCCTGCGCAGGCCTCGCAAGCCCAATCGGTGCCATCACCAGATCCTACTGCGGCTGTAGCATGCAAAGCCTTTTTTTGTTGATACTACACCGGAACCGCTGGAAGACGTGCTACCGATCTCGCCTGCTCCCGCGGGTGAGGAGAACCCGCCAGGTTCAAGCGACGAGGAGGAGAGTGAGAGCGAGACGGAGCAAGAGGTTGATGAGAAAGCTGTGCTGGACATGGACGACGACACCGCTGACAACGAGTACTTACTGCCGTTTGAAGCCCCAGACGGATATTCTTTTGTAGCTCAGCACCTCCCCCCCTCACTCAGAATCTTGTCAACCAAGAGATGCTGCTTCGGCTCGGGATGGGTTGCTCCAGGGGGGTCATCACACGAATAGCCCAAGCACGCACGAGCCACCTCTACGACTTCAAGGTGTTTCTCGAGACCGACGGCAGCACACGTAGCATGAAACTTCCGCTGGCGAAGTACTCGGTGGATGGGGTCGCGGCAGGGGGATCGTGGGTGCTGCTATCGCGCTGCGCCGATAAGGACCCTTCGGAGGACAACGAGAGCAAGGACGAGAGCGAGTGCGAGGATGAGGAAGAGGAGGAGAGGGGAGGAGGAGGAGGAGGAGGAGGAGGAGGAGGAGGAGGAGGGGGGATCGGTAGTACGATCGAGGGTTCGTCGGGAGGGAAGGGGAGTAGCTTGAATGACATAAGCGACGTTGGGCAGATTTGCGCGGGGGGTAGGAAGCGCATGCGCGTTGAATCCGAAGTGGAGGCGGAGGAGTAAGAGTCGGGAGAGGGAGGGGGGGTCGGTAGTCTGAACGAGGTAAGCGACGTCGGGCCGATTCGCCAAGGGGGTAGAAAGCGCACGCAAAACGTGCGTCTGCAAGACCACGAGTAGCATCATGGTTTATCGGGGTCATTCGGGCGTAGATGCGGACGTATACGCTATGATACTGATACTAAGGTCAAAAGAGATGAGACGGATTCAACATTGAGGAGGAAAACAGCATTGAACGTTGCCGGCAAAAATAAGAATGACGCTTTTAACACAATCATCCTCATTTTCCAATGAAAATATGAAAGGAGCAATTAAGAAACTGATGCTCATGCTCCCAGGAAAAAAAGAAACCCACCCTGAGGCCGATTTTTCAATTTCTTACTACTAGCGGGCCGGTACTGTATATAGGCTTCCCCCCGTTCCAAAAACCAACTAACTCGTCGTTTCTGGATCGGAGCGGTTGTCGCTGATTTCAGGCTTGAGTGCTTATTGGCCTCAACACGTTACGGGTATGTCGTGAGTACCGTGGCACAACTGGTGTCAGTAAAGATCAGTGTTGTATTGCTTTCAATATCGATAGACCTAAATTGCCACCTATCTTGTAAGATGCTGCTAAAAATATACGAGTATATGTATGTATACGCGTTATGCGTCAACACATAATACCTATTTGTGTGACCACGGACTCCTTCGTCAGAGAGTTAATGTGAAAACAAAAACAACAACAAACAACCTATGATATGTGTGTGTCTTCACATTTAATCGTTATTTCTACCCTTTGCGAAGTAGTTTTGCTATCTGCGTCTGTTGTTGTTGTTGTTTTTTTTTGTTTTTTTTTTCTTAGCTCCATCTTCTTTTTTTGGTGTTTGTCCCCTTTAGCACCGCAGTCCCGTTTTGGGGACAAACTACTTGAAATTTGACTGGTTTGTCCCCAAAACGGGACTGCGGTTCTAAAGGGGTTAATAGTCTCCTTTTTGCTTCCCTGGTGTCCGCAGTGGTGGAATGCGTATGCTTGTTTTTTGTTTTTGCCTCTGTTTTTACTTGACAATTTGAGGTATTTCTTCTACTCCAGAGTTATTGGAGCCTGTCCTGCGACCACGGACTGCATTGAATTGTGAGTTAATGTGAGAACAACAACAACCAGCGCACTACGTATTGCTGAGTTACTTCGTCGTGGGTTAAACATAGAGGTCCGTATCATACGTGCGTATACGGTCCATTCAAGTATCGCTTAAAAGTATTAATACGATTACAAGCTACTGCTCTGGTCGGTAGAGCTCGGTCGCTATCCTCCAGGCGGGTCTTTTGGGATCCAGGTGTTAACTTTTCTGGGAAACAAGCTCCTGGTTTTAGATTGAAATATTTCAACTGATTTAATGCCGCTTCACACAGCACACAGCACACAATGCCGCTTACATGGAATTTTTACCTGATATCCATTTCTTGGAACGTTCATCGCAGGTATTCATCGCAGCAACCGACAGCGGTTCTTCGCCGAGAAGTTGTTCTGATCGAGTGTCCGACCCCCCTCTGCACACAACACTGAGACACTGTTTCAACCAAGACTTTATACATCTATACCTGGAGCAGCCACGGCGCGCGTGTATCATCATGAA
Source organism: Nereocystis luetkeana (assembly GCA_031213475.1). Taxonomy (NCBI): domain Eukaryota; class Phaeophyceae; order Laminariales; family Laminariaceae; genus Nereocystis; species Nereocystis luetkeana. The sequence goes on from JARUPZ010000022.1 coordinate 2,531,115, forward strand.
AAAGGTGCGCCCTTCATACACCCAAACCTCCATGCCAACGCCGTTACCTCAGAGGGGCAACGGTTTTCTATTACCTCACACAAGGATGTGTACGTGAAGCGACTCTGCTACCCCGCTGAGGATGAATATGTCAGTAAGTTTAAGAGATCTCCCATCATGTTGAGTATCGACTATGTGTCGCTGCTGTGGAACTTGGCGAGATGGTATGCTGTGTACATTTTATACCTGACGCTTCGGAGAGTGTGGTGCATCTCGTACACACGCACCCATGTAATATTGTTGACTCTCCTCCCTGCTGCTCTTCCTGGGCTAGTTCACCGGTGGGGCTTTATACTCGTATGTGTCTGCTAACGGGTTTGCAGAAGACGAGAAAATCCACGGTAAAAAAACGCTCTGCGCTAAGAGAAGTGTAACCCTTTCAGGACCTCAGTCCCGTTTTGGGTACAAATCACATGGAATTATTATGGTTTGTCCCCCAATCGAGACTGCGGCAAAACGTTTCGTCCACACCAAGCAGCTCTACCTGCCCAGTAACAGGGGGTTGTGCGAACCAAAATATGTTCTCGTATAATAACATGATGATCGATGTAGAGCTGGATATGCTCGTCATTGTCGCGTCTCATGAGGTCGCCCTCCAGTCTTTAGTTCGGTCGTTCTTCATGAAGAGTACAATAAAGGGTGACTCTTTTTACCGGAGAGCTTTTTTTTTTGAATTTCTTCGACTGGTTTTTCGCACATGGTTTTTAGAAGGCGACCCAAATAGGTATACCAGGTTGTTGTTGTTGTTGTTGTTGTTGTTGTTGTTGTTGTTGTTGTTGTTGTTGTTGTTGCTGTTGTTGTTGTTGTTCTCACATTAACTCTCTGACGAAGGAGTCCGTGGTCACACAAAGAAAGGTGTACCAGGTATCAGGTACCTGGTATTATTTAGTCTTCCCGGCGTCCGAAAATGTCGAGCACCAGAATCGTAACTCCGAGCAGTCCGCCCACCACGTGAATGCAAACCCGAAAAATCGAAAAATCCCCTTGAGCCCCGACGGCATGCCGGTCGCACTCGTAGCACAACGAATTTCACGCCGTGTCGGTACCTGCTCTGAAACACACGTCCGCTTGCCCCGCCGATGAGCTGTGCCTTCGTGTGCTAGCATCTGTTTGCTCTTGTTCATTTCGCTTCCGGGTCATCAATGGCTCGATTGCTTCCCGCAGCGCAGAGTACACATATACACATTGAAGCCCAAAGAGAGACCAGCGTTGAGGGGGCTTTTCACCCCTTCCCCTGTGATCTGATCACTTCGCCATCAACGGGAATAACGTTTCGAAGCTCTACGATTGTCACTTTCGTGTGCACCAGCGTCCTACCCCTGATTCCGGCCCAACTATTAACCTATGCTCGTCCCCCTCTCCAGGAGGACGGGATGCGTCGGGGCAGCTGTTTCAGCAAGTAATTAATGGCAATAGTTATGACGACGTATATTTGTTTCTTGACTGCTGCAGCAGTAGTAGTCTCTTTTTTTGTTTCCCTGGTGCTTTTATAAGAGTGCGTATGTTAGTCTTCCTTGTTCCTATCTCTGTTCTACACCCCTCGCGTAGCGTGCGAGCCTGCAGACTGCGAAAAATTGCGCATTCTCTTGTTGTGTGTTTCCCTTCTTGATTTTTGTTTATTTCCGGTATTGTTTTCTATTGCTTCCTTGCCTGACTTGAACTTTTTTTTCTCTCTCTTCAGTTTTTGATATGCTATTGTTTCGATTTCGGTTTCGATTTTTGGACTTACTTGGAGTTGTTATTTTCATCCTGTCCATTTTGTGTGGGTAGTGCGTGGTCTTTTCGGTTTCTGTGGCGACTTGTACAGCGTACCGCATGTATCTGATACGTACGTGCGCGGACCTCCTTTTCTTATCTTTTGTCTCAGGTGTATATAGATGTGCTTTTCATTTATCATGCGTACTATTCTTTGCTTGTTTTATTTTACCAAGGTATTTCTTCCACTCACTCCAGAGTTATTGGAGCTTGTCCTGCGAGCACGGACTGCGTTGTATTGTGTGTTGCGAAAAGTGACTGTGAGAACAACAACAACCACAACAACAATGAACACGATACTGTGTGTATACTGCTGATACGTTCGTTATTTTCCTTGCGCATATTGTTTGTCGTTCCATGTGCCAAACCAATATACACACGCTCTTATCAAAGCAGGCTTTCGTCGGCGTGACCGCCCTCCTTGCGGCTTTCCCTCCCTGCATGGGCGTCGGTGAAGGCAACGAAAACCAAGAGTCGCACCCCCTTTTAACCGGGAGCGTGTGCAGGGTCCGGGACTCCCACGACTTCCTGGACGTGAGTCACCTTGCTTTACATGTTCGCATGAGTTTAGCATTAAAATATCACTTCTGTGCTGGGATATCTATGACCGCGCGAGACCAAATGTGTCGTATTTACAACTCCGACGAGAAGCTACGAATATGGCGGGATTTTGTTGCTTCTTGCGTGATAAGGACTTTAAGTCTCATAGCAGTTGACGTCTCTTGTAGCGGACCAGATGCAATATTTCAGCGTTCGAAGCTCGGGCATCTTTGCTGAAATGACTCCTGCAATCTGCAGTACGATATATACGCGTAGTAATCGCCGCAAGGCAGTCGATCGCGTGCACACATATTGCATGTATTTTTCCACTGATCGCATCGTGTGTAGGAATACAGAGGGGGTTGCGCGATCAACTGGTGCTCTTAGAAGGGGCGAGTTGCTCCCGTTTGCCGTAGTCGCTTTGCGACCTAGGAAGCACTTCCTGGGGAGATTAAGGTACGGGCGTACACGAGCCAACCCGTACCATAAACTTCAAACCCATCCTGGACCCCGAACCTGATGAAACATGAGCTAGAACCGTCGCTGCGCCGCTATTGCATCTATTAATAACAAACAAGAAAATCGCGATAACATTCCGAAGAAGAACGCTTCTGAAGTGAGCACGACACATGTTGAATTTTGAAGACACACAAAGTTTCCGTGAAGATCATGGGAAATTGCATTGTTTTCTCTTCACTCCCTACACGTGGTGTCGTTCCGCGCATGAAGAGACACAACAGCCTTGGTCTGACGTCCTACCTCGTGCCAGGCTTTGGAACTTTTCATTTTGTTTTGTTATGTCATACGTATGTTGTTTGTATACTATTAATAGGTACCCGGTATACACAATACGGCCTTGTTCGTACCTCTGCGCGGTCCAGGCAACAGTATTTCCAGACTCGCACGCTCCCAAGTACGTTTTGTCGTGTAGCGGCCGACAAAAATAAAATACGTGCATATACACCAGTAGACGTGCGAACAACACCATTTTTTGCTGTAGAAGGAGTGTACAGCGGTTTGTGTTTCTCTTAGGGTTGGTTGTGCTTTTGAATTTGTTCCTATTATTATTTTCGCCGGTACCACACCCCACAATTACACAAAACAGACTGCAGTACGGGCACGTCGTACGACCTAAGTGTGCATCTAGTACCGCGGAGAACCAGGTCGTGCATTTGTTTTTCGAGGGGCAGTGGTTAACAACCGCTGACAAATAAACATATGCCAGGTATGTAACTTTCTAGATTGATACACGGGGTCGCCTAACGTGCAGGTTCCCTCATCATGTCGTAATCGGTGGCAGGCGAACTTGTCGGTTTGGCGGGTTAAATGTTGTCGTCTTCAAATTCAAGGGCATACATGCCTTCATGTCTAAAGCCAGGTACGTCCCAGTACTACCGGGAGTACCGGGGAGTATTATCACCTGGTTTCTATTATACCTTGGTCTTCAGGGCCGTCCTGTTCAAGAATTCAAAAACATGAAATAGCGCTGTTTATATATATGTGTACTCATCGGTGATTCGTACGGAGATACATCGCGTACATCGGGTTTACTAGGGTTCACGTCTTGTAGAGTTCACATTTTGAAAACTTAGAGAAGTAAGTGCGTACGACTAACATCCCACCTTCTCGTGCTGCGATGTTCCCTTTTTTATGACTTTTACAGCCGACGGTTCGCGCCAAGCTCACAGCTAAAGAGCGCCTCGCAATAGCCAAGCACGAATACGCTGTTGGGCCGACCTGCCACCTTTCCAACCGCGACGAGGAAAATGTCCCGTTGTACGCTGGCAACTACCACAAGTCTCTCCCGCACGACAACTTCGGACAGGTATGTATGTAAAATGCCGGTACGAATAGCTGTTGCTTGTTACCTTGTATTCACTTCGGTGCTATACCGAACGGTTTTCTCTCTCGCATATACGTGCCGGCATCATACAACTACGGCAGAACACTCGTCATCGTGACTTAGATCGGGGGTACTTCCGTTACCTTCCATTTATATCGCGGGAATGCTTGAGTATTTATCGCCTAGCCGACTCCAGTATTGTCGCCCCTCTTACACTCGAGTCGAATAGCAGTCCAGCCATCACCGTTGTCTTTGTATTTTGAATATGACACACAAAGCTCGCAAATGCCTGGTTGCAGGTTTATTCATGTCTGGAATCTAACAGCGAGCTGGGGTTCTCTTTTCATAGTTTTTTTTCTCAGATTTGGAGGGCGCGTAGCGTGAAACGCTCTGAAACGGCCAGGCCAGCGTAAAGGAACTTACTCACGCAGGAACTATTTATTGATCATGATGCGGACAATATTCGGCCTCAGCTTCAGCGTTGATTTTCCGTAGACGTTGCCCGGACGAAGACAAAACCCCGGGGAAAACGAAACAACTCTGATGTTTCTTGTGGATCAACAGTTGACAATTACACCATGTGAACCATTACTGAATAATATACATGCACAAGAGAGTTTTAAAAGCTGGGTTTGTATAGGCGAATAGTTTCCGGCGACTACTCTAGAACTAAGCGTGTCTTGACTCGTATCGCCAGTATAGTATCACGCATCCAGTAGAGTATTGACAGGCCAAACAACCCACAGCGAAGTCCAAGATAGTAAGACAAGAGTATCCTTTTCCCCGCGAAACAGTCCTCACGACCAATTGTATCGTGATCAGTGTCGAGCGCTACAGTAAGACCGCTTGCAGGGGCCTGTACCGATCAACAATGCCGTCACTCAGAGGCCAGGCGTTCCTTGTTCATCGGGTACGTACGTAATGGAGTTGGAGTTATTTTGCAAAAACTATCCAATATTGTCGACATACGACATGTGCGCGAGGCGTTTCTTGTTCGTCTAGCCCGTGCGTGCTACGCTTGTATGTTTGTTGCGAAAGGGAAGAAACAATGTGCAAATACGGCATTTGCAAGCAGTACCAGGTACGCTCGTTTTGATGATCACCCCCACCGATCATTATTTACAGGTTGACCCGGATGCCTACCAGGCGCTGCTTGACTGCGTGTTCTCGAGCGACATCAACGTCTGCGAAAGAGTTCCCTCCGGGGGCGGTCGGGCTGGCGGGGCCAAGCTGACTAACCCGCTCGGTGGTACCGCTCACCAAGTCAGTGGTGCCGACAGGTGTGCCATAGCCATCCTGAGCACCATCATAGTATATGTCAAGCCTTTGTATGTATCGTATGTTCACTTTGAGTCCGGGCATTTCTTCTTTCAGGAATGTTTTGTTTGATTAGCGTTGAAACTTATGCTGAAGGTCGTTGGATGTCGGGCCAAATAATAAGAGTGCGAAAAAGAAGAAGAACGCGCACTTTCTTTTTCTCTTCGACGAATACAAATCAATATAAATTATTTTGTGGGGTTAGTAGCGTCCCAGAGCCCAGTTTCATTTTATTTTTTATTTTTGCGCATAATCTTTTTTATACGTAAACATTCCGAACCGCTGTACGTAGGGCCACAGCCAACCCTCCCCAATAAGGACAACGGGAGCTGTGAAGATTTTGTAGCATTTCCATCACGAGGTATTTTTACGAACATGACAACAGCTTGCATGATTACAATTTGATCGGGCCCAAGTGTTTTTCTAATATGTTTGGTGCATTCTGATCGCTCTCCACCATCCTCCACTGCGCTGTTTCTGTTATCGCTTTGCTGCGTGTTGCCCTGACGTGATTGCACAGCGACAACGTCTTCATCAACCCGCCAGACAGCCTCCTCTCCGAAAGGCTGGTAAGCTCTACGGTTCGTGACCAAGCAGCAGTCCTTTTCACAGGGTTGGTGTAGTATTCCTGGGTATATTAGATACCTACCTCAGCTCTTGAGATAGTTTTTGTTTCGTCAAAAAAAAGTCGTGTTTGCGAACTACGTGCGATGTTACTATTGCACATCCATCGCGAGAGCATATCCGTACAACTGGGTTTTTCAACTTCGGAACCAACGATGTGGCATTGTCTCTACCGCGCGTCCCTCCATCCCGTCGTCACTTTACCACGGCCGTTGATCTCGCAGGCTGCGCAGCAGACAGAGGTGTACTGGATGGCCCTGGCGAGGGACATTCCCTTTTCGGAATACGCCACCAACGACATCATCAGGCTTGCCGCCGGTAAATCGCGCTGAGCGATAGTTCCGCCCTGGTACTCATGTACTTCCCGTAACAAAATGTTACGAATAAGAGACAATACAGTCAACATTCACACAACCGAGTCGTGGTGAGATTATGCATTTGTTGCGTATTTAGGTACGGTCTCTTCCCCTGAAATTCTTTCGATTAACACACACTAACACACGGCGGTAGTTATCGCATTTTTTTTATTATTTGATGTACCTCTCATGCTTTCGACCTCTGGTTCTTCGAAACACCTGCAGAGAACCTCGACGCCATGCCGGGCTTCACCGGACTTAACATCCCCAGGAGCGACGACGGGAAGATAGATACAGTCACGGACCTATTCCGGACTGATTGGCCTGGTGTAACCGCCGGTCCCGTGGTCTCTCAGCTCCTGCTAGGAGACTTCGTCATAGACGCAATCACGGTGCAACCGAAGCAGGCCACCCTGATCCCAGGAATGGATTACATGACCTCTTTCCAAGATTGGCTTGACGTGCAGGTGGGTCAGTAGTATTGTCCCCGATGTCCGACTTGCCAACGCTAAAAGTTATTCTGACCACGGAACCGTTTCAGTGATGTTACCTCCAGTATCATACATCACATCATGCATCACGGTTAGTAGTTTCCGAATCGAATACCCGTTCTGCTTCGAAGGCAACCTGATGTATACACACGCATTATTCCAGAACACTACTGCACATATATAGTGCATATCCCAGTGCAAGAGCCCTTTTTTGCCACTGGCACGCTGATGTGGCACTACTGTTCGACAGTAAACGTCTCGTGATAATCCCAATCCTAAAGTTTATAATCTTTCGACGCCTTTCGGCACCTGTTCACACGTTGTGTTTTGTTCGTTCCATTTTTTTTCTCTCGCCCTTCTTCCCATCCAAACAGAACGGTGTTTCCGAGGTCGAGACGGAGTTTGTTGACCCGAGCAACTCCCTGTTCATCAGAAACAGTCGAGACCTAGCCACCATCGCATTCACCGACCTACTCTACACCGAGGCGTTCCGTGCCGCCCTCATCCTGTTCAAAGAAGGCCTGCTTGGTGGTGCAGTCGGGCCCTACGCGGATGCTGTGCGCCAGCAGGGCTTTGCCACCTTCGGCGCCCCCCACATCCTCACCTCGCTCGCCTCGTCGAGCTCTTCCACGCGACACGCGTGGTATGCCAAGGTGGGACGATTAGTTACCAAGTTTTGTTCTGCTGCGGGTTGTACGTATGTTTCAGACCGAGGGTGTCGCGTGCGCGTAAAAACACGGGGCGCTGCTAAATGGATTTGTCGCCGGAGTTTAGAGCACCACCAGTTTGAGAAACTCCAGTTCCGTTCGGAAATGCGCTCTCTGTTCATCGCCCACGCCATTGCCCACGCTTGCGTTCAAAAGGAGAAGATATCATCCTTCAGTTCAAATCATTTTACAGGAGAGGGAACGAAGGTTTTCGAATGTTCGAGCGACAGCGGACCTTCTGGTGTCCCCGAGACACCTCCCTGCACAACGAAACGTGTACGATTCCTCGGAACGCATTATACAATCACGGTCAAACACACAACACCCATACTTGTCCGCTCCGGATAGAGTAAGTACCCTACTTTGGGGTCCGGTGCGTTTCAGAACCTCACTCGCTGTCGCCTAGCTGAGCCACCTTTTCTCTACTAAAATTCCCTTTTTTATGGTATACCCTATGGACTGCGAAACGACACAAACCAGTGGCAAGTCCACCGTGTGCTGAGGCCCGAGGCGTACGGTGGTCTGGTGCACAACTCGGTCACTGGCAGCGTCAGGACCCCCCTCCCGGACTCTATGCTGAAGAACACGGTGAGTTTCTGACAGCAGCGCCTGCCACTAATGATACTCGGTTGTATCTCGGATACGCTTCAGTCGAATAAAAGGGCAGAAATAAGCCGCTCAACATCTGTAAATGGCGATTGATATGTACCTGGTATACGGAAATTCCACTGACTACAACGATGTTGCAGCTTTGGTGTTGCGTGAAGAATAGACGTGTCTGACATGTTTCGAGTTACTCGCGATTGACAAGCCATACAATTACACCATTTAATAGTCGAGCCTCGTACGTAACGCAAAACCAATCACATATCACCCTCGTTTCTCCACATTTCGATTTGCATGGGTTCGTAAGCGTTCGTGTCATCTATTCGCTATTATTGCGATGTAGCCTGGTCGCCGGATATGTCCGCACGGAACCAATGATGCCTTCCGTACAACACATTAACATGTCCCTCTGATCACCAAGGGCTATGGAAACTGACGTGAACTATCGAAAGGTTTTCCTAAACGTCCAAAAATATGTTTTGCCCTGCCGTAGTTCCTTTGCGGTGTCGCTAAACACGTGTCTGATTGCGCTGAATGTCGTTTCTCTCTGCTCTCGCAGGAACTGCTCAACCGGATCGAGACTCACAATCAGCGGCGTAACGAACGCGGCGAAAAGACCTTCTTGCTCCCCATGGCCGTGGCTCCCGGCTCTCCCACGCACCCTGCGTACCCCAGTGGCCACTCCGTCAATGTCGGCGCCTACATTACCTCCCTCAAGGTAAACCTTACTGTTTGTAGTTTATGTTAGGCATGCAGGAGACACTACAGTGAGTGCGTAGCCATCTGCGTCTTGCCTCCGACAGTGTGTAACACAATGCCTAATGTTTATTTAGAACCGTTGATGTGTTTCCCGAGTCCGACATGTGTAGGAGTTTGTCAACGGCTTCTATCGGGGGTTGGTTTTTACCAGGAATGACGTAGGGTTATGTTTGGCCGCCGAAAATAAGAAGTACGACGGCCGTGGACTTGTGCCGTTGTTGCTCAACGTTATAGGTCCGGTGCAAGGTTTGAACGAAGAAACGTTCCCCGCACGAATGCGCCCCCCCCCCCCCCCCCCCCAATCCTCTCCCCTCTGTAGGCGTTCGCTCTCCACTATTCCCCAATCACATAAATACGCAACACAAGGACGCCGCCCTTTTTTGCGAGACCCGAGGAAATTTAAGTAGTTATGTACTGACACCTTAATGCCACTAGTAAGACACAATATCAGACATGCCAATCAGGCTACACGATAGAAAGGTCAGACATACACCCTGGTTCGGGCTTGTAGTTTGAACTGAGTAGCACCGTTCGTCCCGCGATGTTCCGCCCTCATCTTCCAGCGCTATCGCAGAATGTGAGGATTGAGAGCGGCTCCAGTTTATTGCCCTCCCGAAACAACGGAGCCTTGACTGCTGCAGGAAACAATTCCGTAGTACCCTTGCTTCTAGACAAGGTTCAAGACACGTCTACACACTGAGCATTTCCCCTTCGAAAACGCTTTCCTCCTCCTTCCCGCCCCCCATACAGGCAATGGTCGGGTTCGAGGCAGCCCAGAGATGCTTTCCCAACCCTGTCATCTCGAACGACGAGGGGACCGAGAGGATCCCCTATGTGCCTACGGGCAGGGATCGCCTGGATGCGTGCACCGACGCAAACGGTCGTCAGTCGACCGGTCTGACCTACGAGGGAGAGCTGAACAAGGTCAGGAAAACTGTGGAACGTTTGTGCGGACAAGTCGTTGGTGTGAAGACTCCCTTCTCGTGAAACTAATGACTGTTTTGTCACAGGAACTAGTGGCTACTTCGATTAATAATGGGTCGCTCCTATACATTAGGCCTTTAAGGTAGACTTCACTTGAATGAACAAACGAGTGCAACAGTCTGCTTGTCGCGAGGGGTGCGCTCGAATGCCAGGACAATCTGAAAAAACAAACAGATACCAGGTATGTCGTATTTTCACCGCTTCGCACAAACATTTTGTTTCGCGTCTAGGAAGAGCTCGACGAGAGCCGTACGCACAGCCAGACACAAGACCGTATGGCTGCGACAGTCTCGCATCCGATGCAGATTTCTGTCGATGGGCGACCACGAACGTTTTCTTTCTCGGCACCCTTTTTTTTCTCTCAGGTAGCAGCGAACGTAATCATGGGTAGGTCGCACATCGGGGTTCACTGGAGGATGGACGGCGTCTACGGGGCGCTCATGGGAGAAATCAGCGCCATCCGCCACTTGCAGCAGGCGAGGTCTAGGTCTTCGACTATATATAAAAAAAAAGCTGTTTCAATTTTGTTATTTACAAAATATGCGTGGAAATGGGTCCTGTTCATATCGTGGTGCTCGTAGGGGTGATTGACTGCGTATAACATACCGCTGTAAATCACGGCGTGAAACTCTCTTTCAAGGTTTGATGCTCCTGCTTATTTAATTGACACCGCCAGATTTCCACTCGCCACGGCGTGCAGTCAGCTACACCGTTATAAGCACCTCCTCCCTGGAAAGGATCAACACAATGGGAAGCCGGTATATTTAAAATGCTCCGTTGGTACATCGCTTCCGTGTCGTGCTGAAACAGGAACTCCCGGGGCTCTCGGAGGCTCGCGCGGGCGAGCGTGGGCGCGACGACATCCCCGCTGCGTCGTACTCGTTCCGTCTGTTCAACGGCAAGCAGATCCACCTGCATGGTGCCAACCTTTACAGGCTCGGCGAAAAACTGTGCAAGGGCCCTTACACCGGGGAAGACTTCTGCGACGTGAGTGAAGGCGGCTCATCATTTGGTCTGTGCGGTTGCACTGCTCACTGACTTTTTCAAGTTCGTTGTGGTTCCTTGATAGTTATGCAACCCCTTTAACGACATACTCTAGTTGTGGGCTGGCGCGATACACCTGGCTTGGGTGGTAAGGCATATGCCCCCCGTTTGAGTGCCTCACCATCATTCGAACTCTACGTTGGTTGGCGTTTGATCTATCAAAAGGTGCGCGCGCTACACAGCAGTGTTGCTCGTGTATACTTTCCAAATATGTCGTATTTGGTGTTCAACCCGTTGCTCTTCCCTGTGACCCTCCTTAATAAGTAACCACCCCTTCTATGTTTGCGTCAGTGGAAGTTAGTTAACCGTTCCAGAACAGACCGCAGAGCAGACGTGAAAGATAGGTTTGGCTAACCAAATACTACGGCGGCCTAATATTGTAGCCCTCACCCTCCTCTCTGTTGCTCGGTGTTCGTTAACGGTGCAGCCGGTGATGGAGGGGAATTTCGACTCTTTTGAAGAAATCGTCGAAGAGCATGCCACCTTCTCGCTCCACACCGAGCTGTGAATAGGTCGACTAGCGGATTCCGGGCACGCGTGACAGCCAAGACAACAACGCCCCTTCGGCCTTTTGTTGTCCTGCCATAGGGAGATAGGTGTATCATTCGATTGACGTTTGGGGCCCGTGAACGGCCGAAGTATGTATAATCAACTGAGCGGTCAATGTTGTCTTGGCGAAATCCCGTTCTCACGGCCGGCACGGATAATCACGTGTGATGCACAACACTATGTTGGCACAGGGGTATAGATCTGACGGTTAGAGTAGTATATATAATCAATAAAACCTCGGTAGTTGTCTGTACTCTAAATCAAAATGTAAGACGATATAGCAAGTTTTCTATGATGTGAGAGTTCACGGTTGTTCGATTCCTCCCTGCTGGACATGTGGGACAGAGATGGCAGGAGTACGCACAGAATGAGGCACGTGTCTGCAAAGTCAAAAATGCTGCGAAAGGTGCACAAACACTGTCGAGGTAAAGAATGGTCTGCGTGCAGAACATGGAGGGTAACCCGATGTTGGCTGGGAACATTTGAGATATGTTGCTCAGGATGATACTCACCACAGGGAGCATGCGTTATTAAATGTGTATGGCGCCATGTATACGCCTTGGACACACATGTCCGGTAAACGTACGTTTCCCCCCTAAGTAGTCACCGAGCATTACCCTTGTTCTGGCGATGTACAGAGCGAAGAACCCACGCCTGGTCAAGGAAGAGAGGCCTATACGCGACAAGCCGTTTGCTTGATCTGAAGCATCATGCCCCGCTCAACGGTTCCTATAAATACGATTCAAGCTACCCGTGCACTGGGCGCACGTTGTGGCTGTATGGCGGATCGGCCTGTTTGCCCTAAAGCTTTTCAGTTCCGTGAGCCGAGAACGTTGTCCTCCTGTTTATGGTTCCTATTTGGAAGAGACCGGTAGGGTCATAGCAAAATAATTCGACCACAAATTGTTGACCTATCGCGTGACCTTCACGTTGTCATTGCCTCGTGGGCTTTTGGAATTTGAGGCACCACAGCCGAGGGAGTCGTCCGGTGTTCTTGGTGGACTGCTGAACCCAATTATCATGTGTTTGCTTTCTTCATTTTTACAATATACAGGAACTCGTACTACTCGGCCATGCATGTGCCCACTTATTCACACTCAGGTATGCACTATTACCAATGAGGAATATCCAATGGTAAAACCCCATACAATGGTGCAAACCACGGCAAATCGAAGAACGGTGGGCTTGATTTTAGTTCACGAAGGAGAAACCGTGGTTTGACGACGGCAGGTTCCCACGGTCATTGGTTTTTCGGGTCGCCATGGTAAGTTTCCCGTGTAGATATACCACGGTTCCTGCTTCCTATACAACACACGGTCATTCAGTTCGTCGTGGTTAGGTTTTTTGTGGCGCTCTCACCATTGTTTATATGTTTTCTTGGTAACTTTGATATTTCCAATTGACCACGATTCCCGCCTCCCTGAGGAATCGCCCCCCATACAAGGCCCTTCATTTTCCCGATTGATGGGGGCAAGGGTGACAGTCAAACCAGGTAGCTCGCTCTTCAATATATACCCCTGCCTGCGACGCCATTGTAGGGAAACGTAGAATCCAGTTGTTGCGCAACAAATGGTGCCTGAAGTTTACGGCTGATATTTTCGGTGTTTTCCACAGAAGTGGCCTACTCGTAGTTGTTGCGAGCTCCCATTGTACCTTCAGCCAAAATACCTTTTTTCCACGCGAGTTACCATGGTACCCAAAGCTGAGAAGACGAACCCTCCGAGTCGTCAGGGTACAAGACGCCGAAAATACGGCATCCTCGCCAAACCACCGCGTACGGGGAGGCGAAAATCTTTGCGTAGCCGCCGACTCCCAACGGCATCAGGGGCTGCCAGAGCTGTCATTCACTGGAACTAAAAGTAGTACTCTGACCGGCACAAGACTTCACTTCGCCGTTGCTCGAGCTTGAAATTAATAAAAAATACAAAAAAAAAGAGCACGACAGCTGTGAGTTCAACCGACCGGTCGATAATCCATTTTTCACTTTGCGTCATAACCGTTCCCGCATTTCCCGTCATTTCCCTCGCGATTGACTACTGGCCGGTAACTCCTCTTGATGACACAGCTTGTTTGTGACACCCTGTACTCTACCCTGGTCTCGGGATACCTGACGGCTTCAGATATCTATTCTGGGGTTTCGTATTATTAATTTATCTGTCTAGACATTATTTAGTGTTCCTGAGGCTTCCGGTATGTTTGTATGGCTCGCCTTGCGAGGCAATGGTGATGCTAAGATAAGACCCGGGACTTGATGTTAAGAGAAGGTAGAGGGTGACGATAATGTACGTATTTATTCTTTGCGGTTTATGTCGCGGGGCCTCTGAGATCGACGTATGGGATCGCTTGGTATGTGTTGGGGGCTGAGAAAATCGGGTACTACTGTGCTTCTGTGTGTGGGTGCATTTCGGTGGTGGCGCAATGCACATCTCCCGCTCTTTCTCGACCGTCATGATGTAGACCACGCATATCAAACGTGGACGCGTCGGGACAGCTACTCGTACCCAAACAGCTGTGTTGGAGTCAGCTTATCGCCGTCTCGCTGATCGTCAGATGTGTGGTTTATTTGTGCCCCGTTCTATCCCATCGGCTACCGCGTAGTCTCTGACGGGAGCACTCGTGCTGCCAACGATTCATACTCGAGTCCCCACACGTGACGTCGCGGGGTGCTGGGTGGCACCTCGTGGGATCCACTGGGCTCCCGTGGAAAATCCCGCACCAATATAACCCGCTTGGAGTTCCACGGGTAATATCCGTACTCCGCTATGGGATAACACTCGAAAACTTGCCCAGGCTCCCATGGCTTATCCCTCACCCCCCCCTCATTACGTAATTAGTGCTTCGAAGAAGAAGCAAGTAAGCTCGAATCTTGAATCACACGTAAATAATGTTTTATACGTATAAGCGGGCACCTACGTCAAAGTTGGCGGACACCCCACATCTAGGCTTCCACGGGCCATCACCCGGACTCCCACGCGCACCCCCACGGGTTCCCACGGGCTCCCTCGGGCGTCCACATTGGCTCTCGCGGGCCACCGCATAATCAAAACGGCTCCTGCAGGGGGGCCCACTCGAGGGTCGACTGGGTATCACGGGAACCCCTACCAGAGACCACGTCGTCTGACGCTGTCTCCAAATGGAGCCAGTGCGGTAGAGGGCTCGTACGTGACAACCCGCAGGCTGCTCCGGGCTATGCCTCGAAACTCCGAAAGGACTCCCACGCGGGCTTTTGCGTGAGCATGGGCTATCTGAATGGGGTCTCACGTAGGCTACGCATGCGGCCTCCCACAGGACGTGCCGCATGGGTTCGAGGTCGTGAAAGACTCGTCGTGGGATCCCATGCGGACATCGCACGGGACACCGCGTGGGCCCCATACGAGACAGGACGTTGGAGCCCGCGTGGTGAACTACACGGTGCACCCGGTGGGGGTACACATGGGAGCCCAGGTGGAACACTGCGTAAAACCCGCGCGGGAATCAGGCAATGGTCCCTTGCGCACTGCTACTACTACGGCGAAACCAGTCGGAGGAATCGCCTGTCGTCTCAGCTCCGGTCAGCGAACTTCTTTGGACGAAGAAGTGCCCACACAGCGGGAGTCCAAGAACCACACCACAAGCGCGTGCTTGCACCCTGAAAAGTGTTTCTTGCATTAAACCGTGGATCTGAATGATAATGGTTTTGCTGCGAGACGAAACATGCTCCCGACCGCCACGTAGACAATCTTAATGCGCCGACCACCGTGTACTACAACACATTTTTGTCGGTCCTCAGTAGAGCGTACGACAGCTGTACTCCCATCGAGTCCACGATAGTTGTATCGCTGTTGCCTACGAAGCTGTGCGCATCACAGATTGGGACCATCGTTTACCAAGGCGTACGACAGCTGTACTCCCATCGAGTCCACGATAGTTGTATCGCTGTTGCCTACGAAGCTGTGCGCATCACAGATTGGGACCATCGTTTACCAAGGCGAGGTGCGCTACGGCACGAAGGAAATCCCATGCACCCCGGGTAACCCACCTGACCCCCTTGCCGCTTTCATAGGGCAGCGAGCGGGATGGACCTCCCGACTGGGTAGTACCACGTAGTTTCAGGGTATTACCGACCAACGATCTGAGTGAGTCGACTCTAGTCTGTTGCAGCTACCTGTCTCTCTTCTACACATTCAAGATGGAATGCAGCTTTTTCGAACTGCCATCCGCCACAGAACCAACGTCGTTTGCGATGGATTTTAATGCGCTGCGAGTTGCAGTAAACCTTTCACCTCTGGCTCCGTCGCTGGGTTAATTGCTTCACGGAGTTACGGGGGAAAACGCTCCCCCTCTAGCATAGAATCTTCCTTGAGCACCAATATCCCGAAAGGTGGAGACTATTTGCACTGTTATCACATACTGGAATATCCAGCCAACTAATATATTCCTGGCGATGCTGAGTACTCCTTCCCACAGGTTAACGATTTCCGGTGAAACAGCGCCCAGTTCTGGCAACAGCGCAGTACGTTTTTGATATTCAGGGCAGTGCATACAGTTCCCGTATCAAGCGTACGGGGAATGATGTCATTATTTTCAGTACCGCGATAACGCCTCGTAGGGTGAGGGATTACGTACCTCACCTCAAATTGCAAAGTATCAAAACTTAGTTTGCTCGAGTTTATAGCGAGACGCTTAAAGACTCGGGATCGCCTCGGAAAATAGTCGGTGTTGGTCACTCGGCCAAGTGGCTCTCATCGACTTAACGGAATAGGCTCGGCTCCTTAAGGACCAGACTCTCATTTGTTCAGCGACCAATGGAAACTGGACGAATATCGTTTTTTTCAACAGTGACTAGAGTGAGTGCACTTTGATATGGGTCGAACGCGAACGGCCTTCTGATATATTATACATTGGTTGGGTTGCCGTCGTTTGCCAAGGACACTATACAACATGCCACTACCTTCGCGAGCCGCACAACAGGCGTACTTTTTTCTTTTTATTGTTTAGGTGGTCGGGCACAGCTGGTGGTGCTCTAGTTATATCGTTTTTGTGCGAGGTAGAGACGCGTATTACGATAATAGGGGTAGCACGTTTCCGCTAGAATGTTTTCTGAATATCGGGGTTCCTTATCTAAAAATCGTCGGAAGGCCAATCGTGTTTTAAAAAAAGACGTAGTTCTCTACCTGGGGAATGGGAGTATCCATAGATAGGGATGCAATTTGATTTTTGCTTAGTTCAGGTTTCGGGTGAGGTATGGAGCTCCTTAAGTGAGGAACCTTAGGAAACATAGGGTGAACGTCTGTCCTGGAACGCCTGTAGAGACCCTTCACTCTATCCAAGGGGAATCTTCGGATCAAGCAGCTTGCTATGTTTCACATGCAGTAGTGGCCCCTCTACACCGCCGGTATGTGCAAACGGGAAGAACCGTCGCAATAGCGGCAACGGGCGCTACTCAGTTGAGTGCCGGTACAGGCGCTATACAAGTTTTGCAACTCCCTCAATAGCGCCAGGACAGGGACTATAGAGGGAATAATTTTCTCTGTCTTACGGTGGAGTACATACGCTACTAGACCAAATGGAGTGACATATGAAGGGGAATGTAGGGCGTGTCGGCGGTGAGGGACTTCGGTAGCATACGGACAGACACGCGTGCTCCGCCAAGGAAGAGCAGCGGCCGTGCGCATAGTAAGTGGCACAGCATCATTGCAGTACGTACTGCACATGGACACTAGACAACATACATTCGGGATGCGTAGTGATTGCGACAGCAACCTCGAGCCTACGATACTACGTACGTGTATGAGGTAAAAGAGCCCGTCTTGCTGCTGCAAAATTCATATTGTTTGTTGCCATTCTGCTGATCGGTCGAGCTTACAGTACCTCCATGTCACGCGCGTACTGGTCTCAACTTTCTTGGGTAGAGTAGACGTCCGTCACAAGCTACGGTACCGTACCACGAACGAGGTGCAAACCGTACGACCTATAAAAATATACCGAAATACAATTCCTACGTGCATCCCACGAGCAACTACATCCCGGCGCCTAACCCCCCCGAAAAAAATATCCAACTCACGAAACGAAAAACAAATCGAAACGAACGCAAAAAAAACACCAGCCCAACGGATGTCTACACAAAAATCGTACGCCTTCTTTCTCTCACACACTACGTCTGCCACGTTTCAGCCGACCGCGACATCCGCAGGTGGGTGGTTTGAAAAAGACGAAAGACAAGAAAATCGGCGATGAAAATGGAAAAAAGGGTTACTATTGTAGCGGTAGTCCCATGGACTGAATTGGGCACAGACATCGGTGTTGCTGTAGCTCGCAGTCTTTGTGACGTACATCACCACTGTATGACAAAAATGTGAGACAGGCTCTACTGAGGGAAGCGGTACTGCCAATACCGGCGACATAAAGGCCATCCCTCTATAGCGCCAGTTTGGCGCTAGAGTGGGTTCCGTCGGTGCCGAGCGATTTGACTGGCGCTATGGCGGCCAACCGGCGCTACTCAGCCGGCGCTATACGGAGAGACCACTACTGTTGTATAACTGTTTAATGAGTGGACCAATATAGCTGGCGTGTTATACATTTATCTACGTACGCTCGCCCCACGGCCACGTTTCCGAGTCGGGGTTTTTGATCACATACCCGGCAGAGATGCGTCGTCGGTCGTCGCGATGGGGAGGTGGGAGAATTCTCCTGGAAGAAGATACTTGGTATAATCTCGTGGAAGGCTGACGTATGATGTTTTCTTTTCATACAATACACATACGCTCTCGCTCGTATTGTACCAGTTGAGAGGTTTGACCATAGAACCCAAACACATCTTCCAAGAACATTCGAAAACACTAAACCAAAAAGAAACTCTGGTAATACTTCAAAGAAATCAGCGCGAGGAGCACAATACCTGCTCATACGCACAACCGAAAATGATCAATTTCGCCGTGGTGGTCTTACGGAGACCCTTGAAATCTACCCCTACTATCACTGCGAGTAAGGTTGATACGGGCGTTCGATTCACACCGTGGTGAAATTTTCATTTTTTTCGCCCAAAACCAAAATCGACTGCCGAGAAAGAAGAGCCTGGTGAGGCGCAACTTGACTCGGGTCGATGACAGACCTATGGGAAGAAGCATTACCGCGATGAAAAGGCAAAGCACAGCCCATAGTAGGGGGGGGAAAGGGCGCCTGTTGTATGTGACCCCCGATCTGAGTTGCCACCAGAATGGAAAAAAACAAAAAAATATAATGGGATACGTACCCGTCTACTATAAATAATACTCTTTTACACAACGCACTTACGTACCAGATCGTATACTAAAACCTTGAACAGCACATTTTCGTGTGGAGTTGTCCGTATGAGCATTGCCGGTTACTTGGACGAAGGTTTGTTTTTTTGCTAGTTTTGTGTTCGAAGTTTGTGAACGAAGTTCGTGCACTAATAATGTAACGTTGGCGCTTCCGAAGCATTCTCCCATATCTTCTCCTATATGGGGAAAAGCTTTGGCGTCAAACAAACGCAGTTGTCATACCCAGTCTCTGAAGCATTCCCGTTTTTTTTCTTTTTTTTCCATACTGTCTTGGCGTAAAATTCCTACCTATTGTGATCTTCATGCAACCAGATACGAGTGCAGACATAGAATACCAAACATATCACGTGTCAAAGATGCGAATTCCGATAAAAGTGGGTTGGTACTCCCAGTTCTAAGGTATGCCAATGCGTCGGTCCCGCGTGTTCTACAGTAGGAGCAATAGCTTCCCCGACAACGGCAAGAGGACACGCACGGCCAAAAAGATACAGTTAGTAGGTACGTGCAGGAGGGGCTCTTTCGTTAAGGACAAAACGACATTCATAGTCAAGGACGTACAGCATGTATGTGACTCCGCCTGGAGCAATGTCTACCGTACCCTGTATAATCGTTTCCAGCCAATACGGCCCGCGGGCGTCAATACCCACCTCGCGCCTTTCCGGTCCTACAGCGGCACGCCCCAGTTCATTTGTTCTCCTTCGGTCCGATCAATGACTCCTAGCGTGTACTGTTCCATATTTTGTCTGTTATTTCCCAGCTCACCTATTATACTCTTCCTTTATTGGAACCTGTTGCATCCTTGTTCGTAGCCCGCTTGCCGTTGGCTTATCGTAGTTGTTTTCTCCTCGTATTGCGCGGTGGTCCCACCGGTGATGTTTCGAAACCTCATTATCATGGGTGAAATATATGTTACCAAGCTTCATTTACATTGTTTCGAGTAGCCGTACCTCCGACTCCCCTTTCCGATTTCTGGGATAACGTGTGTGTCATTCTTCGATCGCCGTGTTGTCTGCATCTTCGACTATTCAGGGTGGGCTACTGTGATGGCATCACGTATCAGTAGCTTTGAAACGGTTCAATGTGCACTAGAATGAGAGCACGTGCCGTGAGTTCATTCTTATCGGAGAGCTTTTCCCCCATAATTTTCTTCTTGTTTTAGCGCGTTTTTTTCATCTTCCAGAATTTCCTGTTTTTTGTTCTGTGAACATGTGGAATTTATCTTTCGTGAATTTTTGCTTCTGGAGAATTTCACAGATTGTGACAGAACGCTTTCCTGTGGTAATACATATCTGCAGTTATTTCCAGAATTTAGAAATTCGGGATAAAAAAAACACTCTGATAAGAATGAGCCGTACGTCAACGTCTCCGTAGATCGTATCTGTATGAGGAGATGGGCAGATAGTTACGACGAGTATAGGACGTGGTAGTAACCCAAATGTTTTTTAGATTTGGCGTGTACCTGGTATGAGCATACACGGTTCAGAGAACTGTCTGGCACTGCGACTGTCTCACTGTGGTTCAGTCTGACCTCGCACGCGATCGTTGGAAACCCATTAAGTAGGCAGCAAGAAGAACTCTACGAATAAAAAGCGTTTACTCGGCAGCTTCAACATTCCTGCGTCTTCCTCCGTAAGGCACCTCCTTCCCTGGGTTCTTTACGGTGCAGTTTGTCCAATCGGCTCGGTGCCGTTCGGTGCGGTTTAATCGCACCGCACCGTACAAGTATCGCCTCTGGGAAACCGCACCGCACCGCCCCGTAGAAAAACCGGACCGAAACGCACCGTAGGATTTCAAATATAACCGAACCGCACCGTAGGTCCCCCGACATCTGAAAACCGCACCGAAACGCACCGTAGCATTTACGATATTTTTTCACCTTGCCGAACCGCACCGCAAGGTAGATCGCCGCACCGAACCGCGCCGTAGGATTCACAATAACTGAAAACCGCACCTAACCGCACCATACGATTTCTGACTTCTTTTAACCGCACCGAACCGCACCGTTGGAATGCAATCTAAACCGCATCGGAACGTAGCGTCAAGACACGGTGCCAAAAACCGTGAGATCCGTTTTTTAAGGGTGAGGTAAAAACCGTACAAATACGGCCTTTCCATCGGCCACGGAACGGTGCGATAGGGTCCCGGTGTCACGGTTTCGCACGGCTCATGACGGTTTCAGCACGGTTTCGTGTCAAACGTGTTCCCGCTGGCTTGGTTGATCTTATGGTATTTAACGTTTTGAATGTATTAGTGGTCGAAGAACAAAAGAAGGTCAAATTGTTAATTTTTTTTTTTTTCTGATATATTATACGAAGTTTACTCCAAATAATAGTCTCCAGAAATTGTCATGGTATTCATGATCTCGTCTCCCTCGTCCGTCGAGGAGGCGTGCTTCTGATGAAACGCGCCACACAAAATAGGTTTATATCTACAAGACCCCTGCTCTCAAAAATCTCTCAGAGCCAGAGAAGCGGGAATCATCAAGACAAGACACCAATCTCTTTGAGTGAGTACACACGTCTAAGGCCGACCTGCATTACAGTAGTCGGGCCTGCCCCATACTACCCCTTTTGTTATCCGGTAATCTTATACTATCAAATATGTCGTCGTCGTAGACACGCACGCAGACCTAGATCGCGTGTACCTGCTCTCTTTCACGAGCCAAAGCTACTATAGCTTCGGCTAGTATTGTTGGTTGCTAGTCGAGCGCACGCTTGCCGCTAGCTGTATGCCGTGTTCATTCATCCGCTTCACTTACTATAAGCACAGGACGCCCAACCGGTGCATTCTTACTCCATCATAGTACTCCTGAAGTTCCGCCGTTTCGGGACAGCTTCCTGGACTCAATCCGTCACGTTACAACATCGTTACCAACCACTGTATATGTCCCCGTACCTCGTACGCTTCCCCCCCCCGTGCCGGCGGATGCGCCTCTCATTCCGCTCGTCGACGACTCTCCAGACATATATTCTAATGTGGCTACAACCCTGCCTCACCCAATGGATGCCGAGGTCGATCACGATGGATTCGATGAGGACGGGCCGGCGGAGCCGGCCAGCCACTCTGATGACCTGGATCTCCCGGCTGCTTCTGGTTCTGATACACCGACCACTGACGCCTCGGCCGAGACGCTTGCAGGCCCTGTCCCTGCCGTTTATTCAGCAGAGTTGACGCCCACCCAAGGGCGACGTTACCTCCAACGATTCACGGGTATATGATCAAGAAGACCCCGTTAGCCGTACAAAACATCCATGCGATGGACGACGAGGAACAACTACTCCAGCAACGCTTGGAGGACGACGCATCTCACGAGGCCATCATCGCCGCCACGCCCCGCCGTGCCCAGATCCGGTCGAGAACAGTGCCGGCAGAAGCCACCAAAGCCAAGCTCCGCCAGAAGCGGTCGGTCGCGGACTGCGATTTCTTTAGCCAAACCTCTGTTGTACCGAGGCTTCGGACCGGGCATTGGCGCCGGCCGAGGAATCGACCAGCTGGCCCTGGCCCTCGTCGGGAGCCGTCACCGTCCTCCCCCGACCTGTGAACCTCTTCCCCCTCGTCCCGGTCCCCTCGCGATGTCCTTCGCCCGGCATACAGGTGCTGCCCCGTCCACTCCGCGTTCATGTACATCCGCCTTGACAGATTCACCATCCCTGAGCCCCACGACCTCGGCGCCACCTACGAATCCATCATCCAGACGACCGCGTAGGCTCTGCTGGACACATTCGAGTCCTTCCCGGGGAGCAACCTTTCGCTTGGTGCTCCGCCCTATCGACATGGTGCTCGCATCGCCTGAGATGCTTCCAGCAGCTCACGCCCTGGTCGACATCCTGTGGACTGTGCACACCATCTCTGGGCTCTGAGTTCGGTGGCTGGACCGCTCCACCCTCGGCGCGGCCGCCGCCGCTTCTTCGCCGCGCCGCCAGCGCGGCTCCCCCTCCCCTCGCCACGGCCGCCGCGACAGTGGCCGACAAGCCCCCTCGAACGAAGGCCGCAGCAGCCCCTCACATAACAAACGGCCGGGGCAGAAGAAGAAGCAGCGCGATTACTCGAGCCGCGGCGGCACCAGCAGGCGGACGATGTTCGCGGCGGAGGAACCTACGGACTCGGGGGACGTCAAAGAACCCAAGACCCTCAGGCATGTGACTCTTTCATTGATGGATATATCATTGATGGACAAGATGCACTCGCTTTCCCGTAGTGAATTCGCTACTGACCGGGCCCCCGCTCGACAAAACACATGAGATCAACGATGCCATTGATAACGCCTACGTCCTAACCGTAGACGGCCCCTACATCACTCTCGATATGCGCAAAGTCGACCGTGTTGTCGAGCTCCGTTTTTCAGCTCTGCCATACCTCGAACGACAGCGGTGCAAAAACTCTTTTCAAGTATAAGACGAACCCTGGCAGGCATCCTAGTTATGTGCGATGACCAATGTATCAAGGGCCTCGCGGCCGACGTCTGGATCCGAGGTGGGGAACGACCCCTCCAAAACGTGAAAATGAAAGCAATCGTCACTTGCCGCCCCTCTTTCTCCGACCTCACCGCCGTGTTCGACGACTTTTTTGCAAAGGTGAAAAGGTGCCTTGGTGCCCACGCCACTGGACCAGAGACCTTCCACCAGCCTATTTCCCTCTTCTACAGCCATTTAGACCGCGGCGACGGGACGGCCGCGTTCCAACGGTTGGATAGCTTTGGAGTGACCAATGGGACTTCCTTCTCTGATTATTTTCGATCTTTCAGAGTGGTTGTCTCTAGCGTTACGGGTTTCGAGAACATCCTGGCTCCGAATGTTTGTGTGGTATTGGCACTGGATTGGCGTACTTGATTGAACCAGTACCCCGGGATCATGCCCACGCTTTATCTGGGTGCTTTGGCCACTGCGCCCACCCTCATCGTTTCGATTATATGTCATGTGGTGTTCTTGGATGACGACATCCGCTATAAGCGGCGAAAGTATATTTTCCTTCTTTGCAGCCGTACGCAAGCAATCGCTCTGAGAGTAGATCTACCACGCCGTCGTCTCGCTCGGGACCCGTGGGTTTCTCACGTAACCCCGTTGTGTTGAGCGTCACTCATGCCGCCCACTATGATTTTGATCCGTTTAATCATCACTACAATAACTGGTCGACTGACCCGTCCGACCCGTCCGACTGAGAAACAGTGTTCGAAGTCTCCTAATGGTTTCAGAAAAATGACCCCAGGTAATGGACGCCGCTCATTACACCCGAAAAGCGCACGTACGCTTTCCAGAACAATAAAGGTCGGTTTTGAAATTGCCACGGCACCGATCACTCCTTCCAGCACTGTGCAAACACATTTAGTACTGCTAGTAGCTGCCTTCAGCCCCCAGCTAGGTCACCCTACTCGGTAATGGTGACGCCTACAATCATTGGCAGCAGTGTATGCGCTCCCACTGTTGCCGCGACCACTCCGTAGTCGGCGAAAACCCACGGGCGTCGTCTACCTCTGACCGTCGTAGATATTATTCTCGACCAAATGACACCAAGCATACTCGCAATAATCACGGAGGCAACACACACACGCCATCGCGATTTTGTTTTAGCTACGATGGACCATGTGACAACCAACACCGCTCACCTCACCAAAACGGTAACACCACACCCCTCCAGCTCGGACAAGACGCCCGGAACACATGAGCCCGCGCCAGTCTCTCACAGTGAACTAACGCAACGATGAGACACTTCCACCCCCCGCCTCGGCCGGTGGAACTAATAGCGCGCGCGACGGTGGCTCCAAAATGTCAACCACCAATGCTCGCCAGCCGGGGGGGTTCGCTCCTGCTGACCGCCCATGGGCGGTGCCCCCCAGCTCCCAGCCCCGCCTGTAGCACGTTTGGGAGACATAACACACGAACCCATCTAAGCGGGAAAGTTCCGCCACAATCCATCCGTGTTTTAACGCAGGGCAAGGGCGCACACGCCCCTGCCCCTCGTCGCGTAGACGAAAGACATCGTCCAACAACATTTTTCCCCCCTCGAAGGATTCTACCAGACGGTCAGGGCGCGTACCACGCTGCCCCCCGACACCAATGTGGGTCGTTCGCTTGCGTCTCCCAATACTCCGCCACATATTTCTAACACATCCGGATTATACTTCCCGGAGGGGAAGGTCGCCCTGAGGTGTGGGTACAGGAGTCCCCGACGCCAGAGTCATCCCGCCTCTTTCGGGACAAACCTGCTTCCTACTAAAGGCTTCAAATTTCAGTTGGTATAATGGCTTCGCCTTGCAGGTTATAGAGATGTGGGAGTGGGTTGTGAAGCGATGTATCTTCGATCCATTCCTCAGAGATTTCTGGATGGATTTAGTCCCCTCCTGATTTATACGCATCTGCATTATACAGCCCTTCATGGTGGGCTTGTGTCGTGGTGTTTCATTATCCCGTTTCCCTATATTGTCGAGTAGGCGTGTTTATGATGGAATGCGTCACGATAAATATGTGTTATAAAACTCCCCTGCTCTCAGAACTCTCTGAGATCCAGAAAAAAATTAATCGTCAAGAAAAAACATCAATCTCTGAGTCACCCCACGGTAGGAGTTGCACTTTCTGGGACAAAGGTTTCTGACCAATTGAATTCCTTAAAGTGAGGAACTACCAGTGAGGATGAAGTTTTTACTCCTATATTCGTTTAAGGACTAGCGCATACAGGTGCCGGTCGGGTGGTACGAATTATATTGAGCACTTGATCGGCTGAGGTATTGAGCTCCTAATATTGGGGGCTCAGGAACGTCCGGTGCACCCCTACTGTCGAATGGCTCCTCTGTAAGTGATTACACACGTCTAGGCCGACCTGCATCACAGTAGTCGGGCCTGCCCCATACTACCCCTTTTAAAAACCGGTAATCAGTACATACCCCTATGATATCAAAACATACACCTGCCGGTAAAAAGGAAAACACCGTGGGAAGTATGCAAATAGAGAAAATAATAGGATATCTGTAAAGCCTGAACATTTTATGTACGTTATATTCATGCGCTTTATGCAGCGGTTTTGATAGTGCGTTAGTGCCCCGAGAATAAGCGTCAAAAACCTTACCGGTATGAAACAGCGGGTATGAACGATAAATTCATACGATGTACCGCAGAGAAACAGCGGTTCCGTTGATGTACCGTGACAAAACCTGAGGACCGTGCGAAACCGCGGCTTTGTATGCTTCATTTATATGGTGCACTAGAGAAACAGCGGTTTCGTTGGTGCCTCAACAAAGAGATTGAGAACTGTGCACACGAGACTACGGATTTGTACGGTAAATATTTTTACTGTGCACAGAAGATAAAAACGTGTCTTGTACGGTTTTCCTTGCGGGGATTGTAACCGCACCGTAGAAAAACCGATTGTACGGGGAACCGAACCTAAGCGAACCGTAAGACATACCTAAAAACAACGAACCGCACGGTACGATGTCCGATGTTCCAAAGATGCACCGAACCGCACCGTAGGATTTCAGGTACTTAAAAACCGCACCGAACTGCACATTAGGATTTATCAAACCGAACCGCACCGTAGGATTCACACTACTTGAAAACCGTACCGAGCCACACCGTAGGATAAATCACAAGACCGAACCGCACCGTAGGGTATACAATACCTGGACACGGCACCAGGCCGCACCGTACAACTTCCGGTTTCTAAACCCGCACCGAACCGGACCGCAAGATATATCACAAGACCAAACCGCACCGCAAGACTTACAATACCGGAACCCCGCACCGAACCACACACCGCACGATTTGCGATGGGTGAAAACCGCACCTAGCCGCACCGTACCAGGTAGGATATATCGCAAGGCCAAACCGCACCGTACGATTTACAATACCCGAAAACCGCACCGAACCGCTTCATACGACTTCTGATTTTCTAAAACCGCGCGGAACCGGATCGTAGGATTTTCTATTTATTTGAACAAACCGCAGCGTGCACGGATGGATAACCGCAAAGATCCCAGGGCATCACAAGCAAAGGACAACCCTCTGCAAACAACAACACACACCCGGATCGTTCCATGGTTGTGATCGATAGCTGGTACTCTATAAGGCTACCCTTGGAAATGCCCACGCGTTTATCAGCCTTAACCATTACCATGAAACAGGTGTGTTCTATATGCATACCTCGATGCTATCGACGTCGCCATAGAAGGGACGCGGCGGATGCTGCACGAGTCACGAAGCGTTGTACGAAGGAGGTGGCACATTTCCGCTGAAACGTTTTGATATTGACGGGGCCCCTCTACCAAAAGGCGCCGAAATGCCCATGTTGTTTCGAAAAATGACGTTTTTGTGTGCCTGGGCCATGATATTTTTCGTCGGGATGCAATTTTAATTTTTGCTCAACATTGTTTTCGGGTAGGGTGCGGAGCTCCTAAAGTGAGGAGCCCCATAAGAGTTAGAATGGACCCCTATCGTAGAACGCCTCGCACGCGCAGGGATGAGTATTTAGCACCGGGCACGAGTCTCCCCAATTAGATGAGAATGTCCGTCATGATTTTCTCACCATGCTGTGCTCTTGTTGTGGTTTCAACTTTACCCATCATTACTTGACGACCTTATGCTGCTCTGCTGGGTATTTTTACAGTAGCAACACCGCAGTGGAAATCCCGGAACGAGGTGTGTCAAGTGCGTTCTGGAGAAGAAGTGCAGCATGTATCTGTTGATGCTGTTCCTTGCTGACCCAGCCTGTGATATAAAACAATAAGTCGTTGAAGCAAGGCACTGACGTTGCCTCAACTGGTCTCCCGTTACGAAGAAAGTCCACGGGAACCGATTTCAAATATGTACGTGCCAAGTGACGTTCGCCTAGTCGTACGAGTAGAGAAGGGACATCCGCGTCGAAAAACTAATGCTGACGATTACCGTTTTTTGTCTCGCGCGATACGACTCAGGCTGCCCAGCAAGGGTTCCCCAGTTGGAATGCGAGGAGATATCGGACATGGTAGTAGCAGTGTAATGCGCTAGGGAGCCGGTGCACTAGGGGAACCGAATATGAAATTCGTGCGTAGGGGACCGATGCCCTAGCAGACCGCATCGGTCATTTTTCCTAGATGGCTGGTGTGCCGAGAGAGTTTTCTTGCAGTCGGTACGAAATCGTTCGAGCCCCAAAGCAAATAGTGAGCACTTCCGTCGTTCTCCTAGGTAAAGGGGAGCCTTTTAATGGTAGCGGTTACTCGGTACGGAGTCGGTTTTCGGACTGGAGCTACGGTGATGGCCTCCTTGTTGGTGCAATGTCGTTCATTACAAAAATGGACTGTCTCAAACCGGAATAGACCCACGCTACCCTTCTTCGCCCAACGGAGGATAATCAATGGGTTGATGCACTTCAACGTTTGATACTGTGCTGGTCAGTACAAAGTTGACCTCAACTGACTGTGCGATTATTGTCCAAACAAGGACTAAGTTAGCGAATATTCTTGTGAATGTCACCAGCGGAACGTTTCATTGGACGATTTAGGTTACTAGTATTTTTGCCTAGGGCCTCCTTCTCGAGATTCCGTTTTTTTTCCAATCGGTAGGATGTCGTCCGACGGGTAAACGAATGACCAGTAATACCTTCGTTCCCCTGGTCGTTTCCGGTGAAATAGACGGGAGGATTGCGAGCCCAAAGGCCCGCGGACCTTCTGGTCAGAGAAGTATACTCTGCCCTTCAAGCAGGGTTCATAGTGGTTTGAGAGTTTTGGAAGACTTGTCGGTTTCGACGGCACGAAGATGACATCAAATAGTTGCATCATGTCAGTATGGAAAGGGCCATATTCAATGTATGTGCATCCTCATTAGTCTTTTTTAACAAGCAAGAAACACGCGTACAGAAATTCTTGTCGCGGGAATAGTTTAGTGGTCAGTTGTTTGGTACGAAGTCGGCGGAGTTGAAGCGTACCAGCTACCCGGTACTGGATTTGTTCGTGCTATTTACCGGCGGGACTCGGATCGGAACGGCTCGCTTTCTGATTTCTGTCATACAACCCTCTCAGTGGTCAGTCTTATCTCTCGAGTTTTCTCGCACTTGGCACGAAATCGTCCGATTGCGAAAAAGTACATGCATTTCCTTTGTTGTCGTAGTAAAAGTCTAGGTTTCGTAAGGGTTAGTATCTAGTGTAAAGGAGTAACTTGATCACTCGAAGTCGACCGAGGCCACCTAACTCGGAATACGTTTGCAAAAAACTGAACCACTCGTGGTCCTTTCGACGAAGCCTCATTTCTTGGAGTAAACGGATGGCTCCAAATAGGTCAGCGGATCAAAATGTATATATATTATGTGGCTGCTTGAAGGGCATTCACAGTCTTCGGGTGGCGGCTTTGCTGATACGAAATCGATCGAGATGGAAAAATATGCGATTCAACCTCAACAGACCCTAACCATCTGCACTCGAAGGAGGGCTTACGGTGGATTGAGGCATCTCGAGTTGAAGTAGATAATTCAGGTCCGAACCAGGCCTACATCTGCATCGCTACATGGGTTATTAATGCATCTATCTGCTGTTGTATCAAGCTAAAGTGAACTTGAACGGTACGAACACGCCAGGGGATTGCGGTCGAAAACGCCCTAGTCCGCATCGGCAAAAACAAAATTGTCGATCCACGACTCTTTGCTTACATCGACCGTTGATACCGCATACGAAATAAACGTCGGCCGTCATCTGGTTTTGAACAATGACTTGGGCTTGGTGTGTTCGGATTTCATATTTTTCTGAAACATTGCCCAACCCTCAATTAGGAATCGTTGTTGGTATAAACTTCCTAATAGTATGTAGACAACTCTAAGGACATGTACAGAACGCATAAATCAAAGCGAAACTACGATTGCGACGAAACGAAGAAAAGTCTTGAACAATCTGAACGAAATTTGTGTGTTGACGTGTAAACGTTGAAGGAGAAGCACACTAAATTGTGCTCTTAGCTCACAGATGCGGATTTGGTCACTTGACGCACCGGCTATATAGGCATACTGATCGATGCGGTCCCTCAGTGCACCGGTCCCTTACACACAACCGTTATGTTCAATCCCCTAGTGCACCAGTTCCCTGGTGCATTACAACGCTGCGCTCTTGCGCTCCGACGTATGCCGCCAATAACATGTGCCAAGGTCACCGCAAACCGGCGCCTTTCCATCCAAAAGGACGAGTATTCCACCGGACCGAATTTCAACCTCTCTAGCGGTGACGAGATAAATGTTTCGTTGCACGCTGGGAGCTACCAAAAGTCTCTTCCTCCCGACCAATTCGGGCAAGTATGCTCATATAAATTCAGAGTTGGAGATAGGACATCGATGTCTAATTGAAATGCTCCGCTCATCGCAAACAAAATAACTCTTCCTGCTGATATGGTTGTGTTGCCGACCCACGCCTAAGTTATCGGCAATCAAGGTCAACTTCGTCTAGATGCTTGAGAACGAACCTACTATTAATACTTTCTTTTGTAATACCGACATATTCACTAGTTGTAGGACAAGAGGGAAAAGGCTAGTAGTACGAGTACGTAAATTTCGTGATCAGCGACGGAGATACAGGTACAGGGATTCCTGCCAGGCACCAGGGACAAAATAATAGCCTAGGTAAGAGGGATAAAAAAATAGCCTAGGCGCCACCAAGGGTCTTAACCTTTTAAGATATCTGGTGTGTTTCTCTAGGTATCATACCTGAAAATGCTACATTACGGGCCGCCAAGAATGATGTGTAAATATATTATGTGTACATAATAGAGGGCCTCCCGAAACTATTTCCAATGAGAACCCGCGGACGACTCATTACCGTCATTCTTTGCAGGTGAACCCTGATGCCCGGGCGCTGCTGGGCTGCGTCAGCTCGAGCAACATCCACGTTTGCGAAATTACGCTATTTTGGAGCGGCCAGACTGACCGCGCGAAGCTGACCAACCCCCTCCGTGGTACCGCTCACCTCGGCAGTGGTGCCGACAGGTCGACGCAATAAGCGAGAGCTGCACCATGGGGTTTGCCAAACCCTTCTATCCTACCAACGCGCAAAGGTAATATATTCACCATACACTCGCATCTACAGAAACACGTTTGTGGGATGTGGTACTTGGTACGTTCCGGAGCCCATTCTTAGGGTTGAATTCGTTTTTTCCAGGATAAAAAATACTGATGTACCACCCTAAACATCTAAACATTAATTTCTGGCCCGTGGTCTGTGCAACCGAACTAAGTATTTCCCAGAAGGCCTACCGACCAATGCAGATGTTTGTACATCTTCTCGAGTGCTACTTAGACGAGTATAACACCGGTTTTCTTTTGAATACGATAGCTTATCGAGGGTGCCTTAGTCTGCGGATTTGTGTTAAATGCCCCACTCAACCCCCCGCTTGCTATTATTGCGCCTTCAATTATTTCTATGTCTGCCCACATGATGGGGCAGCGATAATGTCTTCATCAATCCTTCAGCCTGTCTCCTTTTAAAACAATTGGTGAGCTTCATAATTGGCGATCGCGGAGAAGTCGGCATATATATGCCTCTGTAGGTGATATGTGCGTACCCTCAGTGTGTTTTATGTACATACAGGAGTTTGTGCGACACCTTTCCAGGATAAAAAAAAAACGATCGAACCTGTCTACTCACTGTGTTTCTGTAGAAGTTGTTCCAACAAAACGACAAAACATTGATATGTCCCTAACTCTCCTATCTTCTGACCGTGACAATCTCGTTCTCTTTAAAATGTTCACAAGGCCCTTTGACCCCGCAGCAGACCGAAGTGCACTGTATAGCGTTGGCTAGGGACGCCCCATTCTCCGAAGACTGCCCTTTCGGAATCATCAGCCTAGCAAGAGGTGTACCGCGCGACTATTGGATACTCGCCCACAGCTGGTATTAAAACAAAAAAACAAAAAAACAAAGGAGTGAGATCGAAGGTTTCGTCGAAACTCACCTTCGCAAGCTGTGTGTGACGCTTCGATCGCGCGTACCAAGAGAAGTATAGGGCTTCGTGACTGGTATACAAATTATATATTTGACGGAGTCGGAGACGACCAACGAACGTTACATCAGCCTTCATGCGACTGAGCCGTGATTTCGCTGGCGGTCGCGTACTATACGGAGGCATTTGGCCCCGTCAAAGCTGTTGCAGAAGACATAAGAACACGCCTTTGAGATATATTCCTTAACACCACCCATAACCCCCCGTTGCTCAACATTCTTCGCGAGAACCTCGACGCCATGCCGGGGTTCCACGCCACGGGCTAAACACCCCGGGAGCGACGACGGAAAAATCGATTGTTGCGGTGATGATCTGTTCCGCACTGCCTGGCCTGGTGTGACTGCTGGCCCCGTGGCATCTCGGCCCTTGGTAAGGCACTTATTCAGTGACGCAATCAAAGTGGAGCCCAAGCAAGTCACACCGGTCCCACGGCTGGAACAAATGGCCTCCTTCCTAGGCGCGATGTGTAGGTGATGGTTGACGCAGGTTTGTAGTCCTTTGATATCGTGCTGCTGATTCTGGCGGTGGTATTAGTTTTTCTCGCATTTGCGGTGACTCCTGTAGTGTACCACCCACCACGGTTTGCACGTGCACAAACAGGTTACCGGCGCAGAATTGAGCAGATCGGATGCGTCTTGCGGGAGTCGTGCACCTATCGATTTCTCGTCTTTTCGCAGATGGAGCTCGACATTTCTGCTCCTCAAACATTGGCTTGAAGAAACATTGTGCACCAAACGCTATCATCTATCACGTTGGGTACTGTAAAATGTTAATGTTATTTGAACGATAAGACATACCTTTTTACGACATTCGGGATCTGAGAAGCCCCGCGCCATCTATCGCGTGTTTGGTTTTCAGTGAGAGGTACCTCTAGTTTAACACACGTCAGCATGCAATTCCTCTGAAATCGACTCGACATGTTAGAAAGTAGGAACGAACTGGACAGTTAACATTTCATTCAACGAAGACAGCCACCAGCGCTGCAATGCTCTCCTGGTCACAAGAAAACGAGAACAAATACGAAGTAGTGTTGCTGACCTCTTGTCATTTTTTTAAATAGTTTCGGTGACTGCTCAACTTTCGTATCCGTGGCATCTCGCACTAGCTGTTGTGCCTTTCTTCCCAAACAGAACTGCATTTCCAAGGTCGAAATCATGTACGCTCACCAGAGCAAGCCCCTGTTAACACAAAACAACCGAGCCCTGGCCCCTAACGCGTCCACGGATCTCCTCTACACTCGACCGTTCCGTGCCGCCCTTATCTTTTCGATGCAAAGGCTGCTCGGTGGCGCCGCTGGTTCCTACGCGGGTGCCGTCAGCCAGCCGAAGTTTGTTGACTTACTGTAGGGACGCCCCCATAATATCACCTCGCTCGCGCAGTCGAGCTATTTCACGCGTCATGCGTGGTACGCTAGGGTGTGACAATTGCAGTGCGGAGCTATACTTCCGTATTATGCCGATCGCGCGTTCGTGCACGCATACCACTGCAAAGGCTGTCGATAGCATTTTTGTTGTTGTTGAAGTTGGCGCATGATCGTTCGGGAGGTAACTTATCACGTGGTGATGAGTACAGAAGAGTATACATCGTATATATACACACACGGAGAGGACACTCGTCATGGCATTCATCTAATAATATTACGGGGGTAGGGGTACGACTAACAACGTTTCAGACCATAACGAGTCCGTCCTTTCAGGTCGGAGCACATCACCCGGACGCTTTCACTCGCCAGGCGAGATGAAACGAGACTACACGTAGATAGTCGTACTATGGTTCTCACGAAACCGACGCTTACGCTCCCGCGACTTGTGCTCTACCCCACTCTTGGGCGTGTGGCTATTACGGGGGGCCATAGTTAACAGGACCAAATATTGTAAGTAAAAACGGTTAAATATATGGGTGTTTATGTATACGATAGGTCCTGTTAACTACGGTCCCCCGTAATAGCAACCAAGCCTCGCCTCCTTCTCGAACTACCAGATTTGCAGATTTCTTGTCTCCTACTATACTCTGTTGTTCAGCTACACATTTAAACAGTGGCGAGCCCACCAGACACTACTGTGGCCAGAGGCACACGGCGGCCTGGTACATCACTCGCTTACCGGCACCGTCAAGGCCCCGATGCCGGGCTTTAAGCCAGGGAACACAGTGAGTCTCTTCAAGCACGTACTCACATTCCGAGGACAACGTTTGTGCTGCCGGTGCAGTTTCACTATCACTGCACGTTCCAGGCGACGACGAGCCCATCGTACAACGATGTGCTTGGTACGGGGCAATCTTTCCTTATAAATCAGTACGTCGTGCCAGGTGTATACATGGGAAAAAACAATGATTTTCCTTTCGGTACAACCACCACTGTTAGTCGGGAGTAGCTAAAACCAATCGCCACCATAGTGGTTCGGGTCTTGCGTTGGCTGCTGCTACGGCCGTGTGTTCTTTGTAGCAGATGGAATCACTGCCATCCTGGTTGCCAATTTGGTGACAATGAACCACCCGCGTCTCCAATACCAATATCTACCCAACAGAAAATGCCAGATCGACTCGATGCCTTGAACAGTCCTTTCCCCGTAGTACCGACGATATTCTGTCTTTCATGTGTTGCCATCCAGCTGCAAATTTTGCTTCAACTGGGAGACACGTTCCCTCGGTCGATTCTCCCGGGAATTGCTCAACCAATCAGGAGCTTACAACCAGCAGTGCAACAAGGGTGGCGAGAAGACGTTTCTGCTCCCGATATCGGTCGCTCAGTAGTCACCAACCCACTCCGCGTGCCCCAGCGGGTTTTCCGTCGACATCGGTGCTTGCATCACCTCCCGTTTGGTGGAAAAAATCAAAACAATATGCTGCGGCAAAGCGTTCCTAAATAAATGCTGGCGCACCGCAGAATTCGGAAACCAACTGTTACTGGATGGTGAGAGAAACTACGCTCGTTGGTATCTGACAATCGCTTCTTATGACCCAGCTGTGTAATACGGCTTGCATTATCACCCGAGTCAATTCGGTCTCAAAGGTGTAACGGGCTCCCCCTTGAGCAGCCCCCCTCCCCCCCCCCCCCCGATCTGACAATGTTTAAAATTCGTACCGTGTTGAAAAAACAATTTTCATGACACACCAAAACTGTGAACGCTGTTGGCCTCCTCAACACCGTCAACTCGAACGATGACGGAACCTAAATGATCTCCTTCGTGCCTTGTGGGCAGAGACCGCCTGGATACCTGCAAGGAAATGAAGGATAGTTCAACGAGGCGAGAAAACCTACCTGGTACCTGCGCGCGGGCACATGGGGCTTGACTGGGTATATTTCCTGCTCTCCTTCGTCTTTGTTTGCGTCAAACCAGCTTCTAGCCTACAATGTACGATGTGGGTCGATCTCAGTTGGCCACTCGTTTTCTTTACTATAAGCGCCGGGAACGTGTCCTTGACGCATCGTATTGTGTTCGTGCAATCTTTCTCTATCTGTATACATGTAGTCGGGCGCTCGGAGGGTGCGACAATGACAACATCCGGGTATAGGTATATTGGCCTAATTGTGATCGTATACATCGCACAGGAACCTTCCATGTACCTCTAACATTGTCGCACTTGTATAGTGTTATTGACGATCACCATAACTGACGCCCTCATGTCTCACGCACTTTGGTTCGATCCCAGGTGACTGCCTACGTATTCATGGGCAGGTCGCACGTCATTGGTCACTGGAGGATGGATGGCGTTTACGGTGAACTGATAGGGGAGTTCAACGATATCCACCACTTGCAAAATGGAACATTCGCTTACTCGATTGTGAGGACTAAGGGGTTGGCAGCGTTTTACACAACACACTTACGCAAGGAGGTGCCTAGTATGTAAACATATTAGTTGTAGGAATGGTTGCCTCTACAAAACATTCCTCCTACAGTTGTCTTATCCTGCCTGGCTATTTGCTGACCCCATTTAGTCATGGTTAGCAGCGCGGCAATACACACCGCCCTACTTCAAACACATAAGTATTGCTAACCCGTACACAAAATGTGACGTCACCAACTTGTTCTTGCCCCGCAATTTTTCTCAGAAGCCGCCTGGAATCCCAGAGACTCACCTGGGCAAACGCAGCCCCACCGACATTCCCGAGGCAACGCCGTCGTTCCGCCTGTCCAACGGCAAGCAGATCCGCCAGCACGGCACGAACCTTTACTGGGTAGGCTAGCAGCTCTGTAAGGGGCCATACACCGGGGCCGACGTTTGTGACGTGAGTGCAGGCGGGTTTGTACCTGGGGAGTGCGCGGTTCTGCGACTACGACGTCTTTGGTGGTTTTTTGTTTCTCTCGATGTGATCGCTGTAAGTGGGCGCCACATTGTCCCCCGCTCACGACACATGTAAATGCTGGACGTCGAATAAGGATTGCGGTTGAGTTGTGTGTTGGAGTCAATTAACCACCATTCACGGTCGCAGATTAACGAGCTAGACGTTGGTTTTAGTTTACGCGTTGTGCACCCTCGTCAGTTGTTTCGAACAGTCTCTGCAATTTGTTCTCATCCGTAACCCGACATATATATGAGTACTGCTGCTAGATCGAGGGTTCCTCTTCAATAGGTGAAGATGATTCACACGCTTGGGCCAAAACGTTGCTAGCACGATGAGCATATATATGCGTACTTACCACATCGCCCGAATCAAACTTCAAGGGGCCTAACATCCTTACCCCTACTCCCCGGTCTGTTGCCGTTGGTTGTTCTATTCACTGCTACAATTCATAGATGGTTCAGCCGGTGGTGATAGGTCCATTCGACTCCTTGGATGATATCGATGAAAAGCATTCCACATTCTCGCTCCACACCGCGCTCTGAAAACGTCGACTGGCGGATACCTGGCACGCCTGTAGAATGCAAGCCAGTTTCATCCCAAGGGTCTTGGTTGCGCTGTCCGAGGGACATAGGTTCTACGTTGACGGCTAGTTTGAGAGTGTGGCTCTGACTGTGCTGCAATTGTTCTGCTGATGACGATGCCTCGTCTACCCTCGTTGCTCTGTTTCCCTTTGGCGCGCAACGCGCTCGTAATGCAGAGACCTAGATCGATAGGGTAAAAAAATCGACCGTACCCTCGACAGCCTCAGACAGGTTTGGCACTGCCATCCAGGATATAGGCGAGCTTCCATCATGCTAGAAGATCGTGTGATGTATTTGTTTATGTTTCTTTACGGTTCTATCCATCTCCTTCGAGAAACAGACCTTACTGCGACAGAGAAAAAGCGTTCCCGGGAATGCCGAAGAACATGGCAGAGTCGTGAAAGCCATACCAAAACAACTTCCCCTCTCCTGCGGCAATTAGTACCCCGTGCATAAAACGTCAAAGAAGTTGCTCGGTACATGGAGACCTTTGCTTCCTGGGTACTACAGAAATTTCATGCCTCCCAATAGTGAACGGAAGGCGTATATTTTTACATGGCATATGTGTCCGACCGGTGGTGATGCACAGCCACCGCTATAACAAACCAATATTAGAATCACACGGCATCGTCTCTGCTTTGAAACAATCAGCGCAACGTGTCCTCTAATCAGCCAATATTCGCGAGCCGTTCACTAGCGAAGCCCAATAATGTCGAACCTGACGAGGGAAATCAGATCGTAGAGAGCAACGTACGGTTATACACACGATAACAACAAACAGCCACAGTAGCAGCCATGTCATTCACCGCTAGAGAGCCCCCTCGCAGAATACAACGCCTTCACCTGCCATGACGACCCCCCATAGTGGACTCCTCGGTATTTGCGGGCGTGGTGCCCGGCTGCACTGCGAGCTTGCCAGCAAAGAGCTCTGATAAACCGCCTGCGCCTCCTCGTGTATCAACCAATGCCAGAAGTGCGGGATTTCTTATGATAGCCTGCCGCTGCGGCCACCCGCAAACCACGCCGGTGAGAATCTCACTTGACCCAAAGGGTCGAACAGCCACTCGCAGTATGTGTTTTTTTCCGTCCGCGCGTGGTCGGAATGCGTCAGAATTTTCCCCTTGAGACTTACGGCGGTGGCATCAACGGTTCTGCTTACACCACAAAAGCACCCGCGGGCTCTAAAAGCCACCAGACCGATGAGAAACGGCATAAACTGCAGCAAGTACAGCACCTGACGACCAGCGTTGCAGACGTTAGCACATGAGCAGCCCTGCTAACCGCGCAGCTACGTCCTGTTGAGAACACGACATCCAGCCTATCGTCAAGCATTTACCCTTCGTGCACTTTATAAATGTGGGCAGGGTAATACGCCCAGGAAATAAGATACGTCACCTCTGTCCCCTTAATTTCCGTTGTGCGAAAAACCAGCAGATGGCACCTGGTGACAAGCTCCAGTGGAAAGTGGAAGTAAATGGTGATGCGCGACAGGATTCGCCTTGGTTTCTAGTGTCCAAAAATGGATACGAGTCTGCACCACCTGTTGCCACACACCTGGTATCTGGTTTTCCCTGTATTCGGTGCGAACCACATAGATTGTCGAAACATATGAGAACATCTCGAAGAACACGTAAACCTACAGACGGCGTTCATACGCCGGGATGGCTCCAGGCTGTTTCCCCTGGGCGTGGGACCCTCGACATGTTTAGGGTATTTGTACACTATGGGCCTCAATACGTTCCATATCATGCGCCTCGAACCGTGCTAGAAAAATGTACCTGGTATCAATCCCCTAGTCTGGCTCAAACTCCAAGTACAAAAAACCCCAGAAAAGTTAGAATATATATATAGACCTCAGCTCTCGACGCGACGGCAATATCGCAGAGCTCGAGGGTCTACTTCCGTGCCTGATGTATACCTGTAGCCCCCAATAAATCGATCAAACTTCGAAAACCTACTCGATATGCTGGTAGGCACAAAGTCGTTGTTCATACACCTTGGTAGTAGGAATATCTTTTTTTGCTCACACATAATTTTCCTCGCGCAACAGCATTATCCATATACTGGAATATATCTACAAAAGGCATTGTTGCTAGTTGAGCAACGCCGCGGGTATTTAGTTATGCTCAGCCTTGACGTCCAGCGAGCTCGCAGGAGGCGAAGCAGCTCGCATTGCTGGGGTCTCTTGTCCCTAAGTGCGCACAGGGAGTCTGCTCGTCGTAGGGTAACTCCGGAAGCAAAAGCAGATCAATATTTCATGCGTTGCAATGAATTCCATAAACACCGCGGAATATATGGCCACGACGACACAAGACGACGTATACCATTAGTACCATGGTATGTTGGTGGGTTACGCGTACACCAAGCAGTACCTTGGGGGCGAACCAATAACGCATTGTGGCCGGGACCCGCCCCTTATAGA
Source organism: Nereocystis luetkeana (assembly GCA_031213475.1). NCBI lineage: Eukaryota > Phaeophyceae > Laminariales > Laminariaceae > Nereocystis > Nereocystis luetkeana. The sequence goes on from JARUPZ010000022.1 coordinate 2,570,238, forward strand.
GTAATAGACCAAATGCAACCCATCACACATGTCCCCGACATCCGCTCGTTTTCGGTACGCTCAATAGCGTGCTACACTGTTCCGATTCTCCACAACTATTTGCTTAAGTCGCCATTGCGCACGGGGCGGGCCCCAGCCAACCTGTGAAGCTAAGGTATTAAACGCGTGCAGCACACATTGCCCAAACGTAGGGTAACTAAGGTTGAGCTGCTCAACTTAGTCGCAGCCCGATGGCTTTTTTTTTCTCGAATACCGTCCGCTGCAAACCGTTTGGAGACCATAGGAAGGATCCTCGAGATGAGCCTACATCGCATAATGGAAAGACACTTATTTCGACATTCTGGAAACTCTCAAGGAACCAGTCTCATACCTATCCGACATGAACCTTTGCCGTGATTTGCACTGACAGATGTCGTGCCCTCAGGCCGTCAATAACAGCGAAATATAGATGGTCACTGCTGTATTTTGCGTTCGATAGGGCGAGTACTAGTGCCTACACATAAACGTTTCTAACGCGGGCTATTGATGCTGGCACATGTGCCGTCCGGGTCTCCGGAAAGTTTTCACAAGGAATGCATCATAAAGCAAACATTACTCGTGTCCGTTGGGCGCGGCGATTCTGCAGGCGGTACATTTTTCAAAGTGTCGGGTAGTAACATTAGTCTACTCACAAAGCAGAATGACAAGAGGAGCTTACGCGTTTGGGGCGTACTAGGCCATCGTGGGGAGATCCTTGCTTCTATTCGTCCCCGAATACGTATTGCGTGCCACCAATGCTAATACGGTTTGTCGACACGCTGTCTCCGTAAGTTCTAGTCAGCTGGCGTTCGTAGCCCTACTTCCCTAAAAGGTATCCTGGGTATGCTACTCTAACAGCAAGGAAAAAAAAAGCATATATTCAAGGGGGAAGCACATCGCAACACAAACCATGTGAACACGAGGCCGCCAACACACACACTTATATCCATGGCCACCGAGACCACCACGAGACGCCATGTTCGCATACCAACAGCGTGGTGAATAGCGTTCCGCCAGCAGTCTCATTCGCAGTGTGCAGGAGGGATACAGCTTCCTGGAAAACGAACCAGACCCCCTCTTACAATGTACCATGTCCCAATGGCGGATTGCTTGTCGGGAAGCGACGTAGAAGGGGATTCGTGCGCCGCGTAGTTATTGAATAGCCCAGTTTACTCCGCTGAGGCTCGTGGCCGGTCTACACCTTCAGGACGAGATATGAACAGGCAATCCCGCTCAATGTCGCTACGTCGCCGTGTCACGTTTGTGCGTGTATTGCACTCGATGGTGTGCACCGTCTCTCCGCCCCTCGCCAAGCCCACACATGCTTCGACGGGCTACTCGGCTGGTCTATGACTCATGAAAACACACAGATATCCTGTGCGCAACCATGTAAAACGGCATTAGGTTCAGAGTGCGACTGGCAAATAACGCAGTACTAAATCCACTCAACCCGACACCGATGATTTACCTATGAGCACGCCACTACGAAGCACAGCTTTTTCACTGGTCACGGCGCCTATACCTCGGCCAAAATGTTTGCCACAGAAGGCAGCTACATCCACGTTCATTACGCCGTTTGGCCCCGCCGGACGAGCTTCGCAGCAGTGCAAACAACGTAACGATAGTGTACAAAACAAATGGACAAACAAAACATTTCGAGGCAGCAAGGAAATAAGGCGGTCTCCGGGCTGTGTGTCCCTACGCGCACGAACACGCGGGACCTAGAGTTTCCTCCCCCTGGTACCAGGGCCATGACCCAAACATATCGTGGACTCGACGCAGCACGTGATCTGTTCAATAGACGCTTTGAACAGACCTTACACCTCCGGAGCCGGCAGTCTAAACGAGGTTGGTTCTACGTGAGTTCTATCGCAGCTCAATGTGGAGAGGTTGGGTAGCATGTTCCTCGACGATATCTTCAAGGTAGTCGAACGCGCCCAGTCGTACCTCCTGGGAATTGGTTGGGCACAGTAAAGCATGGAGGAAGTTTGTGCGAATAAATATACAAAACAATACTCACCATTTGACAGTGATTGGAAGGTTGTTGCTACGCCTCCTACAATGCAGGTTAACAGCCTAAGTATGTTTTCTCGGAACCTGTATGCGGTACAGGTACAACTCTACGGCAGAATTCATCCTCTCACGAGGATAAATCGACGAAAGTGATTTGTTTCACCCCTGCCGCAGCTGAGTAACATAAACCACCACCGAAACGAAACGCAATGACAGGGTATAAAATTATTACAATGCCTAGAGGCATGATCCATTGGTATGAGGCCTGCTCATGTCGCAGTAGTCGTCTCCGGATGAAGCGCCATACAACGCTGGTCGTTCGGCTTGATCACGTTTGCGCCGCACGGCTCGAGCACCTTACTGCCGTAAGGGCAGAACTTGTACATTGCTGGGGGGATGTCCTTCCCGCTTAGATTTTCCCACACCGTGCCTCCGGGAGCCCTCCGAGTTCCTGATAGGTGACTACGTTACGGGGAGGTGGGTCCATGTATCGGATACGCGTGAGGTAGTCGTTGTTTGAACCGTGGGCCTGCTCCACTTGGGGGGCACGGGCATCGGCTCGGTACGTTTGTACGATACGAATTCACGCCTTCCATCTTCCAGTGAAACCCGATGTGCAACCTTCCCAAGAGCATGCTGGCTCTCACAAAACGTGTTGCACATGCAAGTGACGAAGGGGTTGACTAAGTTCGCAGAAAATCAGGATAACTATCTCCAGCTGCTAGTAGAACAATGCAGGCGCTGTATTTTATTTCGACTCGATGCGTACAGACAACATCATACACTTGTTCGACTAGTTGCGTTGTGTGCAACACACGCTACTCCGATTGGAACCAATGCTCGCAAACCTTTATGAACACGCCACCGGCGCAACGTGGTCGACGGAGAATTTCGAGCCTGGTCTTTTCGCCGGCACCATAGAGGCCAATTCATCACTGTGCTCCGGCATATCACACGTTCGCCGTCGATTCAAAAATTGTTTTTGCCACCTGGTTCAGCCCTCCCTCCTACGTCAGAACGTCGAGTTCCTTGTGGTACTCGTTGGTGCACTTGCCCTCGGTTTCCCGTTCTGTGAGCAAGTATGGGGTTCTCTTTGTCCCCTCGCCGTTCGAGATGACGGGGTTGGGGAAGCACTTCGTCCCCATCTCGAGCTCAAGTAACGCCTGCCCAAGAAGGGAAGGGTGCGGGATGCGCACCCAATGAATCGGTCTACATGATGTTCGGAACTTTGGGCTGGTGTTTTCATCTGCATACTATCCACCCCTGCCGAAATGAGTCACGCGAGAGCTGGTCAGAACAGTGGACGTGGTGGCAGAGGCTTGAGCTGCTGTGCTGTTTTTCGATATTTGACGCTCTCGACGCGTGGTTTTGCCTCGTCGCTGCGCTGTAGTTTGATTTGTGGTCTGCTACCATCAATAACCTCAATGGTTGTGCCCGGGTGTCGTGATAGTGCGGATGATGGGCAAACACGACAGGTACGGCAAATGCAGGCGCTGGCGACGATGAAACTGCCGGTTGTTCTGTGTGAGACTCAGCATAACAACTGGTTTTCGTGTTGACCCCATAGTTCGCAATACCCGGAACATGTTTATCACCTTGATCGTGGGGATGAAAGTGCCGAGATTGATGGTATGCCCGCTTGGATACGCAGGGTCCGTGGAAGAGCCTCAGCAACCGCAATGGGGAGCTGAAAAGTCTTCTCGCCGTTCTCGTTCAGGTACTTGTTGTGATTCGCAACGCGACCGAGCAGCTCCTGCGACATTTAAAGAGACTGGTTGCCGTATCATATCACCCATGACGGCCTTCAGTCAGAATGGTGCACTTCGGCAATAGGGCGACGATAACTTTCCCGCTCCCCAACTGGACAGATTCTCGCCAAACGTACGCTCTACACGGCACAACCATCGGACGGGCTCGCTATGCCTTTCGCACAAACGACTAGTCGTCAATACATCCAAACAAAATAAACCCGGCTTGAACGGCCACCATGATCACCACCTTCCTCCGTATTCGTTTGCCAAAGTTCCACTGGTTTCCACCGTACAGTCATCGTGCCGTCAGCCATCGTGCCGCGCCTCCGGTTCGAACGACCCACGGTCGTAGCATTTAATGGGGATACTCATTGACCTAGTGGGAAATGCATGCGTCGCTATTACTGACCGTATTTATCTGAAGGGAGCCCTCCAGCGGAGTAATGGCGTCCTGCAATAGTGCGTTTTCGGGCAAAGAAAGACTCGGTGGACTTCCCACGTTATATTTCGTCGTTCAGCAGAGTATGCAAGGAGGGTGTGAGGTTCTGGTATGAATATCTGAAGCTGTATTCATAGGACACGTTTCTAGCAAGGTTTGAAGAAGTGCAGGCACACGGTGGTGTTTCAAAATGCCACGGTTTGTCTCGAGCACGAAACAACCAAGGCGGTTAGCTATTACGGGGGGCCATAGTTAACAGGTCCAAATATTGTTAGTAAAAATGGTTAAACATATAGGTTTTTATGTGTACCATAGGCCCTGTTGACTTTGGTCCCCCGTAAATAGTACACCCTGCATAGTCTCAAAGCACGAGGAATATATTTCTCCGGTAGATTGGCCGCTTTTTCTTCGCGCCGCAACCAGCACTGGGTTGCTGCCGCCTACCAGGTATGTAGCCCATGAACAACACGTCGAACTGTACCATTATCTCATGCATTGAAGGGCAGGAAGACGAGAGGTTGCTGTTTTTTTTTGTGAAGGTTTGTTTTCGAACATAATTCGAGTACGGTAAAACGACCGAAGATTGCCCCACGTTGCGACAGCTTTGGTCCCCGGCATTATCGACCCCTATTTCGGTTGCAACACCCCAAACAGGTTTTGGGTAAATTCATGCGATCTTTGCGTGGCAGATTTCGTGGTACCCAGCGTTTGTGTCCTATAAAGCCAAGACATTACCGGAGTATAGATAGGGGGCCTGAGCATACCATGCATGGCGCGTGGAGGAGCTGGCCGAGGCCATGGCGGTGAGGATTTGTGGCGCGCCGAAGGTAGCAAACCCTTTCCTGAAATCCAGATCCCGCGTACGGACCGATGGAGCCCCCGAGGGGGCCTTGAGTCAAAACCATGAGGGCGACACGCAAAGCTTCCGTATTAAGGACGTCGTTGGAGGCGATAGTCGCCAGGTTTCAGTCGCTTCAAAATAAACGGGGATTATGTTTGGCGAATAGAGTCTCGACGTCGGAATCACTGTTTTGGCTTGAGAGAGAGAGAGAGAGAACAAATGACTGCGCTCGCCGCCTATTATGCTTGTAGATCATACTTAGCTGTGCTCGTAACCTCGGTGTCGACCCATACAAACAATTCCATGGTTCAGAAAGAGTACAAACGTTCAATTTATTGCGCAGGTTCCACCGGTTCTCCGGTAATACCACATCGGAGTACCCGCTTTTGCATGTGTACGACAATGATGCGGTACCCCCTTGCCTATGTCCAAACTACGTGTAGCCCGATAAACGGAAGAGGTTATAGTGCTCACCTGAACGTCGAGCCACGCTTCGAACGACGTAACGTAGTCCTTCTTCGCAACGAGGAGTTGCTACTGGCTCCACCACGATAGAGGCAATCATTAAGTCGGACATCAAGCGCTGGACACAACATGGCCGGCGGTGAAACCCGGCCAGGTCGCCCTGAACAGATGGGTGACGGGGGTAGTCTCCCCCCACCAACTCCTGGGGATGTTGAGACCCTTAGAGAGCGGAGTGTCCTGAAGGATCTCTGCTCGAAGGTTGAGCATCGGAAGTCGGGAATAGTGGCAATTACAGATAGAACTTGACATGGGGAACTCTAAGGTACTAACACGTTTCAGATCAAGGTTCAGGTTTTTTGGGGTGGTTGGGGGCTCGGCAGAGATGCTGATACCGATTGCCCTGCCACCTGCCGTCGGTTCAAACCTAGTATAGATCCGTATTAATCAAGTTCCTCATACGGTCGAGCGTACCTGCCGCGAGTCAAATGAAATCATTGGTGGCCAGCTGGCAAAAAGGGATGTCCCTAGCGAGGGCCATCCGGCACACCTCTGTCTGCAGTGCTGCCTGCATGGTCACGTTACATATCAATGACAAAGCAGGTATGTCAGCCACTCACACACGGGTAGGTCGATTACAGTTAACGATATTTCGGCAGTTCGACTCCGACGTACACACGCACACGCGAGAAGGAACGAGCTTTGCGTCTCCCTCATTCCCACGCGAAATACGATCCGTTCACTACCACCCGAACACACCAGCCTCTCGGATGGGAGGCTGTCGGGCGTGGTGATGAAGGCATTGTCGCTGTCGAGTAACCAGATAATATCATCGTCGGCCCATGGTGTTCTAGTTGAAGAATGGACCTAACAAAGTAGCGGTGAAGGATACAGTACAAAACCTGTGGAGGACAGCTAACTGGTATTAAAAACCGAGATGAGTTGCAACACGTACTTGATTTTTGGCCGACGTTGGCGAACGTTTTGGTTCCGAGACAATAAGGCTTGGAGTGTTAATCGGTCATAGTATATCGTTGATATCACCTCAACGGTGTTAGCATACCGCACGATGGATTTGCGCGCACCCCTTCAGCTACAGTGAATCATTCTTATTGAAATTCGGTTTCATGCGGCACGCTCCTTTGGCTTTTGGCTGCAACACACGACCCTAACCCCCCCCCACCCCCCCCACCTCCCCCCCCGAACATAGGCGAGGCATCGTATTGTATGCTGGGCGTCGGCGATGACTCCATCCTGTTTGGCTCCTCTTATACCCGATTCGAAAGCATATTGACGCACAACATCGGATGGCGAACGCAATATGAATGATTGCCTTGACGCAAGGCGCTCAGCAGGATCACTGGTATACGGAAAGAAGTTCCGGACATCAGCACATGTCCCCCGCCGACCCTATTCTTGGGTGTTAGCGATGCATGTTAAAGCTGTGCTCGAGTCAAGTTCTGCGCGTCCTGGGGTCGCGACTCTTCCAAGGAAGCCATTATAATTTCCAACAAAGAATGAATCATGGAAACCACTAGAAATTGTTTGGCTAGGGTGCGGTTTCCGTGACATTGTCTGGGAAGATTGAGCTGAAATACACCATGAGTCCTTTTTATTCCTACGTATCAAAGGACACGTCATTTGGAATTCCACACTCTACAATCAATTAATATGCACCGTTGCCCACATATCGTCTCCTCAATTACTTGTTTCTCGCTACCCGACAAATACCGAACACATGCGGCCGTCCTGCACTAAGTCTTGTGGATATCCGTCGTACCACAGGATTGCATGCTATTCGGTACGGTCATGAAACAACATTGATCCTAGGATATGGCAACAAATCAGCACTACTAGTGACTTGGAATAACAAATAGCACGGGGTATTGAGTACAGCAATACCAACAAACTAAAGCAAGGATTTGATGTTTGCTTTACTCCATATGTTCTCCGAGTATGCTTGAACTTTGGTCAACCTTGTATATCAGTACCAGTCATTTATTCGCGTCGTACCTCTTCGAATTTATCGTGGGGGGGGGTCTTGTGAAAGTTTCCAGCAAAGTATTCTACACTCTCTTCGTCACCGTTCGAAATTTGGCACGTCGGTCCAACCTCAAATTCGTCTTAGGCGATGGCCAGTCGCTTGTCGAGGGTAACCTACGCACGCTCCCTGGGCTGTCAGCACGGTGGGTTCGGCTGGGCGAACGGGCTAGCTCGTTCAGTAGGTACCAGCTGCTGTATGTTCTACGAGTATATGTCTAGTGTTATGAAGGGCATATTTTAGAGCGGGTGCAGAAAACCGAAAACGATGAACCGAAAACGTCAACTTGAAGCAAACGTTTTCACTACCACTCTCTGTTGTTCCCTGTACAGAACGTCAGTAACACTGTGCCAGGGTATCTCCTATAACACGATGGACATGTTTCCATTTACTCCAGTCTTTAGATAAGCATTGTTCTCCCGCTGACGTATGACCCATACGCGTAGTACTCGTATCTTCCCAAAAATACAAAAAAACAGATACAAAAGTAAACCACCGGTCCATGCACGTCCTTGTGACTGGGGTCGGACAAAATGAGCTCTTGATGTGCGGTGCCACTGCAAAACAAAACCCTTGCGCACTGTGAGTCCACCCGCCTCGTCGTCAGCAATGACCGCGTACCCGGGCTACAGCGCAATAATGCACGAATGTATGTAAAGCCAGGCATTCCTCTACACGTATGTACAGCAATATTTGTTAGATGTATGGTACGGGTTGCAGTGCCGTCTGCCCGCTACAGTGCCCAGAGAATTACATGGTACATACATATGGAAATATCCATAGTGGCAATGTGCGGAGTAGTTCTGGTTGCCGCTATAGTGCGGTATTGCTGGCCGGTGAATACTGGAAGTACAGAGGCACCACTGATGCATCCCCCGTACATTTCTTCGTGTGAAAATCGTTGAATAGTCGTTGCTGCGGAACGGAGGTGACAAGACACATGGTGATAGTGGCCAAGGCCCGGGTCTTGTAATTCCACCAACCCATCGCAACCGCGGTCGCCCGCGTAATTTCATCGGCCACTAAAGTAATGCAAGGAATGGTATACATGAGCCTTTAAACCCGATCGTGATACAAGTGTGCGTTTGGATATATGATTCATACGACACTTTGATGAGGCCCGTGCGATTCTATGCGGGGGCACGTGTCGCCACAAGAAGATAGAGGAGAAGCCTACCGCAGAGGCTTCGTGTGGAGACGATCGGAGAGTTGCTCTCTGTGATGACATGTCGACATCGCCTGTGAAGTGTATGTTTTGTACATAGGATGGCATAATATGAATGTACCTTCCCAGCAACCTTGTTGTAGTTTTAGATGATTCCAACACCCGGAGTCGACTCTTTTTTCTCGGTATGTATTTATATGTTGTGCCTTGCAGAGGAAAGAACTCTAGGTCTCTAATCACGAGTACTCCACTACAAACTTATTTAATTAGTATCACACTGCAGTTCTGGTGAAATATTACCTCGGCAAAACAAAATAGTTGTATATATGTCACCCATACGCAATACCGGTACTTGTTTGTCTAGTACCCTTCCTTGTAGCTGGCGACATATTTCTCTGACCCACATTATGGTTCTCAAGCAACACGGAGAGCCAGGTTTCGTTCACAGTAAAACTCCCGCAGGCATCATAGAACATAGCCACCCACTAAATATCGGTAAACAGCAGGACAGGACAACAATAATGCCGTACCGGAGTGAAATAAAGCAGATTTCGGCACATTTCACAGTAGTATTCTGGCTTTCTACCGTGGATCATTTAGTGTAAGTATTGGATTGGATGAGGCCTCCCGCGCCGGGCAGGGGTCCCGCCCGATATTTCCCCCCGCGTTGAGTAAAGTGGCGAATCACAAAACTCTGCGCGGGGTTAGTACCCGTAAATGATATGGGTATACAAGCAAGCTCAAGAATACTCACCCTCCTGCCGGGTGGATGGGATGGTCTCTAGAAATGGCGCGACCAACTCTACTCCCGAGGTTTCGGGAGCGAAAGGAAGAAGGGACCTCGCTTCGATACAAATTCCGAGACATTTCGATATAATCAATGGTTCCATTATGTGTGCCAAATATGAGTCCATGGATTAGATCACCTTTGTACTGCAGTATTCTGGCTCTCTACCGTGCATCATTTAATGTAAGTATCAGATTGGATGAGGCCTCCTGCGCCGGCCTGTGGTCCCGCCCATACTTCGTTACGCCTCCTTTCAGATTACCCTTGTTTTGTTGATCGCTGGTCCGGAGCAGTACTGTTTCACCCAAACTTATCACCTGAACTCAGTCCTTACCCGCACACGCCGCAAAGCAAAGTCCTTTCTGAACTCCGGCGACAACGGTAGCTCGCTAGCGTCCGCATAGCTCTGCCCCCGTTTCTTGTTTCTACTCCGCACTTGTCCATGGATCTCCATTTTACGGTGAACTTTCTGTGTCAATTTAGGTTTATTGTATTAATTTATTATAGATATTATCCCTTGAGATCGATACAGACCCCGAAACCGACCACCACATGGCACGCTACCTGCTTGGTAAGTATACGCAGTGCTACGTCAGACCCGGGATGTTGTACTACGGACGGAACTGTTCGGATCGTTTCGGTATTCATTAAAACACTAGCGACCCTCTCTCCGGTCTCGCGATGATCCTTGCTTGTACACCCACATAGCTATTATTAGGTACACATCTATAAAATCAACTCATCATGAACCCGATGCCACTGCCTCTGTTCGAGGGTGGGTCACCCATTGAGCAAAAAAGAGATTTTTTTAACGTGGTTCCTCGCCCCCTCCCTGAAATGAATACTTGAAGTACTAAACACCCACATGTTTACAAGCATCCCATTCACGGCACAACTTGCCTATACTACAGCAGCGTCTATTGACTCAATACAGTAGGCGCAGGACAAAATTCTTGTTTAGAGCGACTAAAGTAGTAGGGAAGCTGATCCAGGTCAGACTTCCTCTTGTCAGGGAATGGGTGCATTGCACTCTACAAAAACTACGGTAGGAGTACCACTTCGGTATGTGCAACCTCAAGTTTCTGATATTCGGTTTTCAACTGGGTGTTGGCCTTGTTTTCCTAGTGCTCGTACTTCCTACCAGGTATGAATAGTGGTATATATGTGTGATGCATGACTGCGGTAGGGAATCTGTTCAGCAATACCTGGTAGTTCCTAAGGCTCTAAATGAGGAGTTCAACCCCCCCCCCACCGCCTTGTCAAAACCAGACCAAAATCAAGCGGCAACCCGATGAACGAGGCCATGGCCTACTAGCTGCCTGCAATGAAAATGCTTCTAAAAAAAGTATAATATTCCAAGGATAAGGCACACCTGGGCAATTTCTCGGCTGAGGAGAGGCTCGTCCATTCGATATGTTGGGGTCAAAAAGTGCTACCCCTTGAGTAGCAGGGGTGGTTGTCATAGACTGCAGTGTGCCAGGTATTATGGATGTGCTGGTGTTACAATGTTGAAGGTATTCAATTAATACCGAGCTCAGGAGACACAAATATCGGAAGACATGTCCATATCGTGCCGTCTGACCGTCGAGATGTTCTAGTTTTAGGCAATCCGTCTGTAGAGACCTACCCATACTCCAAAAAAAAACAGCAACAAATTAACAGAGTGGAAGCCCCTGTATATATTGTGGTGCTGGTAACTGGTTACCCTCGGATACATGAACTTGTATCTCAACCATCGTGATTTGATAGCTGATACTGGTACTCGATAGGTACGTAGTACTACGGCTGTATACGGCAGCTGTACAGAGTAATAAAGGTAAAGGTACGTATTGCTCCAAATATGAACGCGTGGATTTTTCATAGTTTAACGAACAGGCTGAAAAAACTAAATACCATTATTGTATTTCAAGTGCAGATAGCTTGATGAGGCCTGCGAGTGTATCGTAAGCATCACGGCTGAAAGCTTGCGCCCCAAAGTAACACCTGTTTTCTTCAGTCTGTTTCTACCGGATTTGCTCGTGGTACAATATACGTGCACGGCCTAAGACGAATACATTTATCGCCACCATCATCGTTGGGGAGCTTCGCTCGTCCCGACATATATAACGATAGTCGACGGTGATAAACCCAAGCTTATGTGGTAGATCCGGTTGCTTGAGGTGTTCTACATATCACAATAAACGCCATTTCACACTTAAGCCCAGGTAAACGCTGTCCAGAGTCGGTCGTGATCCTAGCAGTAACTTAATAGCAAAGATAGTGTCAAAAACTGGTCGGAGCGTGCATTGCAGCTGCGATAGCCCGACCATGGTAGGAACTCTGAGTCTTGCTTAGGTACTTGTATGACTGGGGATTTGTTTTTGAAAGGGATCCAATAGGAGTATTACTGAAGCAGTAGGAGGCTCCTGGCTTGAATATAGCTGCCCGACACGCCCCACAAAGGACGTTCACAGAAAATATGTGGGTTCAAGCCCATCCAAACTCCCATGGATTACGTATACACTTTTTATCGAACGAACCCGGACTACGAGGTACACGTTGGATCCGAACGAAATAGGTGTCCCCTGCCTTATTCAGGGAGTCCCGTCCCAGTGATATATGTTTGGGCCCAAACGTCATCCCCTACCATGACATGGCTCGAATGCCAAGAACCATTATGCCGGTTCAGGTTTACACTGCTTGCCGGTACAATGTGAGACGGGTTTGAAAGCTCAAAAAAATCCTACTGGCGGGTTCGTAGTCGGCACGTTATGTGCACCCACATATGTTGTGTGCTCGAAGGAGATTGAATATATCACTACACCGGTGATGTTTGAACCGCTCTCAGGTGCTATGGGGAACGTGGTTGAGGGGAAAAATCGCCTTTGCAGGGCCATCGACAGAGGCTTGCGTTCCCGACATGATAATTGCGGTACCTGCACCCTCATGACTTTATTTGTAATAGCCCTGAAGCAGCGTACTGATGATGTTATAAAACATATGCTCGTAACGTGAAAAACGGTTGTCGATATCTATCTGTACGAACCCACTGACCAAGGCACCGCTGGAGCGTGATCGACATATATCCCTACAACAGAAAAAAACTTGAAGTATGAAGTCGTGTTTCGCGGTTGGTTGTGTAGCGTATCCCAATGGAAAACAGCTAAAAGGGCGGGAAAACAGCTAAAAGGGCTGGAATTGAAGTGCCACAGGTATGTCTCGAGCTATGACGCTTGGACACGCCCTTGGCATTGTGCCGCGGAACATGTATCACTGTAGGAGGCTAGGTCTGAAACAGCCTTCCTATCAACGAGGGCCACCTGGAATGCAAAATGAGCAAAACCGCGTGATCCACAGTGTTTTCCGGCAAGCTCATCCTATACGCCGCTGCAGTATAGCCCGTAGTTGAGTTCCTTATACAAAGCGATCAGTATAAGAACTGACGTGTTCACGGAATAATAGTTTCTGAGGTTGCCATCATCTACACACATTGCCATTAATTACGATTCCACTGAGCGCTCACATGGCTGCACTTCGTCCTGATCACGAAAGCGTTGTCGTCCCCCAGCCTAAAATGAGCTCGCATGGACAGAACTGCCACCCCCTAGCGTAGTGGAACACGCTACCGGGAATACTCCCGCCGATTGTGTGAGCTGAGCAAGCAACCGATCCCTTCTACGCAAAGGCTAACAGCACCAAGGCCTTCGGACACTATGGCAGGCCTCGCGCCACTAAACCAAACGCGAGTCCCGCCAAAACAAACCAAATAATGATAATGTGGTGCACTAACGCACAGCCGCCACAGTGGGCGACGATTCGGCACTTGAACCAAACACAATGCAGTCGACCAATCGAGCGCATTGATCCAGTATATTAAGAGGCGAACCTGCTGTTGCTGATGCTGGAAACGAGAGGACCTCACTAGTTCACCCCTAACGATCGGAGTTGATTGTCGTTGTACGTTCAAGGCAATGGACATCTCACTCCCTATAACGTTTTCGAGACAAGCACAAAAACACAGAGCGAGGCACAGCTACGGTAGAGAGTGCAGCTCCAATGTCTGAGACGACAGACGACTTACTCAACTCCCACCCCAAGACACTTAACATTCTGGAACTACGAAAGTCTTGCACAATGAACAGTCCCACCACCCAGGTGAATATCGGTAAACAGAAATGAAATTTCAACGACGTTGGGCTCTTTCGTGAGCCGAGGCATCCTGTAAACCACGCATGTTTCGGCCTTGAAGTGCTACCCTTATCGTAGCACGCGACAGTGGGGCTCAACAGCCGTTGATTAGTTCCGCGGTCGCGAGAGTCCGTCCGCGGGAACATCATCAGCCCAAAAGAATAACTCCTATTGTAAACTGGCTCATCTCACGACCCGATGGCCTCGATGCGCAATATATTGCCGGGCACCAGTTGGTAGTCCACGATATCACATCGGACTCTGAACACGTGCTTTGAGCTGGGCAAGAGCTTCATAGCTTGGTGTGTATCGAGAAGGTAGCATGCTCTTCGACAATGTCTTCAAAGGGATTGGACGCGTTCTCTTGGATTTCCTGGCAGTTCGTTGGGCACGTTCAGGCATGCAAAAAAGAGGTTGACGAGGACAGGATACAATACTTATCGGTTGCCATTGCTGCGATATCGATGTGGTCAATAGCAAACTTAGGCACGTGCTGAATCCACTCATCCGATAGAAACACGAACGACACTATAAAACCCCTCTTCGCGGCCACAACAGTATACCGGTAGTGAACAAAATACAACGTACGTACAAGGAGTATCCCTGGCATGCTGTTCCGAAGCAGTATACGCCCATGAACGCCCTTCTCACCTCACAGAAGTCGTCGCCGGTGAAGGGCCCCTGGCAGAGCTTACCATCCAGCCTGTACAAGTTCCTGCCGTACAGCTCGATCATCTTACCGCTGTAGAGGCGGAATTTGTACGTTGCTTCGGGGATATCGAACCACTTTTTGGTATCACGAACGCGGGCCTCCGCAAGACCAGGGAGTTCCTATTAATAATACGAGCATAATGATGGGGTGGGAAATTTCAAACTTTAAAGAGTCACGGTGGTAGATTCGAAGTGATAATCCTACACATAGATTCAAACACAGTGTCAAGCTTTCCAACCTGCGGATTATTCACGATCATAGGGGGACCCCGTAATTTCCTCTCCAGTCTGTTTGCAGGACGGCCTTGTCTGACAGACATGATGAGCGACATACGAACAACCGCTTGTGTCTAATCGCAGCAACCCGAGCACGATCTTACGCACCTGCTGCAGACGGCGGATGGCGCCGGTCTCTCCCATCACCGCTCCGTTAACGCCGTCCATCCTCCAGTGGACACCGACGTGTGACCTTCCCAGGAGAACGTTGGCGCTCACCTTAAGCGTCGCACAAGATATCAGGGAAAGTCCGGGGTGGGATGAATACACGCGTAGCCATCAACTCGACACCCAGCCATCGGAGAGTGAGTGTATCAGCTGAATATCACCTCTTCCGAAGTTCAACCCACGCCCATAGATGTTTCCACGGGACGGGTCTGCGTCGCTCGCGTTAAACACCACAATCCTTGGAAGCCGCAACGAGCGAGAAGATACTACTTCGTTGTGAACTAATGAAGTCTTCAACGATATTGTGTTCACGGCAGAAGTCGAAGCCCCTACGCCATACACCTCTTGAGTGAATGTTTTCGATATCCCTATGGTGCTCCAGGAGATCGTGTGTTTTTCGGACAACCACTTTCGCATGCTCGTCGTGCACAGGCGTTTGTATGTCGGTTGGTGGTACAGAGAATGGACTCGGTAAGCGCTTTGGTTTAGCTAACTCCCACCCTTGATATCTTCACACCACCCATGATCTCACACGTGATGTTGCCCACCTTGTTAAGCTCCCCCTCATACGTGAGGCCGTCAACGTTTCTGCCGTGTTCGTCGGTGCATTTGCCCACGATCTCTCTTCCTGTCGGCTCGTAAGGGATCCTCTGTGTCCCCTCGTCGTTTGAGATTACGGGGTTGGGGAAACACCTCTGCCCCATTTCGAATCCGAGGAACGCCTGCCCGGAGAGGAGATTAGGATAGGTAAGAAATGGGTAAGAGCGAGAAATATCCCAGCCCTTGGATGGGAACGTTTGGCCAGCGGATGATAACACCTATAGCACCGAACGACGGCCCCGGAGGGCGTAGGGACGGACGATACTGACGAGATTGAGAACTCGTTCTGTGTCAAGTTCGCGACGTTCACAAGGGCACTCAGGTTACACACGCTAGGGCTAGTGTTGACGAAAGCCCCAAGATTGCCGAAGGGAGTATATCCATCACGCAGAGCCGGCAACAACCGGGTACGCCGTTCCTCACAACATATGTGGCACCTTAAGCGATGTGATGTAAGCACCGACGTTGATGGCATGGCCACTGGGGTACGCTGGGTGCGTCGGAGAGCCCTCGGCGACAGCCATGGGGAGAAGGAACGTCTTTTCTCCGCCGCTGTTCATGAGCTGGTTGTGCTCCTCCACTCGGTCGAGGAGGTCCTGCGAGGGTCCAACAGTGCCGTGTACGAACATTCAGAAAAAAATTGAAACCGGCCGTGATAAACCGTTTATGTTCCCATTCTACTTGACTACCATGGGTACGAAATTGTGTACATGGCTAGCTTCTGCAGCCGCATTTCCTCAATAATTGAGTTCACGTTTTCACGATTGCACTTGGTTCAGACAGTGGCAATACTCGGGGTTCAGTCTCGTTCCAGTAGGCAATCAAAGTAATGCCAACCACTCACCTTGTTCTCGAGGAGGGAGTCCGGCAGCGGAGTATTGACGCTCCCCACGAGCGTGTTGTGCACCAAGCCACCGTATGCCTCGGGCCTGAGCACGCGGTGGACTTGCCACTGTTGTTTTTGTGGCATCATCGACGGATACAATTAGGTTCCAGTGTGGCGGCGGGGGGGAAGGGGGTCATCGTCAGCTCAACCGAGAAAAAAACAAGGGGAGCTGAACACTTTGTAGTCATCGAAAAACCATAACACAGACGTTTGACTTTCAGGTTTGGTCACCTTCCGGGAACTGCACAGGTATTTCAGTCTTGACCGCGCGCGCGAAGGTTCTTCATTGCCTGACCGGGTAAGGCCCCCGTCATGATGACCGAAAATAATGCATACATCGCTACCAGCGGTTCGCTCTATATGTCCTGCCACCCAGCCGGATTGGCAGTCTTAGATACGGAGACTGCTTATTGGTGACCGTCGTCCTTTTTTAATCCGCCTGCAAATTGTTTTAGTGGCAGAATAGTGGTTTCTTTTTCTAGGAGAAGTTCCTATCATAGCTACGGAAGACGCAGCACCGAGTGGTCATGACGCGTTTTGCATGGGGAGCTGTAGTCCTCCCTCAACAACTTCCTCGGTAGAAACAAGGCCGATGCACCGTCCTGTCACCTAGGCATATACCAGATACTCTGATGAGTACTGTAAACCAGATACAAGTTACGATATTCCACCGCTATTCGGTGTCTCCTTCAATTCAGGAGTCGCTTCTACAACGAATACTATTTTTAATGCGTGATTTTCTTCTAGAATTGCGCAATAATTCCGGAGAGATTTTTCTCCTAAATCTCCAAAGCTTCGAAATAATTCGAAATGTATATCAAGATACGAAGGCCTTCTGTCACTCTTCGTGAAATTCTTCAGAAGAAACAATAGCAAGTTCGTTATATTTCACATGATTGTGAAAAACTCAGGAAAACATGGGACACTGCAAAATTGTGCGAAAAAAGTGCGGAAATTATGGATATTTAGCTCTGCGATAAGAATGACCCTTGGGTGTCTTAATCGGTCTCTTTCTTTTCACTAGGCGGACAAGATGCTCGTTTTGAGATATTTTCTTAAGTGATGAGGCGCGCACCTTAGCATACCACGCATGGCGAGTAGAGGAGCTGGACGCGGCCATGGCGGTCAAGATGTGCGGCTCGCCGAAGGTAGCGAACCCCTGCTGGCGTCGGGCGTCAGTGTAGGGCCCGATGGATCCCCCGAGTGCACCTTGGGTAAACAAGATAAGAGCAGCACGGAAGGCCTCCGTGTAGAGGACGTCCCTGAAGGCGATAGTGGCGAGGTCTCGACCGTTTCGAATGAAGCGAGGGTTCGCCTTGTCGAACACAGTCTCCACGTCGGAGGCACCGTTCTGGCTCGAGGGAGAAACACCAACGACAGCAGCGACGGAAAACCAATATGAGGGAGGCCGAGCAGAGCATGACAACAAAGCGCCGAAGCGATAGAAGCTGGGGGAAAGTAGTAGTGGTGAGACGACAGAAGTCTGTTTAAAGCCCACATGCATTAAAATGAAAAGAAGTAACAGCAACCATTTTAATCGGAGTATGTCCGGGACCTCCCTATGTGGGCAGGTGCGGTGCCATCGAATTGACGTACCTCACGCCACGCACCTCGATCTAAACAAACCGTGAAAAATACACACATAGGAACTGAATTATCTCCCTCTTAAACTCTCCCTCTAAAAAACCTTCTGCGCTCACGAGTGTACGCTGCTTAGCGCGGACGAAAAATATGTCATCTCCATATCTCGGCGTAGAGGCCTTCTAGGCACTGCGAGCAACGAAAACGAGCCATTTGTGAACGTGCGCACCTGCACATCAAGCCACGCCTGGAAGGATGTCATGTAGTCCTTCTCTGGGAAGAGAGGCTTAGCCTTGGGCTCCACCGCGATAGAGTCGATTTCAAAGTTCGACAATATGAACTGGGATACGATGGGACCGGTGGTCACACCCGGCCAGTCCGTCCGGAAAAGATCCGTAACGGGGTCGATTACTGTCTTCTCAGAGCTGCTGTTTTTGACCATGGTCCGGGGGATGTTCAGCCCGCAGAACGCATCATTGTTCTGAAGGTTCTCTGCTCGAGATCCAAGCACCGTGGGGGGGGTGGGCGGGGTTGTCGAGGGTTATCATGTTCCGGGGTATTTAAATGTTTACGAATTGATTACAAGAAGGGTGTGCGATTTATGAGGGTTTGAACGGCAACTCGACGACTGGCAACGCTGCACTTGCTGTGCATTTTTTTCCGCTTACAGGTCTGACCGTATACAAGTCATCATGCGGTACCTGCGGCGAGCTGGATGAGGTCGTTGGTTGCGAATTGCGAGAAAGGGACGTCCCTCGCCAGAGCCATCCAGTACACCTCGGTTTGCTGAGCAGCCTGCATGTTCACGTCATATTGCAGTACAACAACATTCATGGGAGCACATGAGTTAGGCACACATCAATGCATGCGAAAAGGAATACAAACGCTCTGCACATCGTGTAGTAGTTCTGCAACGCGATAGCAGGACTCTCCAACACACGTAGATCATATACATCTGGCGACACCATCTGACGCATAATCAGGATACTCGGCCACTTGTGAGCCTCTCACCAGCCGTTCGGAGAGGAGACTGTCCGGCGTGTCGATGAAGACATTGTCACTGTAGAATCACCAGTTTATACCATTTTTGCCCAGTGCATGCAGAGTTCCGCACCGGGAAAAATCAGTGAAAATTTACGGACAAAAGCACGAAGCCGCGCGAAGAACATGTACGAGAGGAATATATGGGGAATATGTTAAAAACGATATACCTGATCGATGAACCATCCCGGCAGGGCTGTCATTCCCTAGGTGACGCTTCGCCGCTCGCTAATGTCGTGCTTCGAAGTTGAAGGTTTTACAGGCATGCCGTTGCGTGTGTATTTGAACGTCACGATCGATGTTTCTCGTGATTCCGACCAACGCAGGTGCCGTTTCGTGCAGAACGAGTTCCAACTACCGTCGAAGGTATATGGTGGTTCAAGAGCGAGATGTCTAAGACGGGCTTGGGCCATTAGAAAACGTGATAAAACTATATGCCAAGTACTGCATAGTTTGTGTCTGTGTTTTGTTACTCCTGACGACCGCACATGCCTTGTCTTTCCCACAACCACAGCTCGTGGCAGTTGAATGTTGATTTTATGGACCGAATGGAGCATTTGCAAAATTTTAACTTTAGCTACGTAAGTATGTGTATCACTATAGTAGAGGACAACTACGCAGAAGACGCGCACTCACAAGGTCAGCCTGAGATGGACACGAAATATATTTGGTGTGACTCGTTAGTAAAAGGGTCGTCTGTACACTGCACCCACAATTGTACTATAAGACCACCCTGTTCGTTACTACTGATCCTGTGCCTTATCTTTCGAATCCCGATAACACTCGCACCTGTCGGCCCCATCGACCTGGTGTGCCGTGCCCCCGAGTGGGTTGGTCAGCTTCGCGCCGTCTCGACCGCCCCCAGAGGGTACGTCCTCGCACACGTTGATGTCGCTCGTGAACACACAGTCCAGCAGCTTCTGGTAGTCCTTGCTGCTTACCTGTATCAACACGTCATCGCCATCCGCGTGTCCACCAGCCAACAATGTCATGATAGCCATGGACTTTCACCGTGCGATGCTTGGTAAACCGTTTCGTCACCGGCACTGCAGGCAGCACACGGGCTCAACAGAACTGAATTCACATCAAACCGCATCTCGGCTCTTGTAGGGTAAAAGCCTGCGAAAAGGCCTCCCGGCCTTTGACCCCTTTCGGACCTCAGAGGGAACCAAGTGAGATGCCACTTTACGTTTAGGTCGAATACCACTTTGTGATTGGGGAATGATACAAATTTGGTGATGTGAGTTGCTACGCAAGAGGCCGCACGGTACCAGTACATCAGGATACTACCCGTAGTGCTTGGCGCTCTGCTGTACGTGGACGGTTGGCAAGACCAAAGTTACCACTCACGTCATCGCTATCTCTAGTCCTTGCTGCGTTGCCAGTACGGTGCGTTGCGGTTTCGACAGGTTGTTACGGAACCACAGCCCACCGTATGAGCATCGAACAAACGACATTCACACCGCACCTAACAGCAGGATTACGCAAGTGAAACGAACGGCACCGTTGTTCGGCGCTAGATCCATAAAGCATTTCGTGTCAATGTAGTGCTTTTATCGAGCCGATATACCGCGTACGTCGTATGCCTTCATCGAGAACCACTAAGGCCCCGGCCGTACGAAAATAGTTATTTTGATATTGTTCAACCCCGCGGATTAGTGTGCAGTGAACAGCGACTCGCATTGCTTCCCTCCAAGGTGCGCCGTTTATCAAAGACATAACTCGTGTTACCTGTCCGAATCTGTCGTGCGGGAGGGTCTTGTGATACTGCCCAGCGAGCATCAGCGCCTCGTTTTCCTCGTCTCCATTCGTAATGTGGCAAGTCGGCCCAACCTTGAACTCGTCCTGGGCGATTGCTAGTCGGTTCTTACGCGTCACCTCCGCGCGTGGCACTGGCTGCAATAGTGGTGTAACATCGAACCGTCAGCAGTGTGTGTTACTAGCGTGGGTGAACCGGGGTTTCCCTTAGGAATCGTTTACCCTTATAATATGCAAACTACGTGTGAAGGGCCTTGTTTTAGGCAGTACGTAAACAAACATTCGCGTACATTGTGCATACGTACAGTAGTGCACATACAGGTGGAGTGAACGATATGTTGCATGATTCACAGTCGTAACGAGAGTGGAAGGCGAACATGTGGTGCACGTTTCTTCCAGCTAGAGACAACTCCTACTCGAAGTGGGTATATATGTCCGTAGAGTATGAGGAATGACAAACTCGCGGCCTTTCTTCCACACTATATATGACCCGAAGTATGTATGCCCGTAGAGTATGAGGAATGACAACATCGCGGCCTTTCTTCCACACCATATCTGACCCGAAATATGCCCAGCTCATATTTCCCATGTACATATTACACGTTTAACTATACGAGTAGTCCCCTGCTAGGGGAATTAATAGTTGGCGTGGTCCCTATCAATTAATTTATCGAAGCCACTGCTCACTGATGTATCTGGTACCAGGTACAAGCTATATATCATATACTCCCGATCTGTGATAAACGGGCGGAGGAAACCAAGCAAATGGTGCAGCCGCCCTACACAATGTCAGCTGGCACGCGGTATTTACCCCTGTAGACGTACCTACAGCCACGTTTTGTGCTTCCAGGCGAGGACACGGCCTCACTTGAAACTGTGTGCAGATCGGTATACATTTTACGATGCCCGCCCTCGATCTGCGACACTTCGCAACCTGTGATTGTTTAGTTTGTCTGTTGAACAAGCGGAAACCAGAACAGCACGCGCACGGCAGATGTATTTGCAGTTCGCTTGAAACCCCAGGGCCCCCCATCACTAACGGTCCCATCGATACGGCAGGGCGAAGTAGTATGGCCCTGTTAACAGGAATACGGCGCCAATAAGTCGAGCACTCACGTTTAGGAAGTCCAGCGAATCCCGGATCCTGCACACACTTCCGCTCAGAAGTTCGTGTGTCCGGGTTTCATCGCGACCGAGGCAGGGAGGAAAAGCAGCCAGCAGAGCTGTGAAACCCAAGAATGTCTGATGGTCGGACAAACAGTATCAAACAGACAAATCGGAAAAAATGGGAACGAAGCCTAAAATGAGAACCAAGCCGTATCTCCAGAACCATGTGGTGTATCAGAGAACCAAAATGATCCTGCGAAACCCCTTGCCCAGCCCTGGGAGAGGAGCTCGTCAGAACGGTCATGCTCCATCTCGTGCCTTCGGGTGGGCGCAAAAAGCGATATACGCTGGCTCTATTGTGATTTCTCTAGATGCTGGCTACCGCGGCGATGCCGAGGACTTCCAGCCTGAGCGACAGCTCATTCGAAGGCTGCTGTACAGCCCCACAGGACTGTCAACTTTTTTTCTTGGAGTTGTACACAATTGGTTTGCTTTCTAAAAAAAACCGTCCGTTCCCATTTTTTGTTTCGTTCCCATTTTTCCGTTTTGTCTATATCATAGAGAATACGACGCAAACAGCGTGCATTGCACGATGAGAAGGCACTAAGAATTAGGTAGATAGGTCGAGCGCGTCGTTAGGGGCGCGACTTTACTTGAAATTCGCTGTAGCTTGCCGGGTATGGAAGCAGCTAAAATATGCTAGACGACGCGTGACATTCTCTACATTGATTGAGGGCTGGATGTTTTGTGTTGATTTGGCATGCGTCGACAGGCACAGATCGCTCCCGTGTCTATGTGATCGCGGGATGCCTAACGAATCGGTATTGCTCTATGCTTTGACCCAAAACGTGGACCCAGTGTGTAGGAGTGCCTTACTAGCGCGGTGATACATATACTTCGAAGTATGTGTTTCGGGGGAGAGGGCGGGGGGCAGGCAATCGATCGTGCCCTGCAAGCGACCGCGTTACGAGCAGTATCAACAGTATCCTGGAGTTTGTGGGTGGCATTTTCCCGGCGAATATGATACAGGGACACAAAGTACATTCAATCCAGAAGATAACCTGAAGCCATACCAGGTGTAAATTGAGTAGGCTACTAAAAAAAAAAGTACGTACTTGCTTGTAAGTGCAACAGGCTGTCATGTTGGTGGGATAGCACCCACATACTGTAGTATGTTCAAGTAAAATCAAGACTGCAGGATCTGAAAAAACAATTGATATGCCGATTTCGCCTACTGCTTTATCCAACCCATATTTTCTGCGCGAGCTCCAGTGGTGGCTCGTTGCTTCACACGTTTTGCCTTTTTTTTTGCGTTTTGCTGTCTCAGATTCTGCTTCTGTTTTTGTTTTGTTTTGTTTTTTTTCTTTGCTTCATCTTTTTTAAGTTTTTGTCTTCTATCAATGGTCTCCTTTTTGCTTCTCTGGTGTCCGCAGTGGTGGAGTGCGTATGCTTGTTTAGTGTTTTTGCCTCTGTTTTACTCGAGGTATTTCTTCCACTCCAGAGTCATTGGAGCCTGCATTGTATTGTGAGTTAATGTGAGAAGAACAACAACAATAATAAGAACAACAACAACAACAGCAACAACAACAACAACAACAAGCCAGTCAGTCCGTGCGAGTTCCAAAGAGCGTTTGGCGTTCGCGAACACTACACAGCAGTGAAAATGTGTTCACGTACGCGCAATGTAAATACACTCTGGGACCTTTCAGGTATCTGCTTTGTGGTTGCGTGGTGCGTGGCATCACATGTGCGTGTTAATCTTCGATGCCGGGTGCCGCGTTTACTGCAGCAATTCGAATATGTTTGTAGGGTGCGGTAGAACAATGATCCTTGCAATGCTGTTTCGAGCGGCTGTGTTGCCGCTCTAGTTGTATTCGCTGACGGGTCCCTTTGATCTAAGGCTTGCCAGCATAACCTGTAGCCGGCGTCAACCTGCCGGCCCTAGGCGCGGGGGACGTTAGGACGGCATGGGACCAAGGCGCCAAGAGGGAACAGAGGGGGGACGAGAACAGACAGGCCCGAAAGAAAACGGCAATACGACGTGTTGGGAAACCTTTTATCTGGTACTGACGGTAGGAGGACCAGACCTGTCGCAGGAAAGGAAATCCACCATAAGACGGTGGGAGCTCGGGTCAACAGATAATACTGTACCCGGTACGTTTTACCTACTGAATATAGCGCACAATACGCGATAGATGAGGCCATAGTGTTCCACTTTATCCCTTCTTGAAGCTTTCCTTGCGTGTGGATGCGTTCTTTCTGGCAGCACATCAGTTTACCAACGGATAATATTTTTTCATGTGTATCCCGACGATGAGATTGTAGCGCCTGTTCTAATCGTTCGATTCCCATGTACAATACGGATACTGCTAGGTGATTTGTGATACTTCAACACGGGCATGCATATATATGTATATATACATGTTGTATATTTCGAATAATCATTCGATGACTTCACACATGGACGATACTACCTATCAGATATGAATACTTGACGGAAAGGGACCAATACTATAGGCCCCCCTTAGGCCGAGCTCTACAGACTCCCAAGCGACCTACTGGAGAAAGGGTGACGTTTACTCATGCTCTGCAAATCGAATCAAACGAGGGGACAGCACGGTTTCTTTCTTCATGGTTGTTTTATGTAAATCCTTCAGCCCACAGCTGGTGCTAGGATACACGAAAAACCAAGTCTGTGAAGGAAGTGCACAGTTTGAAGTTTTAGGTACCGTGCAGCCACCGTAGGGCCGAGGCAATTCATGATCTCCGAATTTTGTACAAACATATCAGGAACAATTTAGATGGAAACTGCGAGGTTCGTCCTCATCGCCGATTCCCGACTACTCTTACCTGTATATACGTTTTCTGTTCTATCTCGTAGGCTCCTGCCCGTCTGTGTCGGTGACCGCGGACTTGTCACACGGTCCTTCACAAACGTCCGACCAGCGAGAGCGATGGGTAGCGACATCATGAGAAAAAGCCCTGTCTGCTCGTGTTCAATATTGAATGCTAACCTTTATCGATGTCTGGGAAAACGATTCATCATGTTGAGATTTATGCTCAGGCGTGTCTCATTCATGCCTACTCTGCGACAGAGGCAAGTATATTGGTTTCGCTGATGATGCGTATACCTGTGTTCAGTGACTGCTTGTTTCCGCCCGCATCGGGGAAGCAACACGTTGGTGGGGGGGCGACGCCCCTATTAGCTACATACATGTACATGCATGGTTACCCTAGCAGGACCCACCTTCATGCCGAGGTGTGAGACACTTCTTGATTGCAGGTAGCAGCAGTAAATAATGCCGAACTCTGCCACCGAGTGCTCGGCGCTCTGTTCGTGTGAAGACGTGGAGCAAAGGCGGGGCTGAGCGCTCAATAAAAAATGAACCAGGTGGCGGGATTGTGGTGGCGTGAGGGGCGGGGGCAGCTCGTCTTATCAATTATAAAACATTGTGGTCTTGTTGGGTCCACCGGGCAGAATACTCCTGGAAGGTTTTCGTCTGGCTACTATTTTTTTAACATTGTGGTCATGCCGTGCACACCATCAATCCAGTGCCAGGGATTTTTTGCAGAAGGGGAGGGTGGTTATAAAGATGATAAAACTTCTTGATAAAAAAAATCGAGGCCTGATCTGATGGTATATATTCGAAATCGTCGCGTATAATACCCTTAGAAACAGACACATGGACGATGAATACAAACCCAAGGGTTCACCAAGCTTCCGTCAGTTATGCTGCCCAACGCGATGGATATTCGGAAGTATAAATACTCTCCCTCCTGCAATGTACGCCCACATCGCTACTGATCTGCCGCATTATGCTGATATGTATATAGAACATGTGTACAGCTTTTTACAAGTAAGTGAGACACTCTATCGTAATAAATTTGCGTGTGGGGAGAAGCCGTATGCCACGCTCATACTTATATTGAAGTATCCCCCTTCTTATTAAGTAATATCCGAGTACATGTAATGCAGCTGAGTAAACCAACCGCAACGTAGGGAATCGCCTTGTTTGAGTCCAATCCCACAAACGTATCTACAGCACCAGAAAAAGGCGGGTGCGTCAATAATAGTTGTGCCTTCGCTTGCAAATAATAATTAGCCGCTTGGACATCGTCGGCAAAGTTGGATGTCGAAAAAAGCAAAATAATTGAGGGTTCAAGGGTTTGTAAGTTGTGCGTATTTGGTTTTGCCGTACAATGCGCAAGGTTCCCTTTTAGATGCGGTAACATAAGCCCCGCGATTGTCGATATGGATGCAACGGGATAGCGACATCTTCATGAGGCGTGCGTGTTCAAGTCGAGGGCGGTATTCAACATGTTCGAATATATGTGCCGGACAAAATACCTGAACGAGATGGTCATTACATTGGTTACATGTGCGTCGCCCATGGACCATGATGCTGTTGCTATGGTTGATTTGCGAACGCTCGATGCCATTTAATATAAATGAGTATTTCGCGTACTATTCACGTCAGAAAAATTATCAGATAAAGCACGAGATGTGTCACCAGGTAGCGTTCGCGAGCTTTTACCAGAACCTAACCTTCCCGGAATTGTCCGACGAAAACATGAAAAAGGCAGAACCGCGTTTGTTTTTCTGCTGTGGGTATAGCCTTGCCCTACCCATCTCACTCCGACAACTTCACCCGCAAGTTCTTCTCTTCAAGCTCTCTCCTTCACCTGTGCTGCGCCTCTTCTCACACAGTAAGATTCGAGCGCACCTCGAGGCAGACTTCGTCGCCCACCGGGGCCGGCTGCAACGAAAGAAGTACGCACACCCCGCCATGAAGGTGGGACCTGTTTGAGTAGCTGCGCAGTAATCGGGAAAAACAAACCTAAAACCTGAGTTAGGGTTGGGCGCTACCACGACGATTCCATTCCCCGGGGGAGCAAACGGGCACCGACTGTGAAAAGTTCAACTGCTTTTCGTAACCCCTTCTGGCCTGCCGTTTTAGCTGGGCTCCAGGTGCACACGCTCCCGAAGAGACAGTCGCCTGCGCTGCCCCTCATCGATCCTCCCCATTTTTTTCGGCTTATGAACGAGATTTTGTACTGCATTTAATTGCTCGCTGACGAGGCAAATAAATGCGATTATCGATCACTGCTGTCGTTGTTTGTGCTGTTGTTGTTGCTACGAACTGTTTTCGTTGGTACTAGTTAGTTGTCGAACATCAGACAAATATTATATACCAGTTATATATATACTTCGGAGTATATATATATACTTATATATAATATATATATATATATATAATATTTATATCAGACCCAAGAGGGATTGCGCGAACTAGATTGGGCATAAATCAACACACAACTGGGGCGCGCACAGAAAATGATTAGGCAAGTCAGCTTGGTCCGAATTGTTCTACGTTTTTTTGAACGACATATGGTACATCTTTCGAAGTACAAATCTATCCTGATTGCTCCAGTTTTTCTGTAGCACGTGTACCGTAGCTCCTGGTCTACGTGAGCGCTACAGTAGCTACCCAGTAGTACCCCCAAAACCCATCGACTTCGTGGACGAGTGGAATGGCACTGTGCATAAACCTGATGCCAGCACTGCCACAAAACACGGCGGGAAACCAATTGATTGCCTCAGGTTATTATGCCAGAACGCTTACTGCAGGCGCCGAAACACAAAAGCAAACCTTTACCTGAGAGTAGCGAGTTTACCTCGGTGCCGTCCGCTCTCCCGCGGTGTTCCCTATCCCACAAAAACAGCACCCGTGGCGCACCGTAGTGTCTGCTGACACGGGTTGCGTTCGGTATTCGGCGCATGCATTGTAGTATGGGGGTAGTGGTGGATGGAATCATGTTTTTCACGGCTTGGGCTACTGTAGTACGCAATATACAATTTTGACATACGACGTACACGATACATATGTACTAGTATAGTCAGCGGGGGGCTGACCCTGTCTTCCGTAATCTGAGTGGTCTATATACAGCAGGAGGTTTCCAGGTAATTGGTATTATCGATCTTGTCGGGGGACGATCATAGACCCCGAACGCCAGTTTAAACTACGCTCCTCAATCTGCTCCCGCTGAGTGTCTTGGTGACGTGCCCAAATATAGTCCCCGGCTCTTCAGCCCGCCAGACCGACGTTAGGTACAGGACGTGCCGGTAGGGATCTGAGTAATGCGAATAGCCGGCAAAAACCGCTGTGAGCAGCACCGAAGCCGCAGAAATCAAACATATTTTTGCGGCGATACAAAAATCGTCCGCTTTGTCATACCTACAACTCTCTACCACCCTGTCAAAAAACAAGCACTGCCTGCACCAAACACAAGTACCACGTGGTCCTTATATGTATCGTCCAGGTATATATATGTAGAACCGCAAAAGCACGAGTTTGGGATTACCACAACGTACTTTCCGATTGATCTCACCGATAAGACCACCGAGCGGAGGTACCGATGCCTTCACGGGCAAAGGATGAGTGAACTCAAGATACGAGGGCCATCGGTGTCTGACGACGAGTGCGAAACAGACACACCGGCCGCATCGTGTTGTCGGCCATGACGCTCGTTTTCTTGCAACCGTTTTCTTGCAACTCGGTTGCTGTCATCACAACCCCGTCGCTACTCCAAATTTCGACGTACCTTACGGGTTTAACGACCCGTCCAGCGACGTGTGCATTGCCTCCTCGCCGTGTATCGTGCACCTCTGCCGTTACCCCCTCTGTGTTTTTTCCTCCGTAATTT
The DNA here is from genome assembly GCA_031213475.1 of Nereocystis luetkeana. Classification (NCBI taxonomy): domain Eukaryota; class Phaeophyceae; order Laminariales; family Laminariaceae; genus Nereocystis; species Nereocystis luetkeana. The sequence goes on from JARUPZ010000022.1 coordinate 2,598,755, forward strand.
CCAGACGTTCTTGGGCTTCACAGCCCTGCTGACGGTGTTTCCTCCCTGCCTCGGCCGCGACGAAACCCAAACACACCCACTGCTGAGCGGAAGTGTGTGCAGGGTCCGGGATTCCCTGGACTTCTTAGACGTGAGTGCTCGGCTTGTGAACGTCGTGCATTTATCAGCGAGAGATTTCCCACTGCAGCAGCATTGATTTGCCGCGAGTGGGTGCCCTAAAGGTACAACGGAGGCACACAGTCGAAGACCGTGAGGGTGATGTTGTAGTTGCTGGTTTGTTTTACAAAGTCACCAAAATGACCGTGTTCACAAGGACCGACAATGGTGATTCATACGATGCTGATACTGTTTTTTTTTTAAATACGTATATCCAAGTACATTCGACATTCGTGTGAGTACTGTACTGACGTTTCGTTACATTTACCCGGAGTGGTACTACTGTACGCGTGGCAAATTGGGGGACGGGTATTTCCATCCGTTTTTGTTTCGCCCAAAAGCTGAGTTTCACAAATTGGGGAATGCCGTCGAAATCACCTCAGTGGAATCGAAACAATTTGCTGGTCCGTTTCTCCGTATAGAAGCTTTCCTGTAACGGGCCAACTGTACTCTAGCTGCGGTAGAATGTAATAAATTGTGACAGATGTTGATGTCATCCATTGAAAATCCAAGCCAGGGCAGGCTCGTAACATAAATGATATAGCAAAGCTGATAGTCGGGCGGGAGGCGCCTCCCTCATGATACCGATTTCATGGCGCATCGATGCCTCGAGTCTGCTCCAGGTGGATTCTGCGTCATGTGGAATCGCCACCACCTGTCATCAGTGTGGTGTTCTGGATGTAATGCTGATATTGAAGTTTTTTACGTCTCGTGAAAACTTGAATATTATATTGTGAAACGATTAACAACGTCGTCGAAAAAGCCAATGTCAAACAAAAAATGGTATTTGAACCAGCATACCTAGTATACGTACCCCTGGCATCTTGTAGGTTACATGACCTGGTATGGTAAAAGTGTAACGTCTTTCGGTTTTTTGCTCATATATTTGTCAAAACTGACGCAAAGAAGAGTCGCTTCGAAGACCGGTTGATGGTAAAAAACCAAAGAGTTCACCCCCACAGTGTTTTGGCGAGATGTTTCGAATGCTCCGGTTTTAGCAGGAGGAACACATTTTGACCAATGTATACCATGTACGGTAGACGTGGTTCTTTTGTGCACGCCTGTATCAGCCAGTCAACAATACGGCACCTTAACAGCAACATGTAATGTTGAAGGGCCTCGGCTGTGCGCCCTGTACTGTACTGCACATATGTATATATAAAAAAGTACATATATTTTGTGGGGCTTTGGCTGTGAGATTTGCAGCTTCATCTATGTAAATTACGCACATACTGGTTTTATATACCCGCAGTCAGAACTTTGCAATACATGTGCCACTTAATTATGTCAGGCATGAACTATAAATAAGCAGCACCAACATGCAAATACAAGTTCAACTAGCCGAACATGAAATTATTTGACTATTCCATGCTCCCTTGCTACGTCTCGTTTACAGCCGGTGCCGCGCGCGGAGGTGACCCGCGCGAAACGACTGGCTATTGCCGACGACGAGTTCAAAGTTGGACCGACGTGCCATATCACTAATGGAGATGAGGACGACGAAACGCTGATGCTTGCGGGGCAGTATCACAAGACCCTACCGCACGACAGATTCGGACAGGTAACATGAACAATACGGCCTGAAAATGTCTGGCGGCCTCGACTACCTTGCAATACACCAATGTTAGCCACCACGCACGCTTAGATGTTTCCCTTTCCACGACATCGCGTCCTAACCGAGCTCGCCAAACCTAAGCGAAACAAAGCCACCACATTTTTGTGTTCTGCCGTAACCTGATGGCCCTGCTACCAGTGTGGTGTTCTAGCGTTGTCAAAGCTCCGGCACAGGGTATTGCGTACCTCGCACCCACGGTAGTTGGCCTACCCATATAGTGACAGGTGCTGAGAGAGACGCGATGAACGCGTGTTACGTTCGGAATGGGTTTCCGCTAGAGTTTCGTACCTTCAACCTCACCGGGAGCGTGGTTTCGACAATAATGGAAAGTAGCCATCCAGGGTCGAAAACAGCGAGGACCCTCAATACGCACTAGTGCCCGAGTACCCGTGGACTGATTAAAAAGTTCGCATTGAGAGCAACTCGTACCCGCTACGCGCATTGGTAATAATACGGTTGGAGCTCGCTAGTGTCTTCCTTTGAGTGGAAGGTGTTTACCGCTAGTATGCGCAAAGCCGGGGGATGGAGGCAGCCCGTCGATGGTAGAGTGATTTGACACACACCTACTGGAGTGGTTCTGGGGTTTGAAATGTTTGGTGAAGGAACGCGTTCTACAATAGTATTACGGGCAAACTGTATGCAGACGTTTGTAAGCTGTATCCTCAACAAAATTTGTTGGGACATCGTTTGCGGTTTGGGTGATTTTAGGTTGTATACCTACTTCATGGGCCATCGGGTAGCTTCTCCCATGTTTTCTCAAATTTTGTGCCTGGGTGAGGTATGGAGCTGCTCGAATAAGGTGAGCCCAGGATAATAAAGCAGCTGCACCCGACTGTTACCAGGTACCGGGGTCGACATTTACAGATGAAACATAGATTATACCTTGGGTCACTTACCAGGATGCCTTTCGACGATGGACACGCTCGTGACGGTTTCTATCTACGCAGGTGAACAGCAGGAACTACCAGAAGCTACTGGACTGTGTGTTCTCAAGCGACATCAACGTGTGCGAGGACGTGCCTTCTGGGGGCGGTCGGGACGGCGCGAAGCTGACCAACCCACTTGGGGGCGCGGCTCACCAGGTTGATGGTGCCGACAGGTGCGAGTGTGTTCGTAAACGTGCTCACACAGAACACGGCCCCTGGTGATGATAAAAACCGGGCAAATGGCCCACGTTGGGTATATCGTATAAAAACATACTTGGTATGACGTGCATGAGGCACACTGCCTTCAAGTTATATATCACGAATTCATCTGGCTGTTGTAAACATCGGCCCAGCCTTGTTTATACTATTGTTAGCCTACCACTTGTTCTACTCTAGAGGAATTCCACTCGATCTATATCCAATACGGACATACGTTGAGAAAAACAAGGCATATCGTGACTGTACCGATGTTTAAGTTCTGGCATGGTACCGACAGTTGTGCTTACAGTAGTAAGATCCGGGCATAACCTCGTTTGGGTTATCAATTGGACCACTTTCGATTTCCCATCAGCGCATCGACGAGACAATACCACCATAGCACCTTCATGGTGACAAAACCAGACATGAGGTCCACGATAGCTTCATCGCCATATTTATGTACGAGTGACGTACGGCAGCAGGGAGAAACACACCCTCACCACGGAAACGTGTTTCTGTTGAGGGAACAACGAGAGATTTCGATCCGAACGTTTGGCGTAATTCGCGACGGTGTTGCTTTAACTTCTTAGAGACACCATCGAGCAGTACAGCTCTCGAGGGCATGTCAACCTAGCCTGATTGATCAATAGGTAGAATCTTGTCTTGATTACCGCGATCTTATCTCCGCTGCCTATTTCTTGTTCCGCCCGCTATCTTGTCCTGACTTCACTCCGCATTTGCAATGCGGAACCTCCATGCGCTGGCCAACACTGGTATGTTGTGGTGATTCTACAGCGACAATATCTTCATCGCCACGCCCGACAGCCTTCTCTCCGAACGGCTGGTACGTTGCTCACTAGGGGACGAGTGTACTGATTTCGCGTCTGAATATATCGCCAGATACATCGAGATGTGTATGTCTGTGTGGTACAGTGCGAAATTGTGGAAACACCTGATACGTTGTGCAGTGTATATCTACGTATTGTCATGCCTTGACGTGTTTCTGTCCTACTTGTCTTCATTCATTGCTTCTCACGGTATATCGTAAACCTGCAGGCCGCACAGCAAACCGAATTGTATTGGATGGCCCTGGCTAGGGACATTCCTTTCTCACAGTTCGACACCAACGACCTCATCCAGCTTGCCGCAGGTATGCTGCACAGCGTTGGTCTTTAGCAGGGATGGGGCCTGTTAATTCTGGAACGAAGTTTTGCTTGCAGACTGTTCCATTGCAGACGGACTGTTCTAGCCGTGACAAATCGCACACTACTCATGAAGCCACAAGCACATGCTCATTGGCTCCTCAATTTCCGCGCTCTTGGCGCTCTACGCTCGAACCTTGAGCAGTGAACCTTCAGAAAAACGAGGCGTTCTGCGGCCTGAATATCCCCACCACCAAGGATACAAACAGCGCCGGCATCGAAACCGAAAGGATCGACCCCGTCACAGATTTGTTCCGGACGGACTGGCCGGGTGTGACCACGGGTCCCATTGTGTCTCAGTTCCTGGTGTCGGACTTCGAGATTGACTCTATCGATGTGGAGCCGAAAGCTGCCCCTCTCTTCCCACGGATGGACTACATGACATCCTTCCGGTCGTGGCTCGATGTTCAGGTGTGCACACATACAGTTTCAAGCTCTGTCGGACGTTTTGCTGGCCTTAAATTCGAGGTTGAATACCGAGGTTGTCACATAGTTCTCCTTTCGTCTAACGCCAAGAAGCTTTCGCTCTGGCGATCGAGCGTTTTCTTAACCTTGGCAATGCGGTACCAAGTTTTGCACATTTCATGCCTTAAAGCTCAAGATGTGGGTCGTGGTCGAGCTGCATCTCACAACCACTCAATGCACACACACACATAACGAGAAATCCCGGCCTCACAATCCCTTCCGGCTGAACAAAGGGTTGATATTACTCTTCCCTCGGGTGCCCAAGTGTTTCATCCAATGCTGTTCATCGGGTCCCCACTTGCTCGTTCCGTCTGCTGTCCCTCTGGTGTCTCTTTTTTATTAAAGTGATTGCCCACCATTAATGCTTTGTTTCCGTCGTTGCTATCATATATCTTTCTTCCGTTCCAGAATGGTGGATCCGATGTGGAAACTGTATTTGACAAGGAGAACCCCCGCTTCATCCGAAACGGCCGAGATCTCGCAACTATTGCTTTTAGGGATGTCCTCTACACGGAGGCCTTCCGCGCCGCGCTGATTTTGTTCGTGCAAGGAGCCCTTGGGGGCTCAGTCGGACCGTACGCGGTATCCAACAGGCAGCAGGGGTTTGCCACCTTCGGCGAGCCACACATCCTCACTGCAATGGCCGCGTCCAGCTCTTCTACGCGACACGCGTGGTATGCGAAGGTGGGTATCCAATGTGGCACACAAGACCTCGGCTCGTAGAGGTTCCCTGCTTCGAGATCAAAGACCAACCATGACAACGCGTGTTAACGCGTGTTGCGATAGATACAGCGTATGTTGACAACTTATTTCGGACAGAAGAAGTACCTATTCTAATATATCACATATATATCGAACATGGACTCCTATACTTCGAAGTATAAGATGTTCCTGGAATATGTTTTTTCGGGGTGCCTGGTGGTATATGTGAAAGTGCTGAATAGCCGTTGTTGGGGAAGCAAATAAGCGTCTCCTCGCGAAGAGCCCAAGAACCACAAGCTTCTGCCTCTACAGGAGAGCGCATCTGCTACTCATCTCCTGTTATCCTTGGCCAGGAGGCGCAGGTAGAAATTACATCAAGGCTTCGACCACGTATACCGTACGCGAATGTAGTTTGAAAGAGGGTTGGCACTTTGCCGTGGTAACTGCTGGGTACAGGAGTTGAAAATCGCCAATCTTGTTGAGGTACAGGGCATTGATATACTGCCAGTGCTCGTGGTTGATCGTGATTGCTACTACGCGGATCATACGACTCGGATATGTTGCGAATTGCGATTCGAGGTATATACTATACTTCTCGTTACGTTTGCACAATACGAGTGCCGATATGTAAACCTCTTTACGTCCACTCTCCTGCTCTTCGGTGAACTATTGTAACTGACGACTACAGTTGTAGCTTCTACGGCTCTGTTCACAGATCGGAAGAATATGACCCGTTCTCCCCCCTACCTCCTCGAACTAAAACGATTGCTCTAAACGCTTGAAAACAGTGGCAAGTGCACCGCATGCTGAGGCCCGAGGCGTACGGCGGTCTGGTGCACAACACGCTCATGGGGAACGTCAATACGCCGCTGCCGGACTCCCTCCTGAAGAACACGGTGAAACGTTGGCCGCTTTTGGATCCTCATTGCGTGCTTATCAGGATACTTGATTCAAACATGTGCCCGAGCACGACACGTCCGCCCAGCCATAACCTCAATGCATCAGAGAGAGGTAGATTAGGTCCCAGCGAGTAATGGAGGTTCGAATACGCGATGATTTGTTTCCTCATTGTGCGCAAAGAAGTTGAGGCATATTTCCAATCGAGCCGATCTCTGTTGAGGTATAAGGACCGTCTTGTTTAACGAAATAAACCGCACACGGTCCAGTGGTTGTCGCGGTTTGGATACTACGAAATCATGCATCAATATCACGGAGGCAAGAACCATTGAACACGCCCCCTTGTCAACCACTTGCAACCTCATCGATTGCTTGTATGTTTTACTTGTGGACCCTCGTAGGACCTGCTTGACCGTGTGGAGAAGCACAACTTTATTATGAATTCCGGTCGCGAGAAGGCGTTCTTGCTCCCAATGGCGGTCGCCGAAGGCTCTCCGACACACCCGGCGTACCCCAGCGGCCACGCCATCAACGTCGGGGCTTACATCACAACGCTTAAGGTGCGAACCACGTTGTGGAATGAGATAATTCTTCTCGGTATACTCGCCCCCATCGCCGCCGCGCGCAAGAGGCCTCCATGTACGCTTTGCTATCTCCTTCGCAGCACAACGTACTGCTGGCGTACTGTAGTTAGTGTACGCTGGAGATTTTTGGGACACGCCATGTTAACAGACCTTTTCAGCAGGGGCACGGCACAGGCTACCTACCCTCTGCAATGACGTCCTTGCTTACGGCTTTTGTGCAGTCGCTCCCTAGCGCTGAATCTCTCATACTCTAGCACCAAACCCAGGTCAGGCACGTGAATAGTCTGAACCGTTTGAGAACCTACCCTGCCTTCCCTTCGGATAGGCCTTTCTCGGATTTGAGCGGGGGCAGAGGTGCTTCCCCAACCCTGTCATCTCCAACGACGAGGGAACAGACAGGGTCCCTTACGTCCCGACAGGAAGAGAGATTGTCGGCCAGTGCACCGACGAGACCGGCAAGCTGATCGACGGCCTTACGTACGAAGGGGAGCTCAATAAGGTGGGCAACATTGTATTGGTTTATGCATAGGACACGTAGGGCATACGGGACGAGGTAGATGAGTTGTGGTTGGCCTGAAAATGTCGCCAACTGACCCTGTGGTGCTGCTCTGCCTGATCCAGGGATACATGTACTCGAGTGTATCGCTGTAGGCATGTACGGTACTGCATTTGACCATACTCCCGTGAGTGGGGTATCAATTGTACACGTATCTTCGAAATACATTTCGGGCGTAGCTACCGCTGGGAAGGAAATGCCATGCTCTTGCTCTGTGTGTTCTTGAATCATCCACTTCCACGCGAGGGACAATAGTCGTGCCCACTTGACCCTTCGAATACGGCAATGGACTTCTTCGAACTCGAGAAGCAGCCGTATCTATGGGCAGCTGGACACACGTCCGATTGGGGTGTTGAGAGTTTGACAAGGATAGTTCCTAGTGTATTCGCCATACATGCAAACCCGGTCACCCCTACAACTTGTGCAACGTATCAGATAAGCGCCAATGTTCTCTTGGGAAGGTCGCACATCGGTGTGCACTGGAGGATGGACGGCGTTAACGGAGCGACCATGGGGCAGACCAGTGCCATACGCCGATTGCAGCAGGTGCGTCAGACTGCTGGCAGGCCGTTGCGATTTTCATGCACGCAGTTGGCCAAACGTTACTAATAACGTCCTTGGGGCGGGCCATTCGCCACGCAGACGACATGGGCTGTCCGTAAGACCCCCGTTTACTTCTCCGTCATCCTTCTGCGGTTTCGAAGCGAAATGCACTCGTTGGCAACATCTAGGCTTGCTCGGAATTAATACTCCCTTCGAGAAAACGTAATCAAGCTTCGCGCACTGTCGCCACAAACACCGGACCTTCCAAATGTGTACACTGGTTTCTCTTCTTAATCGCCTTCCCACCAGGAACTTCCCGGACTCTCGGAAGCCCGCGTTGTTGAGGGTGCAGCGAGGGATGCCATCCCCCAAGCGACGTACAGCTTCCGCCTTTACAGCGGCCAGATGATCGAGCTATACGGACGAAACTTGTACAAGCTCGACGGCAAGCTCTGCGAGGGGCCTTACACCGGAGATGACTTCTGCGACGTGAGTTGGCGCCGAACCCGTGTGTACTGTGCGGATGTTTCAGGAACGGTTCGCTTCCAATGCTTTTTGTTCTCTGTAGGTTTATAGTACATAATACGCGTTTTCAGCATTTTTACATGTCCTACTGTATATGTCCGGCATGCATTATTAGCTCAGGGTATGGAACTGCACTGCAGCAGGCGTAACATGTAATACTCTAATATCAAGAACATAACTCGGTATAACCCGTCTAATATTCCTACTTTAACGCTCCCAATGACATATCAGGAGGTACAAGAGGACACGTTCGACTCTTTCGAGGACGCTGTCGAAGAACTGGCCACGTTGGCCGAGGTCAAAACCGAGCTATGACGTCGTTCCAGGCCCATAGCACCCGGGAAGCACATATCCTGTTCACAATTATGTCGCTTCTTGTGCATGGCATATTCCGCACACAAGTAGCAACATCCTCTCATAAGCCAATCAGCGATAGGGGGTGTAGGGGAGGGGACTATGGTCCGAGTTTCTAGACTAGGGAATTCCATGTCGTACTTTTTACCCCTGAAGTTCTCGGTGATGTGGTTGCTCATCGCGTTGAGTGAAATGGTTCTGGCCTTCGTGGATTGGGGTCAGCTAGGACCTAGCGCAAGCAGCCTGACGAACTGGAATTGCACCGCTAAGTGCCTGTACCACTGCGTTTACATCGCCGATGGCGTCATGTGTGGTTCGTACATCGACGCGATATCTGCTTCTAAGGATGAGTGTTTTTGGGATTTGCCTACTGTCGCGTAGACCTGTCCTACCACAGGGTTTCACGAGCGTTTGTTATTGTCTTTTATTGCGTACTGGATATCATTTGCGAAGTATGCTCAAACCTGCCGCCTGAATATCCCGCGCTAGCGTGTTAATCCCGCCGCAAGGTGGGGCGGTCACACATCTGCGAATTCGTTGTAACGAAAGGTGACGGCATATCGTTTTGAGGTTGAGAAAGAGGAGCGACAGAAACGTTGTGCTGAAAGCTTGGGTCAGCCATACATGTATTCAGTGAAATATAAACAACGTTGACTTTGTGGATGCCACAAACTCGAACGCATCTAGACGATATATACGAACCGCTTTCAAATGTGTTCGTACTCTCGAGAACTGCTTTTTTATATTGACATACATTATGGGGCGGCTAAACAAGCTCGGTGGTCATGCGTTCGTTTTTCTTCTGCGTTCTATGGTAGCTACCGTCGAAAGAACGTTGTTTGCGTTTTAATTTCCGGACAATCTGTGTTCGTCTTCGTCACTCGCGATTTTCACAGACACGTCGGCGCTACCTCTGCCACATCCTTCAACACAGGCAGAGCCTCGACAAACACAACTGTTCTCACAGGAGCAACACGAGTTTTGGTCCCAGTTACGTCTCGCGCGACAGACAGCGAGACTCAAAATAATTCCCATGTACCCGTTACTGTATCTGCATCATCTGCATGATCAATGAAGATTTCCGAGCCCAAGGGAATTTCAAACATTGTACTTTGGAGATCACATTTGTATCTATCCACCTACGATCTATGGCCGCGTAAGACGCGGTCAATGTTTCATATATTGGTTCACATAGGTTGACCTCGTCCAAATATGGCTTCAACGCGCGTCAGCGGTTTCAGAAACTGTGACTTGATGATTATACTCGGGCCAAGTGTGCAAGCTGTTAGGAATTGGAATTCCATGCAGTTTTGTGAAGATTTATTCTGAACGGTTGCGCAAGAGTCTTGTTATCTCTTGTCGAGCCATTACCGGACTCTTTTTTTTGTTAGTTTTTTTCCACCTGATACCTTCTTGTGAGCTTTGGTGTCGATATTTGCACTTGAACGCGAGACAGATTTCGGGACAGAAACAAGCCAAAAAACCCTCTAAGTGTTGAAAGTTTGATAGGAGCGTAAAGAACACGCGTACAAAATTAAGGATATATCTCAACCAAACGGTTTTGAAGTATAGACCTTTGTGCAGTGCAAGTGCGAAATATCCGTCGTTGTCTGTTACCAATACTACTTTTTCGCGGTATTGCATCAACTCTATATGTTCAAATATGACTTGATATTGGGTCCTAGGAGTCCGCGTTTCGACTATTGGCGTGATAAAATGAAAATAAATGCGCCCTCAACTCCCTCCAGCCAGCTCGTGTTCCGAAGACAAACAATGAAACGACATGTTTCTTCGACAAGCCAGACTCTTGACGCGTTCTACGATAGAGGTAGCATATTTCCGCTAAACCGGTTTCTGAACGATGGGGCCCCTTGACCTAAAATTATCGGAATGGAAAGCTTGTTTCGAGAAATAAATAGAGTAGTTGTATGCTTGAGCCATGGGATTATTCCTCGTGATGCAGTTTGATCTATTCTGACGTCAGTTTTCGGGTGAGGTGTGGAGCTCCTTGCGTGAGGAGCTTTACCATTTTCAGGTTGAGCCTCTATCGTAGAACCCCTCTCTCGTTGATCTCTTACCAGACGCGTGCGGGGTTGTGATGAGGACACAAGTTTGTCTCTAGCGACAGCCTTGAGTGGATATTATTGCTATTAAAAGCGACATTATTGGCAGACAAACGTTTAGTAGTTTAGCCTGTCTGTGCCAGCTCGTAGCAGATGTAAGGAGGGATATTTATGTGTGTTTTGGGAATGAGGTCTTGTTCCCCACGGAAAAGGCATCGGCTTCATCTTGCGCTTCCAACGACAAAAATGAGGGGCTGCGTACGCTTGCTTAAACCGTCTTGAGGGCGATACGACGGTCCTTTGCATTGAAGATAATTCGTGTCAGGTAGGTAGTGCGTTGTGAAAGGCCATATTTAAATCATAAATGGTGTTTGAGCTGTAAAACAACCGAAAGAAACTAAAACAAGGCCGAAATCCGCCCTGTTGCTTCCATCACCAGATGGAGTTCCTAAAACCGATGAACTATGCAGCAGTTGTCCGTGGGTGTCGTAGGCGGCCTCATTCAAGGGACCATAGTTCGTCGGAGGGTCAGGATCCCATGTCTAGCGACGTTCGTTGAGATATTCTCGGTCCATATTGATGGACGAATACCCGTTGAAGTGGGCGTCATTGTATCAAGTCAAGAAACGTACCGTCAGTCGGATTTTGAGCGAGAGGTCAATGTTTGCGTGGAGACTTCCGCCGACGTCTAAGAACAGGGCCGTCTTTGTTTACCTCTGGCCTGCTGCTTCGACGACGACCACTTCGGTACCTTCGGTACGATGTCCGTACCGGTACCGTTCGGTACGATGCCTATACCGGTACCGGTGGTACCGGTACGATAATCCGTACCGGTACCGAGAACTTCGGCGCGTTCGGTACGATGTCCATACCAGTACCGAGAAGTTCGGTATATTCGGTACGATGTTCATACCGGTACGGAGCGTATATCGGTACCGAGCATACCGGTACCGGACTGACCGGGAAGGTAGGCATGGTATCCACTTGGTACCGCCAACAACATATATATTCGCCTGGTTGAGAGCGTAGTATCTGATTGAGAGCGAGATTGCGCGATACGCCGTAGCCGGACTACCGCTGAGATGTGGAGCTTGCTGTGTAGCTTGAATTGAAGGGCTAGCTCGTAGCTTCAAGCCGCTACCCTGGTCATCGTGTGGGAGTCTCTCGTTGTGGAGCTACAGCCGGGAGCAGAAGCTACAGTAGAGCCCACCGCCCGAGGCGACACCGCCCTGAAACAGTTTGAGGCAGGAATAATAGCCAATCTGGGGAAATCTAGCAACTTGTCTAGCTCCTAGCTGCAGCATCCGATGGCGATGACACGCATATGCTCGCGACGCTGCTGACGAGACCTTCAATTTGCGCCGCTTCTTGGAATAGCCCGTCTCCTACTTACCAAGAGATGGCAAGAGGCGTCTGGACCCGAAATTTCAATTTATTTGGCTCTCGCTCTCAATCAGATACTTCGCTCTCAATCAGGCGAATATGTTGTTCGCCACACACAGCACCACCAGCACAGCGGTACCCCCGCTTCGCTCGGTACAGCTGGTGGTGCGTACCAGCCGCCCTCATGACACGATATATCTGGGCATTTTCCTGGTTACTGGTCGCGTGGGTGCGCAAGTTCCAAGTGATCCGTTCGGTACTTGCACCTGTACTTCAGTTGGACTCAGGACTAGTTTAAAGTTTTAGGATTAGTTGGCCGTTCCTGTTTTGATTTTGCAACAGGACAATTCGTAGATTGGAATTTAATTTCAAAAAATTATATTTAGAACTTTCGAACACAACCTGGTAAATTGAAATCGGTTGTCGTTTTTGTTTTAATTTGAATTTGCTGGTCTCTCCTGTGTTCGACTTTCAATGGGGAGAGTCTCGGCTTTACTCCGTATAATATTAATGAGAAGGAAGGAGCAAATATAGCAAACAGAGTAGACAAGCTGAAAGTTGGCACGGAAGGGAGGTAGACTTGGTGCATGGGTTTCTTTTTGTTTCCGAGGTTTTCTTCTTTCGGGAAAGTTATGAGTGATCCATGTTGAAGATCATGCTGCACATTGTCAGATGGCAAGAGGAATACCAATATTATTCTTAATATTTTTATTTTTGTTTGATTTTATTCAATGGTTTCATTGTTCACCTACATTTTTTTTTGTTTTTCCACGTGCATTTTGAAATTGACATTTTGGACGGGCAATATGAGAGACGCTCCGCACACACACCGCCGGTATCGCCGGTATCACCGGTACCGGTATGGGCTTCCGTACCATACCGAGAAGCTCGGTACGTTCGGTACGAAATTCGTACCGGTACCACCACGGAACGACAATCCGTACAGGTACCGAGAAGTTCGGTACGTTCGGTACGATGTCCGTACCGGTACCGAGAAGTTCGGTACCTTCGGTACGATGTCGATACCGGTACCGAGAAGTTCGGTACGTTCGGTACGATGTCCGTACCGGTACCGAGCATACCCGTACCTTACCGAACACAACATTGGCAAATACATTTTGTACGTACAAGTAATATATATGGTTTTAGCCAAAATACGGTATACGTGTCGACGTTCCTGACAAAATCGGTTACATACGAGCTGGTTCCAGCGACACGCATCAAATTCCACTTTCGGGGCATAAAAATCGGAATACGTCGTTTTTTAAATACTCAAGATATCCACATGTATGTCCAGATGAAGGAGGAGAGAACAAATCGCTGGATAGAGTTTTAGCGCGCAAGTTGTAGTTTGCGAGATATCGACATTGTTCGTATTTTTTGCCGAGGCGTTGTTACCTAGGGATTTGAACTGTCCATAGTAAAATTCCTACCAGGTACCAGTATAGCATATGGCGCAGAGGGTTGCTCTGCACGCGGTTCCCAGTGGCATCGGCACTGTTGGGTCTATTGCGTCTACTGCTTCATATTGTCGCACAAAGTATGTATGAATAACCGCCATCGTCGAGACCTCGCCTCATAGATAGATCACGATTCAGGATGCAAGCTGAAAGGAAAAGGGAGTAAATCATGGAAGGTCTAGGTCTTGCGAGGGACATCGCAGCCTCATCCATGAATGGTAGTTTCGCACCGAGGAGCAACCGCGCATTCCAAGCCTGACATACCAGTGCATGTGCCAAAAAACGTTATACGTGTAAAAATATACTGGGTTAAATACCGTAATGAAATCGTCGTTCCCGATCAAGGCAAAACTTGCGTTATACTGGAGATACAAGGAGAGGATCGATGCCAGTTTCATTGCCCCTCAAAAACTACAGACTTAAATCAAGTGTATTTGCATGCACTTCTGGACGCACAAGGCATACGCTATAGTACAAGCAGTAGATGTGGTGCTCTCACGGCGTACAAGAAAGTCATGCATTAATTGCCTGCGTCATTAACGGCAATAAGCATTAATCGTACGTACACGAACATCCTACACACCTGACAGGTGTTCCGTTGTACACAGAAACAGGTGAGCAAAACGGAGTACAGGAAACAGCATAATTCACGGGATACCGGACGTTGGTGTCGACGCAGACGCGCACGATACTCGAGGGCACAAATAACCCATCCAGCTGCAGGTGTAAAACGAGGCCAGCATGTATGTGCCAATTAATAAAGGATATCATCCCGCAAGGTATACAATGTATCCGACCCGACCCGTGAGGTTCGACCTGACGAGCGAAAAACCATCTGGCAATAATATCCATGTATGTATGAGGCGATAGCGATGACAGTGCCGACAGCTCTGTCGGTTGCTGCTGATGCTGCTGCATTTGACGGCAGTTGTGCTGTGCCTCAGGACTGATCAAACGAGATGCTGCTCTACCATATTTTGTTTCACGGTCGCCTTCAACTACTCTGTCGGAACAGAATGATGCTGCAGCCCGCCAATACATTGATATGAGCTGTCGACTCCGACCACTCTGAAATAAAGAGGGGACAGCGAGATACATCCAACAATATCCACATACTACAACGAAGCCGACACGACACCTTGATACATGTCACTGATCCCCTTGTCATAAGCTGGGCGCGTATAGTCAGTTGAGAGGATATACCCGCGGCCATGTTAGTTCAGTTTGCACATTGGTTTTAGCTCGTGTGCGCTTTTTTCGTCTCGTGTATTTTGAGGCAGACGAATGTTCGATTTTGTTTTTGTTTTTCGGATCTTCGCAGGGCTCCAGCACCTTTGCGTGACCGCGGATTCCTTCGTCAGAGAGTTAACAATTTGAGAACAACGACAACAACAACAACAACAACAACAACAAGTCAGTCGCCCCCGAAACTTCCAATAATTACCCAGCACCTACGTGCATTTTTCTCTGGATGTGATACGTTGTTCCGACATCTGAAGATACCCATACGACCCGTTGTCCTCATCATCTTTCGTTCGGTGAAAAAAAAAAAAAAACTTCGCTTTGGCTATGGGCGTTCAAGTTTTCACAGGGCAAATTAAACTACGGATATCGGCGCCTCTTGGCCTTCCGAAGTGGGGAGAATAAAAATAAAAATAAAATGAAAAATTGATGGAGCTACGTCTAAAAAACCGGATCTTGAAGGTCAGCCCCTTCGCTTGATTGAGAGGTACTGACCGAACGGTGTTCAAATAGATGGCGGGAAACCATCCGTCTCCTCAATACGTCGTTGGGATTTTGTTTTGCTTTCGATCACATAAATATTCCAGAAGATATAACGGCAACTGAAAAATATGCGGGATACTGGGTCACTTCGGGACGATATCGGTGAAGAATGCTGCCATTTCGCGCTATTTTCGGGGTATTTTCTGCCGAGAATGTTGCATCTTTTCGAAAAAAGGAACAACACGGCTATCGACGTATCTCGACGCCGTCGTCACAAATTTTGCTGGGTAAGGGTCGATCTTAACGACGAGTGTTTTTCAGTTTTTTTCGGTATTTTCCCGAAATATTTTCGGGAAAAGCCGAAACTTTCACCCCCCCAAAAAAGTCGCCTGGAAGTTTGTAGGGTTGTTCAGGATGTTTAGGTACAAGGCGGTAGAGGATCGGGCAACCCCACCGCCCGAGCTGTGCCACCACTCGCGAGCGCACAGAGCTGACAGGGGTCGTTCCTAAGGTCACTCGCAAGTAATGGCCGAACGCAGAAGGCGCAATAGCTTCCTGGGCTCTCGTGGTCGAGTTCACAAGGTGACCGCACCGAGGTGGCCGACCGGCTGAGCTCGGTGACAGCAATAGCTGAGACTTTGTCGCTTTGGGCAAGCGTTGGGGGTGATTGCGTGACGAGTTGGAGATGGATTTCACTCCCCAAGGCACCGACACCTGCCTACGAGTCAGGCCAAGGACTGTGGGGCCACGGCACGCATGGGTTCCGCGAGCGCAGCTGCTGTAGGGACGGTTCTGTGCCGGGTGGACGATTATTTCCCTAGCCAACGGAGGCATTTTTTACTCGATACGATTCAACCCTCGCTGAAATGATTGAAAAGCCGAAAGTTCAGGAAAAAACGAAATACAATACGTGTCGTTAAGATCGACCCTGAGCCGAAAGTTGACAAAGAAGTGAGGCAGACTTGGTGCATGTTTTTTTGTTGTTTCCGAGGTTTTCTTCTTTCGGGAAAATTATGAGTGATCAGTGTTGAACAGCATGCTGTACATTGTCGGAAGGCAAAGAAAATAACTATTACTATAAATTGCTGGGTTGACATTCAAATGGGTTATTTTTTTCAAACGTTATGACCGAAAACGTCATTGGAAATATTACTCCGGATGGACCTTACGATACGATAGTCGACATAGGCCACCACACGTCAAAGGCAGCGTGCGCCCCCACCCGCGCCCCTCCCAAGCGCGGACCCCCGCCTCGCCCCGCCCGTACAGTATGTACGGGAACTCAACACGACCGATGGCGAAATTCAGCGAATACCACAAACAAGCAAGCTGGCCGCGAACACGACCGATAGCGGCATTCACATCAACCACAAACAAGAAAGACGGCTTGGCCGCGCCGTACCGATAGCCCGGAAACGATATGCGGAACAATTTCACACCAGCCACGACTAAGTATGTGGCGCACGCAGCGAAGGAAACGGAGTTAAGTCGCCAACTGCGGCTATGCTGTCCTGGTTTGGATGACTGAGCCGACACTCAGGGCCCACAGCCCAATGACAAACCAAGTGCTGCACCGACACTCAGGGTCCACAGTCCAAAGATGGGCCGAGTTCCATCGTGGGCGCCGAGAAACTGCTGTTTTGCAGGACACCCGCCGATATTGGTCGCGGGGAGCGCACCCAAGGGCCCCGCCCGCGGGCAGGATTGAAAGCGGGGTACGAAGTCGGGCAATGTCTTCTTGAAGAGCAAGCAAAATGGCGGAGCCACTGCCCACAATTTGGCGCCGAGCGAACATGTATGTGCCATTGGTCCAAAGGGCCATCAGCATCTTCGTTGCGTAATCGGTACTCAGCACGCACAGTCCGAATCTGACGAGGAAGGGGCTTGGATATCCTCGACGTCACCGAATCCCGGAAGTAGAGCGGCGGCGGCCGGCCCACCACACATCATACAGTCGACCGTCATACGGCCAGACAACACACTATATCTAGCGCACCGGAGTACGTTTTCGACGCCAGAGTGAGGGAAAACGTCATCTGTGTGTGTGTGTGTTCTTCACATTAAACCGTTATTTCTACCCGTCGACATCCAGCACAACCAGTGTCCGTGCCGATTCTTCAATCCTAGAAGAGATACAAGTTCTGTGGTCACAAAGCTACGCCACAGAGATACTACGTTGCCACGTGTGCAGTGTGAACTGCAGTGGGCAATGCAAAGCCATGTCATCATACTAGACACGACAGGCACGACATACGCAATCTATGAAATAGTGAAACTGTAGGGCCACACGACGATAAGCTGACAAGACACCGATTCGCGGCAGATGCCGCAGACGTCATATATCGGAAGCGGCGAAGATAGCACTTGGCGATGACCAGGCGTCGTTGAATGAAGAATACGGGTGAGCTGTGAGCTGTAGTCTTGCACTATTAATAGCCCGCAGGTTCAAACAAAAATACGAAATATATATGAAGACAAATTTTAATTTAAAATTTTGTGAAAGAGAAAGTATCCATTAGAGCACGATAATTCCAACAAGAGACGACAGCCTGGGGCGCAAAATAAAAAACATTACAGTCAAACGCTGATACTGATGCCTTCCATACACCACCTGCGGGGACATAATCAGCAGACACAGAAGACACAGATTAAATTGTGTCGATACAGGGAAACAAATGGCGTACCGTATACAGCGTTTCGAGCGAAAAGTCAGATGTTTGGGACAACAAGTGTTGCTTTATTCGCATACGAACCGATATATATTACAGGGTAAGTATACATGTGAAAATACGTGCTTAATAGCGATGTACGAACACTGAATGGACTTATGTTATTGCCGCTACGGAGGTACATACAGCAACGCAGAGCTCCACGACTCCTGATACACATTTCAGCTTTTCAGCTTACCTGTGCAGTCATAGGACATGAGGGAAACAAAGCAGAAAATGAAACATATTTTTGCGAGCTGGCCGTCGGATACCTTGATTGAGCGTGTGCACACGACGTAAAGTACAAGCAGAAACTAAACAGCTAGTCGTAATATGCTCACAGTTCAAGTCCCAACGACGTCATCGAGATGTGCTGCAGGAAGAGGCCATGCGCGGTTGTCGACTTCCGACACGACGAGACTCGTCGATCTTCTTGAACGACTTGGCGAGATAGTGGTTTCGGTATGGACCAGGCGAAGCTCTTGATCTAACAGGGTTCCCACAGATCCAGTTTAACGGGTTTCGACGAAGACCTGGTAGGAACCCTCAGATGCGTTTCTGCGATTAGTCCGCCCCGGTTGCGAAGTTGAGGGTTGGCCTGGAAAAATTGTACTCAAGTAAAGGGTCGACGGAGTAGACGTCGACAAATATATCAATATTTTACGTGAGTGGAGGCACGACGGAGTAGACGACGATGCCAGCTCAGCAGCAACAACAGCAGAGAGCAGCTACAACGTACGACTACCAAGCGTACCGTTGCTGCAGATACTGCTGTAACATATCTTTAAGCGACATGTGAGGGGGATTTGTGTAACACAATTCCGTTACTGCAGATAGATATATACTGAAGTATTTAATAATCGACAAGGCAGGTGCTGTGTTCCATGCGTTTCGTTGCTGCAGATATATCTGTACTGAAGTGTTTAATAGTCGACAAGGGAGGTGTTGTGTCACATGGAGGACGTTTTCTTCGAGCCTCATATATCCAGACACAGGGAGGGGTGGGTGAGGCGGATATTCCACTTAGACTGGTACAGCAGCAGGAGACAGCAACAGCAGCGCACGACTACCATGTGTACCGGTGCTGCAGATATATCTCACTTCCGCCTACTGTGCGGCACTCGCACGCTTTCATTTAAATTAACAGAGGAGCTGCACGGCACTTGCACACTTTCACTCAACCGATAGCGGAGTTCCTCGCGCGCCTGTGGACCGATCAATCGCAGAAAGACTCGAGTCAGTACGCGAACGTCCGACCGTCCTCGGTCTGGTGAGGTATTGGGACACCTCCCTGTAACAAGTCGTGCCCCTCACGTAATTATGTGCAGTCGTCCTCATGGCACCACCATGTGTGACTGGCCGACGCTGGCCGCATTCGTCGTGTAAGCAGCAAGGTACCACGGTCATGTGTCGCGTTGAATACGCCACGAGTGTGTAGCAGCAGCAGCGTACGACAGAAATGTGCCCAACGCCGCCTGTTACGTCACCATGTGCATTCGCCCCGCTTAATGCCCGGTAACTACCGCAACAGCTGTATTGATAGCAACATACGACGGTTATTGTGCGTACTCGATGTGCAATGGTTCGTCATCAGTTACCTCTGTCTGGCCAACGCTGCCTTGAGTCGTTAATGGGCAGCGTCCTCCACGTCCTCCACGCTATCGTCAGATGCCCCGCGCCTGTTCATGAAATCGAAACAAGCAGCACAGGATAGAAGTACCGTCAACGTCGACGACCATGTGCACCCGTCGCATGGTGTCGTGATCGAGCGACGGTCATTATTCCCAATGCTGCCTATTATACGCCACTGCGTGAGTTCGTCATGCCTCATACCAGGGTAGAGGGTAAGTTCCGCAACAGTAGGAGCACACTGACCGATTAACTAGGGGCCCAAACAAGTAGGGGGTGAGTACAGTAGGGGACCGAATCGAGAATCTTAGATATGGGGGGGGCTTGCTTGGGGGCCGAATACACGACGTGGGCTAGTGTGCAGGAGCATACGACTGGCATCGTGTGCACTCGACGTGCATTGTTTCGTCCTTCAAATTTACGAGTCCTGCCCGCTTTGCTGCCCCTTGCGTCATCATGTGAATTCGCGGATAAAAACCTCCCTAACAGCATTAGCACCATACGACGGCCCATATGGGTACTTGACCTGCAACCCTTCGCATTCGAATACCTCCGCCTGGCCGACTGTCCCCGCCTATCGAGTTGTGCACGCACAGGGTCCTCCACGCCCTCCATGCTATCGTTAGATGCCGTCTGTTCACAGAATAGAAGCGCGTCTGTCTTAATATAGTTACCATGTGTACTCGATGCACAGGTTGCATCGAGTCGCCACGTAGAAAACGGCGTATATCGACTGACGCAAGCAGCAGCAGCAGCAGGAGCAGCAGCGTACGACAGGAATGCGCCCAATCCTGCCTTTTAAGAGGTCATCGCCCCGTGTTTTGCCGGATATTACCTCCGTAACCGCAGTACAGGCAGGACCATACGGCGGCGCTTATGCGTACTCGACCTGCAACCTTTTGTAATCACATAACTCTGTCTGGCCAACTCTGCCCGCCTATCGAGTCGTGAACGCGCAGGGTCTTACACGTCCTCCATGCTATCGATAGATGCCCCGCGCCTGTTCACAACATAGAAGCGCGTCAACAGCAGTAGCCATGTGTATATTCGATGCACAGCGCCGCGATCGCATCCCGTCGTGACCGAGAACACGACCAATATTGACAGATGCAGAGACGCGAGCACGTCCTCCGCCTTTATCGCCGTAAATGTGCAGTACCTCGTCTATGTTGTCGCTCAATCATTCTGTATAAAACGTGCTCGGGGATGGACAGTGTGCAGCAGCAGCATCCGTCGTATGCACCCGACGTACGTTGTTTCGCCATCCAATACACGAAATCTGCCCGCTTTGTGTCTTGTACTCGACGTGCATTGCTTTTCTTTTTTGGTATGACTTGCGTCGTTTCGTCATCGAATATAAGGTAGGTTTGTCCGTAAACGAGGCAACGGCCGCCACAAACGAAGTAACGGACCAAGCAGGGTTTATTGGTAGAGAGAATGTGGCATGCCTGCATCGGGAACTGGGATAGAACAAGTTTGGTTGGAAGGGAAGACCGCGCACGCAGTCCTTCCAAGCAGAGCACCCTAACCCTAACCCTAAGCATCCCCACGCCGGGCCCGAGCAAGCACGAGGTCCAGTGACGAGCACGGGCAGACGTGAGGTAATCGCTGGTTTGTGGATCCAAGCCAGGAATTTGTGCCTTATTTTCCTCCCGTCTCGACTTCGGCCCGCTGGGACCACGACTTGAGCGCGGGGACGAGCGGACGCGACTTGGCGATCAGGGATCTGCTCCGAGGGCTGGGTCCAGCGAGTTCCAGGAAAACCACACGGTATGTTCGCGTGTGTAGAGATGGTTGACTGACGATAAGGTGCTATCTAGCGATAGGCGAAGAAACGATGAGTGAGAGTGGCTATTACGTCCCCATAGCGGGAGACGAGGGTCGGCCTCGAGACGCATGTATGCACATCGCAAACACGCTGTTCGCAATAAATGGGAGACGAGGGTAGGCCTCGAGACGCATGCACAACCGCAAACAAACACGCTTTTGATAGGATATACATTCCTGAACGCGGCAGAGGGAGGACTCGTTGGGGCGACGGTATTAGCTACAATATTAATGATAAGGCAGAAACGCGATGAGTGCTCAACGGTGCAGATCAGACTGCACATTGTCGGAAGGCAAGGGGGACAAAATAATAAGAGTAATACTACTAATAACAATCGACCGCTCTAATAATGTGGGTCGGTGCGCTGTGGAGACAGTACTTCCCTGCGCGCGAAAACCAGAAATATCGACGCACGACCGACATGGGGTTGCTGGCTGCTGTGGAGACAGTCTTGTTGCAAACCCAGGGTCCGATACTCACAGAATCATGGCGCAGTATTGGCCACTATGATAACTAGCGCCGGTGCGCTGTGGAGACAGTGCGGCGGTGCGCGAGGGAGACAAGTTATAATCGGCGTAGGGCGCTGTGGAGACAGTGCTGCGGCGTGCGATGGAAGTATATGGAGGCACGAACCCCCCGTGTGGTGTACCGGGAAAGAAAGAAAGAGGAAACAAATTCTCGGCCCGTCACTAATGAAGAGAGAAAATACGTACACACAGGCCAGGTATTGACCACTTTAACAATAACATCAATTGGAGCCGATACGCTGTGGAGACAGCACTGCTGTGTGCGAGGAAGCATAGCTACGCAGGACCGAAAAGGGTTGCGGGCCGTGGCCGCTAAAACCATAATTAGAGTCGGCGCGCTGTGGAGACAGTGCTGCTGTGCGCGATGAAAGCATATTGACGCACGACTGACACGGCGGGGTGTGCTGAGAAGAGGAATAAAATAAATAGCCTCGTGTCAATCCTTGGGCAGCTGTGGAGACAGAACTGCTGTGCGGAATGCAAACATGTGGACGAACACCCGACACCGTGCGGTGGGGTGTGGAGACACAGTCCGGTTACAATTTCTCCGCCTGAGACTAGTCAGAGAGAAAAAAACAAAAACAAAACACACACACACGCCAGGTGTGGACCACTACGAGAATACCGATAAGTTGCGGCGGGCCGCGACGGAGACAGTACTGCTGTGAGAGAGGAATCATATACACGCACGACGGACACGGATTGCTAGCGGGGGGCCGCTATAACAATACTTGGAGTCGGCGTGCCGTGAAGACAGGGCTGCGGTGCGCGATGAAAACATATCGATGCCCGACCAACATGGTGTGGCTTGATATTTCAAGCTCTGAGCGCGATATTAATGGGAACATGGCCAAGGATGGGCCGCGGTTATAATTAGAGTCGGGGCGCTGTGGAGGCAGTACTGCTGCATGCGACGGAAACAATATATATAGACGCACGACCGACGCGGTGCTGACCGGCCGTGGAGACGGAAAGGGGCGGGCTCACCCAGGTGGAAATGCACGAGGGAAATTGTTCGGAACGACCATATGGGTAGACACCTAGAAGGTAAGAAAAGACAGACAGAGAGAGAGAAAAAACGAGAAGAGAGAACGAAGAAACGGGGGGGCTGGAAGCCTGGATTCCCCCATTTGCCTAGTTGTTTTTGTTTTCCCTTCTTTCCGGGGAGTGTTACTTATTCGGCGTCCAAAATTTTCCAAGAATGAGCAAACAAATCAAGCGCCCGGCACCGGTCGCACCGCAGAGAAGAGAAAAAAAAGAGAAAAAAGGGGAAAATAAAGAGAAAAAACGAAAACAATTAGGAAAAAAGAGGAAGGAGAGAAGCGAGAGAAGGGAAAAACGAATTGGCCAGCCAGTTATCACTCACACAGACTGGAGAAGGGGGAGAACCGAGTGAGTGACGTAGACACGGATCGAGACAGACAAAGTCAAACAACGCCGTGTGAGGTAGCTGCCCTGCTGCCGGTGGCCCTGTTTCCAGAATTCTTGTTGGGCGGGGGGAGTATCCCTCGCCGCGGGACGCCCGGCGTGAGTCGTGCGCCCTGTCTGACAAGCACGTTTTGGGCAGGGCGGTGGCATACGCAGGAGCAACTACCTCAAATTAGAGGTGGCGAACATGGGGGGGGGAAGAGTATAGCGCTGGGAAGCCCCCCCCACCGTCCCCACGTTGTTTTGTTGTTCGTTTGTTGCTCGGAATGCTGGGCTTGGCGCCCACGGGTTCTGAGTCATCCGCCAGGGGCGGGTGGAAGAAGATACACCTACGTATGAGTGCTGAGAAGGCGCGAAGGGGGGAGAAATATATCTTCACCACATAAACACCCCTCCCTTCCAACCTCCCGCCGCGCTCTCCCGTGTGCGCAGCGACGCAACCAGATGCCGTCGCCAATGTGGAATGGCGGTAGGCGGGGGCCGAGGGCAACGGGGGCAACGGACCGGGACAGAAACGTCCCGGCCGCAAGGGGCGGGGCGTCGACACCAGCGCACCCGGCGAGAGTGTCACGCGCGTCGCTGGCCGAGCTTATCCGCCAGCTCCAAACAGATCGAAACTCGAACGCGCTGGTGGCGGCGGTCGGCGTGATACGGGAGGACCTCCAGGCAATCCGTGAGCAACTCTCCGCGATGCAGGAGGAGGTCACCGCTCTGACCGAGGACCAGGAAGCCGTGGCCGCCATGTGCGAACAGATGTAGCTCTCCATCGCGGGGTCCCAGCAGCCGGGGGCCTTTGGGGACGGGCCTACCGCACCGGGGCGACGAGCCGAGGACAAGGAGGTTTTCGCGGCGTGGCGTATCCCCGGCGTCCGGAAGATGTGGATCACCATCGGGGAAAAACCGGCGGTGTACAACCTTAAACGGGCGGAGATACAGGCATTACTGGGGGATGTGGCGCTCGCGTCGGACGAGACGACCGCCAAGCTGAACACCTTCATCGGGTTCCGGGTCGTAGCGTATATGGCCGAGGACGACACCGCTCGGCTGGCGGCGGCCATGTTCCTGCCGGAGCAGCTGGAGATCATGGTGGAAGCCATCATGGCGGTCATGGGGAACGGGGTGGCTTCGGAGAACGGCGGTGACAGGCTCAACACGCTGGAAGACGGACTCCGGCGGGGTCTTTCCGATCTCCGGATACACTGCAGGAAGCACCGGCCCAAGGCTGTTATGCCGGAGAACAAGGCGCTCATGGCCACCTTGATCGACGCCGATATGGAGGAATACTGCCAGCGCCTGTTCTCCGCAGCGGTGGACGTCGCAAAGGGTCCATCCCCGATGATCGAGAACATGCCGGGCGTGGTGTACCCGACGTGGCCAGCTCTGACCAACTACATACGGGGAGGGGGGCTCCTAGGCGCTGGGGTCTCCCCGAAGGCAGCCGCGGGACGCGCGGAGAAGCGCGACCGCCAGACCTCGGGAGGGGGGCAGCCGGTTCGACGACTCCTTCGCGTGAGGAGAGGCACGCGGGTGCCGGTTCGGCGAAAAGTGTGTCTACGCTCACCTCGCCCACAAGAAGTACCGGGCGACCAACGGCCGCGGCAGGACCGGTGGAAGTGCACACAACGAATGCAGCAGCACCGGCGTAGGCGGCGGCCCTACATCAGGCGGGCGTGGGCGGGAGAGCCGCCCCAAACCGAACGGGGCGGCCAGCGCCTCCAGGAATAGCGGGGGGGGGAGTACCGCCGCCCGGGGCGGGGCCGCCTCGGGGGCAGCGGCGCCCGGGCGCCGATAGGGAGACGGTCCTCGTCACATGACGACGGGGCCAGTGGCAGTCGGTACATGCACTGACGGCAGTGGCCGGAACCGGGGGAGTAGAACAGGCGCTTGAGCGCGTAGCGAGTCACTATTCCCAATTTTTGTCGGTCCACGGAGGGGAGTTCGCGCGCATGCGGGCCCTCGAAAACTTGCTACACGTCCCCCGCGTACAGGCAGGTCGGGTGGCGGCCTGGGTTGGGTATACGGAGTGTTTTCCGCAGATTGACCTGTTGCCGAGAATAATCACGCACGGGGTGCCGGTAGTGGTAGACGGCGTCGGGGATTTAAGTACCACCCTGCAGTATGGTAATCATAGACTGATCGTCCCGTACGAGGGAAACATACTGTGTAAAATAGCGGAGGACGTGAGGCTTGGGCGGGCATTCGTCTTCCCGCGGGACACGGTCGATCGTATCCCCGGTCTCCGTCTGCCACCTTTAGGGGTGACGGTGTCTCCCGCGAAGATCCGAATAATTCACGACCTTACCTTTGAGACATCTGTACCGAGCGTCAACTCCGGCACAGAGTTTTCGTCCGCCCTCCCCTGTAAACTGGGCCACGTACTACGAAGTATTATTTGGCGTATTTTACACTTGGTTCGCCCGTCGGCCCCACCCACGAGCATCTTGCTGAGTAAGATGGGCGTGAAGGACGCGTTCCGACAGATTCCCGTGGAATGGGCACAGTGCCCCCTGTTCGGGTACCTATTCCTCGACCTGGTCGTAGTCGACCGGCGTCTTCAGTTTTGGGGGGCGGAATAACCGGGGATTCTGGCGTCTGTTTTCGGCCGCTTTCGAACACGCGCACGACCATACAACATTCCGTAACGCGGTGGTCACCCCCTTTGGCCAGGCGGTCACGAGTCACGTATCCGTGAGTGAGCCTGCCACGGGAGAATGCCCCGTCCGCTTACCCCCGGGGTACCTGGTACCCCTGGGGGACGGGGGGGGAGCGGCCAAGCCGTTCTTTACTCAAATGTTCGTAGATGACGCCGTCTTGGTAGAGCCACAGTGTTCCCCTGTAGGGGACCCGTGCGTGCGGGCGTCCCAAAGTATGGGATACGAATACGGACGCCTCCTCGGTGAACGACGAGCGGGTGACCCGCCCTTGTTAGCACCGGCGAAGGTGTCCTCGTGGCACACGCTGCTCGAGGTATTAGGATGGGGGCTTGATACAGTAGCGATGACGATTTCTTTACCGCAGGGGAAACTTGACCAGCTTCGTGAGCGGCTCGCGGAGTGGCCGAGCAACCGCCGTAGCGCGCGGGAATCCGAGTTACGGTCGTTGATGGGGAAACTTATGCACGTATGCGAAGTCGTGCGACCGGGCAAGTTTTTTGTGCGGCGCATGCTCAATCAGTTAGGCATGCTCCCCGTACAGACCTGGCACGAGAAAATACGGGTTCCGGAGGGGGGCGAGCGTTCGTCGACGAGCTGTTCACACGTCCGCCTTGGGGCCGAGTTTCACGACGACCTTTCGTTTTGGCGGTTGATGGCACAAAAAGCGATGGGCCCGGGAGGGGGCGGCACGTTTCCCGCCCCACTGTTGAGTTTTTATTTACAGCCCCATTCGCGTACGCTCATCAGCGACGCCTCAGGGGACGCGATGGGGGTTTTTTGTTCGGAGACCGCCCGGTGGTGGAGGTAGACCGCCCGGTGGTGGAGGTGGGATTTCGACGACGATACCCTGGACCGCCTCCAGTCGCAAGGTCAGGGGAGGGATGATCTGTCTGTTAACGTGTTGGAATTGGTGGCCATGGTTGTTGCGGCATGGGCGTTTACGGTAGAGGCCCAGACGGTGCCCCAATACGTCGGCGAGAGTATTCTAATGCGGGGCGACAATATGTCGGCCATCCACTGGGTTAGTCGATGTCGGGGGGGGGGCGAGTCGCGAGCGGGCGCACTAATGCGGATACTCGGCTGCCTTGAAGTGCGCAGCGGTTGGTGATTTAGAGCCAAACATGTGCGCGGCGTTGCGAATGTGTTGGCAGATGGTGTATCACGGTGGGATCGTCCCACCATCGATCCCCGCCTCCACGCGCTCCATCCCGACATCAATTGGCAGGAGCAGCGCCTAGGGGAGGCGGGGGCGGATCTCTGTACCGACATCTTGGCCTCCAGTACGTCGGGGACTCAGTTGCGAGCTCGACTAGGCGTACGTACGAGTCTGGTCGCCGATCTTGGAGTACGTTTCGCAGGTTGATGGGTTGTCAGGAGTTCTTGGCGGCGAGCGATTCGGAGAGATTGAAGGCCTTGGCGTTGATCGAGTTTGCATCGTGGTGTTGTGCGTCGGTAGGTAACTTTGCGAATACGATTGCCGGAAAAATTTGCGGCGGTGCAGTATTTCCACAGATTGAAGGTTGGAGTGGAGCTGCCGGTCACGGCTCCTGTGGTCCAGTGTGCGCTCAGGGGGATTGCACGGGCCCACGTGATGGAAGGGACGCCGCGCCGCGTCCGTTTACCGGTGTCGTTCGGCATGCTTCTCGCGGGGGAAACCCTAATCCCCACGTGGGGCCCGGAGGAGAAAGTGTTGTGGTTGTGTCTGTGTCGGAGTTACTTCCTGATGACGCGTTCGGACTAAATGTTCGCCGCGGATTCGGGGGCGGTGCACCCGGTGCACTGCCTGACGCGGGGGGACGTGGCGTTTTTCGTTGAGGGCACTCAGTTGGGAGAGAGGCGAGAGCAAGAACCGGACAGGGTTAACGTGCGGTTTAAGGGGCATGAGGGGGATCAGTAACAGACGGGCAGTGTGCGCGTGCGGACCCGAAGTGAGGTTCGCGGGCCAAGGTCGTCCTTTAGGGCAGACGGCAGGGCCGTTGCCCTTAGGTTGGAGTTGATGCCATGCTTCCCTGATCTGCCCGACCGTGCCCCCCTCTCCTCGTATCGGTGTGGCAAGGCCGTAAGAGTGGTAAGGTATGGCCGTGCCCTTAGATCAATCAAGGAGGTGGTGGCGAAGTCAAGTCGGAATCCCGATGAGTTCGCCTTGCACTTGTTGCGTATAGGAGCCGCGACCACGTTCCCGGCGGGGCGAGACATAGCGGAACGAGTTATACAGAGAGAAGGGAGGTGGAGGTCGGACGCGTACAAGGCGTACACGCGTAATAGTAATAACATAGAAGATTCCAACAGGGTGTCACGTAAACTGGCGAGGGCAAAGGTGGCAAGGGAGAGACAGCCGGGGGAAGGAACGGCGTGGGGTAAGAAGTAACAAGGAGTACGGCAAACAGTAGGCTCACATCACCTCGATGTTGGAGGAGTCGAATGGTATCGTACCATTCGGAGGCTTGGTCATCCGAGACAACTGTAGGCCGTACTAGTTAGGAACCCGGCCGGTATAATAGGAGGGAGAGATAGACGTAGAATTAGGGTGGTCGAGATATCCAGGGTATTGCAGGAAGCTGCGATACAGGTATCTGGCCGAGGGGAGGAGCCTCCCTCCCCCTCGACTCAGGAAACTATAGTGATAATGCAATTCGAAAGATATACAATAAAGGGTAGGTTTGTCCGTAGACGAGGCAACGGCCTCCGCAAACGAAGTAACGGACAAAGCAGGGTTTATTGGTAGAGAGAATGTGGCATTCCTGTATGGGGAACTGAGATAGAACAAGTTTGGTTGGAAGGGAAGACCGCGCACGCCGTCGTTCCAAGCAGAGCACCGAGCGTAGGTCAGCATCCCCACGCCGGGGCCGAGCAAGCACGAGGTCCTGAGACGAGCGCGGGCAGACGTGACGTAATCGCTGGTTTGTGGATCCGAGCCAGGAATTTGTGCCTTATTTCCCGCCACCCCACCCCCTCATATTGTTGTTTTCAAGGGGGGGGCGGGGGGGGGCACGAGTAGCCAGGGGTATGGAGGAAATTTCGTTCCTTCCGTAAGGGCTTACTGTAAGTTAGATTGGAGGAGTCGAATGGTACCGTACCATTCGGAGGCTTGTTCATCCGAGACAACTGTAGGCCGTACTAGCTAGGAACCCGGCCGGTATAATAGGAGGGAGACAGAGACGTAGAATTAGGGGGGTCGAGATATCCAGGGTACTGCAGGAAGCTGCGATACAGGTATCTGGCCGAGGGGAGGAACCTCCCTCTCCCTCGACTCAGGAAACGATAATGACAATGAAAGTCGAAAGATATACAAAATACGGAGGCGGCCTGCTCTGCGTCTTGCTTGTATTCGACATGCATTGCTTGTAGAAATACCTCCGTCTGGCCAACGCTGCGCGCGTTATCTGGGTCGTGATTGCGCAGCGTCCTCCGCGTCGCCGTCAGAGCTAGCGCGCCACGCCGCAATATTCCCGGCGACCGAGCGCACGCTCTCTCGTAGCTGGTCTGTTGTGCCTTCCCATTTCGTCGTCTACGTGGTCGGCAGAACGTTTGTGGCTTGTAACGCTTCAGGACGTCTCGCCCCAGAGCTTAGATTAGTATGCCAGGTTGAATATTGAATTGCTGTTTAGTCCCTGACACAAAGCTACAGAGCCAGATTTTTTTTACTCGGCGTAAGCTGGCGTAGATGGTTGATGGGCTGCAGAGCCAAATGCTGTAGTGTCTCGAATATAAAGCGGGAGGGGATTACTAAACAAAAATGGAATTAGACCTCGAAATAGTGTTGAAAACCAGGGGATTTGGGGATTTGAATAATTTAGGTCCACATAAGCCCAGTGACTTGACGTCACTCGGAATATATTTGTATTTAGGCATTTAGGCCTTTTAAATCGGTCTATACGTCGAATATTTCGACACCACCATTGTGAGCTCACCATTGTTCACATGATGGTATCATAATTGGCAAGACGTCTGTGACACTTGTTTTGTTCTGCGAAACATGCCACGGACTGTTATAGTTTACGCCTGCCAAAGTACTAGAAGAACTCTAGGGATCTATCTACTCTTCACGGGGGGAAAAATTACCTTTGGTTTTTGAAAGTTGGAAAATAAAATTAGCTATTATTGTTGTGCTTCACGACAAGATGAAGCAACCAACGACTGACTGGTTTATGTGGAGTTTTTTTCTTTTTCGTGGATGAGGGATGGTGAGATTTCCCGGAAACAAACATAAAAAAAAAACTGAAATATATATCTCAAGAACCAAAGTAAATATAGACCACACACAGCAGTCGTCATTTGTTTTCATCTCGTCCTGACGCACAGCCATGATATATTTCATTTTGCAACTCTTAAAAGCCAAAGTGCAAAATTGCGAAGATGCCAGATCTCGGCTGTCGCTGGAACCAGTTTGTACCGGAAATATACACATAACGAACACCCCTGAATCCCTGCAAAGTATTGCCTCTAGGGTGGCATCGTACCTGATTTTGGGTCGAAAATGCCAAGGTTTGTCAAGGTTTGCCTAGTGCTTAGTCTAGCTTCCAACCAATTTTGACAACTTTAGACCAAGCAGAGGGGCAAAACGTACCCCGCTTTTTCTCTTCTTATGCGTCTGCCGTCTGCGGTCCCTCGGTTTAAATCGTTTTGTATGTACCTCGCACTCCGTACTCGTACGCACGTGCGAAAAAATACGTACACATATATACATACGTACGCTGATTTCACCACTTATTTTTTGGGGTGCACAATATAACTTTACGTATCAACAGTTAGTTGTTGTGACGTATACGACATGTATAAGAGGGGCATAATTAGTGGTCCGGTGTCTGCTGCGCGCAGCGCAACAACAGGCGACGCGCGGCATGTTGGCTCGCAAATCCTCGCAGGGCCTCCCCGAGAGGGCTACCGTGAAGTTGAAAAAAATCCGACGTATGCGGCAGTATACATGTTGTCCGAAAACCAACACACTATTCATTATTAATACTGTGCGTATAAGCACCTCCCGCCGAACCTCCGAAAGGTATATGGAATCACGAGATCATAACGAGGTAATTCTGCTTTGTTCTACTCGTAGAGGGGAACTAGAAAAAGGGCCTGAAAATATCATAGCTTATCACAGTGATGAGAATCGTGACGGGACGGGACGGGACATATTTTTCTTCTTTGGAGGGGAAAAAAGTGACAACGGGACGGGACGGGACGGTAAAATTAAGACATAAAAAGTTGGCGGGACGGGACGGCGGGTGCACAATTTCTAGATGGAACGCGACGGTAAAATACAACCGGACAGATTTTCACGGCGGGACGGGACGGTAATTGTTTTTTCTCCGGCGGGACGGTATTTATTTTTTTCCTCGGCGGGACGGGACGGTGAATATTTTTCCCCTTGGCGGGACGAGACAGTACACATTTATTTGTTCCCTCGGCGGGACGGGACAGTATTTTTTTTCCTCACGGCGGGACGGGACGGCAAGTGTCCGGTGTCACGGCGGGATGGAACGGCAATTGTTCGGTGTCATGGCGGGACGGGACGGTAATTGTCCGGTGTCACGGCGGGACGGGACGGTAATTGTTCGGTGTCACGGCGGGACGGGACGGTGATTGTTCCATGTCACGGCGGGACGGGACGGTCATTTTAAACGGAGATATTTTATCGGCGGGACGGGACGGTATGTGACGACGGTCAGGGAATTTGTCGGCGGGACGGGACGGCGGGACAATTTTGACGTCGGTTTGACCGTCCCATCCCGTCCCGCCCATACCGCCGTAACCGCCCCGCCGATATACCGTGATAAGCCTTAGAAAATATAGACTTGGTAGTCAAGCTGCGGCGGATTAAAAAATGAAGCCCACTTTTCTTTGCAGCAAAGTTCAATTTGAAAAACAGTGGTAAAAATAAAAAGTCCACGGTGAACACTAAGGGCCGCAACAATTAATTCTTGGGGCCCGCGGCCAAAACCGTTGGGCGCAAAACATCGCGTACTGCACTTCGCGCGACTACTAGGCGCTCCGCGGCAGATTATGCGGAAAATGTCTAGTTTGATTCCGAAATTCCTACTATAAATACATCTCTGATTTGTACTTCGTACGCTGTTGTTGTGTATCGTCGCAGGGCGCAGGTGTCAATACACACCACCACAGACACACTGAATTTCGTCTGCGCCATGCCGGGTCGACATGTGGTCTCAGGTCGAGTACATCAAGATATTTTCGTGCCGAGCAGGCGGCTCGGCGAGGAAAGTCGAGAAGCTTCGAACATGTCGGCGGGAGCGTGGGAGCAGAACCAAATTGTAATACTCGTGGAGATCCCGTCGTGGCGTACCAAACGAAGCTTGGAGACTCTCTGCAGGATCAAGTCGATTTTGGGTACCTTATAACTAGAAAGAAAACGACACACTGATCAGGTGGTTGTTGGAGGCCACACGCTTAACGTTTGGATGTACTTTGCTTTTGAACGGATTGGGCCGGATCTTATGCATTTTTTTTCAAGGTGATTATAGGACTGTTTATGGAGGCTTCGGGGTAATTGGTCTCATATCTGATCATATTTGATCAAAATCGCGTCTTATGGGGCCTGTTTGGTGGAAAAAATGTTTTCGGAGATATATATGATCACCCCTGAAAATCCATGAAATGTTTTTTTTTGGCAGCCTTTTCTGATCAACTCTGAAAGTGATCAAATTTGGCCTTGCACAAGACCTCGGTGGCATTATACATTTGTTTTTCAAGGTTATAGACTGGGTTCATGACGGGTCACGACGCTACATGCTTGGTTACGCTTGTGCACAGCTGGGCTCCAACACTTGTGCATCGGCCACCACGGAGAGGGGGGTCATCAGTACCTTGGCCACCATCGTGTCCCTTGCGGTCGCCCAACTGCAGCTGCTCTAGGCAAATCAACTTTGGAAACGAATAGGACGAGACTACAGCAGCAGTATCAAAACAATCAAACGCTATTTTCTGACTACGACCGCCGCAAGCAGCTCATGCTCCGCGAAGGCGAGAGCTCCTTGCTGGTCCGGCGACTAGCAAACCCCTTACGCAGCTCCCCACGGGGTTCCACATTCCGCTGCTTCCTTCGAGGAGCTGGTGGTAGGGGTTGATCGCCCAACCCGGCGTGAGCGACTCTCGTTCGTGTCGTGGTCCACGTGGAGTTCAAAATGTCGGTTGCGTTCTGTTTTTTTAGTTCTCCCATGAAATAAGACCAAAATCACGATAAGGCGGAACATGGCGCACCGATCTGGTGTGGCTTTTTGCCGGTGGAAAATCCGACTTCCTACCTTTTTCAATCACTCAAACAAAAATCGCACAAGACCCAGCCTTAGCACGTACTATTGATAAACACCGATCGTGGCGCACGATTTTTGCATGGCTATATGATGTAACTAAACATCTGTGATTATGATGTTGACCGGAATGGATCGGGTATATATACCTGGTTTTGGCCACGGCCGGCCGTAGAAAAAAAAAACTCCGGATGTCTCTCTTTTCGCGTCTTTAGTGTGCTGTGCCGTGTTCCCCTCGCATTAACCCGTTATCTCTACCCTGCGACATCCAGCACAACCAATCTCAGTCAGTGCCGATTCTTCAATAAATAGTGAAAGGGATACGGGTTATGTGGTCACTATTAATAACAAAAACTACGCGTCAGAAAGATAACACAGTATTTTATATGCATCGAGCAGAGTAGACGATGGAACACCATGCATGTATGTCACAATAAAGCTTGGACGTGACAGGCATGACATGGTCATTCTACAATAAAAGAAAAAGACAGAAGAAGTGGAAAAAGAAAACAAAAAAACAATTTTACGGGAGAAAATAGATGAAGAAAAGGAACAACTTCTGTCGTGCCCCCCCGTACGGGATTTTGGCAGACACGGCAAAGTACGGGCTACAGAAACAGCACCAGACACCACGACATGAAAACAGAGAAAGACTGAAAACCAACGGAAAGAAGAACAGGCGAACGGAAGGATGCACAAAAAAAAGAAGGCTTTTTGGAGCATGCCCTGATTTATTCGAGCTTTGGCGCCTAGTTTTTATTAGACGCGCTTGCCTGCCGGAGGCCTTGGGAAGGAACGATTGAGCAAGCTAGCCATTTGAGGCCCACACACGACGCTTGTTGACACGCAGGAGAATGGCGCACCAAGTCTTGGCATTCCAGGTAAAGTACATACCAGTACTCAACAAAAATTAGATACGTATGTATGTATACAACCTCTCGAACAAGTAGGTTTTTAGTTCAAGTCTATACATATAAATATAACTGTTACTACACTAAATAATGCGAGCATAATATGCCATACTATTGAAAAATATATATATACGCTGCCCAACGGGGTCCGAAACACGGTGTACAATAATAGGTACCGACTCTACCATAGACGTCAGGGCTACACTTACTTGCTACGTGCGGCTAGTGCTTAGTGGCGTGTAGACGTTTGTCGTGCGAGGTCGTTTCTTCGGGTTACGATTTACATTCATTTTTAGATTTATTTAGAGTTCCCCAAGCGAGAAACCATAAAAGGTTTTGATGGGCAACCCTTCTACTCGTGCAAGGCGTCCAGTATACTACACCCGTCGTGCGGTAGTACACTCTTCGCACTGCGGCGTTATCTCAGTCCTCGCCTAAAAACAAGTTGTTTTTCGATCGTAATACTTCCCGTATAGCACACATATAACACCCCCCTTGTAGGGTATATATAATTCAGAGCCGCTGGTTTCCTCAAGAACATGGGGCGCACTCTCAACGGAAAAGGCGTCTTTGGAAAGGTTTTGTCGAGAACATTGCCTAGAGGCATATATATCTGGGCGTATACGCCCTCTCCTCGTAATCGAGAAGCTCAAGCCATGAAAATCGCTCAAGCAGGGTGTGTGTTTTTTGCGTGTTATATGTACCTGGTATTTATTTCAATATATTTTTGTTTACCTGGTATGTACCGGGTACATACTACCCTGTCATAATGAAGGTACATGATATTGGATGACGAGACCACGCGTATCAACCTTACTGACCGCGCACGATGAAGGTTGTTTTTCGAAAATTTAACCGTTCTTTTTAACCGTCGAAATCCAAGATGCACCCACAAGAAGTGTGCGTGATGCCGATTCTTCACATCCCCTCACAGTGTGATCTTGCTTCGTCTCTCGACTCGGGCGCGTGTTTTGAACAAGTTGGAAATAATGCGTGGACGACCACGAAACGTTACCTGGTAGTCTTTTTGGTTATATCATACCTACCTGGTATTTATTAGGTGGTATGATTTGTTTGTCAAGATCACGGTGAAGGCTAGAGGCGTCTTCTGACCAGTACAGGATGCACGCTCTGAGGCGACATGACCACGACACAGAGATACTACAATGTAGTCCAGTAGCCAGACGAAGCAGACAACGCCATGCCATTCCAACGTCCGGGATACGATAGGCACGATATACGAAAGTGTTTTCAATAATAATAGCAGTCCGGATGCGTTGTAACGGAGTAAAGGCGAAAGAAGCAAACAAAGGAAAACAGGGACAAAAAAATGAAAAGTTAACTATTACGGGGGACCACAGTATATAGAACCAACTATTGTGAGTAAAAATAGGTAAATTAAAAGATTTTGTCCATACCATAGGTCCTATTAACTATGGTCCCCCTGAAAAGTATACAGGAAAAAATCACTAAACAAACACCAAGAAAAAAAGGTTGCGCGCCCCTTGACAGGAAGACGTATACACCAAAAGCATGTTAACGGGAAATGACTACAGCAACAACAACAGTAATAACGTAAGGAAGGGACACAGTCATACAGAAGCACAACGAATGGCGCCCTCCTGGCAGCCGCAACAGTTTGTGTCGAACTTGTAACTGTAGCCCAGACGGGTTGTACCTGCTAGCCGGTCCGGTACCTTGCGACCCCGTACGCTGTCTCCTTCCTGCTCTCGTAAAACACGCACGGTTTCCCCACAACCGATTACCCCGCCCCTTCGTCAGTACCTTAGACGCTATCACTGGCGGGGATGAGTCCATACCTAACAGAGCCGGTCGCCCCGGTGGTTCAAGTGGTTAACCTCGAATTCTACTTGTGGTTGAATCCTGGGTTCGAGCCCTAGGTGGGTCGGACATTTGACTTTGTTTGCAAAAACTAAAAATAGAAGCATTCAATCGTCGAGAGCGCTTTGCAGCGTGGGTACAATCCTCTCGGTCTCCGGGGCAGAAAAACAAAAGGATTCAATTGTGGAGAGCGTCTTGCAGCGTGGGTAGGCACAATTCGATGCGAGTCGACGAGGGAAGAAAAGGCTGAAATATTCTCGCGATAAAAATGAAGGCACGTACCTTAGCGGGAAGGGGGTAGAAGAGCCTGCTATGTGACCCCGGATCTGAGTTACAAGTTGGAAGGAGAGAGAGAAAATGTGCGAAGACAATAAATGGGATGAGCAAAAAAATTAAATTAAAAATATATATTTTTAGATGTAACATGCAAATTTGTCAGTTGTTCTATTATTATACGTCAATAACCCGTGATTCCTAGTGATCAGGCAACCCGGAGGGTCATACGTGTAGCTGGCAGATCATAGGCTATAGCCCGTTATCCCCGGACCCGCTCCCCATGTCGAAATCAAACGTATCTAATATGTGTGCTGGGTATCGCATGTACCTAGGTCCTGGTATCAATATACAGTAGTACTGGTATGAGTCTCTCCGTGTTATTTCGCGAAGCTTTTACATCGTTCCGCACAAGATCAGAGATGGACCCAACCTAGCGTCGGAAGGTGCAAACAAGTACCAAGTAGTGCTCCCTCAACAGTGCTGGCTTGTGCAACCCCGAAACCATGAACTATTCAGCGGCAACCGGCTCTACACCGGATTGGGGAGTACATTGATCTTATTATCGAAAGGAAAAAGTGTCAATACTGCGCAGCACTGCTGAGAGACCTCACTTTGAATACTACCAGGTACCAGGTATGTATATAGTTACTGTTTACGGGTAAACTTTCGAGCACAGCAGTACGTGCGAGTCTAGGAGAGGCGCCGTTTTCTTTTGACTCGCGGTACGGCCAAGGAGATTGCTTACCCCTACAACAGTACCTGCCCGTTCATGAGAAAATAGTCGGTACCAGATGCAAGGAAATTAAAAACCTACCTTCTTGGTGAGTGCCCAGACTCATCGAGAAAGTTTGTGATCCCCCGTGGTTAGCGGGTGGGCCCGAGACACCATGTCACTACTGTCACTATACGAGCTTGCGGCACAGGCTGCACGAGTACAACAGAACCGAAGGAATACGTAGTGGTGACGTTGAGGAGTATAGCACTAAACTGTTTCCCTAACCTGTAACAGTTTGTAGAGTGTAGAGACGCGAAAACAAAAATCGTATTCCAACATCCCGTGCCAACATACACAACAAAATGGACTCTCGGGGTTCTTAGTATTAGTATGTACTGTCGATGTCATTAATTTTGGATTTAGGCAAATTGAGGTTTGCGCACAAATCGTCCTGGCCGCTACGGGGACGCGTTTAAGCATAGTTTTTATTTTCTGATAATTGGTCTGGACTCGATATATGTATATAGTATCTCGGAGGGACACGCAGCTGAACAAAAAATATATACGTTTCGTCCAGAGGGGTAGGTAGTAGGTCGAGGCTCTTCGGCCGGAGTGTATCATAATATATCTGAAGCCGTCCCCCATCTGATAATAGGTCTACTTTAGGAATTCAAAGCTGCTTTCTCCGATCGATGCTTGGTATTTCCCCACCCTAGATTATAAACACAACTCCGCGGTGGGGGCAGGGCTGGGTGCGGTGCGGACGTTTTGTATGTCTTCCCGCGGTGCACTGCGGCAAAGCAAAAACAGGTAGAAACCTGAGCGTCTTTCAACCGAGTACTTTATTAATTTAAGGCTTAGTATACAGTCTTTAAAATGAAGTACTCTGCTACGGTGTGGGAACTGCTCGGGTTGGGTTTTACCTTTTTTTTTTAAATGAACCACACCACACTGTACTGCACGATGACTCAACAACACTAAACCTCCCTGTACGATGCCAGATAGCACCACATCGCACCGTGCGTGTGCAAAAACTCTGTATCGGATGATCCACCTCACTCCACCGTACTTCTCTCGCAAGATATAATCCGCACCGACTGCACCGCCGTGTACTCCTGAAATATCACAAACGCACCGCGGATCGGTGCTCCACCGTCAAAAGCCTTAACAGTAGGTGGGCCCATCCAGAGAGATGCACGGAGTCTCAACAAAAAGGCGTGCACCAGGTACCACGGCAGCATCAAACACATTTTCCCGGGGGGGGGACAGAAAAGGAAGCGCACAACGGAAGAAACCGTGCTTTCGGGCGCACCCGGGACAATCAAAATCAGCCTTTCTTTGACCTCGTGCCCAGCGCAGTAGACCTCATCTAATCCTATGCATACATTGAATTTTAATGATCCAGGGTAGAGATACATAACATAGGAAGTTTCTTGTGAGAGGACTCGCCTTTACAATATTGTTATGAATAGTTCCACAACTAAGTTACTGCAAAGAAGGCATGCCTGTACAAATATGTACCCTGGTATAAATCTGCAGTCTATTGTGAGTCACCAACAAACTGCGGCGATTAGCGCAAATTGCTGTGACAGTGAAGTAGATGTTTTTGTCTGTCTACTTCATTACCTGTCTGCTGAACACCGAATATATACGCAAAGGCCCCTTCGGTCTTCTCGGTAGCGTCAAATCTTCGGGGCGTTGCTATTAGTAGGCCAAATATAAGTATAAGTCACAGGTCAGACACGTACAGGTGGCGTCTTGGCGGAAACTAACATGGATGGGTATTACGCATACATGATTATTAGCGTTTTGCTCGAAGGAAAGTGTATCATTAGTAGTCAGCAGGAATTGTGAGTACTACTCTTTGTTTGGAGCAATACACTATACCATGGTACAGCCGTAGCGCATGCTACACGTTTCCGCAACAGGACCTGGTTCGTGGCAACAACACTTGAACTATCATCACCATCAATGGGCAGCAACTCGGTCGTTACCAATACATACAGCAGTTGACGGAATCATGAAAACAATTTGCAGATTTGTAATCGAATACATTTTAGTACAGAGAACTTTGAATCTAAATATAAACACCTTTTTGGAATACTATTATTACAGTAGTACGAAAAAAAATACATTTAGGGATATCGTAGTAGTAAATATTTATGGCTGTTGAAAATAGTATATACTTAGATCTACAGCAGCAGACTCGCACCTACAGCAGCACTATACTACTCACTACCATGGTATACTATACTACCCACTATTAAACCTACGTGAACTGCTACTCTTTATACTTTACTTTGACTAAAAGTTCATACAGCAGTAAAAAGTTTTATGTTCGCGGAATCACGGGGGGGTGGGGCATGCCTACTATATTTAGACTCCTTCCACTAGATAGGTATATAGCACAGGTAGCAGCACAGCTAAGTGCACTCGTACATTTACGCGGTACCATGGGTTGACTGCTACAATACTGCTGTTACTATAAAGGGCGCTGTCACTATCACGCCGATGTAGAGGTAAGAATCGAAGCAGCATGCACTCTGCAAATACTGCCCTACCTTGACGACAACTAATTATAATTCTATACCAGGTATACTAATGATACACATATTGAAAGGTACTCACATGCTGGTGCATGACCAAACGCCCATACAATACGAGGAGGCAACACCATGGTAAATAAAGACAGCTCAAACAACCACACGAAATCATGGGTTGAGGAATATCTATATCGGCTATACACCATTACTACGTATATAGATGCAGTACAGAGGTAGAAGCAGCACGAATACATACTATTAATACCTCTGCATTTCATCTACTGCTATACTACTGCTATTACTAACTTTCATACAACGGCAGCACTGTCCGTCTGGCATGCGAGCGGTACCATGAGGTACGGGCCTTTTACTCCTATGCTGATACTAGTACTACTCCTACTACTATTACGGGGGACCATAGTTAATAGGACCAAATATTGTTGGTAGAAATGGTAGGGTATACAGGTTTTTACGTATACCATAGGCCCTATTATCTATGGTCCCCCGTAATAGTATCCCTACTACTACTACTACTACTACTACTACTACTACTACTACTACTATACAACTACAAATACTCCCATAACTATGCTAGACGCATACCGAGGCAGGGGGCAGAAGAGGAAGACGAACGGCGAAAGGGTGGGGCTCCTGCTGTGTTGAGAGCGTGCGACGGGACAATTATGCAGCAGCAGCAGCAGTAGTATCTACTGTACGTATGTGATACTCAGATCTTTGTAAATAGTCCCCCTCCGGAAAGACAGACCGGGAAGGCAGTTGTTTTCGATTAATAGTCGATGCTATACTTGGTCTGAGATCTGTGATGTATGTCGAGAGGCGAAGTAAAACAAATACGGCGCTCAACAGGCATGTACTGCTGGTGTATCTGCTGCTCTGCTGCTGAGGGGGCCGAATAAACAAAATGGACACAGGTAACCGGGCGGTTTGAAAACATTTGAGATGTTCCACGCCGGACAATCCAGCAGAGAAACTTCTTCGTTTTCGAAAGGGCACTGCTGTTCGTCGTATCATACGTTTCTTGAAAATCTACTGTAGAGTAGTATGGTACAAATAGAATCGCGGCCGGGCAGTCAAGCCGCGTGAGCCGTTCTCGGTGCCAAACCGAGACAGGGGGCAGTGCGGCGACACGAGCAGCAGTATGGGCCTAGCTTGGTGACGTCAATACCTGGTATCAAATCTTCCCACAGGTAGACGCTCGGTGTTCGGCGTGCACCACCCGCCAAAGGGTTTGGTGCAATACATATAACGGCAACCACATGTGTACGGCTTCTGCTGTACCAGGTATATTCTTGTTGGTGTTGCTACTGCTGCTTCTTCTGCAGAGGGTGAAACAAAATGTATTGAAGAGAGGGGAAAACTCATTCGAGGGTGGCGGACTTTACGTTTCCTACTACTACTGCAAACAAAAATGAAGAAATAATCTAAAAACACATCTATGTTCAAGACAGACTTGAACACGTACATCGACTGAAAGGGAATGACAACGAGTGCACGCGCAAAGGAGCGGGTGGATTGGGCCAAGGCGATGAGGCGGCCATGAAGAGCGGCAGGAAGACGATGCACGGAGACCCATGATCTGCGCGCACACTATCCTCACGAGAGAAGCAGTCATAGTTTGTTTTTTCCCGGCATTGTTTTTCACGAGGCAGAATAGTACCTACCGGTACTTGTGATTTACGTCGTCACTGGTCTTTGTAGTTTAACGAGTTGTATACGACCCTTCATGGGGAATAACCTACGCAATTATCAGGGACGTGATATCATAACTCTGTGCTGCACCTTTTTGTGTCAAACAGTCCAGGAAGAGATGGCGATCGTTGATATTCGTGTGGTAGTAGGGTTCGATTGCTCCTATTTTCACTGCATATCCGCGAGTCTTCACTCTGACAGCACTCCAGATAGAGGGCAGGTGTGTTCCTCTTTCGTTTTCAAGACTACCGTGTGTTTCGTACGATGCAGGCAGCACTTCAGACAGCATCCGCTGTAGTCAGCAGCCACGAGTTGGTTAGTGGTGGGAACGGGGGTACTCTTCTATATTATAGTTGAGAGGATATACCCGCGGCCATGTTAGTTCAGTTTTGCACATTGGTATTGTCTTGTGTGCGCTTTTTCTGTCTCGTGTATTTTGAGGCAGCCGAATTTTCGTTTTTTTTTGTTTTTCGGATCTTCCTATTAATAGGGCTCCAGCACCTTTTGTGTGACCACGAACTCCTTCGTCAGAGAGTTAATAATATGAGAACAACAATTTACGTACCAGGCATTGACTTGGAATGATCACTTTTTACTGCGTAGGAGGTTCTTACGTCCGTGATTTCCTGAACAAACCCTGGTCACAGGTCTCCTGCTTTCTCCCCCCTGGTACCGTGTAGTCTTTATCGCGCATATTCTCACTCTTCGCCGATTTTCATCTAATATGTCTATATTTTTTCACTGATTTTGCAAGCATTAAAGTATTGAGTAAAACATATAGGATCCCAAGTACAGAGTTCGTCCACCAACACCGTCGCTTCGCCCTTACTTAGGCTGATCCCAGGTCTATAATCAGTCCGAACTCACACACACTTGCCACGCTACGAGAAAGAAACTAAGAGTCTCAACTTCAGCCCGGGGATGTGCTCTTCTCTCTATAGCCTGCTTGCTACTCGTCAGTATCCACCACACCTACAGTTTTATGTACGGATTGTTCCATCTTCCCTAGAATGAAGCTCTGTGCATGTACGACGCAAGCAAGGATTGTTGTTGTTACTCAGTAAGTGTCGCAGACAAGGAAACACCCTGTCTTCGTACAAGATACATTCATCACGACGTACGACACGACTTGGAGGAAGGGGCTTTGAACAGACAAGCAGAAATGAAGAAAATACTTAAGTTGTTGTTGTTGTTGTTGTTCTCACATTAACTCACAATTCAATGCAGTCCGTGGTCGCAGGACAGGCTCCAATAACTC
This sequence comes from Nereocystis luetkeana, assembly GCA_031213475.1. Lineage (NCBI taxonomy): Eukaryota > Phaeophyceae > Laminariales > Laminariaceae > Nereocystis > Nereocystis luetkeana. Next base: position 2,641,403 of record JARUPZ010000022.1, read on the forward strand.
TGGAGTGGAAGAAATACCTCAAGTAAAAACAGAGGCAAAACACAAAAAACGAGCATACGCACTCCACCACTGCGGACACCAGGGAAGCAAAAAGGAGACTATTAATAGCAGACAAAAACCTAAAAAAAGAAGATGAAGCTAAGCAAAACAAAAACAAAAACTAAACTAAAACAGACGCAGATAGCAAAACGCAAAAAAAAGGCAAAACGGACCATACTAAGTTGTATACGGCTACAAGGGTGAATATGAAGCAATGGACAAATACCCCGAAACACGAAATATGGAGGGATGAAAAAAAGGCAAATGCCAAACTCAGGTATACCTGCTCCGTGTATGCCAAAATCAGTTACATACTAAAACCAAACAACAAGTTCGGTAAAAAATAATGCGTAAAGCATAAAGCGTGCAACATTTTTTGTTCTGGTTTTTGCTCATCCCATTTATTTCCTTCGCACATCTTCTTCTCTCTCTCCTTCCAACTCGTAACTCAGATCCGGGGTCACATAGCAGGCTCTTCTCCCCCCTTCCCGCTACGGTACGGGCCTTCATGTTTATCGCGAGAATATTTCAGCCTTTTCTTACCTCGTCGACTCGCATCGAATTGTGCCTACCCACGCTGCAAGGCGCTCTCAACAATTGAATCCTTTATTATTTTGATTTTTGCAAATAAATAAAGTCAAATGTCCGACCCACCTGGGGCTCGAACCCAGCACTCAAACACAAGTGGAATTCGAGGTTAACCACTTGACCCACCGAGGCGACCGGCTGCCTCTACATTGTTTTGTTTGGTTTAGGGTGTACACTATTAATAGGTTTCGTTCGTTTCGCCACGGCGGGGGCGTCAAGAGTATCTGGCGCCCTTCCCCGTTTGACAGCTTTGTATCTTCTAGACCGTCCACGCGGAACCGCCTGCTCGGCACGAAATTATCTTGTCCTACCAAACCTGAGACCACCTAGACGCGGGGTCGTGCAAACAAAGACCATAGAGCTGTATCGACTGCTGCGGCGCTGTTGCCATAAAAAATAACACACAGAGTTTGTGTGTTTTCTTCACATTAAACCGTTCTTTCTACGCGTCGACATCCAGCCAGTGTTGTGAAGCGAAAACTGAAACTCGTTTTTGTTCGGTCGTTTTCTAATCGTTTTTTCCAACCGAAAACCGACTTCTATTTTGTCGGTTTTTCTGTCGGAAACCGAATAACCGACTGTTCTTTTCTCGGTCGGTATTTTTCCCCCTGACTCCTACCCCAATAAAGCCCTCATATCTGAATGGAAACCCCTTCATAATTTTCAAGGTTTACCAGTTATCACGGTATCTCGGCGGAACGGCAGCGGTGGTAACGGCGGGACGGGACGGGACGGTACAACCGCCGTCAAAATGGTGCCGCCGTCCCGTCCCGCCGACAAATTCCCTGACCGTCGTCACATACCGTCCCGTCCCGCCGATAAATCTCTAACGTTTTAAATTACCGTCCCATCCCGCCGATAAAGTCTCTCCCGTTGAAAACTACCGTCCCGTCCCGCCGTGACATCAACCAATTACCGTCCCGTCCCGCCGTGACACCGAACAATGACCGTCCCGTCCCGCCGTGACAACGAAAAAATTACCCTCCCGTCCCGCCGATAAAATCACTCCCCCCGCGAAATTATGGCCTCCGGCTGACAGGACGTGCCTCTTCCCCTGTGAGATACGTTCATTCGTGGTGGTCTGTTACCATCCATTCCCACCAAGAATCACGAAATTAAAAAGATAAAAAACAGACAAATCGGAAAAATGGGAACGAAGCCTAAAATGAGAACCAAGCCGTATCTCCAGAACCATGTGGTGTATCAGAGAACCAAAATGATTCTGCGAAACCCCTTGGCCAGCCCTGTGAGAGGAGCTCGTCAGAACGGTCATGCTCCATCTCGTGCCTTCGGGTGGGCGCAAAAAGCGATATACGCTGGCTCTATTGTGATTTCTCTAGATGCTGGCTACCGCGGCGATGATGCCGAGGACTTCCAGCCTGAGCGACAGCTCATTCGAAGGCTGCTGTACAGCCCCACAGGACTGTCAACGTTTTTTCTTGGAGTTGTACACAATTGGTTTGCTTTCTAAAAAACAACATCCGTTCTCATGTTTTGTTTCGTTCCCATTTTTCCGATTTGTCTGCTAAAATCGAGTTGTACTAAAATTTATTAGTAGTTCCTACCTGGTATAAAACTACGAGGTACTATTAATACATGTTACCATAGATTATACCAGGTACAACTCCCATATACTACTCTGAATGAAATACGTATATACCAGAGTAAATAGTTGTACAGGCGTATTCCGCAGCTTGCTCAATTAGACATTGAGCGTATCAACTAGAGATGGCACCCGGATTCATAAATCGGAACCGGGACAAGTACCGCCTTTGGTGGGATTTGACCGGGACCGTCCCGGGTTCCCGCGGTACTGGGTATCGCGGGTACCCGGGTTCCCGGGTACCCGGAGATACGTGTACAGTTTGCTCCACTCTTGTGTTTGAGCGGCGTGAACGGTCCTCAGGCGGGGTGGCGAGGCGTAGTGAGGCGGGACAAGACTTCATTTCATCTCTCTCGATGGATAAAAATGTGAAAGAGAGGAGGCTGCGCGTATTCTCCAGTAGCGCGGGTACCCGGGTGCCCGGGGTTACATGTACATTTTTCTCTACTCTTGTGTTTGAGCGGCGTGACCGGTCCTCAGGCGGGTTGGTGAGGCGTGGTGAGGCGGTAGGGAGAACAAGCCTTGAGGTCGTCTCTCTCGATGAATAAAAATGATAAATAAAGGATGCTGTGCGTATTCTCGGTGCAATCGAGGAGGTGGGGCGTGGGGAGGTGAAATAAAAGTAATCATACAATCAAAGTCAACAAGTAGAGATAAAGAAACTGTAAATTTAATATACCCCTATTTCGCTCGTGAAGTCAAGTCCATCAGAAAATCCTTCGAATATAATTGTTTGCAACCACCAAACAACCCCTGCGAGATATTATGCCCACATCCAGAAACAGCGAGCATATACATATTGTGCAGAGGAAGTAGGCTACAGCAGCCTCTGTCGGTTACTCCATGAAGTGGGCAGCTTCCGCTGGTAGCTGGTAGGGGTCTCGTGTGTGTATGGCGTGTTGTGTGAAGGTAGGTCGGGTATGCTGTGCGCTGTGCGCGGTGCGCTGTCTATCGGGGGCTCCGTGGAGCGTAACTAACGGGTACCCGGGTACCCGGGTACCCGGCATACCCAGTACCGCGGGTAGTAAAAATGGAACCGGGACGAGACCGGTACCGACAGTTCCGGGTACCCGCCTCCGGGTACCCGGTTCCCACGAATCCGGGTGCCATCTCTACTATCAACTACTTTAAACATATTAGTAACCAGTCGAACTCACACTGATGACTGAAGACGTATTTTTGTACTTTCATAACTTTAATCTTGGAAAATACGAAATTGCTCCGCACCACCTTTAGTTCTTTTTTCAGCACAAAACGTGCTGGCGTTGATGATCAGTACCTGCTATATTATGGCTGGACTGTATTTTTATACCAGGTCTGCCACAGCAGTAGTAGCCGCAAGCTCGCCACTACACACGAATAGAGCAGAGACCACTCAACTCACGGCCACACCACCAGTATAATATATATATACTGGTGTGGGCCAAAACGATTTCAGGTCACCTGTCATCAAGCGAGACACAAAACGCGCGCTGTCAACCATGTAGGGCCGGGTGTTTTACACTAAACCTAGTAGTTTGGTGTCAGTCAAAACATGTATATATATGTCACAAGGCAAACTTGATATCTGTCAAGCAAGGTGTAAAAATGCTGTCTCCTCGTAGCATCTTTGGTATGACCGGTACGGACGCGATGGATGTCTACCTCACGGGCGGGGTCGATCGATCACCAGCGAGCGGCACTGGAATCACCGCCGCCGCCGCCACCAGCTTCACCATCACCTTCCTCCACAACAACCACCAGCAACCCAGCGCAAGCACAATAAACAATCATAAGAACAGCCACCATGAGCTGGCACTGCAACAAGAAGAGGACTTGGGGCAGGTGTGGGAAAAACACAGAAACAAACGTCGACCGTGTAGTGGTAGAACTTCTCGGAGTTTGTGGGCCGCGAGTCGAGAAGAACAACGCCTGCGTCGGGTCGGCTCCCTTCGCGCAATCAGCAGTGCGGGACGGTCTTCACGTACAACCGCGCCGACCTTGCAGCAGAGAAGAAGAAATATTACCGACCCGTTCAGCTGAGCGAAAAAGATTACCTTCCCTCCCCGTCGAAGAGAAATAAAATTACCGTCCCGTATCGCCGTCAGAAAAATATTTACCGTCTCGTCCCACCGAGGGGAAAAATGTTTACCGTCCCGTCCCGCCGAAGGAAAAAATATTTACAGTCCCGTCTCGCCGACGGAAAAAATATTTACCTTCCCGTCCCGCCGAAAAAGAAAACAATTCCCGTCCCGTCCCGCCGGAGGAAAACATCATTACCGTCCCGTTCCGTCGTCAAAATCTGTCCCGTTGAATTTTACCGTCCCGTCCCGTCGAGATTTGTTTTTATTTTTTGTGTTGTCTCGCCCCGTCCCGTCCCGCCAACGTTTTATGTCTTCCTTTTACCGTCCCGTTGTCATTTGTTTCCCCGCCAAACAAGAAAAATCTGTCCCGTCTGTTAAGACCATGGACAGCGGGACACTATGTATCCCTGGGCAGGTCTGCCTATTAAGCCGGTGCTCATTGGTACTCACGTTGATGATCGCTTAGAGATAGAAGAGCCACTTCATTCCTTTCGTTCATGAAGGAGACTGAGACCACGCTCGTGCCTCTCTTCTTAAACCCCTGGTTTTCCACCTAAGATACGCCTTCCAAGTACTCCAAATACGATCCCAGTGCCAGAACCCAGGTAATTACCGGGCTTTCAACCTCATCCAAAGCAATAACATAACACTAGCCCACTCTGATGAGCTGTATATGCAGAATTATGGGAAACTCATGAAACCCCGATTCCACAAACTAGAACATGAGTCGAAGATGCGGCTCCTCAAAACCTCCCACACCTCTGAACAGCAAGGCAACGAAGCCGGCGAAGTACGTAAAAAAGAATGAAAGGAAGGCGTAACCTTAAGGGGCGGGAAGTGATCGTCAAGGAAAAACCATCGCCATGTCACCCGCGACAGGGGGGGGCGAGGAAGATGCAGGGAAAATGAAAACGTAACATAAAAATAGACGACAAGAAAATAATCGCGGAAGATGTCAAGATACATCGGAAACCCAGCCTACCACTCGGGAAACGTGTCCTGTGCAACCCATGAGTGGCACGATTACCCAAACCAGGGGTTGGCAGGACAGAATACACGAAAAGCATCCCCAACCAAGCCCAAGAAAAACAATCAAAGAAACGACCCAGTAACACACCTGCCAGCACAAAAACCTCGACGCGAAAAGTCCGAAAACGTCACCCAGTAGAAATACCACCGCCCAGAATCCAGGAAAACGTCATGAAAAGAAAATCGATTGCAGCCGAGAAGCGAAAATCAGCTATCCACGTCGGCGCCTCGAGATTCGTCTACGTTACGCTGGACCCACCGTGCAAATGCGCTAGCCAAGTGACTTTGCGCCAAGAGCCACGTACAGCTCTCGTCAAAGTTGTGTAACGCGCCGGAGAAAGAGTAAGCTTGATCGGTCCCGGGTCGTCCAGAAATAGAATTAAAAATACTCCATCCGTGGGCGTAGTCGCGCTGATTTTCCCGAGCCCCCACAGCCCGTCGTCGCCCTTGTGCCGCCCCGATTTTCATTCGGCGGGACAGGCGGTTTGTTTGACGATGATGGTTCGGGGTGCCGGCCCAGTAGCGCAAAATTGCGTGGCGAGAAAGCTGAAGGTCCATTTCCCGTTCCCAGGATGGGCGGGAATGTCCAGTACAGTGCGGCTCATACATCACTGCGATGACGCCACCTCGACCTCCAACCGGTTGGTGTCTGGTAATCGTTTGCACTTTTAGTCGGTGAAGAGGTGTCGAGACGTCGTCCTGGGTGACGTGGTACTGGGGAGGTTTCTTGGAGAAGTTGTTGAGCACGTACTGCGTCAACCCTGCTGGCAAATACTTCGGCATGTCGCCACGGTCGTGGGGGTTGGCACAGGGCTTGCAGCGTTGAACTGAAACGCGCCGACAAACATCCGCGCCGGGCATATCGGAGGGAAGACCCAAATACAGGAGCTTTATCACAAGAGGAGATCCATCCGGGGTGTCCGCTACGGAGCAGGGGCCAACTGCGAGAGGTTTGTAGGTGCCTGTCTAGTTTAGTGAGAGTTTAGTCTTGAGGACCTTGGCGTCCGTGTCGGGGTTTGCCCCATGGCGGATGGTGGCCGCCGTATTGTACACCCACGCCCAGCCGCCAACGCCAAATCTGGGGACCGGACGCAGAGCGTCGTCGAGGGCGGAGTTGCGGCTCTTCACACAGGAAAAAGTGAGAACGTCGTGCTCGCGAACGATATCGTACACGCTGCTGGCGGTTCATCGCCAAGTCGCAATAGGCGAGGTGGTCGCGGGCCAAGCTTTGGTGGCCGCCGACTCCAGCACGCTTGAAAATCGTGAGAGGGAGGCGTGGCAGCCGAGGGCGAACTGAAATTCGGCAGCTGCGCCGAGGGCGTCCATGTCATTCGTGGGGACGGGCGGTGCGTCAGTTGGCAGCGGAAGCCGTGAAAGAGGGGTTCTGACGGGCTCGGCGTGGTCGCGTTCGGACGGTGTGGGTACCGTCGGGACCAACGAAGCGGCAGGAGCCGGGGCCAATACAACTGGTGCGGTCGGTCGCGGCCGTGGGGCTCGTGGCGGGATGATAGCGCGCCGGGCTGATGGTCTAGGGGCCCCGCCGGGCCCGACGCCATTATCAACAGCAGGCGGCGCGGAGCCAGCGGTGGTGGCTGTTCGTCGGCGCGTCCGAGTAGAGATGCGGCCGGAAGACGGCAAAACGGTCGGAGGCGCCGGGGTGCCAGACGGCGATAGGGTAGACGTGGCCGGATCAATGATCACAGTAGAATATTTTCCCTGTAAAACGCTCGTCGAGGGAGGAGCGTGCTGGGCGACAATTGTCGCTACACCGGGGCTTCTGCATTGCCCTGGCCTGATGGCCCAGACGCGGCCGGAGCAGTGCTCACGGCGTAATCTTGTCCCTGTAAAATGCTCGTCGGGGGAGGAGCGCGCTGGGCGACAATCGTCGCTGCAGCGGGGGCTTCTGCAGAGCCCTGGTCGCCCCCGGGGGGTACGACAAAAACCGAAGCGAAAGCGGCGTTGGCGGCGGGTGACAAAACCCTCAAGCCAGGACGGCGATCGACGGTGGCGACTGAAGCAGCGACACGAGCGACGAATCTCCCCGAAAGAGCAGAGAGGTCGTCAAACCTCATACGCGGCCCGTGTGTGCGAAAATCGCGAAAATCCGAAGAGGTGAAAGGCAGCCCACTCGAGATGGCACTTTCGGTGCGGGGCACCAGCTCACCCAAACCGACACCGGGAGTCGGGGAAGAGCGAGTGCGAAGCCCGCGGGCCTGAAAGAGGACGATACCCCCGTCATCGACGGGGTGAGGCTGCTAGACCCACTGCGGTCGTGTTCTGTGGCGGGCTCAGAGAGAAAATCAGCACTGCCGTTGGCGCTGCCCTGCCAGTACTCGAGGGTGTAGTCGAACGCTGTGAGGAACTCGAGCCACCGATGAACTCGCGCGTTGTGCTCCCCTACTTGGCCGATGCTCTCAAGTGCCTTGTGGTCCGAAAATATATGAAAGTTTCTCCCCCATAGGTAGCCGCGGATGCGCTTGATAGCCCAGACAATGCTGCCTGCTTCCAGGTCCAACGTGGCCCAGTTCCTCTCGGAATCGAGAGAAGCGCGGCTGATATAAGAAATGGGCCGTACCGAGCCGTTCCGTTGTTCTTGTTCGAGCGCGGCACCAAACCAGTCGATACAGGCGTCACAGTACACGTGAAAGGGACGTGAGGCGTCGGCTACAGCGTCCCAGTCCGGGAAGACCAAAATTGGCGGAGCAGCGAGGTGGTAAAGAGCGGTAAGAACGGCTATAAAAACGCATCCAGCTGACAGTACGGGAGTACTGTATGCTGCATCACCGAGGGGGGAACCAGGCAGGCCCAAACTGCGAGGGAGCACGTAGGCTCATTTTCTCGAACAAATTGGACGCTCCAGTCGCACTCTCGTCGATGTCTTCAGAGGGGTTGATTCGTCAAAACCCACCCAGGAACGAGGGGGGCATTTCTGCTCGCACGCGATGGATGCCGCACCAACCGCGAGCATGCGATCAAAAGGTATGTGGGGAGCCACTTTCAAGACGCGCCACGCAATCAGAAGGTGCAACAACGCCAGCTCCGCTGTGAATCGCGATTTTGGTTGTAAAAGAGGCGTCATCGAGGGTAATCGTGCCCTCAACGAGGCAGGGGCCGTGTTCTGGAAGCGCGAGGGAGGGGTCGACACCAGGTGCGGCAGCCAAAACCTCGGGGCTGTGATCAGCCGGCGCGACAGTAAAATAGCTCGAAAACTCCAAGGGAGGACCTAGGCAAGCGCGGGCCACGGCCAAAGGGCGAGGCGGCGCTGGGGAGATCTCATGAATTCTGTCAGTCGTGGTCGGAGTGCAAAATTGATGAGAGGAGGCGGGGGGTGCCAACCCGGCCTCACTTGAGCGGAAGGTGTCGCGAACGGCGGAAAACGCTTTCCCGAGCAAATTTTTGCCACACCACCGAGAGGGGTCTTGAGCCTCGGGGTCGTCTGCCGGGAGACCGATGCCCCACACGGGGTCAAAAGGGCTAGCTTCAGATAAACCTTTGTTGCCAGTGCCCAATAGGTGCCGCTTCATGGGGTGCCAACCCGGCCTCAATTGAGTGGAGGGTGTCGCGGTCAGAGTGCAAAAATGATGAGAGGAGGCGGGGGGTGCCAACCCGGCCTCACTTGAGCGGAGGGTGTCGCGAACGGCGGAAAAAGCTTTCCCGAGCAAATTTTTTGTCTCACCACCGAGAGGGGTCTTGAGCCTCGGGGTCTTCTGCCGGGAGGCCGATGCCCCACACGGGGTCAAAAGGGCTAGCTTCAGATAACCCTTTGTTGCCAGTGCCCAATAGGTGCCGCTTCATGACCGGGTTTTGCGTGAATTTGGCAAATGAACCAGCAAGGACGGCGTCTTCTCAGACGCGATCCCAGGTAGCGCAGTCGAAGTTATGTACGCCTCGACGGAGGCGTTTCTGCTCGCGAGGGTCTAGCGAAGCCATAATCCGCTCCGCTCTTTCGTGGTCCAGAAAAAATGCGAGCATTTTCAGCCATCATATACTCCTCCGCGCAGGGGTATTTCCTTCCGTTATTGACAAAACCCGAGTGGGACCACTGCGAAAAAAAGGAGGGGGGCTGCCAGAAAAGTACCGCCCGCTCCGGTGAATACTCGAGAGAAGGGTCAAAGACCGAAGGTGTCGAGTCGTCGGTGGCCGTCGTTGCGGTGTGTGTTTGGGGGAGTGTGCTTCTCTGAGAACACTGAGCCCCTGGTGCACGAAGCGCATCCGGTTTCACGTATACTGGGTCAGTGTCATCATTTCCGGTAGACAAAAAATCGCCAGAAGGATTTCTTACTGCGCCCGATGATCTCTGTCCTGGACCAAAGGGAGCAGGGGGCTCTGAGCCCGTTCTGCTTGACGAGAGCTGCGATTCTTCCGAATATACCGGGTATGCTGTCCGGTTGATCTGACTGGAAGCTGTGGAGTCACCACTGGCTCGACGGGCAGTACCAGGTTTTTCCTGTTCTACTGGAGCCGAAGGAGGGCGGCGCACGTGGAGTGGCGTGCTCGAAGACGAACGAGGGCCTGCAGACCCTGTAGACGCCTTCATAAACGGTGCTCCGGTGGGGGGCAACAAAGGGTCCACCGGAAAAGGCTTCCGTCCAGCAGACCTGGTGGGGAAAGGGGACAAGGTAGCTAATCTAGTCGACTCTTCCTTGATAGGAAAAAGGATGGAGCGGCCATCGTTATTGCGAGGAAACGCCGAGTCGAGCTTCAACCGAGATCTCGGGGTTTCGGTTTTTGCCTCCCCGCACCTCAAACCGACCGCCACCGCATGGCCGGGAGGTGAAAGGGGAAAGCTCTCGCTGAAAAGAACGACTCGACGGCGCGACACGTGTGATGCCGCGCGGTGCGTGGTTCGGGAGAGGGTCGTTTATCTCGCCTGCTCTCGTGCCCAGGGTGAGGGGAGCGGCGTTCGAGGCGCGGGCTCCCGACGTCGGTATAGACGCCCGGGGACTCCCCGGTAGCATCGGTAGAGCTGAGGCGCTGCGTCGGTCCGAAGTACGGAGCAACGCGAGGGGGGGGAGCGACGCAGGGCGACGCTAAGTGCTGAGCGAGCCTGGGACACGTGTATCTTTTAAAATCAATGTATTTTCTCACGGCAATGCTGACGGTGGGCGGGCAGGAGACGCCCAACCGCCGCCGACCTGTCAGTTGCCGGCGCGAAAGGTGCCCGGATGGCGTCCGTTGGGGTTGCCGTCCGAATTATGCGAGGCACCGTAGCGAACCCCCGACGCGGGAGCCGCGGTGGAAGAGGCAGAGGTGGTCGAACCACCACCGTGGTAGCCGGAGTTAGACTGTTGGTGCCCTTGTTCCGCGTGTGTGTTGTAGTCGTCACCTTCTCTGTGGCCCTGGCCGTGAAGCTGCCCAAGCGAATGGCCTGAACGTCGCCTGTTTTCTCATGTGGTTGTTCTTGTTCGGCCTTGAGCTATTTTAGCGACGGTGTCGGGTCATGCGTTCTTGCCAACAACGGAGCGCCGCTCCGTCATCGCCGAGAATTCCGAGTTCGGGGTTGAGAATACCGCTGATGCTTTGAAAGAGATGCCTACACTGTCTGAGGGAGTGTGAGTCTTCGTGGCAGTTCAAACAGCGGCCTCAGTTTTCGCTGATGGCCGCCGCGCGGGCGGACGATGAAAGTAGACCGCTCCAGAGAGGGGGGTCCTCGGTCTGGATGGACACGCAAACAGCGTGAACTTCAGCATATTCGTGTTCTTCTACGGGCCAGCAGTTGGAAGCGGTGTCAAGCCACGGGTCGAGGCAGTCAGGGATTGATTTGTGGGCGTTCATCACAAGCGGATTATTTCGCTATCCCGTCTGCCAAACAGGCGACTGGGGAAGCGTCCGGCCCTGGTCGCGACCATTACCGGCGGGCCAGCGCCCCGACAGGGCGAATGACCGCACACTCGTCGAAGAAGCAGGGGTGAGAAGAATATTTTTCGCCGTTGATGTCAGGTGTCATATTATTCGCGAGAGTCTCAAAAGCCAACCATATGGCGTCCAAAGCACCAAACGGCCTCGACACCGTAGCCAAACCTCCCGGGTATAGCGTGGGCATCAAGCTAGGGAACTGCTCGTTGACTGCCATCCGAACAACCTCCGACACAACCTCCACCCCCCGAGCCAAAACAAGCTCAGTCAACGTCGCTGCCGACTCCACTCCACGAAAACCACGGCTAAAATCGCAAAAGGGGGTCCCGTTAGGTACGCCAAACTTATGCAACTTGGTGTAGCTGGCCCCCGTGTCGGTGCGATCGAAGTGGTTGCTCAGCAGCCTCAGGAGGAGCGTGAATGCTTCCGGTCCCGTCGATCCAGCTGCGAGGGCGCGCGACACCTGCCTAAAAACATCATCCATCAAGGTAGTGAGGGGTGCGGTCGTGGGCCATCAGGTGCAATGGCGCGCGCGAAGGATTTCTAGAGGGGGTACGTTCAACCGGGGATCCAATCGGTAGAACTGAGGCCTTCGTGGCTGGCATCGTTGCACATCATGAGAATATCAGACGTGGAGGCCTTAATCCATACAGAACCCACTAAATAATCACTAAAAAAAGATCAAACTGAAAATAAACGAAAAAACGAACGAACGTCATTGGATATAATTCAGGCCGCGTGCAACCGAAGTACCGTGGAGGACACACGCGATGAAACAAAAAGAAAGCCCGCCCAGGCCTGACCTCACGTAACTCTGTCCCACATTTGTGTGACGGGAGCATGTGGGTTATGAAAAGGAGGAGGAGGTTGGGTGCTAAGGGGGGGTCCAAAACCTCGAAACCTCGGTTTTGGTGACACGAGCAAACGACGGCAAGTCTTGCCCTGTGGCACCACGTAGCAGACACCACCAGCACACACCAAAAACCATGGCGCAGCCGGCATACCCGGAAGTCGTGGCCCTCGAAGCGTTCTAGAACGGCGAGGAACTTGCCCTTTACCACCAGCTGGAGCTGGTTGCGGAGCACTATTCTCCCGGGACGCGGGAGTTTGCATTCGACGGGGCCACAGCAGTCGCCCACACTTTCTGTGAGCATGAGGACCACCCTCTTGCATTGCCCAGTGGGTTATCTTCGAACGAGCGGAAGGCGGCTGCCAGTGCGCATCCTGGTCTGTGCGGGGTTAGCCTGGCAGCGATGATCGCGGGCGACGTATCGGCGACCGCCGAACGCAGGGGTTCCTGCCACATACCGTGCTTTTCGGAATCAGGTGTGTGTGTTTGTTCTCCTAACCTTTTTGTTGTACCCTGCGTTGCTGCCACATGCTTGCTAGGAGACTTCAATGCACCATGTTAGAACCGTGTGCGAGAAACGAGCGCTGCCGGTGTAGGTAGAGGCAGTGCGATGTGTCCTTATCGTGCTCTTGGTGCTGGTGGAGTGTGGTACGAAGGCCCGGTGAAGGCTCCGCCCGCGCGAGTATCACACGTCCAATCTTCAACAGTCAATCGAACTATCACTGAATACAGCTGGTACTTTAGGTATGTATCGGAACTCTAATTCCAAGTAGGTTTGTCTTGATATACGATCGTGCAGTTCACCAGGTATTATAGGAGACCTGTACGAGTACGTACCAGTTTGGGTATGGATGCTCGAGAAAGGGGACATTTTGTAGAACGGGGACCATCTTGCGCGTTAGGTTGGTAGCTCGTACCAGGTATGTTGTCTTCTACAGCAGCAACAGCAGCAGTACTCGTAGTGCAGCGACAGCAGCAGTACTCGTAGTTTATATTTTTCCATCCGTGAATATGTCAAGGACTACTCGTACGTAGAGTAGACTACCTTGTACAGCAGTAGTAGACTCACATCATAGTACTCACAACATGACTTTATACCTGATATGATCAACTGTCGTCGTCCTTGCGTGATGCACCTGGCGGTTACCCGAAACCACGACAAAAATAGTACCTGTACGACACGGGTAAGGATGTTGCCGTCGAGCCTTTTGTTGTGTGTCACAACGTATTGTATAAATGCGGTATTCACGGCGTAAACAGAGCGGGCTGGCCGAGTGGAGCTGCTGCTGCCTGTGGTTGTCGTAGCTTCTACAAGACAGAAGGCCGCAGGCAAATAGTACCGGTGCATGAGTATTATTATGCATCAGTGCTGCGAACCAGTATATTCGGTGATACCTTGTACCAGGTATCGTTGTACGTAGATGCGGGCAAACCTGGGCACTTGTACTGCCGACAGCCTCTATCGCCGGAAAAGTAACGACCTTTTAGTGTTCATATTCATACTCCGACGGTCCTTATATTCTCGCTTACAGTTTTACAAAATAGGTGCATGCTATGATTCGTTCAACAGTACTCGTGGAATAGCCGCCTGACCTTATGTAGTCGATTAAAGTTTAGCCAGGTCCTAGAACCTAGTGTGCTGGCGTAGTTCACAGCTCGAAGTTACCACTACACCCTAAAGTACATACTACTGGTGGCTGGATTTCATGTTGATAGTACTCGTTGTGTATCCTAGGGAGTGTAGCGGTATTACGCGTAGTCTAGCACGTGTATTACGGGTAACATTAATTGATCAAGGTTGTCACCTACAAGGTAGATACTGGTAGATCATTAGTACAGCAGAGCTATAGGCGTGCAGCTGTATGTTGTAAGCAACAACACGCCGGCACGTCACTCCGAAGACATGTCGAAGTGGCAGCTGACAATGCTGCTGTACCACTCTCTTTCTTGCTTGGTGCCCAGGCGTGCTTCGATGCGTCTAAGGAGCTAAACGCCTTTGGAGCTGGGGTTCAACTCAAGCGCAAAGAGTGCTTCGCGCAAGCTTGCCGAGCTCTTTTTCCGGGAAATGGGGTAGTGGAGGAATGGGCGGGGACTTCCTTCAACTCGTGCCTTTTTAGCTGACCCACCGCAGACGACGTCTGCTATGGAGTGGGTTCTGTGTGTATTCGCAGAAGAATTGAATTTTCGCCGGCCGCACGTAAAAATAGTGAGGCAAGCAGGTTTTGATAGTTGACACGTGTGGTGTGCTGACGAGAGTTTTTTTTTCACTTCAGGGATGTTAGGGTTAGCGTTGGCTTCCTCTTCGTGTTCTTTTGCGCGGCATGATTTTTTTTTTGTTACTGTTTGCTGGAAATCATCTACTGTGGGCGTCCCGCCAGTAGTGTTGGGACGTTATATGGCGCGCGCTGTTTGTTGATAATGAGAAACGCCGTGGAGGGGGCGGCGAAATTATCTTCCAACCTGTAATTTGAATTCGGCGAGTGTTGATTTGTACTTGGTCGCTATCTACAGGATACGAGGTGGTTGACCCAAGTGGCAGCAGTGCTTCCTGTAATATAATAATGTAATGTTGCCGAGAGAGCCGCAAGGCGAACTGTGCTGTTTCCCTATAATAGTGACTCGGGAGGGGGGGAAGGGGGGGTGGGGTGTTCCTTCCAAGATCATTCGGTGAAGCAAGATAATAAACAGATTGTCTGCGTGAGTTTTTTGTGCTTCCGCCCTGTGCCGGTCATGCACACGCATGCCGAATCTTCCAGGCTGTTTTGTTCGTCGTTGCTGATCTCTATACTTTCGACATCTATCTACCTGGTATTTTTTTGTCTGTATGATACATGCCGCAGGGAGGTCATCTGTCACAACCCTGACGTCGCGTCTCTTCGTGACTGTGAATTTGGGATGTGATGTGACCGCTATACATACCCTTCATGAGGTAACCACACGATACCGGTATGGAAACCCTGGTGGTGTTCCTCTAGGACCGACCAATCGTCAAGTTTCGTTGGGTTGTTCGACAATTTTTTTCTCGGAACGTGGGACGTGTATATATCCGGGAATCGCGCCCCTATAGTAGTAGGAACATCTTCTCCATCACGGTACAGATCAAGTAGAGGATATTAACTTCCGTACCCTTCTATCCAGTAACACGAAGTTGCCAACGTTCTTGACGTGTAACTAGGGCGCCATCCGGTATTGGAGGTATTTATCCTCCTGCGGGCTCAGTCCTTAAAATAAAGGAAAATTAACTGTTTGATCGGAAGCAGCCGTTTCGAAACCATTGAAAAACCCCTCTCGGTGAGAAAAAAAACTTCCCCACCTGAAAAGCCACAAACGTTTTAGAGAGGAACAAGGTCGAATAATCCGAGGGAAGCTTCAATCCACGCGGCTTGGCCGTGTTAAGGGTTGTAGCCGGGTTCAGATTGGCGAGCGAATCAAAATTTGGGTGCACGGGCGTTTTCAATAAAATCCACAGAATGCCAAGTGACTTGTCAAATTGATGTTTCCCATCTCTTGCTGGACTGTCTATTCGAGGCTGATATGTAATGTCGGAAACCCGACGATGGATTAATTTTCCCCGCCCCCGGAATAGTTTAACTCTGGAAATTCAGTGCCACCGAGTATGTTTTCACCGGCATCTATCTCCGTTTCCATGCTCTCTTGCTGAACTGCTCTTTTTTGGATTGTTACTCGAGGTTGATGACTATCCAGCGACGAATTAATGATGCCCGCCCCCCAAATAGTATGCCCTGTGACGTTCAGCGCCATTGAGACACTTTGCAAACCCGGCGATTCTTCATCCGCATTCCCGCTTCTGGGCGTTATCTAATTTTTTCCTTTGCAGCCGGTAAGAACTCGTTGGAACCCTATATATATATATATATATATATATATATATATATATATATATATATATATATTTGGCCTTAATACCGGTACCATGAGTAAACCAACCGGCGAATGTTTGGGGGATAGTAGGGGATCTTTCATCACATTATCCACCAAAACAAACCACGGGATCTTCAACCTGGGATGTCGCCCTAAACCTTCGGTGCTACACTAGAAAGGAAACATTTGTCACGCAGGCGTCTGTGTAACACCTTGAACACAGAACATCATGGATATTGTGGGTGTTGGTATCATGCGCGCATTGCCATTTAATAAAGCGGAAACCGTCCTCGTTAGAATTGAAGTTGATAATAACTAGACTCAGGTGCCTACACCCTCGGAGTGAACCACACTTTGATGACGGTCAGAGACAGGCCCGACTAAGGTGGAAGAAACGAACCGGGTTCGAACCGGTAAACGAAAACTTGGTAAACAAGTGTGGACAGGGGTTTCCTCTCGCTCTCCGGGGCGCATAAAAAAGGAAAAAGTTGACCCCGCCGTCCTAAAGGCCTCCCACACGAAAACTCATCTCGTTTGATCCTTCAACCGCTTTACATGTATAGGGTTGTTCGGCGTTTACAGATAACAGACAGCCAGCCTCGCGAGAAAGGAGACGGCCGATACGCGAGGGACAAAACAAAAGTGACGCTCCCTGTGTACTGATCCCGCGACTGAAAGGAAGCCGACATCCAGCCCCTTCCACCAGCCCTTCTCGTCTCCTTTAGTGCCTCTGCCCTCGCCCCCGTTCTTGCCCCCAATACTGTCGCCCCCCTAGTCCCCCTTCTTGTTTCCCATGTTGGCTCCCCCCCTGTGCACCCCCTCCGCTCTCTCCGCAACCACCTGGTCAGTCTCTTTCCTTGCCTCGGATTCCATCTGTGGTTCATATCGCAACGCGGTGAGGGGCGGGAGATAAAATTGTTAACATATTCTCGATGTCTGTGTAGAGCAAAAAATCTGCGTAGCGACTAAAGGCAACCTCTTGATCAACGCGACAGGAGGACTGGTCTGCGCTCCGTGAAGGTCTAAACTAGATCCCTCTTTCCGCGCAATAAATGAAATTCCTGTGTGTGCGTGTCACGAGGCGGGGGAATACTCATGATTGTTGCGGGATGTTCTCGCGTTGAAACCTCGTCATTGCATTTTTTCGACTCAGTGCCGCAAGCGGTGAAGTAATTTCAGTCCATTGGGTTGATGAAGTACTGCCTACTCGTACGTACGCGTACTAAAACAGCAGGAGTGTATACACCTTACATCACAATGCACATTTCTTCGGCAACAACAGCCTTTACAGCAGCACGCGTATGTGGCGCTTGACAGCACCGTCATCAAATCTACGCGTACAACCATACAAGTAGAAGATACAAGCTCCACACAAGGTTTTGCCTTCAAACACAGCTGTAAGACACACAGGACTGGACGGAATTCAAATGTTCGTTTAGTGATCTCACAAATATACCAATGCTCCTTATATCTCCGTCCCCAGCAGTACCGCACTGCGGGTGTATCCATCCGAAAGAACGGTACCAGGTGCCTCGTAAACGTTTCTACATCAAGATAACTCGCACAGCAGCAAGACTACGTGCCGCCGACAGCGGCGTCATCTCATTACGCGCACAATCACCCCAGTAGTGCATACAGCAGTACGCACCACGTTATTATGCCTACAAACACTGCTGCAAGACATACAGAACCAGTTTAGTTTTTATTCAATTATACACGTGCTCCATATATTTCCGTTCCCAGCAGTGCCGCACTACGAGAGTGTCCGTCGGAAAGACCTTCACACGTTTCTACTATAGCATAATCGCATCACAGCTGAAGTACGTGCTGCTGACAGCAGCGTACATTCTATTATAGCATAATCGTATAACAGCTGAAGTACGTGCTGCTGACAGCAGCGCCATCGCTTGTACGCGTACAACTGCACCATAATAGTATTAATAGTACGATTATGTTCAGCAGTACGCAACACACAGGTTTGTCTGCCAACACAGCAGAAGAACCTGCAAGACATACAGAACTGGACGGAAATACAAAGAGCGTTTAGTATGCATTGAAACATATCAATGCCCCTTTTATTTCCGTCCCCTGCAGTACCGCACTACGAGGGTATCTGTCTGCAAGAACCATACATGTTCCTACTATATCATAATCACACAACAGTAGAAGAACGTGCCGATGAAAGCAGCGGCAACGCATGTATGCGTACAACCACACCAGTAGTACGTACAACAGCACGCACCACCGAATCAATGGAGAGCGCAGTACCCGTCGGGGGGGCATGTCTGGTGTCAAAGCCACCTTGCAACAACGCGGCCTCGCCAATTGCAGCCAGACCCCATCTCTTGTAAAGTAGCAGCTTCCTGCGCCGTCCGACAGCTTCGTGTTCCCACGGGCAGGCGTTTGCGGTGACGGTCCCTAGGTCCTTCGCGTCGTCCATCGTGTCTCCCTGGCGCCTCCTTGACGCTTTGCGCTTGCGGACTCAGTCCTTGCTTGCTGTGCCTTGGCAAGGAGGTGGATCGAGCCGCACTCCACCAAGGCAGCACACCACGCGTCGTGGCTCATCGTCATTGGTCAACGCACTCCGAGACTGTCAGATTATGTTGAGGATAGCTATTCTCCGAGCGATTCCTGTATCCCTAATCGCATTCGAATTGGATACATTTTATCTTCCCTCACAAACTCCAAGTGTAAAAAACAAATATGGGGACAAAAATTGTCCCCAAACGGTCGTCTAGTTCTAAAGGGGTTAAACGAACGAGTTAGTTGCTGCGCGGCGTCGGACGGGTTGATCGAGGAGGGAAAAGGTAGAACAGAAATGCGTGAAATTTCCTTCAGTCCCAGGTGTTTGTACGCCCGTTGGACGTCTATGGTGTGCTTTATGCGGTGGCGGCGGCCACAGAGTCGATCGCCGCCGTGCGAGCGTGGGCTGGGTTAGACGACACGGGCATGGCGCAGTCCTCGGACATGGTCAGTCGACCAAGAAGCGCGGCGGATGAAGCAACGTCCGGCAGCGAGGGAACCACCTGCCTATTGGAGCTGGTGGTGACTTCGGAAACGGAGCTTTCGCCGCTGCCGTCCGTGGAGGACCTCGAAACGTTGGCCTGAGACGCGTCTCCCCGCGGGCGGTAGCTCCAATTTCGCCCGTCGCTCGAGCTGTCCTTCCCCTGTCCCCGGTTCCGCCGGTGACCAGCCCCGTTTCGCCGAAATGTGACCCTGTCGTGATCTGAACCCTTTCCACGGGCGGCCCTTGCCGTCATGGTCAGCCGAAGCTCCTCCCGTGCTTGGGCGCCGGCGGTCCCGGTCGTCATCGCGGTGGTAGGGGTGGTCGTGGGCCCCAGAGCCGTCGAGGACTCCCCGGTGTTGGTGCCCCAGGGGTCGGTGAGTCCGGTCGTCCGAGAGGGGGTTGGAGGGGGCGTGGGCCTGACCCGAGCCCTGTCCGACGTTCGGGAGCCGTTGCCCCTGGACGCCGAGGTCGACCTGATCCTTGCAGTGGCGTCCATTATCCGTCGGGGTCGGGCAGAAAACGGTGGTGGAGCACAAGTCGTGGGTCTACCGCAGGCTTATCACGAGAGCCATGGTGGGCTCCCGGCGTTGCTGAGCCTTCCAACTGTCGCCCGCCATGACGAGCCAAGCGTCGTGCACGGAGAGGTCGTCCTCGGGCATGTCCAGTCAGAGTTCGCGAGAGGCCGAGACGACCCTCGAAGCCGCCTCAAGGGGAAGGCACGAATTTGGGCCGGCGGCCATGCATGCGACACTTCCTGGACGAAATCCTGATCCCCTGTATGATTGATCCGGGCGTCAACCGCGATGGCGCTAGGAGGGAGCGTGGCGGAGGAGTTGAAACCGGGGACTGTAGTGAGGGTTGTCGCGGCCTCAGCGAGGGGAAGGCGCTCCCATGAGTTTCTTGTCTCGGCAACACGACGGGGCTTCGTGCTGCTGTCCGCTCGCGCGGCCCGCAGAGCTTCCCTGGAGCGGGATATGGAGTCCTGGGCGCAGGAGGCAGGGCGCGCGGCGTCCTCCGAGCGAGGCCACGGCGGCCTCGTTCGAAGCGTTGTTTGCGGCCTCCGAAGCAGTGGTAGCGTCGGCGGCGGTGCGAGCGGCCGCTGATGCCACATTCTCGGCCACCGTGAGCGCCTGCGCCCGGCGGCTGGCAGTTTCCGCCGAGGTCGCTCCGAGGGTCTCGGTTGCAGTCAAGGCCCGTTCGCGCCGCGACATCGGGGTGATCGTCGGCTGCAAGAGGCCGTGATCCCCCGCCGAGGCCCGGCACGTCTGACCAGCGCCGGATGAGGGCCGTCTGAGCCTCGACCGAGAGGGAGGCCCAGGCCTCTGGGAGTTGTGGGGCGCGGGGCTTGATCCCCGTCCAGCGCCGCCAGCGCGGTCTCCCTAGCGGCGCATTGCATGGTCGTCCGCTCCTCGTCCTCGGAACTACGGGCCTCGTAGTCCACAGCGTCGTCCAAATCCGTCCGGCCCGGACGCTGCGGTATCCACTCTCCCGACGAGGTAGAGGAGCCGTAAGTCCTCAGGCCGCTGGCAGACCTGGCGGGGCTGGGGGACTCCTCCTTCGCCTTTGGTGTCGGTGGCATGCTGAGTCGTGGACGGGCGAGAAACATCGGGGCAGGGGAGGGCACCGGGGCAGGGGGGAACCCGGGGCCGGGAGGGGGCGGCATTCGGCGGGACTCAGGATCGTGTAACGAAGGAGTTACGGTGGCAGTGTCCACGGGCTCGTGCTTCAGCAACTTGTCTAGCGGTGATGAGGGCATGACGGGCCATTCGGCGAGCACTACGAGCGCTTTGGGAGCCAGCATCGACCCGAGAAGGTGGCGCGATAGATATGCGGTCGTCACAGGGTGTACGTGTACTAACATCCAGTGTGTTTGGTGCAGGTACGTCGCCGGTACTGGGGGGGCTATAATAAGCATCGTCCCTTCCAACAGCAGTATTATATATAAATATATTTTCAGCATGTTTTCCAGCAGAATCGTCGCGGGTCGCTACAGGAGCGGGTATGGTAGGCGCTATACTAAATGAACTCCACGATACCGTCTTGTGCGCGGGGCACAGGAAAGAAATCACGAGCGTCCGTCTCGCTCCCTTTAGCAGCAGTCTCAAAACTTGCAGCAGTGCTGTAGGTTCCAGCCGAAACGGTGTGAGTGGCTGCGGCAGAGGAAAAGGCAGGTGCACTACTGAAATGCAGTGTGCAGTCTTGTGGGCGAGGCGTGGGAAAACAATCACGAACGCCCATATCGCTCCCTCTAACAGCAGCAAGCCGTAGTAGAATGTTCAGCAGAAACGGCGCGGTTGGGCATAGAAGCGGGCAAAGCAGGCGCAATACCGAAATTCAGGGTGCCTGCCGTCTTGTGAACGAGGCATGAAAAACATCACGAGAGCCCGTATCGCTAACAGCAGCATCAACACTCGCAGCCGTAGTAGAATGTTCAGGAGAAACGGCGCGGTTGGGCATAGCAGCGGGCAAAGCAGGCGCAATACCGAACTCCAGGGTGCCTGCCGTCTTGTGGGCGAGGCATGAAAAAAATCACGAGGGCCCGTATCGCTCCTTCTAAGTAACAGCAGTGCAACTCGAAGCAGTACTGGAGTTGCCATGATCTCTGCTTGTTGCTACAGCAGCAAGGGAAGTAGGCTCAATACTGGAATCCAGTATGCCGCCGTGCAAGTAGGCTCAATCCTGAAATCCAGTGTGCCGTATTATGGGCGAGGCGCGGGAATTTTTTCACGAGCGGCCGCATCGCCCCCTCTAAACAGCAGTATTAAAACGCGCAGCAGTACGGAATTTCCACGCGAAATCGTCCTTTCTTTGTAGCGACAGCAGTGAGGGAAGCGGGCTCAATTCAATACTCGTACTGAAATCCAGTGTCATCGTGTGGTTCAGGCACGGAAAAAATCGCATCGTGCGCTCGCGTTGCGGGAAAAAAATCACGAGAGGCATCATCGCTCGCGGCTATCCTACCCCTTCGAGCGAGGTCGGGCAGCAGTGGAATACGAGGCGGAAACCCACTTTCAGTCACTCTCTCATCGTGCCCAGAAGCAGGTAAATCCAACGGCGGAGAGCTCAGCTGGGTGGCGTGGAAAGCGCTACGTCCAGGTTTGTCCGGCGCTCTCCGGCTCAGAGCAGAAACAGCTGGCTCAACGCTCTCAGCGGAGCCAGATGGCTTGGACGGCGGTAAAACGCTACGTCCAGGTTTGTCCGGTGCTCTCCGGCCCAGAGCAGAAGAGCTGGATCCACGCTCCCAGCGAAGCCAGGTGGCTTGGACGGCAAAGGGCACGAGTGAGGAGTCAAAATTGCAAAACCCAAGGCCAGGCTGGTTACGCGCTCCTCGCGCTCCGAAGAGTCCCACGCTCTCCGGCCCAGAGCGGAAGAAGCTGGCTCAACGCTCTCAGCGAAGACAGGTGGCTTGGACGGCAGAGCTCGTTCCGGGGAGCGAGAAGGTTTGGAAAAGATCTTGAACGAGGTCCGTCTGCCGGAAGCTGCTCGAGATTCGTCTAGGGGCCCCAGCCCTCTAGAGCTTCGGGCGGGCGTGTAAGGCGTGCGATCTACGTCTTCATCATGCTCCTGCCGATACACACACTCCGCTTGGTGGTCTGTTGTAGAAGGCGCTCGACCTCCATCGACGAGCCTTGGGCGGTGGGGCACTGGGCGGCTCTGGGCCTCAGTGTCTCGTCCACCAGGAGGGGAAGCAGACCCTCCCTCCTCGTGAGTCTCCATCGTGCAGTGGAGCAAACTGACTGTAAAAAAAATCTTGACGTAAGCAAAAACAGAGTGAAATAAACTTGTACCGGCAAAGAGGAAAAAAGCCCTAAGCCGAAGACGCCACTTGTTAAGATCATGGACAGCGGGACATTTTGTATCCCTGGGCAGGTCTGCCTATTAAGCCGGTACTCATTGGTACTAGACGTTGATGTTCGCTTAGAGATAGAAGAGACACTTCATTCCTTTCGTGCACGACGGAGACTGAGACCACACTCGTGCCTCTCTGGAAAACCCTAGTTTTCCACTTAAGATACGCCTTCTAAGTACTACAAATACGATCCCAGTGCCAGAACCCAGGTAATTACCGGGATTTCAACTTCATACCAGGCAGTATCATAACACGTCCCGTCCCGCCTCGATTCTCAGTCACTGTGATAAGCCTTGATAGTTTTGGATACATGGGCCACACGGCCACACCCGACACAACCACACAACCAGCACACAGCCCATAGCCAGCACGCAGCCTACATCTCGAAACAGCATAGCAGTACGTTGTTGTTGTTGTTCCCACATTAACTCACAATTCAATGCAGTCCGTGCAGGACAGGCTCCAATAACTCTGGAGTGGAAGAAATACCTCAAGTAAAAACAGAGGCAAAAAAACAAAAAACAAGCATACGCACTCCACCACTGCAGACACCAGGGAAGCAAAAAGGAGACTATTAATAGCAGACAAAAACCTAAAAAAAGAAGATGAAGCTAAGCAAAACAAAAACAAAAACAAAACTAAAACAGACGCAGATAGCAAAACGCAAAAAAAAAAAAAAGTACGTGTAGCAGCACGGCATACAGAAGCACAGCAGCGGCAGCTGGCAGCAGCTATAGCACAGGGCACAGGGCACTGTGCGCCGCGAGACTGTGAGGGATAAATCATGCCGAATGCAGACGACGGCAGTGCTGGCTTCTTCGTTTGCTGCACTGCTGTCGCACTGCGACAGTCGCCTTCTGCCTGCAATACTTGAGAATGCATCTTCGTCTTCACAGCCCCCCCTTGAGCAACGCAGATTCCCTCATGGTTCATGGCGTTAGCTGTATGCTGCAAGTTGTGTCTTCACAATGCTAAAAAAACGTTTTTATTGCAACAACTAAGGCCACTTCCTATGCAGTCGGAAACTAGGATTGAAAAAGCCGGTTTCCGACTGGAGACAAAAAAAGCTAGTCTTAAAATCACACTATGGACAATGGACACAACAATAGTATATTGCTTCAACAATAGACGAGGGGCAGACCCTATCGATGTATATTGTCTGCGACAATATGTTGTGGAAGGTATGTATCGATAGACATTGTCGGCGCCAATAGACTGGTGATATTGTCGATCGATAGACATTGTCGAACACAATAGGTGGTGAACCGCGTTTATCGATGGCCATTCATTGCAGGCCACAATAGATCGTGCGAGATGTTTATCGATGGCCATTGCCGGCCACATTAGGTTGTGCGAGATGCCTACCGATGTCCATTGCTGGCCACCATAGAATATGCGGTATGTCTATCGATGGTCATTGCCCACCCCAATAGATTGTGCGAGATGTCTATCGATGGCCATTACCGGCCACAACAGATTGTACAACCTATCCATCGATAGCCATCCCGCGATATGCGCGAGTCAATCGTCTTTTTTGGAAGCTCGTCCCCAAATAAATTGTGGATGGCGATGGTTACTGCTGGACACAATCGCATACCCGATTTCCCTGATACTCATTATTTATTGCCTTTCCGATGATGAAGAGATTTTATCTTATGGAACACAACAAGTTGCCAAATATGTATCAGGTTTATCATGTTCTGTATGTTTGTGGTAATGTGAACCGACGTCATCATGTTGTGGAGACCATACATGCGCTCTCGCACTCCTTTGCACAAGACATTAATATTTAGATGTCGCTAGGAACTCGCGCACCAGGATATTGGTAACTGCCGTCAACTTGTGTGCGCTGGAAAATTCGGAAATTGATCCGATTCAGTACATTTACTTTGTCCTCTGTATTAACTCCACTTTGGATAGAACGTGGATCATCAAACTGAGACCACTTTACGCTGAAAATTCCCATCTTTCCGTTTCTCATCTCGAGTTTTTACTCCTATACTGAAACCAAGTAAGAGCTATTATCTTGGATACTGGTCACCTTTATTTTAGTTTTTTTTTCGGAAAAAAAACGCTTTACTACCCTTACGTTGTCTTATACCATACCGGGTATTGACTGCACATAATAACAATATTAACCGCACTTTCAAAAAAAAAACTGGATATTAAAAATAGAATCATCTTGGCAAGAACAGTCTCAGGTTTCCGTTTCTTAACCAGAGTTTTTTCCCATACTGAAATGAAGTCAGTTTTGTTTTTCGGATGCCGGCCAACTTTACAAGAAAGTCCTCTTAACTCAAGTTTTTGTGTGCCTCAGATAAGTACGTCAGATTCACAATCTATTGTGGGTGGCGGTGGTTATCGTTGGACAGAACCGCGTCCCTATTGTTGGCGGCAAAAGAAGCTTTGGCGGTCGTCAAGAATGGCCATGGACCTGCATCATTCAACGGTATATAATAGGTTTAGGCAAGAGGTTATTACGATATCACGCCCAGCAGTCTATTGTGGTGGACGATGGATACGATTGAGTGCATGTCGTTGGCGGCAAAAGCCATCGATAGGCAAACCGTTTTGGTCTATAGTTCAAACCATTTCTATCGCGGTTGCTTTTGCAGCATATTTTGTTCATAACAATGGCCATCTATGAACGACATTGTGACTCCATTGTAAGGGCAAAGGCATATTGTGTCCACTGCCGAAATTATTTTGTTCCCCGACAATATATATCGATATACAACGTTGCCAGTCTAATGTCGTTAACAACGACAGAGTTGCCAGTTCATTGTGGATAACAGTGTCTATCGATAGACAGTGCTGCAGGTTTATTGTGGTTCACTATGTTTATCGTGAGCCAGCGTTGCCAGTCTGTCGTCGTTAACGATATCCATTGATACACGCTGTTTCGGGGCTACTGTAGCAATGTTCTGTTTCATTTCTATTGTCCAGGGTATATGCACATTACTACCTCATCTATCCTAAGGGATCACTATTATTACCACCGAGGACTAACCACAACAACACAGCCGACAATACAACACACTTAACCCCCATGATGCCCACTGCCTTGTTGAGACACACAACGTTGCAGCCCTCCTTCACGCTATGCCAGGCACCCACATTGATTGCTGCTCATCACCATACACACCATGCACTGACTGGTGGTGATCACAAGATGAGATTGTGACATTGCTGCGGCACAACATATTGCAGTGCTGAATATATCAGAGTACATCGAAGGTGTGCAAATAGGCGGGTAATCGTGTCCATCGGTAGACATTGCCCACCACAATAGATTCTCACCCGTATCTATCGGTAGCAATTGCAGGTCACAATATATTCAGAAACGTGTATATCGAAAACCATTGCCATCACAATAGATTAAGGACTGCATCTATCGATAGCCATTGGCGGACACAATAGATCAAGAAATGTTTTCATCGATAGCCGCTGTCGCCCCTGATATATTCTTCAAGCTATCTGTCGATAGCCATTGCCGAAGATAATAGCTTTCAACCCAGGTTCTTCAGCACACTCCTGCCTGAACAATATGTTGGGGACGTAACCTATCGATAGACATTTTCGACGACAATGGATCGAGGAACGTGCCAATCGACAGACATCGCCGACGACGATAAACCCGCCCATTGCACCATATCATATTTGCTATTGCAGGGGGCATTGTCTATTGTCCAGGGTTGTGCAGTTGAAAAAGCGCCTTTTTCGATTAAATAAAACGATTATGATTTCCAACTGGGGCAGATAGTCGAAAATACTGAGATTTCCGATCCAACTCGTCAGTCGGATTCGTGCATCGGAAATGTTAGAAAGTTCAGCCTCTTACTCGTACGAATATCACACACACAACAACACGACGTACGACACAACCCCACACCACAACATCGGCGACGCTGGCTTGGCTGCTGTCACTTCTGCTGCTGCTCGGCTCTAGCCAGCGTGATACATCTTTACCTATGTCCGTCAGCAGAACGTGGCAGCACCCGATGGCCCCAGCGTACGGTATCCATGATGTCCTTTTGCCAACTGCTCGGCTGGCTGTGGCTTTTCACAACTGTCGAAGAAACCCAGCGTCATGATGGCCTCGAGGACGATATTGAAGAGAATGCCCCGCGTGTGAAGCTCACACGCTGCTCGAGGAAGAAGCGAGACATCAGCATGAGACATGATGTATGTGTGGTTGGGCGCAGCTGGTGGAGGATGAAGACCTCCCAGACGCCGGTCGCCCCGGTGGTTCAGGTGGTTAACCTCGAATTCTACTTGTTTGAGTCCTGGGTTCGAGCCCCAGGTGGGTCGGACTTTGACTTTATTTGCAAAAATAAAAAAGGATTCAATTGTTGAGAGCGCCTTGCAGGGTGGGTAGGCACAATGCGATGCGAGTCGACGAGGGAAGAAAAGGCTGAAATTTTCACGCGATAAAAATGAAGGCACGTACCGTAGCGGGAAGGGGGGGAAAGAGTCTGCTATGTGACCCCGGATCTGAGTTACGAGTTGGAAGGAGAGAGAGAAGATGAGGTGCGAAGATAATGCATGGGATGAGAAAAAAAGAAAAGAGAAGAAAAGACGCCACGACCATTACGGCGGAGCAGTTTGGAACCGACTTCCGTCTACCCTACAGTTTGGAATCGACTTCCGTCTACCCTACCGTGCTTTCTCGGTGCTACAGCAGTGGTCAAGCTACGTAGATACACCCACTCACTTAGATCAAGCGTCTCCTGGTCTCCAGAAAAAAACACAAAAACTGTATTTTCGATCCGATGGACGATAAGAAGGGTAGTTATTCGCAATCCAGTCGGAAAAAGAACCGATCGGAAACGGGCTTTTTCAACTCTTAGTTTACGACTGCATAAGAAGTGGCCTAACTGCCGTACATGTAAGTAAAGTAGCTGCAAAATATTGGCACGTCTGATGGCCCCGTCTGACGTACCAGTTTGATAGCTTCTGTCTCTGGCGTAGCAGACGCAGGTACTGCAGGAGGGTCATTTGACACCGTACGATCATATGTGTCATCATGCCAACGCATGCACATCGATCCCTTCGAAACACTGACAATTTATTTGTGTTTGACGAGAAACCGACCGAGAAACCAACCGAGAAACTGACCGAGAAACCTTCGGTCGACCGAGAAACCTCGACCGAGAAACCTTCGGTTTTGGTTTCGGTTTCGTTCGGTTTAAGCCGACCGAAACCGACCGACGTTGTGGGGAAACACCGAAAAACCGAGCGAGCCACTTTTCACTTTCGGTTCACAACACTGCATCCAGCACAACAACTAGTGTCTGTGCCGATTCCACATCACAACAACCATGAAATAATTGAAGCTCACACCCCAAAGAAGAAAAAGTGAAACCAGCGTACGCATGCATGCATGTATGTTGTGTCAATACGTACTTTTACGTACGACGTACGAGTACTGAGTTTATACGTTAATACTGAAGAATTTCTACCAAGGGAGGGCAGACGCATACACGAAGAGAAAGGACGTGTGGCCTCTCCGATTGGCTCAAAGATGGCCAAAATCAGTTGAAAGCTAGACAGAGTAGAAAAAAACAGGTATAACTTGGCATTTTCGAGCCAAAATCAGTTACAATGCCAGCTTGGCCAATAGCAGGGCTCCTGGGGTGTGTTTTGTACTTGTTTTTAGACTGAAACTGATTTTGGCCGAAAAGTGGCAAGGTATACCTGATTTTGGCAAAAACCCATGAAAAAACAACGATCGAAGCAGAATATATATCCTCCATGGACAAGATGACGGAAGCACTTAAGGGGATGCCAAATTGTCGGGCCAGATGGTCTCTCGGCCGAACTCCTGAACATCGACCACCCGACATTCGCGCAGTGCTTTCACAACATCCTTGTAAATGTGTGCGTAACCGGAAAAGTCCCCCAGCAATGTAAACATGCGATCATCAAGGTCTTCCACAAAAAGAAGGACCGACCTGACTGCAACAACTACAGAGGGATTTCGCTTGTTGCCAACTTAGACAATGTTTGCACACCCTGTATAACATAATTAATAACTAACTTAGGTAGTTGTTTGCGAGACAACTACTCGCTAGTTGTCTGCAAACAACTAGTTGCACACGATTCTGGACGAATAGTTGTCTACAGGCAACTAGTTGCGCACGATTTTGCACCAATAGTTGTCTGCAGACAACTAGTTGCGCACGATTCTGAACCAATAGTTGTCTGCAGGCAACGAGTTGCGCACGATTCTGGACTAATAGTTATAGTTGTCTGCAGGCAACTACTCTGTCTGCAGGCAACTACTGACCCGGGTAGTTGTTAATATACAACCAACCATAGTTGCCCGGGTAGTTGTCAAGAATAGAACAACGGATCCCTCGGCTGACGCATGTGTGCGCCACGTGTGCACCACGCATACACACAACACAACACACGCACGAGCGACCAAGGGCACCAATGGCAGCTGTTCCACCAGCCGCGTCTACACCAGCACCAGCTGATGCAGCTACACCGGCACCAGCTGGTGGTGCTCCGCCGGGGTTGACTGCTGTATTGTAGCTATGTTCCAGCCGCATTCGTATTTCAATGGTTTTGTTTCGGGCTCGTCAGTGACGAGGATAAGGATAAGGATTATTATTGTTGCCCTAGTTGGTACGCACCATATGCTAACGAGAGTACCCGTTCCGTGTTTTGCATTTTGTTTTCCTGTGTGTTTGGAGACGATGGCAAAAGCAAGCCTCAGCGTCATTCTGGGATTACTGCTGTAGTGTGGATGGTTGTTCTGGAGATCGCTCGCGCGTAGCAGGGGGGTCGTGGCCATCAACCCAATTGGACGTGATGCATATATATCAAAGCAGCAGCACTGACCTACACGTCGACCTTTGTGGTGTCATGTTTGCGCGTATAATGATAACGTGTGCGTCCGGCCTTTCTACACATGGCATACATGCATGCGTCTGCCACCTGTCCTGCACAGATACGGCCACACACTACCATTACATACTGCTGTTTCGTCTTCATATTTTACAACGAAGTCAGCTTTGTGAGTTGTTTACCAGACAACTACCCGCTGGTTGTCTGCAGGCACTTAGTTGCCTACGATTCTGAACGGATAGTTGTCTGCAGACAATTAGTTGCGCACGATTCTGAACCAATAGTTGTCTACAGACAACTAGTTGCCTACGATTCTGGACGGATAATTGTCTGCAGACCACTAGTTGCGCACGATTCTGACCAATAGTTGTCTACAGGCAACTAGTTGCCTATGATTCTGAAACAATAGTTGTCTGCAAGCAACTAGTTGCACATGATTCTGGACCAATAGTTTTCTGGCAAACAACTACCAACTAACATAGCTGTACAAAAAAAACAGTCTTGTTGAAAATAGTCACGTCCCGCATCTGCAACTACTGCGAGACCGAGAAATTACTCCCTGGGGAACAGCGCGGCCTCTGCCCCGCACGGTCAACCATTGATATGTTGTTCGTCGTGCGCCGGTTGCAAAAGCTCGGACGACAGAGGAATATCCCCCTGTACGTGTGCTTCATCGATCTGCAGAAAGCGTTCGACTCTGTCGACCGAGAGCTGTTATGGGAGGTATCCACACGCTTTGGCGTACCAACCAAGATGCTGAGAATAATCCGTAATTTCCACCATGGCATGCTGGCTCGCGTGCATACTGATGGCGGCAAGCACTCGGTTTGATGCCACGCAGGGGCTGCGGCAAGGCTGTGTACTATCACCGCTGCTGTTCAACGTATTCTTCGCTGCTGCATTGCACGTCGTACTATAAATATTGCGGGGGGGCATAGTTGATAGGACCTATGGTATACATAAAAGAACATAGATTTACCCATTTTTACTAACAATATTCGGTCCTATTAACTATGGCCCCTCGTAAGACAATGCTTCAGCCAAGACGAAACCATCGTCAGGGATTTGGTCCAACTCAGTGATACTGGAGTAGTTCGAACAGAGAGGCAGCAGCCGCTGGCATGCGTGCGAAGCGCTGTATGGGGCGTTTTGTACGCCGATGACGCAGGAATTGTCTCAAAGTCAGCTGAAGGGCTTGCAAAACGATGACCGTCATCGTGACTGTTTTCGAAGCAGCAGGCCTCACGGTGTCGGAAAAGAAGACAGAAACAATGCTTCTACAAACACCGGACCAGACAACCCTCGCACCACCGCTCGCCGTCGAAGCAGCAGGCCAGAGATATAGGCAAACGACCAAGTTTTTTCACCTAGGCGGCATTATCCACGGAAACGCTGACCTCTTGATCGAAAGCGACCGACGGATCCGTCTCATGCGGGCATGCCTCAAACAGTTTGGCTCGGAGTTGTACGATAGGACGACCCCCCCCCTTAGCCTAAACGTCCGAATGCTGAAGGCCGAGCTAATCGAGGGTGTGTGATGTGGACCCGCAGAGCGGAACACTTTGCCAAGCTTCGAACGGCTCACCACCAAGTCTTGTTGCGAGCCATTGGCTCCTAGCGCCGACTTCGTACTGACCATGTTACCCTCTCGTACGCGAAGGCCGCCAATGAGACACGTTGCGAGAACATCAAAAAGTCCATTCGTAAACAACGGCTCTTCTTTGCGAGGGGCGTGGCACGGCAAAGCAAGGAGGATCACCCAGTCGGGTAATGTTCGAGAGGACGACTGGTGGGGAGAACCCGAGACCAGGCGGGCAGTGGAAGACTTGGCATAGATGCATAGTCGAAGACCTTAGGGACGTCCGAGCCACCGAAGAATGAACGGAAGTTGGCCCCTTGGTGTTTGGAGTGGAGACCACTTTGTGGTCCACTGCAGTAAAAAAGGCGAGGAAATGGTACCGGGAGACCCTTCAACCAGCCGTGCAGTTCATGGTAAGGTGGCACGAGGCTGAGGCTGAGATGAGTAGGCAGCGCCGCGCCTCGGTCGTGGACGGTGCCCACGGGAATGGGGGTGGAGGGGGCAACAGGGGAAGTGTCAGAAAACCCGACCAAGGGAATGCGGAGATGGGGGTGAACGAGAGGAGTAGACGGGAAACAGCGGTGGACGAAAGTTGGAAGGAGATGGCAGACAGGTTAGTAAGGCACCAGGCCGACTAGCAAGTAGAACATGACTATACTACTAGTGCCACCAATTGGTGCAGCTGGTTCGAACGTGGTCTTCCCTTATCTTCTCTACTTTTTTGTTTCGATTGTATTTCTTTCTTTCGCTGAATCTCCGTGATTTCCATTTCATTTATTTCGCTAAATTGTTTCGATCGATAAACCGTATTGAAGGAAGGGTGTGTTGTGGGCGGATGACGACGCTGACTCTGCTTGGTTCGTATTGTCTGACTCCAAGGGGCGTGGAACAGTTGAGAAACACAGGGCGGAGACGGCAGCCTGGGTAGCAAGGTACCAGGGGGACTATGAGGGAGAACCTGGCAATACTACTCCCAAAAACAAACTGCTGCCTCTACCTGCAGGGTGCTTTGTGCTTTGTGTTTCCGGTTAGCGATGGGTTTCGGAAAACGTCAGCACGTGCGGAGCATTCCGGCGCCTACAAATAACGCTGACCACTCGCGCGAGAAGCTCCGATGAGATCAGAAACTGAGCGATATGGTTACCGCTACGGCTCGTACTTTTGTTTTTCGTGTCATATCCAATCCGGATATCGGCCAGGGGAGAATATATTTTTTCCCCCAGATACATGTTGGGATCGACTACGACGAGCACCATGCGCGCGTATGCTAGTATCGACGCCGATCAATTGACTTGGGGACAAAGGGCGGAATGCCAATCACAAAAACGCAAACGAAACGCACGTAGAGAGGAAGGCGGACACGAACTTGGCATTTTTCTCGGGATCTAAGTTACCACTTTGAAGGTAGGAGGAGCAGGAGATAGAGGATATCACATATTGATGGGACCGAACAAATTGAAAACAAAGTACACATCGTCCTGGTTTCCCCATGGAAAGCACGTTAGTTAAATTGGGAGCCGAAGGTTTGAATTTCACATCGACCTGCGCTTTTCGCAATTGTTCTGGTCAGAATGGCACCCTTGAGGATGATCATCTTGAAGGTGTCGTCCTCGAGTCGACAGGCACTCACGTCTTTTATGGCATCACGCGTGGAGACTGGAGCGGTACGAATGCTGGAGGGTATGACTGGGCGGCGTTCAAGGTGGACGCCCAGGGGGACATTCTCTGGAAATGGCAGGTAGCGTAGAGAATGCTACCGCTGTCGAACCAATAACTCTACTGTGTACCCTCGGTTGTCCGTTCGAGATAATTCCAACGACTATCCCTTCGAGCCAATTGGACGGCTCTCTGTAGACGAAACTGGTTAGTGTGTTTTTTCCCTATCTTTTGTAGTATATTCTCCCTACATATCCCGATATCTTTGTGCCTACTGTCAAATCTGGAGCGCACATCGCTGAGACCCTCGCTCTCCCTCGTCTACCGTACGCGTCGCCAATAGTTTCGTAGGATTGCGTTGGATCGTGCAACCATACGCGTGTAGGCGGTATCTTCCTGTCGATGGTGTTCATCTTGACGGAAGTCGAACGCGCGCAATTTACCTTGACATGACGAGAGTAAACCAGACGTCCACCGGGTCAAACCGAAACATACTACTATAATGTATCGTCGATTGGTTGCTCAGAGTCATCGAGCATGTTATCCTTATCCCGCATCCCTTCCTCGAGGTCCCGGATGACTCTACCAAGTAGAAACAAATCGGCGCAGTCCGTGACGCTCCTAAATCGACGGGCGGCATACGTACCTTTGGGTTTGTCAACCCATAATGTAACAACGTTTGGCTCAGATTGTTGGTTCGTCTGCATCAGGTTGTGGCTCTCTCCAGAGTGGCCGTTAACCCTTTTAGAACCGCAGTCTCGTTTTGGGGACATACCACTCAAATTTCAAGTAGTTTGTCCCCAAAACGGGACTGCGGTTCTATAGGGGTTAACACTTTTTCAGCGTAGAAATATCTCGCTTTACTTCAAGATAATGCTGCAATCAATTATATTGAAATTTCGTTAGCACAAACCTGGACACGAACCAATCCCCACCTTAAGGTTTCAACTGTATATTAGCACATCTCCTTCAAGTAGGATGGTGCTACTGAACATGTGGTGTATGAAGCCGTAGAATGCACCACACAGCTATTGAAGACAGGCATCATTGGTCGACAAAGTATTTTCATTACCACCATCTTGCTATTCAGCAGCCTAAAATTGTCGGACACTCGCTGCCAATTGATTTTCATGCGCTTCCAGCCGACGGGTCACAGCTACATAGCTGATGGTCAATCGGATGTTCATTAAATGTCTGCACTGATGTTAATGGACCAGCGCATCTAGCTTGGTGACGAACCAGAAACCGGTGCGAACATGACCAATATGATCGGTGCACGTTGTCCGCCATGCGTGTGGGAGCGCCACTCTAGCCAGTGTACAAAACACTCGAGGGCCGTCCGGTTCTTGATTCCCAGATCGTTGCCGATAACAGGAAGCTGCGACGATCGTGAGAGCCCAGACCAGTCGACCGAGCTGACTCAGCAAAACATCCGAGACCATTACTACGGTTGTAGCAGTTCTCACGCCGTCGGGAGACTTGTCAAGCTGAACGTTCTTTGTGGACCCGCTCGCAACGCTACAACCAATGGAAAATCTCACGCAGATGCCCGCCACTCAGCTCGGTATGAGGGTTAAAACATATTGGTAAACACCGGGAACGGCAGTGTAACATAAGAGTAGGCCTACACAGTTATGAAGTCACAGGCACCTCATCACTGCCGTTTCTCGGTTAGCGGCTTCAGCAGACAATGCCTCTCAATGTGAGTACCACTGTCATACGTATACCGTAGACAGCATCGAAGGAGCAACCCACCCCTAAGCGCGAATGTCCGCAAGGGATATCTGCGTTACTGCGGGGGCACACACAATTAATTTTCCATCGCCGGGTAGATTCTGTCAAATCATATATATCACCGATTACTCAGGGTGTTGAACGTCTCCGTTCCCGAAGCCATCCGGTGGAACGATAATCCGACGCACAGCATCGCCTTGCGTAGTACGTGGTATACATCCCTCTTCTTAAAAGCCTTGTACGAGCTAGGCGATCCCCATGTGCAGCATGGGTCTACCCCCGAATCTCAAGTGTCGCTTTCCGCCACGTGCCCACCGTTGAATGTCAAGTGCAGTATGCCACTATGTGGCTGAAGCGTATAAGCGTCACATATATTCTGCCATGTGCATGGGCTTTACTGCACAGATGACTACAACGCGCAACCTCTTTTTTGGCAGAACGGAACCTGGAGAGACGATATGGTTACGGCAGCGGCAGCGGCAGAAAACGAGTCTACCGTCGTCGTAGGCTATCACAGGGACTATGCGGGCTTTCTCGCCGCCAAACTAAGTGGCGACGGTACACTTCTGTGGGAATGGGAGGTGAGCAAAAATGGTGTGACCTTGTTTGGTGAAACAAATGCCAACTCACCCTATGAAGTCGAAGAGTAAATGCAAAATAATCTTGCAACCCGACTCTTGGGAGACAGACGAGTCTCCTGGGACGATATACGTATCAACACTACTAGTATTCCTCTTCTGACGAAAACGTGCTCCGTTCATCCCACTTCGAGTTGTAAATATTTATCTTCTCACCTCTACCCTAATACAAGCATCGTATGTATATGCATGTGTACACGTCCTCTTCCTTGCGGGTAGGAACAACTATATTGCACATGGGGTAGGGTTGTATATATAGGTCGTGAGAAACTCATCAACTGCGTACGGCAGGTATAGTAAGAGCTATGTTTGGGGCAGTTTCGTACATTCTTCGAACACATCTAGTCCTACGGTTTATTTCGTCGCACCGCTGGGTAGTGTACACGATAAGTCCGGCCGGACACATTGGTCGAGGTTCGCGCGCGATCAGTGCCGTCTGTAGCGAGTGACAAGCTCTCACAACAACATTTTGAACGGGAGTTGGTGTGACGCCACCCTGGTTTAGTACAAAAGACCCTATTCGTTTGATTTTTTCGTACCCAGGCTGACGTATGTACGGTGCTCACTTTTCGTTTGTCAAAGGCGTGGAGCCTTCAACTTGGCTTCCATTTTTGTCATTTGACTTCCACCCAACATCCATTAGGAAGTAATTTGATACTTGAATGGTAGTCGTCGAAATAGTAGTAGTGGAAGTCGAAATGAAGTAAGTGAAGTTGAATGGAAGTCGAACCGGAGTAGTCGGAGTTGAACCGAAGTCGAATGGAAACTGGATGGAAGCTGATGGAAGTAGTCGAAAGTTGACCGGGAGTAGATGGGAACTTCCATGTGCACTCCCACGGAAGTTTCTACTGTGGACGCTAGTGGAAGCTACTAGAGTGCGAGCTCCAGAAGGGGAAGCGAAGCGGAATTTCCTCGGCCATGCACGGTAGAAGCTCCGTCAGTTTTCCGCTAAGCTTTCATCCACCCTGATATGGTGTAGTTCCACCTCCTTCCCGGAAAAATTTCGGAACCCCCATTTTACCTTGAGGGCCCAGTTGTTTATATCGGGAATATATGCGAATATACATCTACATAAAGCACGTGCTGTATTTTACGCAGACGGTCACAACGTGTTGTGTCCCAACGTCGACCTGACGCAACTTGTTTGTACTTACGCTCACGCCGCAAGCCTTGCATTAATATAACTAATCGCCGCGCAGCAAACATTGAGTTGGTCGCCACCATTCATATATCTGCTCAGCAACAACACATATTTACAGGTAGCCTTCGTAATATTATTGCAGTAAAGATCCCACACAAAATTCGGATCAACAGTAGAGCCTGTCCACAAAACACTATGGGTGTTCTTGATACTGATTATGGATGAATGCTGTTCTAAACAGGTGTGCAGGTCTCTCATACGAATGATATTTCACTCCTGTGCCACTGCCCAAGGTACTCCCGAACGGGGAGCCTCGTACTCAGCAGGCGTTCTTCCGTAGACCTAGCCACCTGCTACATGCTTTGTGTATCTCCGCAACCACCGGAGCAGCTAGTGTTCGGGGTTAGACACATACGAAAAATTGCACGCGTGCAGCAATAGGCGTACCACTTATAAACTAGAACAATTGTGAATGATGGGGGCCGCATCTCAAACCAAGCGATTCTCGCCAGTCTTGTTTTGTTTATTCTAGGCTCCGAGGCGTACCTCATCCAGTCCAGGGTATACTGGTTTTCTTTCAGTCCTTTTTGGTTGACCTACACAGAAGCTCCAAGCAAGATGAGCTTCTTCTCATTGCAGGTGCACCCCCACGGTATGATGCGTCTCTTCTGAATCAAATTTGAAATAAAACTCGGTCCCCAAGATTTTGCAGAGAGCTCCTCATTTGACGAGCTCGGTGAGAACCGTCTTCGGGACTTGTCGAGAGTACAATTTGAATTATACCCCGTGGAAAACGCCTCTCTACTGTACTTTTCCCTGAGCTTCACAACTTTAATACGAGAGGTTTCTGCAACCCCCCCCCCGTGGTGAGAACTGTGTTTCTAGGGATACGCGCTGACTGCTGTGCCACAGTAAGTAGTGGAATAGGGGTATACTACTCACTCCAAAGAACGTTCGGTATCGGTATGTTTTGCTTGCTAGATAACTCGATGTTTCATTATGTTGCATACATAGTGCGTGGAACTACTAATAGTGTTTCGTGAACTATATATCATACGAATCTTGCGAGCACGAGCGTTGACTCTGTCCTCGATCTCACATCGGATTTGATAGAAAAAGTCTACAAACGCATAGGGATACCACCGACCCTTTCAGCTAGTCACCAGATATGCATCTTCCATGAACCATACCCGTGGGTTGGCGGTAACTAAGAAACCAAAGCACCTCGTACCACCGAATATTCGCACACGGCGGTTGGCACGGTACAGTTATCACCTCAAACTGATGAAGCTCATCATTGAACAAAGCTTTTTTCTGAGCGCAAACGTTTCACCACAGGACCAACCTGACGCTCACACTACCCCGAACGGTATGTACTTAACGATTCATATGATGTGGTAGGTCCTCAGCTGCCCTGCTCAAGAACAAAATCGCTATCCCCGTCGTATAACGTGTCCGACGCCGACGCGGTTACCGACGTGACTGCCATCGTAGCACGTGACAGATTCAAACGGAGGAGATACCACAACGGTAATCACCTAAGACAGTCTCGGGATAGCTCGAATTCTCTTCTACACGTCACGAGGATGCATCTATCGTTAACAACGGCAACGATACAGGCTCACCATCTGCTGCCTTAGTCGGCTTTCGTCTGAATTGTTTGGTTCGATCGATTTTTTTAAGTCCGCCATTAGAGCAGCGTGTCGGTCAATCTCGGTCCCTTCGATATCAGGATTTTTCTTGGGAACTCCTGTTTCTTACGCTACTATTGATTCTGCCGATCCCCCATTCTGCTTCCCAACGAATGGCTTGAATGGTTTTGCTTGTTCTGTAGTGTTTGGTCGACAATGGTCCTCCGATAGAGACGGACTCTAAGGTCGTAATTTCTTCGGCATTTTAACCACTAGGCCGAGTGATTGCCAAATCTGTTTTCAGTGTCAAGCGTGTATGCGGTTCGCCGATATGCCCACTAGTAAAACCCAGGTGCGGAGGCACTCGCTCCGAGTTGCGCTAATTGTAGCTGTGAATAACGTCACCCCCTACCATAACACTATTAATAGTCTAAGGCCTGTCCTGTCCCCTTACCAACAGGTGGTTAATATTATAGAAATCCCCCCGCAATTATTGCCCCGGGGTTGCCTCGTTCCGTCGGCAATGGTTCGTGGAGCTGGCCGGTTGTGTTTTGCATCTATTTCCTTTGTATGTTTCCTCTGCTCTGCGTCACTGGGCTAGGACGGTACCGAGAGCGAGGATTTTGTTTACGCCCTGGCGATGACGGAAGATGGATCGGCAGTCATGGCTGGGTCAACAAGGGGCGACTGGAATGCAACTAACTTCGGAGAATCGGACTACGCAGCCTGCAAGCTCAGCGCGGACGGGGCATTGCTCTGGAAATACCAGGTAACAACGACCAGATGGTATATCCCATGCAATGCGGAGAAACGTTAGGCGTGAGATATTTACTGACGCTGGTCCTTGGCTGAGATGTTGTCAATTGTCGAATACCAGTTGGCATTAACCTTGTTATTCTGCGGCCAGGTTTCATTTAGGCTGTATACGCAATCCAACTGTTCCTCTGATCCTTCTTTCGGTTTCGGTGAGAGCTTGGTTTTGAGCGTGTCCAGTTTAGCAGACATGATCGAGGAAGGGGACTCGAGAAAACAGCTCTGATCGGGTTGCACCGTTCCGGCATGACGCGTCACAGGTTTTTAGCTGTATGTATCTTGTTATTTTGTGCTACGTGATTCCTGGTGTTCCCTGCGTTTACCAATTCGGTCGTGCTACATTTAACAGCGATGGCACGTTTGTCCGTGAAAACATCCGACCGACGAACCTCCTCTACCGAGGTGCTACCCGATAGCTCGGTACACATTCGATGTACTCCACCACGCAATCTAGGTGGAGTTCGAGGCGATGACAGTGTTTATCGTGCCTTGTGTGCACGTTACGTTGAACATTGGTTGCCGGGTGAGACGTAGCTCCCTTAATCAGATTTCGTCAGAAATGCCCCTCGTTTT